>CM061062.1:4367292-5567292 GCA_030762895.1 Sophora flavescens
AGAATGGCAATTTCCACTATTTCTTGACTTTCCTTGACTCTCGGAGCTTCACTTCTAACCTGAAACAATAAAAAGACACAAAAAGCGTAATTCTATTCAAAATAGACTAAAAGCTACTAAAAATGCCTAGAACGAGTAAAAGTCTACTTAGGAACAAAACAAGGCCAAATTTGGGCGAAAACGAGATTGAACTCGAATAATTAGCACGGAAACCACAGTCCATCTAGTTATAAAACTAGATAAGCCAGAGGCTTATCAAAACACCCTAAACTTAAACCTTGCTTGTCCCCAAGCAAGCTAAAACTCAAAAATGACTCAAGACTTGGCAAGCTAAAGGGATTCAATCGATTTCACACAAATTTCATGCAATCTTAACAAAACAGTTTTTCTTCAATGATTTCCCCCTTACATCAATGTAATCCCCACATTCATTTACTTTAAACAGTTGAGAACTTATCATTCATGCAAGTATTAATCTAAGTTGAGGATTAAGGTCACACACAAAAGGGAGATCACCAATTTCAAATAATTGCCTTCCTCACAAGGGTATGTAAAATTTCACTCATTCGCTCAATTGTATCTAGGCTATCAACTTTTCACTCAAATTCACATATCAAGAGCACTTCCCATGGATTTGATTTTCATCTCAAAAATAGTTCCCACAAAAACATGTATGCAACATCGAAGGTCTTTTAAACGTTGTAATGGGGCCTGGCTGAGGGTATGAGACCCTAGGAACTAAGAGAGCATGAGCATTTGGCACATTTTCCACTCAACTTCCTTTTTCCATTTTTTTTCTTTTTGCTTCGGGTGACTACAGCCTTTTCCTTGCTAATCTTTTTGTTTTGCCCCCTTTTCCTTTGGCAATTTTTTTTTCAACCTTTATTTTTCTTTTTCTCAACCCAAGATGACATATCACCTTGTAGCCACCCCAAACTTAGTTTCTCACAACCTTTCTCTTGCTAAGCTTCCATGCTCTCCTAATCCTAAGATTGGGTTAACATGGTTTTTCAGATTTTTGGCTTATAATATAGGGTCATCAAGAAACAATAGGCTAATTAGGCTCAATGTGGCTAACTAGGGAACATGCATTAGGGATGGTTCTCTTTAGGCCAAGTAGTTATTCAAAGAAAATTGCCTAAATCATTTGATGCAACACATAAACATGCAAACCATGAAGAGATTCAAGCAAATTCGGGAAAGTGCAACATGAAAGTGATTCACACAATCAAAAACAAAGTTGGAGGCTCAAATCCTCACCCTGACATTTTTGCAAATTGTTTGACCGAGATACAATTCCTAGTGTGTGCACCCCCTCACCCCAAACTTATCATAAATCAAGTAATCACAATAAAATTCTCAAAGTTCAGTTTTCAATTTTTCACATGAGGATCAAATTTTCTATTTTCAGAACCTAGGGGGAAATCATCGATGGTCAAAATAATTCATGCAATCAATCTATGCTCAATTTAATTAAAATCCAACAA
The DNA here is from genome assembly GCA_030762895.1 of Sophora flavescens. Classification (NCBI taxonomy): domain Eukaryota; kingdom Viridiplantae; phylum Streptophyta; class Magnoliopsida; order Fabales; family Fabaceae; genus Sophora; species Sophora flavescens. Next base: position 4,368,780 of record CM061062.1, read on the forward strand.
GCTTGCCGACACACATTCATACACAAACTCTTGATCTTCCCAAATTATTCAAGAGTGACAAACAAAAACAAAAACAGAAACAAAAATGAGGAGAGGAGAGGGTGCTCCCTGATCAAGTTTCCATGGTTGCCTCCTCATCCAATTGGTCTCACGGGCTCCTTTTTGTTGCATAGCATCCTGGAAGAACTCCTGAAAATTAAAACCCTAATTGCAGATTCGCGAGGCGAGATATCACTCGTGAGGCGAATCTGGAATTCCAACAGATGATGATGCCCAGAATCGCGAGGCGAAAGCAGCCCTCGCGACGCGAGACAGAAAAGTGAGCAAGCCTCTAAGATTCAGGGCTTCTGTCTCGCGCGACCACTGTGGATTCGCGTGACGAATCAAGCTTTTTTTTTTAATAATATAAATGAAAATGACAAAAACTAAAACCAAAGGATACCTAGCTTGGGTTGCCTCCCAAGTAGCACTTGTTTAACGTCCCGAGCCTGACTCAAGTCACCCCAGAGGTTTAATCCAGAAAAAACACTTGCTTGCCAATTGGGACCGATTTCCCATGATAATGCTTTAGCCTTTTCCCGTTCACCTTGAAGTTGCCGGAGGCCCTTCTAATTCCACCGCTCCGTGTGGGAAGACTTGTAAGATCTTGAAGGGTCCTGACCACCTCGATTTCAGCTTTCCAGGAAAGAGCCTCAACCTTGAATTATAAAGGAGTACCATTTGTCCGGGCTCAAACCTTCTAGGCAAGATGTGCTTGTCATGCCATGCCTTTGTCCGTTCCTTGTAGATTCTTGCATTTTCATAAGCCTGCATGCGGATCTCAGACAACTCATTCAGATCCAAAAGCCTCTTCTCACCGGCTTTCGTCAAGTCAAAGTCGAGTTCTCGAATTACCCAATAAGACTTCTCTTCCAACTCCACCGGTAGGTGGCATGCCTTTCCAAACACCAAGTTGTAGGGAGACCTTCCAATTGGAGTCTTGAAAGCGGTCCTATAAGCCCATAAAGCATCATCCAAATTTTTTGACCAATCCTTCCGTGAGGAGTTGACGGTTTTTTCAAGGATACGCTTCAACTCACGGTTGGATACCTCCGCTTGCCCATTCTCATCTTGCACATGGTTGATATTGAAGAGAAAATAGGATCGCAATCTAGTTAACAAATCAATTAAGAATATGGTATTGAAATATGGAATTAGAAGCATCTAAGGTCTCAAATCCACCTACCCAATCATGCATAGTATCCAAATGATGATGATCCTCTCCCTAGGTTCAATTTTAATGTCAACCAGGACCCCCAATTTCTCCTAGATTCACTGTCGTGCTCAATAGGACGTATTCAACGATTTGAGTTAATCACTTACAGGTCTCATAACCCTAATCCTCGAATTCTATTAAATCTTGTTCCCTATATGGTTGCACCGATCTCCTATTCACTCTCGTACAATATTCGATCGATGATCCCAATTCAAGTTCTAAAACGTGAATCGCCGATCAGCCTCAACACGTTTAACTAGTCGATCACGCAAGCAAATAATCGACACAATGAAATCAGAATTGGAAAACAAGAATTGAATGAAAGGAGAGAGATATACATCACATGAACACTATACCGCCATGGGTGGCTTCATTGATCCCATAGACAAGGGGATTAGTTCCTTATGATCGTAACAACGCACAAACAATCGGCCTTAATCACCATAGTAAATAAGAAAATAAAAGAGGGAGACACAGCTCCAGAATAACAAGGATTCGCACAAAATCTGATCTAAAACAGTGGCTAAAACTAGATTTGATTCTGATCTGAAACAGCCTATAAATAAGGATTCTGGTTCTCGGCCGCTCGCGGGGCGAACAATATTTCGCGAGGCGAACATTAGTTTTGGCACGCTTTCAATTTGGATTCTCGCGAGGCGAGAGTGTGTTCGCGGGGCGAGTCTTCAAACTTCAATCTCTCACAGTCGTGACCTTCATCACGGCTAGGACGTGATGGTCTCTGTCTTCCAGGGTCTTCAAACTCTCGCGGGGCGAGATGATTCTCGCAGGGCGAGACTTCAAACCTTAATCTGTCACAGCCGTGACCTTCATCACGGCTTGTCCGTGATGGTCTCTGTCTTGCAGGTCTTCATGATTCGCGAGGCGAGAATCTTATCGCGGGGCGAGACAGAATTGATGACGCGTTCTTGCTTAGCTGATCTTCAGGCTCGCGAGGCGACCATCCACTCGCGGGGCGAACATCTCCAGAATGGCAATTTCCACTATTTCTTGACCTTCCTTGACTCTCCGAGCTTCACTTCTAACCTGAAACAATAAAAAGACACAAAAAGCGTAATTCTATTCAAAATAGACTAAAAACTACTAAAAATGCCTAGAACGAGTAAAAGTCTACTTAGGAACAAAATAATGCCAAATTTGGGCGAAAACGAGATTGAACTCGAATAATTAGCACGGAAACCACAGTCCATCTAGTTATAAAACTAGATAAGCCAGAGGCTTATCAACTCTCTTAACCACACCACACTTCCTTCCCACTTCAAACACGCAACCTTCACATCAAATCACCTCATTTCCTCTGCTCGCGCCACCTCCATCAGGACACACGCGATCTCTACTCAGAACCGCCCAAGCTCCGGATTTCGTGAAGACCAACCTTGAAGCCGCTGGGTAAGGAGAATCATGAAGCCCTCTCCTCCATCTATAAATTTGAGACGTGAAGATAGAGGGGGGGGGGGGGGACGAAAAATCGGAGGAGAAGAAAAGGGGACGAAAAAATCAGGGAGGAGATAAAGAGGAAAGATACGAAGACAGAGGGAGAGAGAGATTTTTATCTGATGTTTTCTTTGTGAAGGAAAAGAGATAGGGTTTGAATTTCCTTTTTTCTTCTCTCTGTCATTAGAGTGGTTCCGAACTTTCAGAAGAAGGGAGAGTTAAAGAGTCAGTGAAACTGAAATATAAGGGTTTGGATCTTTAAATTTTACTACTGGGAGAAAGCAAAATCATTGTTATTCTGCTCTCATTTGGTAATCCTTGTTCTCTTTGTTGATATTATTCATGAGTTTCTCTTGACATTCTTATTTTTCTGTATTTCTGTTTATCACGAAAAGAAAATCCATGGATATTGAAACTGAACGTGTTAGTAGGATGTTTGCTATATGAGTTCTTATGTTTGTTTCAGAAATGATGTATCGTAAGGTTTCTATTTCATTGTTTGCTGTCATATGCTGAAATGCATGATATACTAGTAAACTTCACATGGCTATACTGTTACTAAACACTTAAAGTGTTTCATTTTCGTTCTATTTTCATAAGGCAAAACTATTTTTTTACATAAAAATAAAATATGATCACTTAAATCAGTCTTATTTTAGGGTTGCTCTATGACAAGTGGCATGCTCAACCCTTTAGATTTTGAGTTTGCCCTGTGGACTTACGTGCCGATAAAAAATACAAAATATCTTAAAATAAAAAATGATTTTTCCTTTAAATGATTTTCGGGGTAAAACAAATATTTTCAAGTTACTAATAATTTACACAACTAATTTTGGGTAACCATTTTCATGGATGTTCTATGGTGCCGTGGGGTTAAGTCTCCATGCCTTCCCTAGATGTAATCGACTCATGAACCCAAAGTTTTTTTCTTTGTTAAAGGGTTTTCCAATTTTCCCGAAATTAAATAAAATCGGTGGCGACTCCATGTTTATCCTATAAAAGAAACACAAGTTTTCTTTTTGTTGGTCGCGATAGATGGCGACTCCACTGGGGACTTATTTTAAGAGAGTCAAGCCCGTAAAAGTTAGTTTTGCAATTTTTAAAAGCTTGTAGCTTATTTGTTTTACCTTTTATCGCTATATCTTGCTGTTTTTTTTTTCTTACAATAATTAGATAACAAAAAATGTTTTTTATTTTCAGTGATATTTGTTTGGATTGTCCTTTTTGTTTGGGTTTTCCTTTTATTTAAATAAAAATGAGAAAATTAGTTGTATATACATTTTAACTCATGTTATTTTTGTATATGTTTCACTAACAATGTTTTTGTTTCCTCCTCCTTTCTTTTCTTTTTTCCTATATTTTAACAATAGGGTAGAGGACTTTTAACCATTTTCAAATATACCTATGTTTTTGTTTTGCAAGTTTTTCTTGTCTTTTCTTTTCTTTTTTTAAAAGTGTTACAGGTTTGTATGCCCCCTTCACACACATCACTATCACAGATTGCACACACTCTTGGCTCTATACCCGAGCTTGCTAAAAAACCCAAGGATTAGGCCGTACTCCGACATTGTCATTGAAGAGGTCTTGTACCTCCCTGATACTTGTCGGTTCACCACTCATGTTGTACCCGATATCATGGGATGATCATATTGAGAGGGTTTATCCCTACTTGCGGCTAAACTCATGAGTCAGATCCTTATCTTTCGGGATAGGGGCAATCTGAGGACCATGGATTTTAGAGGTCTAGACCCTACCCAATTTCACTGATAGAGCAATCTTAGGGGCTAGCCAGTTAAAGTCAGTACTTTAGTTGTGCCCAACCCCAAGTCTTACCCGTCTTAGGACATAAAGGGAGCATTTTTTCTCTTTACTCATCTTCATGTTTTTCTTTCATTTTTGACAAAAAATTCACTTTTTAGTTTTTTTCTAAAAGGAAAAATAATTTACACAAGTCCTTTTGATTTAAAAATAAAATAAAATAATAATAAGCCATTTTTCATATTTTATAACTCATGCATTTCTGTAAATAATAAAAAAAAAGGGCTTGTGTAATTTTTTTTTGGTAACTCACCCACATTTTCTGTAACTTATTCATATTCTTTACAGAAGAATAAAAAAAAATATGATTCATGCACCTCATGCATTAATTAATTTTTTGAGTCAATACGAAGAAATAAAAAAAATCGTTTTTCATGCATTGCATGCATCAATTACTTTCTATGCCAACCCCATGAAAAACAAATTAAAATAAAAAATTCATGTCATGCATATGGTAATAAATAAATAAATAAAAAACTCAATCTTATTCATGCATCTTATGCATCAATTTCATTGACCTCTTGGATAAAAAAAATAAAAAATAAAAAATCATTCATCTCATTTTTTTATGCATCTCTTAAGAAAATTGATAAAGGATAATTCATTACATGCATTTCATACCTCTTTGGGTCAATATGAAAACAAACCATTTATCTCATACATTAAAAAAAACGCATGCATTGGCATTGATAAAAAAAAACTCAATTTTCATACATTTCTCTAATTAAAAAATAACATAAAGAATTCATTTCATGCATCTCACGCATTAGTACTTGGCTCAAGAAAAAAATTTCTTTTTTATGCATCTCATATACTCATTTCTTTCTAAGTTGAACATTTGTTAAAAATAATTCATTCCATGCATTTCAAGCATTGTGCTCCTTTCCTGGAGAAACGTGAACCACTGCACTTTCAATAAAAAAAGCCAACTAAACCTTGGATCATGAGGTGGAACTGGAAGACAATATTTGCTCAAGTGGCTGAAAAATGTAGACGAACCTTTTGCCTAATCATGGATGTTTGGATGTCAATCTGAAGGATTTCATATTGTCCTATTGGAGTCAGGTAGCGCATATTCATGCTCTTATGGAGTGATCTTTGGAAAATCATGCAAATTCAAGATAACAAGGCCCTGACTCAGGAAGAAAGAAATCATGACAAGGACGGTCTCAATCGACTATGGAGAGTTCAAGATGAAGGCTATGCTAACATCACCAGAGATTTACATCCTAGTGATTGAAAAGAGGTAACACTTTGTGATCCCCGTCTTGAGAATTTCTAAGCAACCAAGGTTGGATTTGTTTATCAGGGATTTACCATGACACGATGGTTATGTTGTACTCTATCATGAGATACTTGAACCATGTTCATTTTCTTGAAGCATTAATGTAATGGATTTGCAGGCGTACCCTGTCTCATCATTTCTTTATATCTTCATCCCCACCATAATGTTTCTCTCTCCGTACTCATATCTCATCTTCCCTTTTTTATTCCAAGTACCTTTTTTGGTTTGGTTAATAAGGCCCACTTTCTTGAAAGTTCTGTGTGGACAACAATGAAGCCCACATGTGCCCATACCTTTTAAAAAAAAGAAAGAAAGGAAAGAAAATAATAAAAATAAAAGAGGAGCAAATAAATAAACACTTGGTGAGCATCATTTTTTTTTGCCTTTCAAATAAAGTTTTCAAAATAAAGCAATCATCATTTGAAATGAAGTTTGGCCATCTTTCTCTATCCTTAATAAAATATCATTATTACCCCTAGTTACCCTTTTTGAGCCTGAAAATTTTCTTCAACAGAACCTTCGACAAGGGCCGAGCAAGAAGGAAATGATGATCCTGAAGCATAAATTGAAAAAAAAGGGGGAGAAGAAGAAGAAAAAAATTGACAAGAAAAGAGGAGAAAGAAGAATGAAAAACTTCATGCCAAAGACAAAGGCTAAGGCAAAAAAAAAAAAGAGGAAAAAGAAAAGAAAAAGCATCCAAAGAGAAAATGTTCTCGGAAACTCCAAAAAAGAGCATGGATCCTTGATCCTTTTCAACCCTAAAAGCACTTAGTTTGAGCCTTATATCCTTTCTTTCATGACCCTCAACCATTGGCCACGTTACAAGCCTAAAAAAGTCCATTCTGATCAATGAATGATTGCTACCTTTTTTCATCAACCTTAATTCTGAGATAAAAGTCTATGCTCCTCTGAGTTTTTAATTAATTGCCCCTCTAAAAAAACCAAAAAAAAGAGAGAGAAAAGAATAAAAAATAAAAAATAAAAAGAAAGCTCGTTAGACTGAAAACCCTCAAGGGCAGTCTAAGCAAAAGTTAGAGAATATCTACATGGGGCAAAACTTTGTTTTCAAGGGCCTTATTCTAGAGCATTTTCATCATTGGATACCCTACACTGGGGCAGGTGCATTGTTAAGTTTTCTTCATCAAGTGCCCTACACTGGGGTAGTTTCATTCTCGGGACCCAACACCGGGACAGCATCATTCTCAAGTTTTCCTTATAAAGTGCCCTGTATTGGGGCAGCTTCATTCTGAGAACCCTATACTAGGATCACTCAATCCTCAATGGACTTGTTCTAGGAAAATTTGTTCCCAAGTAACATATGTCAAGCCAATCGCCATGATCAAATCAATCCAAACTGAGGCAATATCCTTTTGACCTCCATATCATCCCATGTGTGCCTTGCTATCGATACCATTTGAGTCGTCCAACTTCCAACAACAATCAAGAAGTTGTTCAAGCAATAATGTTCTTTCATGTCATACTTTTGAATCCATGTATGTTTGTTAGATGATGCTTCAGGTAAGGTAAACATGAGTTCAAGTACAATTTAACCATCTAATGGTAAATCTTTGATGAACAACTCTGTTCAGAAGAATTCTGAATACCATGTAGAAAATGGCATCGTCAACTGGAAATTCAAGCAGGAATATTGATCCTCAAAAATAAAGGTGGCAAAATTGTCCACACCCTAGAAAAGAAAAGAAAATGTAAAAAAAAAAGGGGCTCGCTAGACTGAAAACCCGAAAGAGCAACCTAGGCAAAAGTTAGGGCAAAGAACAATGAAAACAAAAGAAAAGAAAAGGCCCACTAGGTTGAAAACCCGAAAGGGCAACCTAGGCAAAAGTTAGGTTAAAGAAACCTTAGGCTGAAAACCTATAAATCCGGCCAAGGGGGAAGATATGGTCCAACACTTCTGCAAGCACTCACCATACTGGGGCAATTCTATCCGACTGGGTATACTGGGGGAAAATTGTTAAGGAATGATTGAAGAAGGTGTGTTTGAAGAATCAGAAACAGGAGCCAAGATCTGTGTCATCAAAAGGCTGTGGGGAACCAATTAAATGAAAATCAAAGGACCAACACTAGGGCAAATTTTATGTGATTCTCGTAATTATTCTTTGTTTATCTTTGCTTTTAATCTTCGTGATCCCTTTTCTAATTTTGTTCTTATATTATTATTTTCTCTTAACAAACTAAAATTCTCATATTAAGACAAGAAGCTTTTCCTTCACACTCCCCTGTCGTGTTCACTCTCATCATGGTCATGTCTCAATAAAAGTAAATATAAGTTTAATGGTATGATTTGATAGTTCTAATGGTAGCACCAATGAATGGTTTGAACCAAAAGGACTCAGTTTTTCAAATTCAATGCAAGAGATAGCATGCACTGGACAACAAAAGAATGATGCATATAAGCTTGGGAGAATAAACATCCGCCTCATATGATTCAGGTACTTGGGTGACCCATGTTGTTAAAAGAGTGAATGATGCCTCGGCTCAGAGTGGTCGGTGAACAAGGTTTTGGTTGGTGGAAGTTTTTCCATGGAGCACTTGGTTCCGCTGGCTTCAAAAGGAAGGGATTCTCATTAGTTTCATATTACTGATTGAATTTTGTCGAGCTCTGAGGCTCACTTTGTGATTTTATTTTTGAGCTCTGAGGCTCACTGCAATTTTATTTTCGAGCTGAGGCTCACTGCAAGTTTATTTTCGAGTTCTGAGGCTCGCTGCATATTTACTTTCCTGTTGGACGAGGAGGTTCCGTCCACTGTAATTCTATTTCCGAGCTGAGACTCACTGCAATTTTATTTTCGAGCTCTGAGGCTCGCTACATATTTACTTTCTAGTTGGACGAGGAGGTTCCGTCCATTGCAATTCTATTTTCGAGCTTTGAGGCTCACTGCAATTTTATTTTCGAGCTCTGAGGCTCACTGCAAGTTTATTTTCGAGCTCTGAGGCTCGCTGCATATTTACTTTCCTGTTGGACGAGGAGGTTCCGTCCACTGCAATTTTATTTTCGAGTCCTGAGGCTCACTGTAATTTTATTTTCGAGCTCTGAGGCTCACTGCAAGATTACTTTCGAGCTCTGAGGCTCACTGCAATTTTATTTTCGAGCCCTGAGGCTCACTGCAAGTTTATTTTTGAGCCGAGGCTCGCTGTATATTTTACTTTCCTGTTGGACGAGGAGGTTCCGTCCACTGAAATTTTATTTTCAAACTATGAGGATTTCTTTTTGAGCTCCTCAAGTTTTGACGGACAAAATATGTGTTCATTTTCTTTACGTATTCATTACTACAATACATGAAAAGTCACGACTAATCATGTATTCTAGTATGCAACAAGTAAAGAGGGGCAACTGTGAACACCCATTTTTGTCCGTCTTCTTTTTATTCTAATTTTATTATTACGTTATTATGTTTTAGGGAGACTAAAAAATAATACGAAAGAAGGAAAGAAGAAAAAGAAAATAATGAAGAAAGGAGGAGGTTCATATTTAATTTTCTGTTGGACGCGGAGGTGCCGTTCATTGCATATTTAAATTTCTGTTGGACGAAGAGGTTCCGTCCATTGCATATTTAAGTTTCTGTTGGACGAGGAGGTGTCGTCCATTGCATATTTAATTTTATGTTGGACGAGGAGGTGTCGTCCATTGCATACTTAATTTTCTGTTGGACGAAGAAGTGTCGTCCATTGAATATTCGTCCATTGCATATTTAACTTTCTGTTGGACGCGAAGGTGCCGTCCATTGCATACTTAATTTTCTGTTGGACGCGGAGGTGCCGTCCATTGCATACTTAATTTTCTGTTGGACGCGGAGGTGCCGTCCATTGCATACTTAATTTTCTGTTGGACGAGGAGGTGCCATCCATTGCATATCCGTCCATTGCATATTTAAATTTCTGTTGGACGAAGAGGTTCCGTCCATTGCATATTTAATTTTCTGTTGGACGAGGAGGTGCCGTCCATTGCATACTTAATTTTCTGTCCGACGAGGAGGTGTCGTCCATTGCATATCCGTCCATTGCATATTTAACTTTATGTTGGACGAGGAGGTTCCGTCCATTGCATATTTAACTTTCTGTTGGATGAGGAGGTTCAGTCCATTGCATTTTTAATTTTCCGTTGGACGAGGAGTTCCGTCCACTGTAATTTTATTTTCAGACTGAAGACTAAAGAATAAAAAAAGAAGAAAAAGGAAATCCTGAAGAAATAAAGAAGAAAAGAAGGAGAAAAGAACAATCATTAAAAGAGAATAAAGGAGATTGAGTTACTTCTCCTGACCTTAAAAACCCCATTTTACATATAAGACAAAACCTCTCTTCCTTTTTCCACTTCCAACCGCCCCTACACCTCCTCTACCCCTTGGTCCTTCTTCTCCCTCATCTCCTCCACTCTTTTAACCGCACCACACTTCCTTACCTCTTCAAACATGCAACCTTCACATCAAATCACCTCCTTTCCTCTCTTCGAGCCACCTCCATCTGGACACACGCAATCTCTACTCAGAACCGCCCAAGCTCCGGATTTCGTGAAGACCAACCTTGAAGCCGCTGGGTAAGGAGAAGCATGAAGCCCTCTCCTCCATATATAAATTGAGACGCAAAGATAGAAGGGGGGGGGGACGAAAATTTGGAGGAGAAGAAAAGGGGAGGAAAAAATCAGGGAGGAGATAGAGAGGAAAGATACGAAGACAGAGGGAGAGAGAGATTTTTATCTGATGTTTTCTTTGTGAAGGAAAAGTGATAGGGTTTGACTTTCCTTTTTTCTTCTCTCTGTCATTAGAGTGGTTCCAAACTCTCAGAAGAAGGGAGAGTTAAAGAGTCAGTGAAATTGAAATGTAAGGGTTTGGATCTTTAAATTTTACTACTAGGAGAAAGCAAAATCATTGTTATTTTGCTCTCATTTGGTAATCCTTGTTCTCTTTGTTGATATTATTCACGAGTTTCTCTTGACATTCTTATTTTTCTGTATTTCTGTTTATAACGAAAAGAAAATCCATGCATATTGAAACTGAACGAGTTAGTAGGATGTTCGCTATATGAGTTCTTATGTCTGTTTCAGAAATGATGTATCGTAAGGTTTCTATTTCATTGTTTGCTGTCATATGCTGAAATGCATGATCTACTAGTAAACTTCACATGGCTATACTGTTACTAAACACTTAAAATGTTTCATTTTCGTTCTATTTTCATAAGGCAAAACTATTTTTTTACATAAAAATAAAAGATGATCACTTAAATCAATCTTATTTTAGGGTTGCTCTATGACAAGTGTCATGCTCAACCCTTCAGATTTTGAGGTTGTCATGTGGACTTACGTGTCATGTTCAACCTCATTTAGGTTTAATAAAAAAAATTCACAAATATAAAGCCGATAAAAAATACAAAATATCTTAAAATAAAAATGATTTTTCCTTTAAATGATTTTCGGGGTAAAACAAATATTTTCAAGTTACTAATAATTTACACAACTAATTTTGGGTAACCATTTTCATGGATGTTCTAGTGTGTCGTGGGGTTAAGTCTCCATGCATTCCCTAGACGTAATCGACTCACAAACCCAAAGTTTTTTTCTTTGTTAAAAGGTTTTCCAATTTTCCCGAAATTAAATAAAATTGGTGGCGACTCCATGTTTATCCTATAAAAGAAACACTAGTTTTCTTTTTGTTGGTTGCGACAGTATTAAAGCACACAACTCCTCATGTAGGGATCGTATTGGTTTCAGGTTGAAGGATTGCGTACACCATTGTCATTGTGAGAACTACTTATGACACTTACATAACGTTCCATGTAGTGTTCTCACGACGGGTCAATCCAGTACATCATTACTCTAATGTGTACATATGTGTGTGAATTGATATCTCATATCCATGACCCGTGAGACATGGTCATCAGTCCACACACATAATAGTCTTGATGTATTATTATTGTCCTTATTAATAATAATAATTGACTATGGATATTTAAGAATAAAGTTCTCTTGATTAATAGCGTCTCACTATCAAGTCGTATACTTGATATTCTATTAAATAAAACTTCCTATTCTAAGGACTTTATTACGTTTAAACAAACAACATAATAAACTGAAATGCCTCATATAATAAATAATAGCAAGATACAAAATGTAAGTCCAAAGGAAAAACATTGGCCTCTAGGGCTTACACCAACACGTAAATCCCTGCAACCAAGCAAAAACACATTTTTTTCAACTCAATTTAATTCTCACACAACCAATCAAATATACCACATTGGAAAATAAAATTAGGGAAATAACCTTAATTCCAAAAGATTCCATATCATGCACCAGAGAGGTTGAAATCCAAGAGCAAACACTTTAGGGTAGGGTGAGGCGAACGACCTCTGAGTAACAATGAGAAATGGAAATCAACAATCAATAGTTCCCTAACATACTATAAAATAATGTTGACAAACCAATATCAACAAATAAAAGCAAGCTAAGAATTTATTACCTTAATGTGGGTGAGATCAGCACCCCGAAGCAGGAACATGATTAAAATATTGTCACCATTACACACTTTACACGATATGCCTAAAATTGAGCAGTTGAGAGACAAACTTGGTCTCGGACCTTGAAAAAATCATTTTGCCCACCGTATCATCAAAGGAAACATGGTGATTAGCACCACCTCCAGACTACTAACGAAATATAATTTTCATAATGTAAAAACTACAAAGTAATTAGGGGCCAAATCAAATAAACATTTTGAAGGAATGCCTTTTGAATCTCGAATAGCATAACTTACTGATAATTGATAAATGAAATAGAACTTTATCAAAAATCAAAATAAAAAATATGAAAAGTTGAGTTTCAACCATTTACCATCATTTTTTCCACCAGCTCATCAAAGGAAACATGGTGATTAACACCACCTCCAGACTAACAAAATAGAATTTTCAAAATGTAAAAACTACAAAGTAATTAGGGGCCAAATCAAATAAACATTGTACAAATAATGATCAAACCATTTACAACACAAAGGAATAATGACAAATGATCATACATCTACAGACTCAACTTTGAAGGAATGATTTTTGAATCGCGAATAGCATACCCGACTGATAAAAGATAAATGAAATAGAACTTAATCAAATATCAAAACAAAAATATAAAAATCTGAGTTTCAACCATTTAATACTACACTTAATTTTACTACATTCTATTCCATCCAAGATTGGGCAAACAAAAGCTCTGAGTTGCAACCATTTAATACTTATTCGTTGTTAGTAATATCTTCATTTACATGGCAAAAGCACAAAAATTAAACCAAATGTAGGGTTAATTTTGATTATTTGTAACTTAATCAACAAAGAGGAATGAAGGAGAGATGAATGTATCATTACTCCAGGTTGAAGCATTCGAGAGTTGAATGTATAGTGGTGATGGCCCAACTTTTAGTGCATGTAGCTCCTGCAATTCCCTCTTCAACCTCGGGTTCTTGTAGGTTAGTTTTTCACAGCAACTCTTCAAGAATTCTCAAACCACCCTTCATTTGATATACTATCATTATCCCAATCATAGCAAAATTTCTTTTTCTTGTATTCTTGTACTTTAAAATCAATTGCTCAACAAGTGTATATTTCTGAGCCAGCACGTGTAACACAGTTAATAATATTTAGACATGTATATCCAGAGCCTTTCATTCTTTGCGTCATGTGAAATCACCAAAACCTGAGAATAAAATACCTTTTATATTCCAGGATTGTAGTGTTGTCTTCATTGCTCCCTCCATTACTTTCTTGCAATATTCTCTTGACTTATCTAGTTATATTGAAGATTAATTAAGGAAGAAATCATTAATTATATAACTAAATAAAATGGAAGAAAATTCACAGGAAAAAAAATGGAAGAGTTTTTAGTTGCTTATTGTTAAACTCATAGTTCAACACAAAAAATATAATAAATAAATAAATTAATTAAAAGAGGATCGATTGTACTGGTAATACCGAGAACAACAAATCTCTGATAAACAAGATAAGATGAGAGGTGTGAACAAAACAAAGTACAGGAAGTGGATATGATTATGTACAGAACAAAGTAAAACCCAAGCCTTCAACAGACTTACCATTCACTTACCATCAACTACAATATTATCTTTTGCTTGATACTTGAAAGATGTTCTTTTTAAGAAAAAAATAAATTTGAAAATGAACTAAGATTTCAAACACCTTTCATCTACCGAGTCACGTTGGGAATAGATGATACAAAGCATGCAGACACATCTTTCATTGGAAGTAGATTAAGTAATTAATAGACTCCGGGAAAGACAAAGAAGCGTTTGAATGAATCAAAACAAATCAAATCAATAAAAAATAATATAAATTTTTTTATGAACAAAAGTATGTATTGATGTATAACTAATTAAGCACCAGTAATGCCTATACATAGGAAACCAAATACAATAATATATTCCCCCCCCCCCACCAGCCATAAACATGTCATGAGCTAAGAGTTATTCCAACCAATTCATAGCCTAAATGAATCTATTTGAGACATACCCCCAACAACTTTGCTCCTCACATAAGACCAAAGTTACACCTCCCAGTTAAAGTCCCCGATACAATCAAACAGAAAAACCAGCAAACCAAATAAGTGGCCTTCCTAACAGAACTGAGTCACTAGCAGCAGCACAAAAATCTCCAAATCCCCTATTGCCGAGCTTTTCTTCCTACTGTTGAGGACCACGACAAGTATATCCGATCGTTGCAAGTAATAAAATCGGTGAGAACCGGATATCATCCACAGGGACTAGTTACCAAGTATCAATTCACAAATTTAACAACTATCTAGACTAAACTTTGGTATGAATAGAGCTCAAAAATAAAAAATAAATCAAAAGAGAAATAAAATATTTTTGGAGATTTTGTTGAGATAAAATAGAAATAAAAGTGTAACATCCCGGTTTTATGGTTTTGTTTTACACAAGAGGAGCATGTTTAAGGCTTGGATTAGGTATGTAACATGTGGTTTAAGGCTTAGGAATCTTTGCATGGAAAGTACGCGGTCTTTTGGTGTCGGATAGAATGTGAATGAAATCTAGAGTTTCTATAAGTTGTTTTAAAAAGGCATAAGTGGGTGAATTAAGAGATTTGGAGTTAGGGTTGAGATTAGGCATTTTATATGGTTTGAGGTTGTTTATTAGATCTTGATGGGCCTATATCTCAAATTTGAGGTCAATCGGACTTCAAACGAGCTCAAAACGCGAAGAAACGCGCGAGGTCAACGTTGCTGATCAGAGGCCACGCTGAGTGTGGGGGAGTTGATGCTGAGCATGGGAAAGTGGTGCCATGCACAAGGACATGTGGCGGGTGATGTGGAACGCCTGCAAGCACGCTGGTGGACGCTCCCACACTGAGCGTGGGTAAACTCACGCTGACCGTGAGCGCCAGGAATTTGAAAAAAATAAAGTTGTCCAAGAGGTAACTTAAGTTACCTCAGATGGAAAAATTATGAAAGACAGAGAGCACGAAGTTAGAGAGAGGGAGGAGAGTTTAGAGAGAGAAGTTGAGCCCGGAGTCAATCCATTCATCCGATCGCGATTCCGACTTCGATTCTGTGATCAGGACAACGAGTACTACGAGTATCGACTAGTGATTCTTTGATACAACTGAGGTAATGCTCAGATCTCTAACGTGTCGACATTGTCGTTTCCTTCTTTCTTGTATCTTGCTTTGATTCTAGATCTGTTTGGAAAACTGTTTCAAAGTCAAGAGTCATGACATTGTCGGGACTTTGTCCATGTGTTAGGGTAAAATTTTGGAGCACCGAAGAGCCTTTTAAGATGCGTGGCAGCAACCTAGAGGGAGAGAGAGGATCTTGTTTCACGAGGTTCGAGACTCCGGTACAAGTGTACACAAGGTGAGGGGGAAGAAATTTCAATTATAGGGACTATTGGCATAAGATATGAACATTTACATGTGTGGGGATTCTCAACCCCCATTGGTTGTTGGTTGATAATATGATATATGATAACATGCTTAGTTGATTACGTGATATATGGTTATTCTTTTATTTCTCCGTTGATTATACGATGTTGTTTTGTTGATAATATTGTACTATGGGTTGTTGATATATTGATGTGTGGTGGATCAATATTGGTGATACTTTGGAGATGTTTGATATGAAACTAGGTTGATAGCTTGATTAGGAAGTTATGATGTCATGTGGTGATAATGAGGTGTTAGATAGAAAGATGGTGTGAAATTATGTAGTGATGGATGCATGTGTATATCATTGCGTTGGTCAACCTTATGAGTAGCCGCAATAGCTGTTTGAGCGGTTACTAATATGAGGTTGATGTTGGTGTTTTGTGACTACTACAACGAAAGTTGGATAGTTTTCACAAGGGGCCATATGACTAACTACGATAAGCCGTTTGAGTGGCTATCATATGAGGTCGGATAATATTGGTGCATAGCTGGGATATCGTACAAGAGGTGTATCTGTACACAGAGGGGCTGTGTGAACAGTTGCAATAGCTGTTTGAGCAATTGTCACACGAGGTTGAGGTGGACTATCCGGAGTGACCAAGATGACGGAACTCATGTTGGTGACGTAGGAGTTAGTAACCCAACTACCGACTGAACGTTGTTGTAGAATTGGCCAATCATGCATGTAGGACCAGTTATGCATTAGAGTAAGTTATGATCAGTTACTGAGATATCGACGTTGATTGGTATGAGGATGATCTTGGGAGATGGTTGTGTTTGTTTATGTACATGTTGATAAGTAGTATTTTATGCCGTTTCCCCTTCATGATGATTAGAGTTTCTTACCTCCTATATATCTCTGTCTCTATGTTTCTGTTATGTTGATTCGGTTCGTGATTCGAAGACGGAGATGACCTTTTAGTTAGTGCCGAGACGAGGAAGGTGATGAGAATGATAACATCTTTCACGAGGACTTCAGAGTTGAAGTTGAGTCTTTATAACTTACACCACGACCAGTGGAGTGTCTGTATTGTATATGACATTGCTTCTGTGAACTCTGATATGTTGTATATATGTTTTATTGATTTAAAAATACATGTTGTAAATGTTTTTAAAATTTCTCATATTTTATTACATGCATCTGCATACTGTGGCGCACGAAAAGGGGTGCCACAAAAAGTGTCAGGGATTTGATTTTATCCAATTATGAATCCAGAACCTCATAGACAAGGAATTCTATGAATATCAAACTCTAATTATCTTAATCCCAATTGATATGTTGAAGGACAAATTCCCTTAATTAATTGAAGCCTAGTTCCTTAGTGAATCAATTCTACAAAACCTCATTAATTACCCTAATTCCTTAGGTCTAATTAACAAGGCATGATGATAAAAGTTCTATGGAATTTGTGAAAGACCCACACTAATCGAGTTACCTATTCCTAGATTAACCTAATTAATGGTAATGCTTTCAAGAGGCAAGTCCATATATCACCATTCCTAGCATATACATGAACCCTCAACAAAAACAAGAATGGTGGCCAAACATTCATATGTAATTAAGCACAGTAAACATCACATCAACAACACCAAATGTTTATAAGATAATCAGAGAGCCAATTAAACATCATCATAAAAGGATTACATCAAAACCCTAGCAAAAATGAATTTAGTTAGACATGCTAAATCCTAAAATAAAATAAAAGATAGAGAAAGAGAGAAGAGAAAAATCCATTAAAATGAAGGTGATCCCAGCAATGCCCAAGTTTGGCAGTTGGCAGCACCGTTTCCATGCTGCTGCTGTCTGTAACAGCCTGATTTTAATTATGTTGTTCAACCGATAAAATATAATTAATTATATTTTAATTTGAGAGTTAGAACGTGTTTTTGATTAAAATAAAATCATATTCATAGTCTACTTTATGGTAAAGGGTTACACTAAAAATTTCGGTTGAAAATTCAGACGAAAGCCGGTCTCCACTTTCACTGTCGGTACAACTTTGTTGTGCAGAAAACCTAATTTTGACCCGTGAACGAGATAGTTAGTGTTTTTAATATGTTTCCTTCAACTTTGATTATTTTGAAAATTTTTGTTCAAAATGGAATATAATATTTTATTCGGGCAAAAACGTCGGAAGAATTACGATCGGAAAATACAACCGGGTACGAAATGGAGCAGATTAGGGAGCACAAAAGAAGTGGAGTGACTTTATGGGACTTGATGGAAATGGGTTATGACACACTCCAAAAGTGTAATCATCACACATTTCAAATTATAACATATTATATTCTAAAAACCTATTTTTCTCTTTCCTCTTCAACCAAACAAGTCTTAAAGACAAAACTTGCTCTCCAAGCTCATCCTCTCTCCAAAATTTCGTGTTCCCATCTCCCTCCTCTATATAATCATCACTCATCTTCATTATCTCATTTTCTTCCTCCATCTTCATACTTCTTTAACTTCTTCCATTTCTTCTTTTTTTTCAAACACTTAAAGCTTTCATTTTTATTAGTCTTTTCCACTTGAGTTCTTCATTAAAGTTCTTCCATATACTAAGGGTAATGCTCTCATATGAATCTTTTTGCAAGTTTCATCTTTTATTTCTTCGTTTACTTTATGTGTTCTTTATATGCTTTAAACTTCTAAAATCTCTCTAAAATGGTGGAAAACTCCTTTTGAGTTGAAACCACTTTCTATAGTCTTTTATTAACTTATATTTTCACATACTAAGAGGTTGTGTAAAACAAAAATCTCTACCTATATCTTCCAATGAAGGCTGAATGCTTGCATTTGTGACCTAGGAAGTTTTTGTTTCAACTTTTGGAATATGATCACGTGTTTGAGTTTCTAGCTATCCATTGATCTTAAATCTATAAATCTTGGAAGTTTTGATAGCTTGTTCCTATGATGTCTGAAAATATGAATAAGTAAGCCTAGGATAGTATGTTTTAACTTTTCAAGTGTGATCATGGATTTAGAACTCTTAATACCTTGTGATTCTAAACCTAAGAGTTTTTGTTAAACAAAGAATATTTTCCTCATCATCCTATGATGGTCGAAACTTAGTGTTTAGGTGCTAGGATGTTTGAGTTTTTATTTTTCCAAAATGATCATGGACTTAAGCTCCATAAGATATTTGGATGCTAAGTCTAAGAGATTGGAAAGTTTAAGGATTTCTAACTTGTTTATTCTAGATTATTAAAGCTAGGATGTATTACTTTTATTTTTCCAAGATGATCATGGACTTGAGCTCCATAAGATATTTGGATGCTAAGTCTAAGAGATTGGAATGTTTAAGTTTCCATTGTTTTCCAAAATGATCATGGACTTGAGCTCCATAAGATATTTGGATGCTAAGTCTAAGAGATTGGAAAGTTTAAAGATTTCTAACCTATAAATCCTATGAAGGCCGAACCTAGAAGGTTATGGACCTAGGATACTTTGTTCTTATTTTTCCAAAATGATCATGGTTTTGAGCTCCTTAATACATATGGATGCTAAACCTAAGAGATTGGAAAGTTTAGTGAATGCTAGCCTATTTTACTAGCCTTGGCCGAATACCCTAAGTGTATAACTTAGTGGGATTTTAATTCAACTTTGTTAAATGATCATTGTTTATGAACTTCTAACACTTAAGGATCATAAATCCATGAGTTATATAATTTTCGGGAATCTCTAACCCTAACAACTAGTCTTGGCCGAACCTATACCTTGTGGTTTAGTGTTCTTATTTGATTTTAACTTGTGATTTTGTGTTCATAACCTTAGACTTCCATCACGGAGGAAACGAGGACGTTCGTGGTATACCTCTTCGAGCATCTAATCTCATTACCTTCACAGAAGGTGGAGCTAATACTTTGTGGTGTGACGACGGGGAGCTTCGAGTTCGAGAGTTCGGTGATAACCCGGGTGGGGGAAAGAACCAACCTATCGTCGGAATGGATAAGTAGTAGATTATATAATAATTGTGTAGGGCGACCTAAATCCTACTAGTAGTCGAGTAATTGGCAAGACCAAAATCACATCGGAAACCTTTTTCTGAAAAACCAATGGCGATTCGGGGATTGTAGGTTTATCGATATTAGGTTGATTTTAGATTGTTGATGGTTGATTTGATTTTATTACCTTTATTGAATTGATTTTGTGCTATATTGGTGATATTGGAATATTTTGATTGATATTATGTTATGCATGATCTGCCTGGTTTTTATTATTATGCTTAGTGGATTTTAAGCAAAGATATATATGTTGTCTACGAGATGATTGTTTTGGGTGTGAGGATAATGATGATTTAGAAGTGCCTAACTTAGATGATGTATGTTAAAGAGGTGTTATGGCATAGAATATGTGTCAAGTTCTAATGGAAGGTTAAGGCACTAGGATGTTGTTAAATCGGGTTGGTGGGATTCAAGTATAGGTGTTGTTGTCCATGGCCGTGTATTGGTAATATAATATACAAGGACAAAAGTGTATTGGTAATATAATACACCAAGACAAAAGTGTATTGGTAATATAATACACAAAGACAAAAGTGTATTGGTAATATAATATGCAAGGACATCTGTGTATTAGTAACATAATACACCGTGTATTGGTAATATAATATACGTAAAACACTTCTGTATATTGGTAATATAATACACCGTGTATTGGTAATATAATACACGTAAAACACTTTTGTGTATTGGTAATATAATACACCGTGTATTGGTAATATAATACACGTAAAATCAAGAGTTCTCGCGAGACCACTCCACCTTAACGAGAATGGGGGTGGAACATGTAACACCCCATTTTCTTTCATAAATAACCTTAATATATTTATATATATATGACATATATGTTTGAATATGGTTTTTAGATTGTTCTTGACATCTAAGTTCATTTTTGGAAAGTTTAGCCTTAGAAAGACTAAAACCTTTTAGAGTCCTAGTAACATGTTTCACCGTTTTGGTCATATATTGAGTTCTAGATGTCCGATATAGGTGATCTTTGTGGAATTGGAAAGATAGGAGAATTTTATACAAATTTAATGAAGAGATATAAATCAAATTCGGAAGTTTAGGTTGTCAAAAATAATCAATTGTGGAGCAGGCCAGCTTGTGAGGATTTTGGATATACCTCCACTAATTTGGGCTTATCTCACCCATTTAAAACCCAAATTAAGTATATGAGCACTACTTGGAAAGATTATTTGAAGATATATCTGTTAGGATTGAATTGATTTCGAAATATTGGTCAGAAATATAATTTATGGGTTAGGTGAAAAGTGAAGGAATCATATGGCATAATTAGTGCAAGATTAGGTGGGATAATTAGTGCAATGCTTTTTGTTTCATTCTTTTTGACTCACCAACCCCACCAACCATCCCAAAATCAGATAACACCTCAAAACAACTCATAGTGGAGCAAAACATGGAGTGATTTATGGATTAGTGGAGCCCATCATAAAAGAAAAACCAATAATCAAGGTTTAGTGGGAGACAAAAGCAAGAACATTCACCAACCACGGAATATTAATTAGGCCACCAATGAGCACGAATTTTGGGCAGATTTATAGAGTTTCTAAGCCTATATAAAGGATGGTTATTGATGCTTAAAGAGGAGAGAATAAAGCTTAACCTATAGACCAAAACAACCATTGCTGAAAACTTGAAACCCGGTGGAACAGTTCCGGTAAATCCTTCACTACTTCTACATATACCGTTGGATCTTGTTCCAAATTCATATAGAGTTCCTAGGCTTATATTACTTCATATCCAACGGTGGAAATTTCTGTTTAATCCATATAGTGAGAGTTATTCATCTTATAATTTTGATTTGAGTTCAACTCGGGTAGCTCCAGACCAATCAACTTGAGAGGATCATCCTGTGCTCATTAACCGTTGGATCTAGCTGAAACTTTTGCATAAGATAAATTAAAGGTATATATTTATTCTTACCGTTCAAATTGGTAAAATAATGTCTGGTTTGTGAGATATAAGGCAAACACAGTGGCGGATTTTGTGGTAATTGCTGCCGATTTTAAGTTCTTTACAATGTGCCTTTCACAATGTGTTTCGTAGGTGAATCTTGAAGCTCAGGGACCCTAGTGGATCTTATTTCTTCTTAAACACGAACTTCAATCCAGGTATGGGGAGAAGGGTAGTGTTTACATAGGCTTGGAGTTAGAGTAAAGTAAAAGGGGTCCCCATAACCCCGTATTTATGTGTTACTAAATGATTTTAATACGTATGAGGCTGTGATTGTTGATTATAACATGTTAGTGGTCGTTGTTGGATATTTGATTATTCATGCTTATGTTCATAATGTTTGGTTTGTGATTATGCTGTTGCTGTTGTTGTTAATATGAATATGTTGACATAACAATGTGTTGGATAACGCTGTTGTTGTTATCACTATTGATGGTTAAGTCTTGGGTGCTTATTGGCCCAAGCAACGTTATTGTTAAGTCTCGAGTACTTGTTGGTGCAAGCGGAGGTGGTGGCGTTTGCCGTTGATTGCTGTTTGACATGCATTTCATTGGAGATGTTGTTGGGAGATGTTCGACATAGGGGAGATCGTCCGAGAGTAAGGCGATCCGGCCATCCACGGTAGGTTACCCAAGGTTTGGTAACCGCGGCCCCTCGTGATGAGGCATCCATGGTTTGGTGCGTTGGCTATCCATAGGGTCTACCCGAGGTTAGGTGGACTGCTGGTGTTGGTGTTTATTGGCCAATACGAATATGTAACTCCGAAGTCGTTCATCTTGAGTTAGCTGGATCCACATGCATAGTTGGAGTAGCGGAGTAGTTGGTACCTTGCATTGCATAGCATATTCGATGATGTTGTTGTTGATGATGTATTTTGATACATACAAAAAACTATATGCCTATGTTGATGCCATGCTTGTATGATTTACTTTACTTCCTACCTCTATGCTGATTATGTATACATGAACTTACTCCCCTTCGTTTGTTGCTTGTGTTTGGCCTGAACGGCATTTGCAGAGGATGACGGGCAGCCCGGAGAGGAGTGACTCTGAGGAGCCACCACTCATAGTTAGGGCCTGCTTTTATGTTTTAATTCTTTTGGTTTAGATGTATTTCCGTTATACGGAAGGATTATACCAGCTCTGTATGTGACATCGGGGTTGGGTTTTATTATATTTATTTGCTTTAATTTATTTGTTTCCGCGATTTTGAAACTTGGTTCATGTGGGGCTTTTCTACCCATGGACAACTCACTGAATTCTTATTCAGGTTATGCATGTCTGTTTAATTGACTTTTAGATTTTATGTCCTTTATCATGCGGGGTAGAAGGGTGTCACATTTAGTGGTATCAGAGCAGGTCTGTCCTATCAGGCCGTGGTATGAGTCTGTTATGAGTCTGATGTGTACTCTTGTTTGAAATGTTTATACTTGTATAGACAATGATGCTCAAGTAGAAGCTGGTGTGCGAGTTTCTGTGCCTAAAGGACTATCTTGGTCGAGTACAGGAACTGATGGCTGGACGCGGACGAAACGATCAAGCTATCGCTGATGCATTGGCACTGCTTGCCCATGCTATCTGACATAATAATCAGAATCACAACGGTGGGCCGGCTGAGTTCCAGGGACTTGATAAGTTCCAGAAGAACAACCCGCCTTCCTTCAAGGGGGCGTATGATCCAGAAGGAGCCATGTTGTGGTTGCGGGAGACTGACAAGATCTTCCGAGCGATGGACTGCAACGATCTACAGAAGCTGATATTCGCTACCTTCATGCTGACAGAGGAGGCAGAACATTGGTGGGATAATTGTCGCCACAGGTTGGAGGCTGAACACACAGCGGTTACTTGCGTGGTGTTCCGGCAGAGGTTCTTGGAGAAGTACTTTTCGGCAGATATAAGGGACAAGAAGGAGATAGAGTTCTTGAGGCTGACACAGGGATCGATGACTGTGGGAGAATATGCTGCCAAGTTTGAGGAATTGGCTAGATACTACACGCCATATCAGTATGCTGCAGATATAAGATCCAAGTGCGTAAAGTTTGAGGCAGGTCTGAATCCGGAGATCAAGCAAGCTATTAGCTACCAGGAGATCAGGGTGTTCCCAACTCTGGTCAACAAGTGCCGGATTTATGAAGATGCATCCTTGTTCTGGGCAGCCAGTTCTAAGGGGTCGGATGGTCAGGGTAGCAGAAGGACAGAAGTCAGGGATAAGGGAAAGCAGCGCTACTCTCCATCAGGCAGGGATTTCAAGCATAGTAGCAAGAAGCCCCAATATTCCCAGGATAGGTTTAGGAGCGGGTCCTTTAGTGCTCCCAGGCCTATGAGGTGCGGCAGGTGCGAAGCTACTGATCATTTTTCATCTCAGTGCAAGGAGCCCACGGTCATTTGTTTCAAGTGTGGTAAGCCGGGGCACATCAACAGGGAGTGCAGTGGTGATGGCAGCAATACCAAGTCAGAACCTCCTAGTGTAGGCAAGACTTAGTCGTCGCAAGCCAACAGATTGAAGACTACTGGGAGAGTCTTTACTCTGAGCGGAGCGGAAGCCTTTGAGTCTGATGATCTGATTCAAGGTACGTGTTTAATTGATGACGTTCCTTTAACTATATTGTATGATTCGGGTGCTTCGCATTCGTTTATATCACTTGATAGGGTCAAGAACCTTGGTTTACCTGTTGTTTTGTTGGACCTTGACTTATTAGTGTCTACTTCTACGAATAAGCCTGTCCTTACTTCCCATGCATGCAAGAACTGTCGTGTCACCATTGATAATAGAACTTTCATTGTTGATCTTGTATGCCTTCCCCTCAAAGACCTTGATGTGATCCTTGGCATGGACTGGTTATCTTCCAACCATGTCCTGTTGAACTGTTTTGACAAAACTTTGATTTTCGCTACCTCAACGGAGTCTAAGAATCCGAACCTGCTATCTGCAAACCAAGTTCAGGCTTCGATTCATGATGAAGCCCAGTTATACATGATGTTAGTTTCTCTGGAAGTAGAGAGCCAACCTTCTAATGTCTCCAGCTTGCCGATAGTGCGAGAGTTTCTTGAAGTGTTTCCGGGAGATGTTTACGAACTACCCCCAGAACGAGATGTGGAGTTTGCCATAGACTTAGTTCCTGGCACTGGGCCGATCTCCATAGCACCATATAGGATGTCCCCTCTAGAGTTAGCTGAGTTGAAAGAGCAGTTAGAAGACCTAATGCAGAAGCAGATCATTAGGCCGAGTGTGTCCTCGTGGGGAGCACCTGTGCTGTTGGTAAAGAAGAAGGATGGTAGTATGAGGTTGTGCGTCGACTATCGACAGCTCAACAAGGTGACGATAAAGAACCGATATCCCCTTCCTAGGATTGATGACCTTATGGATCAGTTGAGAGGCGCTTGCGTCTTCTCGAAGATAGACTTGAGGTCAGGGTACCATCAGATTCGTGTAAAGTCTGAGGACATCCCAAAGACTGCGTTTAGAACGCGCTATGGCGACTACGAGTACCTAGTTATGCCTTTTGGTGTGACCAATGCTCCTGCTGTGTTCATGGATTACATGAATAGGACCTTTCACCCTTACTTGGACAAGTTTGTGGTGGTTTTCATAGATGACATCTTAGTGTACTCCAAGGGAATAGAGGAGCATGAAGAACACCTGAGGGTTGTATTGTAAACTCTTAAAGACAAGAAGTTGTACGCTAAGTTGTCTAAGTGTGAGTTCTGGTTGGAAGAGGTAAGTTTCTTAGGACATGTCATCTCTAAGGGTGGCATTGTGGTGGACCCAACCAAGGTGGAAACGGTGCTCCAGTGGGAAGCACCGAGATCTGTGACCGAAATTAGAAGTTTCCTGGGGTTAGCTGGGTATTATAGGCGGTTCATAGAAGGTTTTTCCAAGATAGCTTTACCTTTAACCCGTCTCACCAGAAAAGGGTAGTTATTCATCTGGGACTCCAGATGTGAGGAAAGTTTCCGGACCCTTAAGAATAGGTTGACGTCAGCACCAGTGCTAGTTTTTCCAGACCCTAGTGAGCCTTTTGTAGTGTACTGTGATGCTTCAATGAAAGGTTTAGGCGGTGTGCTGATACAGAATGGTAAGGTAGTAGCTTATGCTTCTAGGCAGCTAAAGACCCACGAGAAGAACTACCCTACCCATGATCTAGAGCTAGGAGCTGTGGTATTCACCCTAAAGATTTGGAGGCACTACCTGTACGGCTCGAGGTTCGAAGTGTTTAGTGATCATAAGAGCCTGAGGTATCTCTTTGATCAAAAAGAGTTGAATATGAGACAACATAGATGGATGGAGTTCCTAAAGGATTATGACTTCGAACTGATCTATCACCCGGGTAAGGCCAATGTGGTGGCCGATGCCTTAAGTAGAAAGACCCTGCATATCTCCACCCTGATGGTTAGGGAGATGGACCTAATTGAGGAGTTTAGAGACCTTAACCTCGGTTGTGAGTTTACCCCTAAGAGCATTAGGCTTGGAACCTTAAAGATTAATAACAATTTGATGGATCACATTAGAGAGGGCCAGAAGTTAGACCAATTTCTCCTCGACCAGCGAGAATCGCTCGCACAGGGTAGAGCCAGTAGCTTTAGAGTTGAAGCGGATGATATCTTGAGGTTTGAGGATAGAGTGTGCATACCAGATGTTTCCGGGCTCAGAAGGATGATCTTAGAAGAAGGGCATAGGAGCGGAATGAGTGTGCACCCAGGTGCCACCAAGATGTATCAAGACCTTAAGAAGATGTTCTGGTGGCCTAGGATGAAAAAGGATGTGGCCGAATTTGTTTATGCATGTCTAGTCTGTTAGAAGACTAAGATAGAGCATCAGAAGCCATCAGGTATGCTGCAGCCCTTAAGAATCCCAGTTTGGAAATGGGACAACATCTCCGTGGATTTTGTGTCTGGACTCCCTAGGACTCCAGCAGGTTTTGAGGCGATTTGGGTTGTGGTAGATAGACTCACGAAATCTGCACATTTCATCCCGATGAACATGGAGTATCCTTTAGAAAAACTAGCCCAGTTGTACAACAAAGAGATAGTTAGGCTTCATGGTGTACCCTCCAGCATAGTGTCCGATAGAGACCCGAGGTTTACCTCGAAGTTTTGGGAGAGCTTCCAAGATGCTTTAGACACGAAGCTTAGGCTTAGCTCAAATTATCACCCTCAGACCGATGGGCAGTCTGAGAGGACCTTCCAGTCCTTAGAGGACTTGTTGAGAGCATGTGTGCTTGAACAGCCAGGTAGTTGGGACAAGTTTTTGCCCCTGATAGAGTTTTCCTACAATAATAGTTTCCATTCCAGCATTGGCATGGCCACTTATGAGGCTCTGTATGGAAGGAGATGTAGGACACCTTTGTGTTGGAGTGAAACTGGTGATAGTTTGGTATTAGGACCAGAAATAGTGCAAGAAACAACTGAGAAAATAAGGATGATCCAGGAAAGGATGAGAGTGGCACAAAGTAGGCAAAAGAGCTACCATGACAAGAGGAGGAAGGCACTTGAATTCCAGGAAGGTGACCATGTGTTCTTGAGAGTTACCCCGACAACTGGGGTTGGTAGAGTGATGAAGGCGAGGAAACTTACTCCCAGATTCATCGGTCCTTATCAAATTCTTAAAAGAGTCGGCGAAGTCGCCTACCAGATAGCCTTACCCCCGTTTTTATCCAACCTTCATAATGTCTTTCATGTTTCCCAACTCCGAAAGTATATCCATGACCCTAGTCACGTGATAGTTCCCGATACAATACAATTAAAGGAGAACCTGACGTTCGAGGTGTTACCTATTCGGATCGAAGATAGGAGGGTGAAGCAGCTTAGGGGAAAGGAGATCCCTTTGGTCAAGATGGTTTGGGGCGGGGCGGCTGAAGAAAATGCTACCTGGGAATTGGAAAGCAAGATGAAGGAAGCATACCCGCATCTGTTCAGTTCAGGTTAGTAGAAATTTCGAGGACAAATTTTTTTTTTTAAGGGAGGTGGAATTGTAACACCCCATTTTCTTTCATAAATAACCTTAATATATATATATATGACATATATGTTTGAATATGGTTTTTAGATTGTTCTTGGCATCTAAGTTCATTTTTGGAAAGTTTAGCCTTAGAAAGACTAAAACCTTTTAGAGTCCTAGTAACATGTTTCACCGTTTTGGTCATATATTGAGTTCTAGATGTCCGATATAGGTGATCTTTGCGGAATTGGAAAGATAAGAGAATTTCTACAACTTTAATGAAGAGATATAAATCAAATTAGGAAGTTTAGGTTGTCAAAAATAATCAATTGTGGAGCAGGCCAACTTGTGCGGATTTTGGATATACCTCCACTAATTTGGGCCTATCTCACCCATTGCAAACCCAAATTAAGTATATGAGCACTACTAGGAAAGCTTATTTGAAGATATATATGTTAGGATTGAATTGATTTCGAAATATTGGTCAGAAATATCATTTATGGGTTAGGTTAAAAGTGAAGGAATCATATGGCATAATTAGTGCAAGATTAGGTGGGATAATTAGTGCAATGCTTTTTGTTTCATTCTTTTTGACTCACCAACCCCACCAACCATCCCACAATCAGATAACACCTCAAAACAACTCATAGTGGAGCAAAACATGGAGTGATTTATGGATTAGTGGAGCCCATCATGAAAGAAAAACCAATAATCAAGGTTTAGTGGGAGACAAAAGCAAGAACATTCACCAACCACGGAATATTAATTAGGCCACCAAGGAGCACGAATTTTGGGCAGATTTATAGAGTTTCTAAGCCTATATAAAGCATGGTTATTGATTCTTAAAGAGGAGAGAAGAAAGCTTAACCTATAGACCAAAACAACCATTGCTGAAAACTTGAAATCCGGTGGAACGGTTCCGGTAAATCCTTCACTACTTCTACATATACCGTTGGATATTGTTCCAAATTCATATAGAGTTCCTAGGCTTATATTACTTCATATCCAACGGTGGAAATTTCTGTTTAATCCATATAGTTAGAGTTATTCATCTTATAAGTTTTATTTGAGTTCAACTCGGGTAGCTCCAGACCAGTCAACTTGAGAGGATCATCCTGTACTCATTAACCGTTGGATCTAGCTGAAACTTTTGTATAAGATAAATTAAAGGTATATCTTTATTCTTACCGTTCAAATTGGTAAAATGATGTCTGGTTTGTGAGATATAAGGCAAACACAGTGGCGGATTTTGTGGTAATTGCTGCCGATTTTAAGTTCTTTACAATGTGCCTTTCACAATGTGTTTCGTAGGTGAATCTTGAAGCTCAGGGACCCTAGTGGATCTTATTTCTTCTTAAACGTGAACTTCAATCCAGGTATGGGGAGAAGGGTAGTGTTTACATAGGCTTGGAGTTAGAGTAAAGTAAAAGGGGTCCACATAACCCCGTATTTATGTGTTACTAAATGATTTTAATACGTATGAGGCTGTGATTGTTGATTATAACATGTTAGTGGTCGTTGTTGGATATTTGATTATTCATGCTTATGTTCATAATGTTTGGTTTGTGATTCTCATTGTTCTTTGTTGTTGTTAATATGAATATGTTGACATAACAATGTGTTGGATAACGCTGTTGTTGTTATGACTGTTGATGGTTAAGTCTTGGGTGCTTATTGGCCCAAGCAACGTTATTGTTAAGTCTCGAGTACTTGTTGGTGCAAGCGGAGGTGGCGGCGTTTGCCGTTGATTGCTGTTTGACATGCATTTCATTGGAGATGTTGTTGGGAGATGTTCGACATAGGGGAGATCGTCCGAGAGTAAGGCGATCCGGCCATCCACGGTAGGTTACCCAAGGTTTGGTAACCGTGGCCCCTCGTGATGAGGCATCCATGGTTTGGTGCGTTGGCTATCCATAGGGTCTACCCGAGGTTAGGTGGACTGCTGGTGTTGGTGTTTATTGGCCAATACGGATATGTAACTCCGAAGTCGTTCATCTTGAGTTAGCTGGATCCACATGCATAGTTGGAGTAGCGAAGTAGTTGGTACCTTGCATTGCATAGCATATTCGATGATGTTGTTGTTGATGTACGTTGATACATGCAAAAAACTATATGCCTATGTTGATGCCATGCTTGTATGATTTACTTTACTTCCTACCTCTATGCTGATTATGTATACATGAACTTACTCCCCTTCGTTTGTTGCTTGTGTTTGGCCTGAACGGCATTTTCAGAGGATGACGGGCAGCCCGGAGAAGAGTGACTCTGAGGAGCCGCCACTCATAGTTAGGGCATGCTTTTATGTTTTAATTCTTTTGCTTTATATGTATTTCCGTTATACGGAAGGATTATACCAGCTCTGTATGTGACATCGGGGTTGGGTTTTATTATGTTTATTTGCTTTAACTTGTTTGTTTCCGCGATTTTGAAACTTGATTCATGTGGGACTTTTCTACCCATGGACAACTCACTGAATTCTTATTCAGGTTATGCATGTCTGTTTAATTGACTTTTGGATTTTATGTCCTTTATCATGCGGGGTAGAAGGGTGTCACAGAACACCTTAACGGGAATGGAGGTGTGCACTAGGTGGAACATCCTAACGGGAATGAGGGTGTGCCCCGATGCAAATGAGGGATGGTGACAGGAGTTACAGTGGCCCCGATAACGTAAAGACATGGTGACAGGATTAAAGAGGTTACGTTGAAATAACGTGTTAGATTGCCTGAGAGTAAGGGTAGAGGATGATATATATTAACCCAAGGATGATTCGTTAGTTATGTGTGTTGATTGTCTGTGACAGTTACTGTATAATTTACTATGGCTCTTTTTCGCTTTTTGATGATAGAACTGTTTCTTATCCCCTGTATATTTCTATATGTTGTATTTTATCTCCTTGTGGGATTGTACGAGAAGACCCTGTGGATGAGCATAACCAAGAGGCGTTGGATGGAACTCCATACGAACCAGAGGATGGAGGACGAGCTGTGACTCATGGTGATTAGGGTCTAGTTAGTTATGGCCAGTGCGTCTCGTGAGGCGTATTTTTATTATATTTTCCACTGTTTAACTTTTGTCTAAGTATATGCCTGTGAGGGATCCTACTGATAGGATATCCTCAACAGTGTTTTGTAATATGCATAATATACTTATATTGTGATATGTCATTCTATATGAAGTTGTATACTTTATAAGTTAAGTTTTAATCTTTACGTATTTTCACGTTAAGAGTGAGATTAAGTAATTAAATAATGAGATTTTAATCTAATGACACAAAGAGGCACAACGGGGTGTCTCAGTGTCTATCTCTACGAACCCTATTCACGCTGCTGGTTCCGTTCTCTCGTTGACGCCACCCTTTTATTTTTATCTCAAGTTTTGTTTTTTTCTAATTGCTACAAGGCCTTCCTTATTCACATTGGCCCATGTAACTAGTAATAAAATCGGTGAGAACTGGATATCGTCCACAAGGACTAGTTAACAAGTACCAATTCACAAATTTAACAATTATCTAGACTAAACTTTGGTATGAAGAGAGCTCAAAAACATAAAATGAAGCAAAAGAGAAATAAAATATTTTTGGAGATTTTGTTGAGATAAAATAGAAATAAAAGCGCTAGGGATTTGATTTTATCCAATCATGAATCCGGAATCCTCATAGATAAGGAATCCTATGAATTATTAAAACTCTAATTATCCTAATCTCAATTGATATGTTGAAGGATAGATTCCCTTAATTAATTGAAGCCTAATTCCTTAGTGAATCAATTCTACCAAACCTCACTAATTACCTTAATTCCTTAGGTCTAACTAACAATGCATGATGATAAAAGCTCTATGGAATTTGTGAAAGATCCACACTAATTGAGTTACATATTCCTAGATTAACCCAATTAATGGTAATGCTTGCTAGAGGCAAGTCCATATATCACCATTCCTAGCATATACATGAACCCTCAACAAACACAAAAATGGTGGCCAAACATTCATATGTAATTAAGCACAGTAAACAGCACATCAACAACACCAAATGTTTATGAGATGATTAGAGAGTCAATTAAACATTATCATAAAAGGATTACATCAGAACCCTAGCAAAAAAGAATTTAGCTAGACATGCTAAATCCTAAAATAAAATAAAAGATAGAGAAAGAGAGAAGAGAAAAATCCATTAAAGTGAAGATGATCCCAATAATAATGAGATACATTAATGAACTTTCTTATCCAAAAGTTTTAATCTATTTTTTTCAGTTAAAAACAGAAAAGCTTTAACCTATTTCATTTGACTGTTTTTTTTTTTGGTTCCCAATGGAACATACCTCATTTTTACGAGTTTGATATAGGCTTTCCTTACAAATATAAATGTATGGATGCATGATGCATTTTGTAAAAGGTTGTGTAGGGGGTACGGGTAGTCAAAAACTTTGCAGCCCACCTTGATCAAATGGGCCCTTGGCAAGGTAGACATTCATTCACTCCCACAAGGCAGTTGGATGAAAACTTTGATCCCAACCTTGGTGAGCACGCTATTGGGACTAGATTATAATGGGGTGGCCCAGTGCAGCACGAGGCTTTCACCTAGTGGGGTACAAGGAGGATAGGTATACATGATCTTGTTGTTTCACAAGCAAGTATGCTTTTTCACTAGTAACCAGGTTAAATAGATTGGTGAATTCTTTCAACTCCACCAGTTGTAGTGGCACCTGTAGAAGTCCCAGACGCTGTCCTCGAAGTGATTCAATAATTAAACTCTCATGAATCCATTTTCTTTTTTCTTTTAGTCATCTAGGATTTGAACCAATGACCTCTAGGTCACAAGAAAGCAACCTTACCATTGTGCCAAGGCTCACCCTCTGGAACTAGATTATAATAATGCCATGAAAATACTTGTGCCAAACAGTTGTGAAGCTCCCTTTTTATTTATGGGTGAGGGATTGCTCATGTATATGATTGTCGTAATTGAATAGAAGTGTCCTTAATTGGGCATGTATATGTTTATTCCCTGAAGGTATTTTAACCACAAACTCTAACATCATTCTATTTCCCTTGAGGAATGCTGTGAATGGTGGGTTATCCAGATATTAGAAGCCAATCATTGAATTAGGAAATAGGAAGTCATTGCATGCATATTCGAGTATATGTACAATTGCAGGCAAATCAGAAATGCAAACAGATACCCAGTTATTAAGATAAGTCTCTTAACCCATTTTGGTTGAGTTTAGCTACATGTTTCCATGATTGAAAATTTTGATTTGAAATTGTCACTTTAGAACTAGGAAATCATCTGTCACACTTGATAGGCAAGACTCTAACTTGGAGTGCAATCATGATTTTGTAGAATTGGAATTTCAGTACTTACTTTACTCTATAATTGTTCAAGTCCTGTTCTTTTGGAAATGCTATCTTTAATTCTGTTCAAGTAGATAAAAAGAGTATTTCACCCAAAAAATGGTAGGCAGAGCTTTACATGTCAATCTCATATTTAAATTTTATAGAGATCACCATCATATGTAGAAATTTATCAGCATGTTAGGATGGTCTTTTTGTGAAAATTAAGGCATGATAAATAGGATTTTACCTTGTCCAGGCTGGGCATGAGAGGAGACTAACCCCAAAGCTCAATGCAGTCCATCATCAATAAATAAACAAAGGAGCAGATTTTCTATTTCAAACATAAAATTGATACTTGTTAGCTCGTAAAACTTGAGTTTTTAGTATGCTGTATGTTATATCTATTAATGTTTTTTGGACTTATTTTTTAATTAATATATTGGTAAAAACTGAACCATCCCATTCAATTCAAATCGCATTTAATCGGATCATGTCATAATTTTTTTAAAGAAACAATTCAAATCGAATCGAAGTACATATTCTTTTAATCTTTAAATTGGATGATTTTTTGCTGTCAAACCGATCCGTGAATACTCCAACATATAAGAGTGGATTCCTTACGGGTTGCCGTGTTACTTCCGTTGGGCGTCTTTATTAAGAAATAATGAGTTCTTTTTGGGTGAACCTGAATATCCTTCAGTCGGGAGTCAGAGACTAATCCATCGAGGTACTGGGATTGACTTCTCCCAATATATGCTCTTCCATACACATGAATTAGGAATCGAACCCCTGACCACATGCTTAAGGGATCCAGTTATCTATCAACTATACCACACCAGGAGTTTCATATTTGTCAAAAAAAAAAGTCAAAAAAAAATATTGTAGTCGTGTTCGGTGTTCTTACTTTATTTTTCCTCGTTATAGTGTGATTTTGACGTGTCTACAATGGGTGTATTACTTCCCGCTTGCCGTGTTACTTCCGTTGGATCTTTATTAAGAAAGAATGAGTGCTAGGTTCTAACAAATAATAACAACAGAAGGTAGAAGCCTCGAAGGTTCCTTCTATAGGGTGCGTTTAGATAAACAATTTAATTAAGAGCTTATCACATAAGACCTTATCGTATGAGAGTTTATGCCATAAGTGCTTAAAGAAAGAAAAAGAAAGAAAGAAGTATAAGAGGATTCGAATAGTGAAAAACACGGATATGGTATTTAGTGCATAAGCTCTTATGATAATTCCATAAGCTTCTCCCAGTGACTTATGAAAATAAGTCAAAAACTCCTTATAGGATGACATAAGTTATTTTTATAAGCTCTGCCAAACACACTGCATAAGAGCTTATATCATCAGATAAGTCAAAAGGAACTTAAATAAGCTCTTCCAAACGCTACCATAGTTTTTTTCTTCCTAATCAAAAACTTGTCTAGTTTCAATACATTTGTCACAGTCTTCGTACCAATCTGACAAATTACTAAATTGGTAAAAAAGGAAAAACTAACCGCAAATGAAGAGATTGTTAGTTTCGTTAAGATTTTGATAGAATTAATTTTAAAAAGAATTAATTTTAAAAGAACTGATTTTAAAATATAGAGTTTAAAAAAATTAATTTATGTTTGATAAGCATATTTTAAAAATGAATTTAAAAGGATTGTTTTTGTTTAAATAAAATAAAGTAAAATCACTTTTAACATAAAATCATTTTAAAAGATATCATACTATATTCATAAGCGCTTCCTACCTTTTTCTCTAACCAACCAGCTAAGAGGATAGTAAAGTAAAAACCCAATTCCCGTTTCAAATGCAAACGAAAAAGCTTCATGTATGAGCATTCACTGGGATTGATTTTGAAACACCTCAACCCACTTTTAATCACCTTGTTTTTTACCTGAACACTATCAAGATTGCAAACTAGATTTTCTTGAATGCTAGCAGAGAAAAAGAGCCTAAGGAATCTGAAACAAGCAGGCACTGAATGAGTGAAATTAGTTCATATACAGGTTAAAAGTCTAAAGTTGCAAATTAATTTATTTAACATTTTGCTGTTTTTAGTTTTTAGTTTTGGGTGCCGGCTATTGTAAAACATATACTGATGTCAGCCTTCTTTGATTTCTTATATTATATACGGGTTAGAGTATCCGTTGTACTCTTTTCAATATATATTTTACTTATAAAAAAATTATTTAACATGAAATCATTTATATAATTGATTTATTTATTTATTTTGTTCATCTTAGATATTTTAATTCATTGATAAGTCACTTAAAGTTCAACTGGTTCATTAAAGAAGTCAAATCCCACTTAACTGTTTAAGATCAATTTAATTTGAGATTAAGGTGGTTTATTTTTACATCAAATTAATCCAACTAATAATTGGAGACTAATCCCTTTTGAGATGCAGGATTATCAAAGTAAGTTTTGTCTCTTCCAATAATTTTTTTTCCATATATATGAATCAAATTCTTGACAATATATTTAAGGAATTATCTATTTACTAATTGTATTGGGTCTTGTTGGTTAAGTTGTTTTTCAAATTTAATGCAAATTCATATTTCATTTAACAACTTCGTATATATTAAGCTATTAGGGATCTGTTTGTTTTGTTTTTAATTTTCTGTTTTTAGAAATAATTACAAAATTATCACTTTATTTTGATTATGGTTCCTGTTTTCAAAAATTTATATAGAAAATAGTGAAAACAAGACAACGTTATTTTCAGTATTTTCTATACAAAATTTTGAAAACAGAAAATAGAATGAAATTTTTTTAGCAATTTTATAATTATATTTAAAAATAGAAAATAAAAACAGAAAAATGAAGACAAAGTAAACAATACCTTAGTTATCATTATTTCAAGGATATGATTATCGGTTCTTTAAAAAAAAAAAGATGTATATCAAAAAAAAGGAAAAAAAGAAAGAAAGAATAAAAACTTTTAGTTTTAGGAAGAGCACGTTGTCCACAAATTTCTACATTGTGGACTTGATGGATGGCGCAATTGCCGTTGTTGCGGTATTGCGGTGTAAACACTAAACACAGGTGTCATTGTCAATGCCATATAGTGCGTGTGTTTCTCCTTGCAAACTTAAGCTTGTTAACAAAATTTTTCTTTTATGTTGAATCCAATTTTATTTATCAGTGTAAATTGAAATTTACCACCTCATGACATAAATCCAAACATGGCCATAAATAGGTTAAAAAGTGGTATTCTCGTATTTTTATTTTTCATATATCAATGCAAAAATATCGTTGGCAGTAAGTTAATAACAGACCTATAAGATGTGGTGATGGTGGTCCAAGTAATTAGTAGTTTAGATCGTTTAACCATATATTCAGGGTTTGAATCCTGATGATGTGAATAGAGTTGCATCTATAGGTAGAGGAATATACATTTTCAGAGATTAGTCCTACAACCATCTACTGCGGGATTCCCTGACTTCCATGGAAAAAAAAAAAAAAAAGTTAATAACAGTGCAACTCACTTTCAAAGTGGGATCTTGGAGTTTTACTTTCTAGTCCACAAATAGACCTAGTTAGTAGCCACCTAACCGAACCCACTACTCCACTCCAGTAATGATTACATTTGTATATTAATTGTATGCTATTTTAATATAATTTTAATTAAAATGATATCGGTATAAATTTTTTTATGTTATAAACCATGCATATATAACAATAAATTCAAAATAACCTTTTTCATATATAAATTCCTTTTGAGTTAAAAAGTACACATGTAAACACATTTTATTTTTATTTATACTTTCCACTAAAAAAATATATAAATATTGATGTGCAAGTAACAACTAACAATAGTACCCTTCTAGTTTTCACACTTATAAATTGGTGCACAAGCTTATTATGAATTCATAGCAAATCTTATCCAGTAGGGACCAACAAACAGTGTGTGTGAGAGTGATCAGTGGTGTGGATCAGTCACAACTCACAAAAGGTGAGATCAAGCTAGAGAGGATGGTGAAGAAGGTGTCTGCCTTTGGTGTGGTGGTGGTGGCAGTAGTGCTTGTGGTGGTGGTGTCTCCTGTTGCTGAGGCAGTGACATGCAGCCCTGTAGAGTTGAGTCCATGCCTGGGGGCAATCACATCCTCATCTCCACCATCAAATGCATGTTGCCAGAAGGTGAGGGAGCAGAGGCCATGCCTTTGTGGTTACCTCAAAAACCCAGCCCTCAGGCAGTATGTTAACTCTCCTGGTGCCAGAAGGGTAGCTGCCTCTTGTGGTGTTCCCTTCCCAACTTGTTAGTCAGCTTTACTTCATATAGTATCATATATTCAGCCAGCAGATTATTACAAGTATGTTATATAAGAATGATATAAATACCCAATAAGAAAATAATGTTGTTCAAGAATGGCATTAGCTTGAACAAATATGATGGAATATAATTATATAAATGTTTATGATATTAACTGAATTGATTAGCAAATTTTGTAATTTTAATTTTTAGTTCTTGATCCGGCTTTCAATTCTGCTCCATGATTGGGCTGGGACCCTAATTTTACTATTGCAATAGCTACTACAGTTGATTGGGTTGTAATTTATGAGCAAACAATTTACTGTTGGGCCAACCCATTTGACTTGTTTTTTCCCGTTTCATAAGGTTGTTAAAAGAACCAATGAGATCCATTTATACCTGGATCCATCATCTTAGAATGTTTTTCACCTATTTCTGGAATTACATATATTCTTGTGCTTTTTATCTCTTGCTGTTGTACATGATACGATGGTGTACCAAATGGATGTGCTTTTTAGATGGTGAATTAGAAGAAGAAATATATATGGATGATGAACGAAAAGGATTTGTTATTTCATGGCAACAAAATAAAGTATGCAAATTAAATAAATCTTTGTATGTGTACTTAAAATAAACACCTATACAATGGCGTGGAAATTTTGATAATTTTGTCATCTCGCATGATTTTAAAATTAATGAAAGCGGTGAGTTTATGCAACTGAGAATAACTTAAAAGAATTTACTGGTACTACCTGTAATAACTAGATGTATCTTTTTTTGGAGAGCCCATAACACTACAAGAAAATTGCTTATTATCGACTGAAATTTATCGATGGAATCGGTTATGTCGGAAAATTTTATTTATAGACGGAAAAATCTGTCAGAAACACAAAAATGTCGTCGGTATCACAGAAATAGTTTTACCAACGGAACATCAGTCGAAAAGTCGGACGAAAAAAAATCCTGCCTTCTTGCAGGAAGCCTTGCGAAGGATTCTTACTGATAGATTGGTTCTACGAAAATGAACGGTCGTCAGAAAATGTATGATGGGAGTTGGAAATGGTATGATGGTCGTCGGAAATGCTCCGGTCCATTGCTCTTGAATTACCAATAGATTAATCCGTCAGAATAGAACAGGAGTAACATGCTCACCACTGTTGTTGAACAACTTTACACTAGCATCATAAGGGGTATATACATGTTGATTTACAATCAATATAATTATAATTAAGATCGATCTTTTCAATATAAAAAATCCCTTTTCGAGTTCTAGGAATTTTAATACCAAGGACTACATTAATCTCACCTAGATCTTTCATGTCAATTTTCACACCTAGCATGGATTTAACATTTTTTACAACATAAATATTTTATTAAAAAAATAACAAGTACTCATTAACATAAAGATAAATAATTATAGTGCTGACGTTATTTTTCAATTTATAATTTTTATTGGATGATAAAGTAAAATCACGTTTGAAATGTAAATATAATTTTTTTTGTGAATCTCACACCTAGAATCAATTATAGTCAATAAAAAATTTAGAAATTCTTGTTTATCTTAAAATCAATTCTACCTTGATGTTTAACCAAACAAGATTTCACATTCCAAAGTTGATTATTTTGGAATCAAACAAAAGTTTTGGGTAAAACAAACAGGCACGTAAGTCCTTCTTCACCCTAGAAAACTACCAAGGAAATAATGAGTGCCAAGTTCAAACAAAGGGTTCCATAGTTTCTTGATTTTCAACGAAAATTTTGTGGTCGTGTTCATGCTTCACAGTTTTTTTTCATTTTTTTTTTACTATAGTGTGATTTTAAAGCACTACAATGGGTGTACTACTTTACCGTGTTCCGTTAACTCTTTACTAAGTTACGATTTGATACAAGCTTTACAAAAATATTTCCGTAAATGTTGGGAATACAAGTTTCTTATGTTTGGTACAAGTTTTAAAATATTATTTTCAGACATAAAAGATTCTCGAGAATAAAATTAGTGAATGATAATAAGAAACTCGAGAAAACTTTATTACTGAGAATCACGTTCCTAAAATATAATTTACCTGAAAATAAAACATTTCAGATAACAAACACTATAATGCGAGGTTATTCCTAAAGAAAAGCTTGTCTATTTTCAATACTTTTGACATAGTCTTCATACCAAAAAATGACAACAAAAAAAAGTTGGTTAACCATGGCGCCATCAATCAATTCCACGATGTTGAAAGAAAAAATGACTTTTCTAAGTTGTAACAATAGGAAGAGCACGGTGTCCACAATTTCTTCATTGTGGAATTGATTGATTGCGCAATTGCTGTTGTCGCGATATTGCGGTTGTAAACACTAAACAATAATTGATATTCTCACACTTCTATTTTTTATATATCTTTTACATACTTATCTTATAATTATTGAAAAAAATACAATTTGTAAATAATTATAAATAAATTTAAAAAATATACGACAAAATAAGTATAAAGTTGTCATTATTGAAGCTTTACTTTCTTGTCCACGCATAGACCTAGTAGCAACCAAACTGAATCAGTCAACCACACTATCTACAGTACGTGACTCTCTCCATTTTTTTTAGTAATTTAAGATTTTTATACATAAATTAAAAAATTATTAATGTGTTTATATTTGTATCAAAATATTCTTATTTATACTATTAATTATTTATAAATTTCAACTATATTTACTTCATACTCTACCAGCCATATATGTACTTGGAAGGTTTTGTGTATTTTCAAGACGTTTCAATTTAATTCTATTATAAGAATATATATGGAAAAAAAGATCAAATATGTCTTGGGTTTATAAAACACCCATTGTTTTGAAACAAAAACAAATAGCTAAAATATCAAAGAAAAAAAACGGATGGAGTAATTTGTATTTGCATTAGATTATTTGAATCTAATTTTAATTGACATATTGTCTGAATAAAGTTAGTGTAAAGTTTTTTATATCATTAATCAATTATGTATTGTCTTATATATAACTTTGAGATAATTATTGGAAAGTCTAAATATTTTTAATAATTGAATAACAATATATTCAAAATAAACTTTTCTATATTAATACATTTTCTGCTAAACAATATGCATTTGAACACAGTTTCTTTTTTTTTTTTCAATATATATATATATATATATATATATATATATATATATATATATATATATATTGATGTGGAAGTACCCTTCTAATTTTCACTCTTATAAATTGCTGTACAACACCAAGAAAAAGTGTGTGTGTTTGAGAGATGGAGTGGTGTGGACTGTGGAGTCACAATTTCAGGTGAGATCGATCAAGAAAGGAAGATGAAGAAGGTGTCTGGCTCTGGTGTGGGTGTGTGTGCATATATGCTGGTGGTAGCACTGATTTTGGTGGAGGTGTCTCCCCTTGTTGAGGCTGTGAAATGCCGCCCCGCGGCGGTGGAGTTGAGTCCATGCCTGGGGCCAATCACATCCTCAACCCCACCATCAAAGGCGTGTTGCAAGAAGGTGAGGGAGCAGAGGCCATGCATTTGTGATTACCTCAAAAACCCATCCCTCAGGCAGTATGTCAACTCTCCTGGTTCCAGAAGGGTAGCTACCACTTGTGGGGTTCCCTTCCCAACTTGTTAGTCACCCTTAAGTTTTTGTTTTTTTTGATGCTCTGTTAATCACCCTTAAGTTAACTTTACTTCATCTAAATATTTGTATCATTATATCATATAGTATATGTAAAACCGCATTCAGCCTGTTATATTAGTTTTTTGATAATTAGCAGCCTGTAAATTAGAAGTATGTTATATAAGAATGATATCAAATACCCAATAAGAAAATAATGCTGTTCAAGGGTGGCATTAGCTTGAACAATATGATTGAATATAATTATATAAATAATGTTGAAGAACTTAATTAACTGAATTGATTAGCAAGCTTTGGAAATTTTAATCTCTTGATCCGGTTTTAAACTCTGCTCCATGATTTCAATGGGACCCTAATTTTACTATCGCAATAGCTACTACAATTGCCTGTGTCGTAATTCATGAGTCAACGGTTTCGTAGATCATACTCGTTAATTATCTATGGGTTCATGTAAGATTTTTTTTTTTCTGTTTCATATCTTTTTTTTGTGTGTTCGGGAGTGATTATGAATATGAGATCATAAAGTATTTTTGTGTTGTGTTAAAAAATTTATAGTAAGTATTGAATAATAAATGTACCATAACAGAATTAGTTTAGCTTTTCTGTTATTTTGTTATTTCTGTTACATTAGTTCAATATGGTTAGGACCGGTTGTTATTAGATAGGAGAGAGGTTGCCGCACACACACTCTATATATACGGCTATGTACTCCCTGAATAAATCAATCAATACTATTCATTCGCTAAATCTTCTTTCTTCTGTTCTCTATATCATAATACTAAGTCTTACAATTTTTTTTATTTTTTATGAATTACCAAATCTTACATCAAATTTATTTTTAAAAATAAAAACATTTAAATATAAATAACTTCACTTCAAACTCAATTATAACAAACTCAATTTTACATAATTAATTTCATTTAAAATTATATTTATCAAATGAGTTTAATTTGTATGCACTGTTAGTGTAAAAAAAATTTACACTGACAACCAATCAGAAATAATGGAATTAATGACTTTTAAGGTGGTTAGGATAAGAATCAAGTATTTATAATAATATATCAATTTCTGATTGGATGACAGTGTAAAAAAACTTTACATATCAATTAAATCATTATCAAAGATAAATAATTATCCAAACACATAGTTAGATACGAGCCAGCGTTTGTAGATCATGGGTTGCTAGTTTCACCTGACCAGAAGGATTGGATTGGCTAGATTGGGCCTCTAACTGTGGCCCAGAACGGGAGTAGTATCGAAATTGAAAATTTGTTGATTGATGTGGGGGGGGGGGATTTCCTTCGATGGGTGCTGCTTTTTACACCACGATAAACTCCCATACACCACATTTTTAAAAAAATCTTTATAATATTCCTAAAATACTCCACATTTCACTTCCCTCTCCACTCCCATTTTTGGTTCCCTCTTCTCCTTCCCTTCCTTCTACCATTTCCAGTTTTCTTCTCCCTCTCAGTCCTTCCACAACCAACCTGTGGTCTGCAACTTTCTTCCGCACCAGGTACGTATAGTTCTTGTTTTTTTTTTTTGAAAGAAAAATGGCTTCTGCCCGGAACTTCGTGTCCGGTATGTCTGTATTGAATTGGAAACCGGATTCGTAGATCCGATATGTGTTTGTAGTTTAGGTATTAGCTACCGGATATGAATACTCCATGGAAGTACTTACCGGAATTATATATCCGGTACATGTATTTAGAAACCAGATGTATAAATCCGGTACTGTATCAGATCTAAATACACGACTTTCTTGGCATTCCACATGGCCACCTATGTGTGTGTGTGTGTTTCACTCTCGAGAAGATGATTGTTATAAAACTTGTCTGGATCAGATTGGTGTTTGTTAGGACTTAGGACAGATGATATTAGCCTTGTATGCCTGTACTAGAGGCCTCGAAACGAAACAATTTCAACTTCACTGAATTTATGCATAAGAGTCCACCTGGACCATGAGTCAACCTATGTCATCAGGCCCAATTATCATGAATTATATTACAAAGTACAAACAAAAACAGGACTTACATCATAAACCTGAATACACAATATCTTCCATGTTTCCTTAGAATTTTATTTCTTCCACGGAAAAACAACAACTTTAGAAGTAGATGCAGACCCACATGATACTAATCCAGGAGTACAAAGATTCAAGGCACAATCTTGTAAATTCCTTTTGGGCCTTGTTCATGCTATGATGATGCACCGGTTCGATTTACTCCATAATAACGGTTCCCAATACCAATAGTAACTGATGCTGTCAGGTGGACTGGAGCAGCATTGCCCCTTCAAAGCTGAAAGTTGAAACCTCCCCTAAGTAAGTCCATCTCAAATAATGCCATCCCCCCTTCTCTATGCACTCAAGCTACAATTGTATTGTATGCTACTTTTAACTTGTTTCATTCCACTTCAATTTCTCCTTTTCCCGGTATCAATTATATGATCACGGAAGTTACTGCATTGTTTTCAGTAATGGTTTCATGCACACTGCTCACTGCTACCTCACCCTGCCTTTAACCTCCCCGGAGTAGCACCGTCCTAAATGAACCTTTCCACAGACCACTGCTTAATTAATACCTGCAAGTTCTTTTGCATAGCTAGCTAGCTAATTGCCCTTTTCGTTTTTATTCCAATTGTTATTGGATCAAGTTATTGCGTAGGCAGTGACATAGCATATGAGCCTAGCTAGTAGACATATATTCCAAATTGCATTCCTAATTTAGATGCATTTCGGAAAACATTAATTGTTGAATCCCGATTAATCAATCAACCGTTACTCTTTATAAAGAGATCACATTTTCACTCCCTCTTTCTCTCTCTCTAGCAATATAGGATAAGTTCTACACCAAATGAAACCGGCAATTCGTCCACATTTTATGTGATCCCCAATCCGCAACTTTGACCCGTCTTCCACGTACCTACCTTCGTTACATGCTAATCACTCACCACCTGTCTCGCATGCCACTTCTACTCCTTTCCTCAAGGGAAATTATTTTAACATCAGGAAATCAAAAACATGTTGTAAATATATATCTATATGTAATGAATGACTATTCTAATTTATGATATAATAGTATTTTATAGTATCTTTGTTATTTTTTTTAAAGTATAATATTTGTATTGATTTCTTTTTTATTGCTTGATTTGGTTTAGAATTAAGAGTCCATTGTAAATAGGATTATTAGGTCTGTTAATGTACACTTTCAATCTGATTATCTTATCTGATTCCCAATACAAATATTATAGCCGGCTCATGAAGAGTTAGTTTCTAATCCTAGTTCCCGAATCCCTGTAGCTTGGATCCTTTAACCATACATCCAGGATTCGAATCCTGGTGATGAGAATAGAGCTGCATTTGTAGGTAGAGGAGTTGCCCCTTAACTGATACTCTACATCCTCGAAGGATTAGTCCTATGGCCACCACTATAGGGATACCTCGGATTGCATCCCGGACAAAAAAAAGTTTCTAATCCTAATTCTCGAAGAGCTAGCGTCTGACTTCATATTCTTATTACCTTCTTTTTTTTATTTCTTTTCTTTTTATTAACACGTTATCATTGCAAACTAACACATTTGATATTTTGAGAAGTGACGAGGATTTGCTTTATTTGTATTTCTTAATCAGTATCCAAATAAAAAAAAATCATTTTATGTTAATTTTAAAGATAGTTATTAAAAGAATCAAACTTTAATGACATAATAATTAATACTTATAATATAATTTTTATACTAATAATGCATATATAATAATAAATTTATAAAAACACAATTAAGGGTAAAGGTTTAAACTGGTCCTTGACAAAAAATATTGAGACATATTTGTTATTGAGAAATGAAAAACATCAATTTTATCCTCAAGAAT
This sequence comes from Sophora flavescens, assembly GCA_030762895.1. Lineage (NCBI taxonomy): Eukaryota > Viridiplantae > Streptophyta > Magnoliopsida > Fabales > Fabaceae > Sophora > Sophora flavescens. The sequence goes on from CM061062.1 coordinate 4,413,523, forward strand.
ATAAAAAGTGACTAATTTGATCGACTTTAAAGATTCCCAAGAACAAAAATTGAATTTTTCATTTTTGAGGAATCAAATATATATTCGTAAACCAATTTGGATCTACCAACTGTTGGCGTGAGTGATTAAAGACCTTTCGTCCATTAACCAAAGTCTCGAGTTCGAGTCTTGGGTATGAAAAAAAGGGGAGGGATACCACCCTTAGATACTCCTCGAAGTAGATCGAAAAAAATAAAACCAATTTAGATCTTTATTCTTCAAATTAATTTCATAATACTATTTCGCAAAAAAAATAAATAATAATTCCCACCCAAGTCATAGACTCGAAGGAGAGTGTCGCAACGCATCCCATGTCCCAATCACTAGTGGTTACTCTCTGCCTATAAATATTAGCAAACGAAGCTTTTGTTCCAATACAAAGCTTGAAGTTGTGTTGTTGAGACCCATCCATTAGGCTTATAATAATATTACAATTACAATATAATGTCTTCTGATCTCTCTGTTATTCTCCCTCGCGTTCTAATCGTTTCTAGACGAACCCTCCGCAAGAACAAGTTCGTTGATTTCGTGGGTAAGTTTGATTCTCTCTCCTTCAAATTTAATTTCTCTACCGAAACAACATTCCAAATTTCCAGTATCATGATGGGTATGTGGTGTTGTTTAATTTTCAGGGGAATATCACCTTGATCTTATAGTAAGCTATGGTGCAGTACCTGTGATCGTTCCTCGTGTTTCCGGAGTCCACATGCTGTTAAATAGCTTCGAACCAATCCATGGTGTGCTTCTCTGTGAAGGAGAAGACATCGACCCATGTTGGTACGAACAAGAAAGTTCAAGTCTTTCTCAGGAGGAGATGGATGAAATTAGAAAGCTTCATGTCAGTGATACATCCATTGATAAAGAGAAAGACTCGATTGAACTAAGCCTCGCCAAGCTTTGTCTTGAGAGGAACATTCCCTATATGGGAATATGTAGAGGGTCACAGATTCTAAATATAGCATGTGGAGGTACTCTTTATCAGGATATAGGAAAAGAGGTTTCAAACAAGTGCCCAGAAAGTCAAAGAGTGATGCACATAAACTATGATGATTATGATGGGCATAGGCATGCTGTGAAGGTGGTTGAACACACCCCTTTGCATCATTGGTTTAAGGAGTCCTTGGAAGATGGGAAGATGGAGATTTTTGTTAATAGCTATCACCATCAAGGGGTTAAGAGATTGGCACAACGTTTTGTTCCAATGGCTTTTGCCCCTGATGGTTTGATTGAAGGGTTTTATGACCCTGATGCTTATAATCCTGAAGAGGGTAAGTTCATTATGGGATTGCAATTTCACCCAGAGCGCATGAGGAAACCAGATTCAGATGAATTTGATTACCCAGGATGTCCATATGCTTATAAGGTTTTAATTTTTTTTTTCTTTTAAACCTCTAATTAAGAAAATTTAATGATATTAATTTTTATGATTTAGTTCACATTTTGAATTTCAATTCATGGAAAATGTACAGGAATTTGTAAAGGCAGTAATAGCTTATCAGAAGAAGTTGAATAGTTTAACATATGTGCAAAAGCCTATTAAGCTTAACAAGGAAATGGAGAACAAAAGGAAAATTATAGTGCGTAGTTTTTCACTTGCCAAAAACCTATACACTACTGGCCGTGGCATGAGTTCTCAGAAAGAGTCTGAACTTGAAGCTGGAGCAGAATTTCTTGAGGTACTGAATGCATACAATTGATGATTATTTAATTTTTTGAGCATAAATATTGTGTTAAACCGTTTCAATTTGGTTGCAGTCAAACACAGCTTTGAGTGTGCAGCAAGAGAATAGGTTAAAGCAAATGGGTGCAACAGTTAGGAATGCAGGATCATACATTGATAGACTGAAGCTGAATGAGGGAAGAGAAAAGGTGGCAAGAAATGTGATGGGGAAAATGTCAGTGGAGCAGTTGTCTGACCTCTTATCTTTCTACCACACCATGGGGCAGATTTGTTCTGAAATACTGGAAAAAAAGCTTCATGACCTTATGAATGACTTGGGTTAATGAATCATGATTTTGTTTCCTCTCCCTGCCCTTTTAGTTAATTTGGGGTCCTTGCAATGCTTGTTCTTTTCCTTGTGCTTTATTGGGGACTCACATGAATCTTGGGGGTTGGTGCCTTCCAGTGTACATGTTTCAACTTTTTCCTCCTCCTCCTGTACCTTAATTAGCCTTTCTGTTAAGAATATGATGTTAATTTGTCTGTCACTCCATGAAAAATGGAGCATGAAGTGTCCACCAAAAAGATAAAGAAATGGACATATGTTATATTGTTTTAATTTACAAATTAAAAAATTTATATTTGGTCACAATGTCATAATAGCTTACCATATGAAAAAACAGGATATCATATATATATATATATATATATATATATATATATATATATATATATATATATATATTTTACTCAATTTGTCACTTTTTTTTATAAGCTACCAAACTTATTTATCCAAAACCAGAAACATTGAGAATCAACCTTAAAGCAGAAAGTAGCATTCCAAACAAAAAGAGGTGGTCCTCCATGAAACACCCTTGCGAGTGTCACATGGAATTAAGCATACTGCTATGATACCACCAAAATGAGACATCCCGATGTCCAATTAAAGAACAATCATAATTAAGTATTCCTTAAGCCGTTTAATTAGCGTTGGTGCGAATATACAAGTGAAAATATTGTAAGTTTGCGGAAAGATGAAAAAAAAACTTAAAACATACACAACGGAAAGAAGATAAAACAGCAGGTATATGCAATATATATACATCGTGTCTCCAACTGTACTGCCGATCCCAACATAGGGATCGTAAACCTATCACTTATACAAACTGAGTAAAAAGAACAGTAAATTGGTCATAGAGAAAAGCATAAAACATGAAACAAACAACATCTACCTGCCCGCCTCTGTTGGACGGGGAGGTCCCGTCCATTACATTACATTTGCTGTTGGACGCGTAGGTCTTCCATTGCATCTTTAAGGTCTTCCATTGCATTTTTAAGTTTCTGTTGGACGCGTCTTCCATTGCATATTTAATTTTCTGTTGGACGAGGAGGTTCAGTCTAGTGCATATCTAATTTTGCATATCTAACTTTCTGTTGGACAGAAAGGTTCCGTCCACTGCAAATTTATTTTCAGGCTGGAGGCTAAAGAATAAAGAAAGAAAAAGAAGAAGATAATGAAGAAAGGACGAAGAAAAGAAGGAGAAAAGGACAATCAACGAAAAGAAGAAAGGAGATTGAGTTGCTTCTCCTAACCCTAAAAAACCCTATTTTACATATCAGACAAGACCTCTTTTCCTCCTCCCACTCTCCAACCGCCCCTGCGCCTCGTTTACCCATTGGTCCTTCTTCTTCCTCATCTCCTCCTTCATTTTAACCTAGCAGCCCCACTCCTAATCCTAAAAAAACTCCATTTTACATATCAGACAAAACCCCATCTCCTCCACTCTCTCAACCACACCACACTTCCTTCTCTCTTCAAACACGCAACCTTCACATCAAATCGCCTCCTTTCCTCTGCTTGCGCCACCTCCACCTGGGAACACGCGATCTCTGCTCAGAACCGCCCAAGCTCCGGATTTCGCGAGACCAACCTTGAAGCCGTTGGGTAAGGAGAAGCATGAAGTCCTCTCCTTTACCCCTATAAAGGGCGACGCAGAAGACAGAAGAAGCGGGGGGGGGGGGGGGGTTCTTTGGGTTTTGAGAGAAAATAGAGTTTTTTTTTTCCTGTTATGACAGGAAAGGGGATTTTTTTTGGTTTGGATAAAAAAGAGAGTTTTTTTTTCCCGTTTTGACAGAAAAGGGGGCCAATAAATTCTTTGATTTGTGTGTGTCAACTTTGAAAAATTTCCGAGGTTTTGATAAGCCTCTGACTCATCTAGTTTCCAGCTAGGAAAGGGGTATATTTTGTGCCTAATTGGGCGAGTCACCCTCGCTAATCTCCCAAATTTGGCCTTGTTTTATTCCTAAGTTAGACTTTGACTCGTTCTAGGCATTTTTTGTAGTTTTTAGTTTATTTTGAATAGAATTACGCTTTTCGTTTTCTTTTGTTGTTTCAGGTTAAGGGGAAGCACTTCGAGTCAAGGGAATGAAGAAAACAGTGGAAATTGCCATTCTAGAGATACTCGCCCCGCGAAAGAATGCTCGCCTCGCGAGCCTGAAGACCAGCTGAGCAGCAACAGTCATCATTTCTGTCTCGCCTCGCGAGAGTCTGCTCGCATCGCGAATCATGAAGACCTGGAGGACAGAGACCATCACGGCCTAGCTGTGATGAAGGTCACGGCTGTGACAGACTAGAATTCCAAGTCTCGCCTCGCGAAACCCAGTTCGCCTCGAGAGCATTCAAACTCAGGATGGAGCCAAAACTAAATTTCGCCTCGCGAGATCTTGCTCGCCCCGCGAGCGGGCGAGAACCAGAATCCCCATTTAAAGGCTGTTTCAGATCAGAAAGGGAATCCTAGTTTTACCACTTGTTTTGAGATCAGTTTTAGGACGAATCCTTGTTACTCTGGAGCTGCGTCTCCTTATTTTCTTCTTCTATTATACTTTCATGATTTCTTTCGATTGTTTGTGCGTTGTTACAATCATGAGGAACTAATCCCCTTGTCTAAAGGATCAATGAAACCACCCATGACGGTGTAGATTACATGTGATGTATGTTTCTTTCCCTTATCTCAATTCTTGTTTTCCAATTCTGATTTTATTGCGTTGATCATATGCATGCGTGATTGACTAGTTAACGTGTTGAGGCTTAGTAAGCGATTCATGTTTAGAACTTGAATTGGGATCATCAATCGAATATTGCACGAGAGTGAGTAGGAGATCGGTGCAACCTTATAGGAGCCAGATTTAATAGAGTTTGACGATTGGGTTATGAGACATAGTAAGTAATTAATCCAATCGTTGAATACGTCCTATTGAGCACGACAGTGGATTTAGGAGAATTTGGGGGTCCTGGTTGACATTGTAATTGAATCTAGGGAAGAATCATCATCACTTGGGTACTATGCATGATTGGGTAGGTGGATTTGTGACCTTAGATGTTTTAAATTCCAGATTCTAATTAATCGTTCTCTACTTGATTTGTTAACTTAAATTACGATCCTAATTTCTCTCTCCACAACCACTTGCTATTACTTGGCCAACTTATCGAATTTCTCGCGAATTGGTAGAATTGGTAGCCCAATCCTTGTGTTCGACCTCGGTAGATTCTTACCGTGTTTTTATTACTTGCGACGACCCGGTACACTTGTCGGTGACTCAACAAGTTTTTGGCGCCGTTGCCGGGGATTGACACACCAATTTTCCTAATTTTTAGGAAGTTTGATTATCTGGTTAAGCTGTTTTTATTTTTATTATTTAATTACTATTTTTCTCTTCTTCTTTCATTCCACTTGGTCTTGCCTTGTTTTTGTATGCGAGGTACTGTTGTGACTCCGGCAAGTGTACCGGGTCGTCGCAAGTAATAAAAATAAACACGGTAAGTAATTACCGAGGTCGAACTCAAGGATTGGGTTACCAATTCGACTAATCCGCGGGAAGTCAGATATGTTCGGTCAAGTTACGGAAGAAGGTGGTTGAGAGAAAGAGAATAATAGCGAAATTCAACTAACAATCTAAATAAACTAATTAACTAAAAATCAGAAAACTGAAATGTCCAAGGTCACAAATCCACCTACCCAATATGTACACCCAAGTGATGATGAATTCCTCCCTAAGTTCAATTACAATGTCAACCGGGACCCCTAAATTCTCCTAAATCCACTTCCGTGCTCATTAGGACGTATTCGATGATTTGAGTTAATTACTTGCTAGGTCTCTTAACCCTAATCTCGAATTCTGTTAATTCGTGTTCCCTATAAGGTCGCACCAATCTCCTACTCACTCTCGTGCAATATTCGATCGATGATTCTAATTCAAGTTCTAAACGTGAATCGCTGACTAAGCCTCATCAACGTTAATAAGTCAATCACGCAACACGTATGATCAACACATTCAAATCAGAATTAGAAAACAAGAATTGAATTAAGGAGAAAGACATACATCATATCGGATTTACATCGCCATGGGTGGCTTCATCGTTCCCTCGGACGACGGGATTAGTTCCTCATGCTCATAGACAAGCGATCGGACATAATCACCATCGTAAAATAAAAAGAAACAAGAAAAGGAGACGCAGCTCCAAGGAGAAATAAGGATTCGTAACTACTGCCCTAACCTAAGTGGAAAACTGCCTTCTAAAGATGGATACAATTCTGATCTGCAACAGCCTTTAAATAGGATTCCTGATCTGCGCTCGTTCGCGAGGCGAGCAGTCTCTCGCGAGGCGAGAATTAAAATTGGCGCGCTTTCAATTTAAACTCTCGCAAGGCGAGCAGCCTCTCGTGGGGCGAGTCTTCAATTCTAGGCTGTGACCTTCATCACGGCTGGGCCGTGATGGTCTCTGACTTCCAAGTCTTCATTCTCTCGCGGGGCGAGCTTCTTCTCGCGGGGCGAGTCTTCAAACTTTAAACTGCCACGGGCGTGGTATTCATCACGGCTTGGCCGTGATGGTCTCTGTCTTGCTGGTCTTCAGACTCTCGCGAGGCGAGAGTACACTCGCGGGGCGAGTGTCTCAGAATTTCAATTTCCACTATTTCTTTGCTTTCCTTGACTCCCGGAGCTTCACTTACTTAACCTGAAACAACAAAAGCACCCACAAGCGTAATTCTATTCAAAATAACCTAAAAACTACACAAAAGACGCAAAACGAGTCAAAGTCCAACTTAGGAACAAAACAAGGCAAATTTGGGCGAAAACGAGAGTGAACTCGAATAATTTGCACAAAAACCCTAGTTCATCTAGTCATAAAACTAGATAAGCCAGAGGCTTATCAAATACCCCAAACTTAAACCTTGCTTGTCCCCAAGCAAGCTTAAAACTCAAAAACGACTCAAGACTTGGCAAGCCTAAAGGAATCAATCGATTTCGCACAAATTTAATGCAATCAAAACAGTTTTTCTCCAATGATCTCCCCCCTACATAAATGTAATCCCCACATTCATTTACTTTAAACCATTGAGAACTCATCATTCATTCCATCATTATTCTAAGTTGAGGATCAGAGATACACACAAAGGAAGATCACCTATCTCAAACAATTGCCTTCCTCACAAGGGCATTTAAAATTTCACTAATTCGCTCAAGTTTGTCAAGGTTGTCAACTTTTCACTCAATTTCACATATCAAGAGCACTTCCCATGAATTTGATTTTCATCTCAAAAGTAGTTCCCACGAAAACATGTATGCAACATCAGAAGGTCTTTTAAAGGTTGTAATGGGGCCTGGCTCAGGGTAGGATAATGAAGGATATTTAGGCTTAAGTCCCTAGGAACTAAGAGAGCATGAGCATTTTGGCACTTTTTCCACTCAAATTCCTTTTTCCATTTTTCATTTGGGCTCGGGTGACTACAGCCTTTTCCTTGCTAATCTTTTTGTTCTGCCCATTTTCCTTTGGCAATTTTTTTTTTTGTTTTCTTCTTTTTTTTTTTTTTTTTTTTTGCCTTTGGCCAACCTTTATTTTCTTTTTCTCATCCCAATATGACATATCACCTCGTAGCCACCCCAAACTTAGTTTCTCACAACCTTTCTCTTGCTCATTTCCATGCTCTCCTAATCCTAAGATTGGGTTAACATGGTTTTTCGGATTTTGGCTCGTAATGTAGGGTCATCAAGAAACAATAGGTCAATTGGGCTCAATTTGGCTAACTAGGGAACATGCATTAGGGATGGTTCTTTTTAGGCGAAGTAGTTAATTCAAAGAAAATTGCCTAAATCATTTGATGCAACACATAAACATGCAAACCATATAGAGATTCAAGCAAATTCGGGAAAGTGCAACTTAACAGTGATTCACACATTCAAAAACAGAGTTGGAGGCTCAAATCCTCACCTGGACATTTTGCAAATTGTTTGACCGAGATACGATTCCTAGTGTGTGCACCCCCTCACCCCAAACTTATCATAAATCAAGTAATCATAATAAAATTCTCAAAGTTCAGTTTTCAATTTTTAAGTGGGGTTAAACTTTTCTATTTTCAGAACTTAGGGGAAATCATCAATGGTCAAAAATTCATGCAATCAATCTACGCTCAATCTAATCAAAATCCAACAAGCTTGCCGACTCGACATTCATACAACAACTCTTGATCTTCTCAAATTATTCAAGAGTGACAGACAAAAACAAAACACAAAAAAAAAAACAAACACAAAAACAAAACAAAAGTTAAGAAAAGAGAGAGATACCTAGCTTGGGTTGCTTCCCAAGAAGCGCTTGTTTAACGTCCCGAGCTTGACTTATTAAGAAGCATCCACCTGGATCCCATAGTCTGTGGTACAGGGGCCAAGAGACGCTCATCATATCAAATCCTCCACCCGGATCAAATGGTAATTGGAGTGGAGATCGTAGCAGCAATATGACCTTATCATCAACTCCACCCATCCAGTGTATGAAAACTCCATTGACCTCTTCAATTATGAACTCACTTCCTCTCGGGTCAAATGGTGTTTTCTCGAGGAAGTGTGTCAGACGAGTGGGAGGGTCTAACTTACCCATGTCCACACATGCATGTAAGCCAACATAGTTATCCAATGCAGAAATTTTCGGTTGCTTGGCAAACAGTGTAGAATCCACTACCACTTCGTCTTTATTTTGATATATCCCCAAAACCAGATTTTCTTCAAATTGGGCTTCATGTGACTTCTGTACTAACTGCTTGTAAATCTCCTCAGCTTGCGCTTTGAAATTTTGCATCACAGTTTCGATACTGTCACAGTTGGCTCTTGCCTTGGCCTCAGAGGTGGATAGCTCCTGGGAATATTGTTTTAGAGCAGCTCTCAGCGGTGTTTGCTCCTTCCATTCCCATTCCTCCTCATGCTTCATGATTATACTATAAGCTTGTGCATGAGGGCAATTACGTCCCCAGCGCCAGTGATCTCCCAGGGATATATTAGGCCCAAAGTCATATTTTGTAACACCGTCCAAGGCTGGAAAATAAACAGTCTCCATGATTCGTAATCCGCCTTGAAAGGGTACCTTGCATACAAAACAGGGCCAAGACCAAGTGGGATAAAGAAATAGAGAATAATAATAGAAATTAAAAATAAAAATAAAATTAAAAGTAACTTAACCAAATAATCAAACTTCCCTAAAATCAGAAAAATTGGTTGTGCCAATCCCCGGCAACGGCGCCAAAAACTTGTTGTGACTCCGGCAAGTGTACCGGGTCGTCGCAAGTAATAAAAATAAACACGGTAAGTAATTACCGAGGTCGAACTCAAGGATTGGGTTACCAATTCGACTAATCCGCGGGAAGTCAGATATGTTCGGTCAAGTTACGGAAGAAGGTGGTTGAGAGAAAGAGAATAATAGCGAAATTCAACTAACAATCTAAATAAACTAATTAACTAAAAATCAGAAAACTGAAATGTCCAAGGTCACAAATCCACCTACCCAATATGTACACCCAAGTGATGATGAATTCCTCCCTAAGTTCAATTACAATGTCAACCGGGACCCCTAAATTCTCCTAAATCCACTTCCGTGCTCATTAGGACGTATTCGATGATTTGAGTTAATTACTTGCTAGGTCTCTTAACCCTAATCTCGAATTCTGTTAATTCGTGTTCCCTATAAGGTCGCACCAATCTCCTACTCACTCTCGTGCAATATTCGATCGATGATTCTAATTCAAGTTCTAAACGTGAATCGCCGACTAAGCCTCATCAACGTTAACAAGTCAATCACGCAACACGTATGATCAACACATTCAAATCAGAATTAGAAAACAAGAATTGAATTAAGGAGAAAGACATACATCATATCGGATTTACATCGCCATGGGTGGCTTCATCGTTCCCTCGGACGACGGGATTAGTTCCTCATGCTCATAGACAAGCGATCGGACATAATCACCATCGTAAAATAAAAAGAAACAAGAAAAGGAGACGCAGCTCCAAGGAGAAATAAGGATTCGTAACTACTGCCCTAACCTAAGTGGAAAACTGCCTTCTAAAGATGGATACAATTCTGATCTGCAACAGCCTTTAAATAGGATTCCTGATCTGCGCTCGTTCGCGAGGCGAGCAGTCTCTCGCGAGGCGAGAATTAAAATTGGCGCGCTTTCAATTTAAACTCTCGCGAGGCGAGCAGCCTCTCGCGGGGCGAGTCTTCAATTCTAGGCTGTGACCTTCATCACGGCTGGGCCGTGATGGTCTCTGACTTCCAAGTCTTCATTCTCTCGCGGGGCGAGTCTTCAAACTTTAAACTGCCACGGGCGTGGTATTCATCACGGCTTGGCCGTGATGGTCTCTGTCTTGCTGGTCTTCAGACTCTCGCGAGGCGAGAGTACACTCGCGTGGCGAGTGTCTCAGAATTTCAATTTCCACTATTTCTTTGCTTTCCTTGACTCCCGGAGCTTCACTTACTTAACCTGAAACAACAAAAGCACCCACAAGCGTAATTCTATTCAAAATAACCTAAAAACTACACAAAAGACGCAAAACGAGTCAAAGTCCAACTTAGGAACAAAACAAGGCAAATTTGGGCGAAAACGAGAGTGAACTCGAATAATTTGCACAAAAACCCTAGTTCATATAGTCATAAAACTAGATAAGCCAGAGGCTTATCAGGTACCCTTTCACAAGAGGACTTGCTATTTGATTTGGAGATCACCAGGACCGAGAAACGTTTAAGGAAAGAAGCCAGAGAACGAAAGAGGCTTGAAGCAATCAAAGTTGAAAGGATGACCGAAGGAAACCCTCCTCCTTACAAGCCTCTCTTCGAGTACAAGCTACCCAACTTGGAGGATTGTGATTCTTCTATCGTGAGGGGCAACCTGAATACAGATTCCTTCAGAGTGGAAGGATGTGTCATCGCCCAAATCCGTGAGAATCAGTTTGATGGGAGTGGCAAACAAGACCCTCATAGACACATCACTCGCTTCCTTGAAGCTTGTGACATGCAGAAGACAAGAGGAGTTACTCCAGATGAGTTTCGCTTGCGGCTTTTCCCTCTCTCTCTTAGGGATGTCGCTCGCGATTGGTTTGACAGCTTGGATAGGAACAGTATCAGAACTTGGGAGCAAATGTCACAAAAGTTCCTAACTAAGTATTTTCCTCCTCAGAAAGCGGCACAAGCAAGAGTAGCCGTTACATCTTTCAGGCAGACAGAGGATGAAACTTATAATGAAGCCTGGGAGAGATATAATGTGCTATTGAGAAGATGTCCCTCATCTTTCTTTGACCCGGTCTCCAAGGTTCAACATTTCTTTAACGGGTTAAGGGGACGCTACCAGATGAATTGTGATGCCGCAACTGGCGGTTCTTTTTCATATTTATCGGTTGAGGATGGATTAGCATTATTGGAGAAGATGTCATATAATGATTACAACCGTGGTAGGGAAACCTCAAGTGGAATCAGTTCTGCGACAATGGAAGCCATTCTAGAGCAAAACAGACTGTTGAAGATGCAGAATGAGGCTTTGTCTGGGAACAAGAAGGTTAATGCGATACACGAGGGAATGCCTTCGGGTTGTGAAAATTTTAATGGAGATCATGACACTCGGAGCTGTCCGTTCAACTTCTCTCAGGAACATGTGGACTCATGCCACAATTTCTATGACAGTGTGTCCTAGAACAACTATCAGAGGAACAGACAGAATGACTACAGTCAGAATCAAAATAGGGGTTATATGAGGAGAGACCATCCGGGTTTCGCTTGGAGTAATGCTAGTGGTGGTCTAGCCGGGCAACAACAACCTCAACAGAATTGGCAACAACAACCTCAACAGGGTCTGAGGCCAAACATTGGAATCCAGCAGCGCAATACTCAGCAGGCTCTTCCAGGGCCTAATCAATTGCAAATAACATATGGCGGAAGACAACCTTGGGAGTTGGATTTTGAGAAGATGAGCGCGACAGTTGAGAAGTTGTCAATCAATACAAGCACAGCCATTGATAAGTTGGCAAATCATACAGGGTCGACAATTCAGAATCTAGAGACGCAGATAGCTCAGCTCGCAAAGCAACTGAATGAGCGACTCCCAGGCACTTTCCCAGGTGATACCGAGAACAACCCTAAGAACCAATGCAATGCCATAACAACTAGAAGTGGTAGAGTGTTGGGATCTAACAGGGGTGCAACTGGTTCTCAGGAAGACAAGACCCCGGAACAACCACATGTTGAAGAAGAACAACCTGAGAAAGAGGAGTTGGCAAGTGACAAGACACCGGAGCAAGGGGGAAGGCTGAAACTTGTAGATGAAGAGTTCCGAAAGAAGAAGTGGGTTGAACCCCAAGACCTCCCGCCCTACATGAAGGTACCCTATCCTGAAAGATTGAAGAAGCCTCAACAAGATAAGCAATTTAAAAAAATCCTTGATGTCTTCCGCAAACTTCAAATTAATATTCCATTTGCGGAAGCCTTGGAACAAATGCCTTCTTATGCCTGGTTTATGAAGGAACTTCTCTCCAAGAAGCGGAAAATAGTGGATGAGGAAACGGTTGCTTTGACCGAGGAGTGTAGTGCCATTCTTCAAAGAAAACTACCTCCAAAGTTGAAGGATCCCGGTTCTTTTTCTATACCATGCACCATTGGGGAGATGACTCTAGGAAAGGCGTTGTGTGATCTAGGGGCAAGCATCAACTTGATGCCCCTCTCTATGATGAAGAGGTTGGGGATCAAAGAAGTCAAAGATACGCGGATGTCACTCCAACTGGCCGATCGTTCTATAAAATATCCTTATGGAGTGTCGAAGACTTGTTAGTGAAGGTGGACAAGTTCATATTTCCGGCGGACTTTGTGGTGCTTGATATGGATGAAGACGCCGAGATCCCTCTCATATTGGGTAGGCCCTTCTTGGCCACTGGAGGTGCCTTGATAGATGTGCGACAAGGGAAACTCACTATAAGGGTGCAAGATGATGAGGTAGTCTTCAATGTCTTTGAAGCAATGAAGCACCCTGCTGAGAGGTCGGAAGTGTATCGAGTGGATATGGTGGATCCAACTGTCAAGGCAAAGGCAACTAGAGAAGCCCATGGTTCTTCACTTGCTCAAGTGTTGGTAAAAGCCCATGATGATGCTAGAGAGGAAAAAGGCCCTTTTTCGGATGAGGTCTATCTTGAATGGTTAAAAGACATGGAAGCCTTACCGAGTCTCCCCGAGGATGAAGGCACAAGGGAAAAGTTCAACAAAGAAGGAATGAAAGAAGCTGGGCGTGAGAAAGTGATTAAACCTTTAGAGGCCGGAATCATCTATCCAATCTCGGATAGTAGTTGGGGTAGTCCAATTCATGTGGTCCCAAAGAAAGGTGGCACGACCGTGGTGGTCAATAAAAGCAATAATTCGATCCCAACAAGGACCATCACGGAGTGGAGAGTACGTGCCAATTATAGGAAGCTGTTGGATTTAACTGAGCTGTCCGAGAACCGTATGCGAGTATATGAAAGGGCACGAACCTACAAAAAGCGGACTAAGGCATGGCATGACAAGCAAGATTTTCCTCCGGATTAACCCTTAGGGGTGACTTGAGTCAGGCTCGGGACGTTAAACAAGCGCTACTTGGGAGGCAACCCAAGCTAGATATCCTTTATTATTTTTAAGTTTCTGTTATTTTCTCTTCTTAAATAAAAAAATAAAAATGAAAAAAATAAAAAAATAAAAATAAAAATGAGAGACTCGCCCCGCGAAGCCACACTGGCCTCGCGAGGCAGAAGCCCTGGAATCTCAGTGTAAAGCTCAAACTTCTGTCTCGCGTCGCGAGAGACACTTTCACCTCGCGAATCTGGGCATCAGCAGCTGTTGGAAATTCCAGATTCGCTTCGCGAGTTACTACTCGCCTCGCGATTCTGGAAAGTGTGAAGAACAATTTTTCAGATTCGCCTCGCGAGCGTTGTCTCGCCTCGCGAATATGCAATTAGGGTTTTAAATTTGGGGGAAAATTTTAAAATTCGCGTCTCGAGGGTCCTCTCGCCTCGCGAAAGCTGAAAATTATATATCCCCGCGAGCGGATCGCGAGGCATTCTCACGACCTTTCACTATTCCTCTCCTCTCTCACGTGGAAAACACCCTTCTGAAACTCTGAATCACTCTCTTTCTCTCTCACACTCATCACTCATCACTCCCACACTCTGCCTCACTTCCCCTCTCACTCAGTTCACACACTCTCACCCGCACGCAGTAGCAATCTGTTCATCTCTGCAAGGTAAGAAATGCCCCTCTGACTTCACTTTGTGCTCATTCATGCTTGTGGAATTCGAACAGACACACCACACACTGTGCACTAAATGTATGTTATAACTAGTAGTAGGGTAGATGCCATGTTCATGAACTTGTCTAGTTTAGGGAATCTTACTGTGCATTGTTCTCTGCTCTGAGTGTTATGGTTAGGAATGCAGTGGGGATACTGTCTAGGTGTTCATTGCATATCTGTATGATAGTAGGAAAGTGGGTGGGGGGGGGGGGGTGATACTGTATTTTTGCCTCTGTGTTGCATATTCTGAATACTGATTATAACTGTACTGGGACTTTTCTGATTTTAAGGTTATGGCCCCGCCTAAGAGCAACCCTGCTGAAAAGCAGCCGGTTAAGCGCAAGAAGCGCAGATCTACTCAGGGGGACGACGCTGAGTTGCTTTCAGGGCCGGGCGCCTCCTCTAGGGCCACCTCCTACTCTCCCAGCTTCCGCTCTCCTGATCATAGGGAGCATTGAAGCCTGGTGGTGAGGAAGGAGATGGTTTTAGAGCGGCGTGTGTCCCTGGTGGGCAACAACTACGCTAGCGTCTCCGAGCAGATTCGCAACCGAGGTTGGGAGATGTTGGCTGATCTTCCTCACCGGTATGACATCAAACTGGTGCAGGAATTTTATGCCAACGCTCTCAAACTCGAGGTCACAGGCCCAAGCTGCGTGACAGAGGTTCAGGGGGTCCCCATCACTTTCACCGCATCAGATATTAACTCCTGCTTGGGGATCCCGTTCGGAGAGGAGCCCTACGACTATGAGCAGCTCCCCGCAGTGCAGGTCCTCGCTCAGGCCATCATCGACACTTGCTGTGTCCCAGGAGCTGCCTGGGAGATGGTGACATCGGGGAACCTCTTGAGGTTGAGGAGGCAGGACCTCACCCCAGATGCCAAGATCTGGTCGGCGTTCCTACACGCTAACCTTCGAGTGAGCTCTCACGAGTCCACCGTCACCGCCGCCAGAGCCCATCTCCTCTACGGCATTCTCACAGGTCGCATGATTAACGTAGGGGGAGTCATTGCCTCAGACATTCAGATGAAGGCGAACTCCCGGGCATTGAAGGAGAGCCTGGGGCATGGTTTGTTGATCACCGAGCTCATACGCCGGGCGGGAGTGCCCGTGAGTACAGTTATGGAGAAGGTCCCGCGGCAGCCCATTGACCGGGAGTACATCCGGCGTTTCTGCTATGTAGCCCCGGCCGCACCTAGGAGGCCACCACCCCTTCCCACTCAGAGGCCACGATCATCGGACATGGCTCTGCTCTTGCAGAACTAGCAGGCAATGAGGCGGGATCAGGAGGTGTTGCGTGAGTTCTTCCGGGAGATGGCGTTGGCCCAGTAGGAGGGTCGGGTGCCCGTATACCCCTCTGAGGAGGAGCTGTCCCCTCGGGTTAGGTGGCAGGACTACCCTGGGGACCAGGGTGCTATGCCACAGGGGGGGGGGGGGGTACCCGAGGGTCCAGAGGATGAGGAGGCACCAGAGGACCAGGGTGACCCGGTGGACGACATCGATTTTGATCATTGATCCGGGCCCCTGCATTCTTTACTTAGAGTTCTAGCTAGGAGTTCGATTTGGTTGTACATTATTAGCTAGCTAGAAACTATTTTTACTGACCTTTTACTGGCAAACTTGGATAACTGTATATTTTATTCTGTTATGTTATTGCTTAACGTTCATGTTTGCTTGTGAATGGAACAACATAGGAGAGCCTGGAATCTCATGGGCCAACCAATTGGACAAGGATGAGGCCGAAACTAGCCCCGCTGTGAAGCGGGGTAGTAGAGAGATGAAAAGTGGAAAGGAAATCAGTTGAAAGCATGGGGTCCGCTCGGACCCCATTAAGATACAAATTTTCTTACCCTTCACTTGTTTTTTTTTGTTTTCTCTTTCCATTTCGCTCTTGAATAATTTGAGAAGATCAAGAGTTTGTGTATGATTGTTGTGTCGGCAAGCTTGTGGCATTTAATTAAATTTAGCATAGATTGACTGCATGAATTATGTTGACCATTGATGATTTCCCCCTACGTTCTGAAAATAGAAAATTTGATCCCCATTTGAAAAATTGAAAATTGAACTTTGAAAAATTTATTGTGATTGCTTGATTTATGACAAGTTTGGGGTGAAGGGGTGCACACACTAGGAATTGTATCTCAGTCAAATAGTTTGCAAAAATATCCAGGTGAGGAATTTGAGCCTCCAACAATGTTTTTGATTGTGTGAATCACTTTTAAGTTGCACTTTCCCGAATTTGCTTGAATCTCTTCATGGTTTGCATGTCTATATGTTGCATCAAATGATTTAGGCAATTTTTCTTGAAATAACCACTTGGCCTACAAAGAACCATCCCTATTGCATGTTCCCTAGTTAGCCACATTGAGCCTAATTAGACTATTGTTTCTTGATGACCCTATACTATAAGCCAAAATCTGGAAAAAACCATGTTAACCAAATCTTAGGATTAGGAGAGCATGGAAGCTTAGAAAGAGAAGGGTTGTAAGAAACTAAGTTTGGGGTGGCTACAAGGTTTGATATGTCATTATGGGTTGAAAAAAGAGAAAAATATAAAGGTTGAGACCCAAGGCAAATAGAAAAAAAAAAGAAGAAAGAAAAAAATTGCCAAAAGAAAAGGGGCAAAACAAAAAGATTAGCAAGGAAAAGGCTGTTGTCACCCAAGGCAAAAAGAAAAATGGAAAAAAGAATTTGAGTGGAAGATGTGTCAAATGCTCATGCTCTCTTAGTTCCTAGGGACTTAAGCCTAGTATCCTTGAATATCCTACCCTTAGCCAGACCCCACTACAACCTTTAAAAGACCTTTTGATGTTGCTTTCATGTTTTCGTGGGAATCATTTTGGAGATGAAAATCAAATTCATGCGAAGTGCTCTTGAAACGTGAAATTGAGTGAAAAGTTGATAGCCTAGACAAATTTGAGCGAATGAGTGAAATACTAAATGCCCTTGTGAGGAAGGCAATTGTTTGAAATTGGTGATCTCCCTTTTGTGTGTAACTTTGATCCTCAACTTAAGATTAATGCTTGCATGAATGATAAGTTCTCAATTGTTTAAAGCAAATGAATGTGGGGATTGCATTGATGCAAGGGGGAAATCATTGAGAAAAATTGTTGTGTTAAATTGCATGAAATTTGTGCGAAATTGATTGAATCCCTTTAGCTTGCCAAGTCTTGAGTATTTTTGAGTTCTAGCTTGCTTGGGGACAAGCAAGGTTTAAGTTTGGGGTGTTTTGATAAGCCTCTGGCTCATCTAGTTTCCAGCTAGGAAAGGGGTATATTTTGTGCCTAATTGGGCGAGTCACCCTCGCGAATCTCCCAAATTTGGCATTGTTTTGTTCCTAAGTTAGACTTTGACTCATTCTAGGCATTTTTTGTAGTTTTTAGTTTATTTTGAATAGAATTACGCTTTTCGTTTTCTTTTGTTGTTTCAGGTTAAGGGGAAGCACTTCGAGTCAAGGGAATGAAGAAAACAGTGGAAATTGCCATTCTGGAGATACTCGCCCCGCGAAAGAATGCTCGCCTCGCGAGCCTGAAGACCAGTTGAGCAGCAACAGTCATCATTTCTGTCTCGCCCCGCGAGAGGCTACTCGCCTCGTGAATCATGAAGACCTGGAGGACAGAGACCATCACGGCCTAGCAGTGATGAAGGTCACGGGTGTGACAGACTAGAATTCCAAGTCTCGCCTCGCGAAACCCAATTCGCCTCGCGAGCATTCAAAGTCAGGATGGAGCCAAAACTAAATTTCGCCTCGCGAGATCTTGCTTGCCCCGCGAGCGGGCGAGAACCAGAATCCCTATTTAAAGGCTGTTTCTGATCAGAAAGGGAATCCTAGTTTTACCACTTGTTTTGAGATCAGTTTTAGGACGAATCCTTGTTACTCCGGAGCTGCGTATCCTTATTTTCTTCTTCTATTATACTTTCATGATTTCTTCCGATTGTTTGTGCGTTGTTACAATCATGAGGAACTAATCCCCTTGTCTAAGGGATCAATGAAACCACCCATGACGGTGTAGATTCCATGTGATGTATGTTTCTTTCCCTTATCTCAATTCTTGTTTTCCAATTCTGATTTTATTGCGTTGATCAATGAAACCACCCATGACTAGTTAACGTGTTGAGGCTTAGTAAGTGATTCACGTTTAGAACTTGAATTGGGATCATCGATCGAATATTGCACGAGAGTGAGTAGGAGATCGGTGCAACCTTATAGGAACCAGATTTAATAGAGTTTGATGATTGGGTTATGAGACCTAGTAAGTAATTAATCTAATTGTTGAATACGTCCTATTGAGCACGACAGTGGATTTAGGAGAATTTGGGGGTCCTGGTTGACATTGTAATTGAATCTAGGGAAGAATCATCATCACTTGGGTACTATGCATGATTGGGTAGGTGGATTTGTGACCTTAGATGTTTTAAATTCCAGATTCTAATTAATCGTTCTCTACTTGATTTGTTAACTTAAATTACGATCCTAATTTCTCTCTCCACAACCACTTGCTATTACTTGGCTAACTTATCGAATTTCTCGCGAATTGGTAGAATTGGTAGCCCAATCCTTGTGTTCGACCTCGGTAGATTCTTACCGTGTTTTTATTTCTTGCGACGACCCGGTACACTTGCCGGTGATTCAACAGGTTTCTTGTTCTTTTTTTTTCTTCTGTGGGGAGTGTTCCGTTTCCTCCGGTTGTTTATTGGTTTTGTTGAGAAACTTGGAAAAAGTAGATTGAGAAGTCAGGAAGAGTCACAATTATTGTATTCAGTCACTGTTATTTGGAATTCATTCTCTGTGATTTGGGGAACATCAAGAGAAATATCAAAGGAAGATCTCGTTTGGTAACCTTAGTTTCTTCCTCTCGATCACTGAATTAGGAACACTGTTCTTATTGGGTTTTTATTTATTTGTTCTTGCTAATGGTGGTTCTTGTTCTGCTTGGATTATATGTTGAGTTTTAGTCAAATGTTTAAATTGTGTGCTTAAGAAGAATCAAAACTCTGTAAAGGATTTGTTGATTTTCAAGAATGTTTTTAAATGACATTTATGTTTATCTAGGCTATCGTCTAAAATTTCCATCTTGTCATTAACTCATTATGGTGATTGCAATGTTATTAATGTAATTGATCTTTTTTTGGGTTCTTTTTTATTTTCTTAATTAATAATAAATGCTAAAGTTGGTAATTTCTCTTCAAAATGGAAATCTTTTGAAAATAATGAATCCCCTTGATTGTATAATTGATTGATTCTAAAAAAATTCAAGTGAAAAAGGTAAAGTAAATATTTTCAAAGTTACTAAAAATTTAGACAACTAATTTTGGGTAACCATTTTTATGGATGTTCTAGGGTACCGTGGGGTAAAGTCTTCATGCCTCCCCTAGACGTAATTTGGCTTTTTCCCCTCTCATTATGTCCTTTTTTTCGTCCCTTGCCGCCACTGTTTCACCTGCTGCTGATTCTGGTGCTGGTACAAGGAAGGGTCTCATCTCTTTTGCCTTCTCTGGAAGTCCCATTATCACATCGGAAAAACTCAATTGTAAGAATTTTGTGGATTGGTACAATGCAGTTGAAGTTTGGTTTTTATGTCAAGGGCTTTATGAACATCTCACCAAGAAGGAAGCAGAGTTTGATGAGAAAATTCGTGATGAATGGAAAAGGGCAGATTATCAGTTGGTCTCTTTTTTATGGCAGTCTATTGATCCGAAGCTAATGGCACACTTTCGCCCGTACAAAACTTGTTATGAAATATGGAAGAAAGCTCAAAATGTCTATTCCAATGACCTACAACGCCTCTATGCCTCTATCCACAATTTGGCCACTCTTCAGATGACAGATCTTGATCTTTCCTCTTATCTGAATAAAGCACAGTCCGTTATTGATGACATTAAGCGCATTATAACAGGTGATGATCTTACGAAGGTACTAGCAAAACTTGATAATATGTATATGGTATTTGTTCTTCACGGTTTACATAAGGACTGTGAATCTGTCCGGAATCAAGCTCTAACTAATCCTAACATCCCCACGGTGGAGGAGCTCATTGATCGTCTTTTACGAGTTCCGTCACCATTGGAGTCATCCGAGATTGGCTCCCAGATAGCTTGAGTCCTCAGCCTTTGTTTCTAATTCGGCAAACCGTGGAGGATGAGGCCGTGGGCGTGGTGGAAGAGGTGGTCGTGGTAAAGGTGATCGTCCTTGGTGCTCTTGTTGCAAGCGCGTGGGTCATACCCAAGACAAGTGTTATTCTTTGCATCGTTTCCCGGAAAAATCAATCAATGTCACGTAGTTTGACGATCAAAAATTTGAGGTTGGGTATGATAATCAGAAAAGTGGCAGTCATAATAGTTTTTTGGTTGATGAATATAAGGAGTACCTTAAGCTTAAGGCAGCCCCACAAGCCTCATCTTCAGCAACTATAGCTCATACTGATAATTCTACGGTTTGTTTCTCTCATTCATCTCCTATTGGTTCCTGGATTTTGGATTCTGGTTCTTCTGACCATATACCCGGTAATTCTTCTCTCTTTTCTACTTTATCTTCTACCAAAACACCACATCACATCACCCTTGCTAATGGCTCTAAAACACAAGCTACTGGTATTGGTCAAGCCTCACCTCTTCCCTCTCTGTCTTTAAATTCAGTCTTATTTATACCTGGATGTCCTTTTAATTTAATTTCTATTAGTCAACTTACTCAATCTCTTAATTATTCCATAACCTTCACTTCTACTTCATTTTCTATCCAGGACCGTAGTACGGGGAAGATGATTGGAGCAGGATCTGAGTCACGCGGTCTATACTACTTACAACCTCCATCCTCCACAATATGTACTGCCAAAGAGTCGTCCAGTCTTCTTCATCGTCGTTTGGGTCACCCGAGTTTGAATAAATTAAAGAAAATGGTCTCTCATCTCTCTAATCTACAGTCATTGGAGTGTGAGGCATGTCATCTTGGAAAACATGTTCGGGCATCCTTTCCAAGCAAGGTTACAGGTCGTGAAGAGTCTCCTTTTAGTCTTGTTCATTCTGATGTTTGGGGTCCTAGTCGTGTTTCTTCAGTCTTAGGATATAGGTATTTTGTTACTTTCATTGATGATTTTTCTCGTTGTACTTGGTTATTTTTAATGAAAGAACGTTCTGAGTTATTTACTATTTTTCAAAAATTTTGTGCTGAAATACACAATCAATTTGGACAAACTATTCGTATCTTACGCAGTGATAATGCCAAAGAGTATTTTTCTACCCGTTTTAATGCTTTTATGGCATCTCATGGTATAGTTCATCAATCGAGTTGTCCTCACACACCTCAACAAAATGGTGTGACTGAGCGCAAACATCGCCATATCATTGAGACAACTCGTACTCTCCTATTACATTCCAATGTTCCTGTGCAATTTTGGAGTGACGCTGTTCTCACTGCAGGTTATTTAATAAATCGAATGCCATCTTCTGTTCTCGATAACCAGGTTCCTCACTCTATTCTATATCCTCAGGCACCCCTTTATACTGTTCCCCCTCGTGTTTTTGGCTCCACTTGTTTTGTCCACAATGTTGCTCCAGGTCTTGACAAACTTGCTGCACGTGCCATTAAGTGTGTCTTTCTCGGTTATTCTTGGGTTTAAAAAGGGTACATGTGTTATTATCCTTCAACAAATCTCACTTATATCTTTGCTGATATCACCTTTTTTTAGGATACACCGTACTTTGCCTCAGGTCCTGTCGGAGTCTATTTCTCAAGTCTTGCCTATTCCAGTCTTTGATTCTCCCATTTTCAGTCCGCCTGTCTCGCATATATATCAGAGGCTATCCATGCTGCTCCTAAGTACCCCACCGAGCCATTTCGTCTCACTTACCACCGCCATCCTCGTCCTACGACTCTGGAAGCTGCACCCGTTGTGGACACCAATGACTCACCTCCTGCTCCTCCGTCTCCATCGATTCCAGCCCAACCTGAGCCTTCAGCTGATCTTCCCATTGCTCTTCGTTAAGGTACTCGTTCTTCCCGCAATCCTTATCCTATTTATAATTTTTTGAGTTATCACCATTTATCTTTCACCCATTGTTCCTTTGTATCTGCTTTGTCGTCCATTTCTATTCCTAAAACTGTTCAGGAAGCACTATCACATCCAGGATGGTGACGGGCTATGATTGATAAGATGACAGCCTTGGAATCTAACCATACTTGGGCTCTTGTTCCATCTCCTCCTAGGAAGTCTACTATTGGTTACCGTTGGGTTTTTACTGTCAATGTTGGTCCCAATGGGCAGTGGATTGCTTGAAGGCCCGTCTTGTGGCTAAAGGATATACTCAGATTTATGGTCTTGACTATGGTTATACTTTTTCTCTTGTTGCCAAAATGGCCTTTGTCCATCTCTTTTTATCCATGGCTGCAATTTCTTGTTGGCCTTTATATCAGTTGAACATTAAAAATGTATTTTTACATGGTGAGTTGGAGGAGGAAATTTATATGGAGCAACCACCTGGGTTTATTGCTCAGGGGGAGTCAGGTCTTGTTTGTAAACTTTAGAAGGCATTGTACGGGTTGAAACAGTCTCCTCGAGCCTGGTTTGGGAGGTTTAGTAAAGTCATATAGTAGTTTGGCATGATTCGTAGCGAGGTCGACCAATCTGTGTTCTATAAACATTCACCGACTAAAAAAGTCATTTATCTTGTGGTCTATGTGGATGATATTGTAATTACAGGTGATGATCATGAAGGGATCACTAGACTAAAGTAACGTCTGTTTTAGCATTTCCAAACTAAAGATTTGGACAGGTTGTGATATTTCCTCGGTATTGAGGTTTCTCAGTCAAGGGCAGGTATTTCCATTTGTCAAAGGAAGTATGCACTTGATATTTTGGAAGAAACTGGGATGCTGAATTGTAAGCCGGTGGATACTCTTATGGATCTGAATGTTAAGCTTATGCCAAATCAGAGGGAGCCATACTCTGACCAAGGTAGATATCGGAGATTAGTAGGAAAGTTGAATTATCTCACTATGACTAGACTAGATATAGCCTTTGCCGTCAGCGTTGTTTGTCAGTTTCTCAACTCCCCTTGTGATGATCATTGGGATGCAGTTACTCGTATTTTAATGTATATTAAAGGATCTCCTAGAAAAGGGCTAACATATGAGAATAGAGGTTACCCAAACATTGTTGCCTATACAGATGCAGATTGGGCGGGATCTCCGAGTGATAGGAGGTCAAAGTATGCATATTGTGTTTTCATTGGAGGTAATCTCATCTCTTGGAAGAGTAAGAAGCAGAGTGTAGTTGCAAGATCAAGTGCAAAAGAAGAATGTCGAGCCATGGCTCTCACTACATGTGAACTTATATACTTCAAGAGTTGAAGTTTTGCGATATGGGTCATATGCAACTGATTTGTGATAATCAAGCAGCCTTGCACATTGCTTTTAATCCTATCTTTCATGAACTGACTAAACATATAGAGATCGATTGTCATTTCATTCGAGACAAGATTCTTTCAAAGGAGATTAGTACTTCATTTGTCAACTCTAATGATCAACTTGCAGATGTTTTCACCAAGTCTCTACGGGGTTCACAAATAAATTATATATGTAACAGCTTGGTGCTTATGACATCTATGTACCAGCTTGAGGGGGAGTTTTGATATGTTGATGATATAGATGATTTAGTTTACTAGTTTATCATATATATGTTGTAAATAGGAGATATACTCAATCCCTAAAATCAAGGGATTTGATACTACACTTTGTAATTCTTGTTCTATAAATTCACATGGCTGAGAAGGTTTCTCTCCAGCTATTCAGCAATCTTAAGTGTGTTGATGCCTGGTTATTTTGGGTTGTGAATCAAATCATTGTAGTATATTTTTCTAAATGAACACTAAATGTAGTCAATTTCAAGTTAGAAATTTAGTAGGTTTAGTTATCAAATATGGTAAATTATAGGGTGAGAAAGGTACATAAGTGGCTCATGGTGAGAGACCTTGGGTTGACTGGCTGTAGAAGGTGCTGGAATAATTTCTCGGTAACACACTGTCTAAAATATTTGCACACTAAGCCCCCATGTACGGCCATGTCCCATTCTGCAAAAGTGGAAAAGTTATCCTCCCATGTATAGCCTATAACAAATTTGCACCATGAAAAATGAATAATAAAAAGTGACAAAACATGCACAATTTTCAGGTATCAGGTTTTTAAAATTTTCCAACTTTTTTTCACCGTTGTTAAATTTTCACGGTGAAAATTTGTCATAGGTCACATAGGACCAATAACGAGTTAGACATGATGATTAACTGGACACATAGGCAAATAAACGGACGTCGGAATAATGTGTCCAACATTTATAAATTTAAGGGCTAAATCCCTATTTTGGTCCTTTATATTTATTTTAGTTTTCATTTTGGTCGTTTATATTTTTTTTGGTTCCGTTTTGGTCCCCTATCTTTCAACCGTTAGCCTATTTTGGTCCCTTCCGTCAGTCTACCGCCGTCAGTCACCGGAAACCGCCGCAGTCAGTCGCCCGAACCACCGCTGTCGTCGAAATCTGGGTTTTAGAGAGAGAAAATCTTGTTTTCCTCTCTTTCTCTTCTTCCTTCTTCGTCCTTCCTGTCCCCTTCCTTAAATCCCATTGATGTTGTCACTGTTTCATGGAGGAAGGAGGAAGAAGGAGGAAAGAGGAAGAAGGAAGAAGGAGGAAGGAGGAAGAAGGAGGAAATAGGAAGAAGGAAGAAGGAGGAAGGAGGAAGAAGGAAGAAGAGAGAGATCTCTAAAACATAGATTCTAGCGGCGATTTCCGGTGGCAGTGGCGGTTTTCGGCGACTAACGGCGGATACCTAACACCGTCAGTACAAAACTGACTGAAGGAACCAAAATGAAACCTAAAAAAAAAAGATAAGGGATCAAAATGGACCAAAAAAAAGATAATGGACAAAAATAAAAACTAAAATAAAGATAAGGGACCAAAACACTAATTTAGCCTAAATTTATGGGTCTAAATAATTTATTTATTTTTTTAATACCAAAAGTGGGTCATTAAAATTTTGGAGGCCTTTGTTTACCCAAAAAAAATGGAGGCCTGTTTGATACAAATTAAACTTAAGGGTCACAATAACTTAAGGTACCTGTTTGATACAAATTAAACTTCAGGGCGTAAATAAACTTAATGGACCAATTTAAAAAGTTAAATTAACTTAAAGGACAAAGGCTCTGATTATGCCCTAAAAGAGGGTTGGGTTATGGTGCACCACCCATATTTTACACCACTCATGTGACAATTTTGGGCCAATCAAATTGCCACATAGGTTGGTCAAAATTTCAAACTTTCTAGTTATATTATACTGTAGTCAAACTATATGAATACAGTATATTGTAGTATAATATATGTGCTTTTTGTATTTGCAAATTTAACTCATATTAAAATAATGTTTTTTGATTAAAAAAAACTGATTATATTTCAAAATATTATTGACAACGAACATTATTTTAATTCATATTAAAATATTATTTTGTAATATAATCAGTTTTTTAATAAAAAAACATTATTTTAATATGGGTTAAATTTACGAATACAAAGAGTACATATACTATACTACAATAGTATTCATATATTTGACTATAGTAGAAATACAACTAAAAAGTTTGAAATTTTGATCAAACTCATGTGACAATTTGATTGGTCCAAAATTTACCACATATAAATGATGTAGTGGATGATACAAAATATAGGTGATACATCTCGATTCATATATACGGATGATGAATTCCATCTCAAGTCCTCTAGGTCTAGCAAAAGCAATTTCCAAATTTTTTAATTTATCTCGACATTTTTCAGCTTCAAAAGGAGAGGAAGGAGGGGAGAAGCTTCAGAAACGAAGAGAAAGAGCAAAGTTTTTTGAGAGAGATACATCTGCAATATTGTTGTGACAGATTCGAAGATGTTAAAGTGTACGAGGTATGTATGTGGAACCCTTCTCTCTAAATCTCACTTCCTTCCTTCTCTTATGCTTCTTATCTCAGACTTCACATTCATTCGAAGAATGTTTCCGCGTTTCATAATATTGATGATGCTGTGTCTTCATTTATGATCATTATCAATAAGCGCCATCCACCTTCTGTATTCGAAATTAACAATATTTTAGGGTCTATTGTGAAGATGAAACACTATGCCACTGCTATTTCACTTTTTCCACAATTGGAGTTTAGGGGAATCACTCCTTCCATAGTTACTTTTAACATCCTCATCAATTCTTACTGCCACTCTGGTCATATGGATTTTGCTTTTTCTGTATCGGGAAAGATTATCAAAATGGGTTATGAATTGAATGTGATAACTTTGACAACACTCATGAAAGGGCTATG
Organism: Sophora flavescens; assembly: GCA_030762895.1. Taxonomy (NCBI): domain Eukaryota; kingdom Viridiplantae; phylum Streptophyta; class Magnoliopsida; order Fabales; family Fabaceae; genus Sophora; species Sophora flavescens. Next base: position 4,440,184 of record CM061062.1, read on the forward strand.
TATTAATGGCAAGGTTAGGGAAGCATTGGAATTTCATGATAGCATAAGAGCAAAAGGATTTTGTTTTAATCATGTTAGTTATGGGACCTTGATCAATGCCCTATGTAAAATAGGGCAAACAAGAGCTGCAATTGAATTGCTTCAAAAGATGGACAAACAAGTGGTTAGGCCTAATGTGGTCATGTTCAGTGCAATCATTGATGGGTTATGTAAAGATGGGCTTGTAATTGAGGCAGCTAATTTGTTTTCTAAGATGATTGCTAAGGGGATATCTGCTGATGTTGTTTGTTACAGTTCTCTAATTCATGGTTTCTGTTGTTCGAGTCAATTAGAAGAAGCGGCTCGATTGCTAAATGAAATGGTGCAAAACAACATTAACTCGAATGTATATTCCTTTAGCATATTGATTGATGCATTATGTAAAGAAGGAAGACTCCTAAAAGCTCATGACCTGTTTGATATGATGTTGGAAAGGGGTCCAAAGCCCAATGTTGTCACTTATAGTGCTTTAATGGATGGATATTTTTTAATCAATAACGTAAATGAGGCAACAAAGTTATTTGATAATATGATCAAGACAGGCTTGACACCTAATGTTAGGACTTATAGCATCATGATTAATGGATATTGCATGAATAAAAGGGTCGATGAAACCATAACTCTCTTTAAAGAACCGCGTCACAGAAATTTAGTTCCTGATACAATAACATACACTTCTCTTATTGATGGCTTGTGCAAATCAGGGAGAATCTCACATGTGCAGAACCTTATTTATGAGATGCATGCTAGTGGTCAATCTCCTAGTGTTGTTACTTACAATGTCTTGTTAGATGCTTTGTTCAAGAACTGACATGTTGACGAGGCAGTTGAATTATTTCAGCAAATAGCCGACAAAGGATTTCGTCCAACTACGGTCACGTTTAGCATACTTATAGATGGTTTGTGCAAAGGTGGAAGACTCAATATTGCTAAAAAGTTTTTTGAGCATCTTCTTATTCAAGGCTGTCAACTAAATGTCATAACATATAATGCTATGATAAATGGGCTTTGTAAACAGGGCTTGTTTAATGAAACAATGGCCTTGCTTTCAATAATGGGTGAGAATGGTTGCATCCCCGATGCTGTAACTTATGAAATATTAATTAAGGCTCTTCTTCAGAAGAATGAAAATGATATGGCAAAGAGGTTTGTACATGAAATGATTGCTAGAGGACTATTGAAGCGATAATACAAGGTAAGATTGTTTTTTTTTTTTTGGATAATTAGGAAGACATTTTTTAATTACAACTTGAAATATGTATATTTTAATGTTGTTTTTGAATGAATGATTAGAAAATATTTGTTGAATTTCCGTCACAAGAGTTGTAATAAGCAATCTGGTCTGTATTGATATCCCTTTTATCATATGGAAAGTGTAGCAGAAACATACATGATTCTTCTGTATTTTATTATTTCTATTTATTCTGAACTAAAGCTGGCAAAAGTTTTAAAATCACATTTGTTTGTTGCACAAAACAACTGCCATAGATGTTAGAATTGGTTGATTTGTTCCTTTGGTGGTTGTTGCTTAATACATTGGAGCTTTTCGAATTTCTAAAGACTAGTTTGTATTTTTGTTGATATAATCTTGGAAATCCTTTTTTGAATGATCATCATCAATCGAGCAGTATCCTGATATGACTAGGTGACCATAGGTTCCTTATACTTTCCACACTAGAAATGCATAAACAGTTAAACACCCCATACCTGATTCTAAGTGTCTTCGCCTCCGGCTGCTAGCTCAAATTAGCTAGCATAATAATCTCACTTTAGAGAGAATTCCCATGTATCTGAAATTGTCCATATCATTATGTTCTCCCCATCATATTGGGTTTGTGGAAGCTTTTCCCTTAAGTGTTCAATGACTCATGCAGTGTTGTAGTTCTGTACTTTTTGCAAATCACAGCTGCCATATTTTCTTATGTACACACCCAGCGATGGTAGTGGTTCCTGTTCTGCTACCAGATAATCTGTTATATGTACCAAAGGCCCATCATTATGGAGGCAATAGTCCCAAAAGCTAACCCATGGCCATCTCCATTTTTCTTGCTTAATATTATCAAGCTGGCACGGCCAATGCCTTGTCATTTGACTTGACTTGTTTGATTTTAGTTATATATTGTTTTTAGCAAACACTAGGCTGTCTAGGCATGATAGGATTAGGAATAAATGCATTAGACAAAAAACTGAGGTAGCACCTATTGTAAAAAAAAAAAAAGATGATAGAATCTGGCCTTAAGTGGTTTGTGCATGCTTGGAGAAAATTTAAAGAAGCTCCAATAATGAGAGTAGAATAGATGGAGGTAGTCCAATCGCTAGAAGTATTGAAAGACCAAGAAAAACTATAGGGGAAATCATTAACAGGGATTTGGATACAAATGACTTGTCTATAGACCTAATTTATGATTGGACATTATGGCGTCATTTGATCCACGTAGCCGACCCCACCTTGTGTGAAAAGACTTGGTTGTTGTTGCTCTGGTTATTAGCAACCATTGGAGAACTTCATAAAGCTGTTTGTGATTTTGATGGTAATATATCCCCCTTTTATAAGACTTTATGAAACTGCCGCAGAATTCTTTCCTCACTTAAGAAAGCTTAGTTGCTAGATAAACCAGAATATGGATAATGTGATGACATTGATCTAGGAAGTTAATTTTCTTCCTATATCTGTCCTATTGAAAATGGTTCTTCAGCCTTTTGTTAATTGTATTGAGCTGATTTCTTTTCTCCACTACAATATTTATGCCTTAATGGGCTGTGTTATGTTAGTAGGCCTATTAGTAGTGGTTAATTGTAATGGGTTAGTCATCTATAAATAGAACTAGAGGGAGTGAAATAGATTCATTCAGTTAGACAGTTGGGAAATTGGTTGGGAGAGACTAGGCTCTCGAATTCCTTGAGGTTATTGTATTTTCTCTATATTCTATGTGTTTTTATATCTATCCTTTAACCTTTAACTGTCTTTAGCTTTTGCATAAGTAAAAAGAAACCTTTCTCATTTAAAATTTCCCCCTTCCATACTTTTACATTCATTTTGTGGCTAGTAAAAAAAATGACAATTTGTGTTTTTGTGACTACATCAAAGCTTCCTTAGATATTCTAATTGGCTTAGTTGTTTCTTAGAATGCTTCCAACAGTATGAATTGAAGCTTGTTAGTAGCTTCTGTTCACTTTGATTATAGTTTCAGGATTCTGTTTTGCAGTTATTATCACCTGAGTACTACTAGAAATTTTTTAAAAGAAATTATATTTTATCTGAGGGTTATTAAGAAATTGGTTATACTTCTATAATAAATACACATTCTTAATTAGATTCATGATGTGGTCCCATATAGGGTTTTCTTCTACAAGAACCGGAGTTTGATCTATATAAATGAAGAAATTTTCCCATCTTCAAGTTAAAGATTCCAAGTTTAACATTCCCTAGGAGGGGGAGTGTATTGGCACGGATTATTCACATTTTGAATAAACAGAGGACCAAATGATGCTTACATTCTCTGTCTTTCCTTCTTCTCTGCCGTCAGACACAGTTTTTAGTCTTGAAAATGCTACCTTGACATTGAATCAGTCAACTGCTTCCGTTCTCTTGCTCAACATGCCAAGATGTAAGTATAATAGTTGTGAATCTTAATCCGTTTGCCCATTTGCCATTCAGTCCTTGGATGATTTAACTTTTGCTCCTTTTTACTTAATGGGTTAAGTATATTCTTTCCTACCAGTTAGATACTATAGCAATTGTGATATGTAGCAATGTGTGAATTTACTTGTTGGTTCAAGATTCACATGCAACTGAAATCAGGCTTTCTAAATCAGTTGGTCTTAATTTGCCATAACTTTTTCACGTTGTATGATGCTTTCTTAACATAAGTAAATTAGCCTTAGAAAGTGTATTAATAAGTAATTATGATTATTAATATACCAATTGAAAAATGATTTTCAGGAGTGGTAATGATATTTCCCAGGTATCTCAGTTGACTGTCACATTATAAATAGAAGTACAAGATTATTGTTTTTTTTATCACATCAATAGTGGTTTGGTGCCTAGCAACTATGTTAAATGTTGGAATTGGTGCCTTGTGTTTTGTTCGTGTAAAAAGATGGGTATGGTTTGTAGTTGCAGGTAATTTATAATGTAATTCCGTACATCACTGATCTAATGGAGCAAATAAATTTTTCGTGTAGCTTTACCGTAATTTTTTGGTGTCCTTATGAAAATTACTGTGCTTAATTTCTTGAAATGATGCCTTGAACTTGAACAGATCTAATATAAAATTTACTATGTTAAATAAATTTTAATATTTTTTTCCCATCAATATGAGAATTGGGATACTTTTGGATTTACATTTGAAATAACACTCGACGGAAAAACATTTGGGAGGCATAAAATGTTGTTGCTTTCACTCAAACGGACGTTGAGTAAATTCAAACTTAAATTTGGACATGCACTTTTGCACAATTTGACTTGGAACACCGTAAATAGTGTATGTTTCATAACGGATGTCGAAATTCCATCCATTTTGCATTGCTTCTTTTAAATATATCTGCCCATCAAACATGCTATCCGTGATCTGTGGTCATATTTGTACAAAGCAAACGAACCAAATACACTTTAGTCGGATGTAATGGTTTAGGGGAGAAAAAAAAAATAACAAGGGCATTATATATATATATATATATATATTATTGTAACAACCTGATTTTTGTATACACTGTATTATCGTTAAAGATATATTTATATATATTTTTATCTAAGACCTAGGAAATGATTTTGGATAAAACAAAATCATATCTATACTCTATCGTATGGTAGAGGGTTACGGTGAAATTTTGGGTTTAAAACTTAGACGGAAACTAGTCTGTATTTTTACTGACAGTATAATTTTATACCGGCAGAAAACCTTAATTTGACTTGAAACTAAAAAATTTCTGATTTTTATATATGTCCGTGAGGAAGTCTATTTTTCAAAGTTTTGCCCAAAAATAAAATATTATATTTTATACGAGAGAATTCTGGGGAAAAACGGACGGAAACCCTGACCAGGTAAAACGGCAGAGCCTGATATGGAGCTGAGATGATGGAAGTGATTGATGTGATTGAGGGGATAAGCATTAAATGTGAGGGGATAAGCATTTATGGCGTATCTATGACAATTCCTAAATATCTAGATTTTTAAGTAAAAAAACCAAAATGCCCCTAAACTTTCATAGTTATTAACAAGACACATCTCCTCACCCTCAACCACTCATTTTACATGGTTGTAAACCCCCACACCTCTCCAATTTCATTCAGACACATCCACTCAACCACACCCATTTCATTTTGCTTTCATTTCATCATCTTTCTCCCAAAAACCGTAATGGGTAAACAACGGAACCGGATACGGATGCGTAGAGATACACCGGGAGACAGAATGACGAGTCATCCATGATGACTCAGAGGGGATGAGTCACCATGATGAGTCGTGGTATCTTCACCATAAATGATCATAAATGCGAAACCCGAGAATATCTAGATAGTTATGTAGTAACCTAACCTATCCTAGTTAAATGGCAACCATGGTCAAGACCAAGTCATCATCAAATTGGCTTCTTCTTCCTCATTGTGGACAACCAGCCACACCCTTCAAACACCCATCCACCACACATTTCATTCCTAGCGATGATGATTACAAAGACTAGCTAGCTTATAATACTATATTTCTAACTTAACTTAACCTAGCTTAGTTAACATTAACTATGGTTATTAAGGACACATCTCCTATCCCTTAACCACTCAATTTACTTGACAGAAATCACCTCCACACCTAGCCAATTTCGTTACTGTCTTCTCTCATCTTCATCACTTCATTCATTCTTTTCATGAAAATTCTCTAAGTCATTTGTCTCAAAAACCTAAGACTCCATGATGGCAAAGCTTGTATCTTGGATCATTATTTTTGTTCATTTCAATGGAGGATCCTCTTCCTCATCTCCTTAACTCTCTTTATCACCCACTACTTCAGATTAGAGGATAAGAATTGAGAGAGAAACCTCAATAGTTACAGGAAGCCTTTGTTGGAAGCTTTGAAACCTAGTTAGAGCAGTCGCAGTGCGAGCGTCGTAAAACACTCTTCAATCGATGGATCATTCTAAAATTTTAGACGAAGGTTCATGACTTGTGGTTCTTCATATCCAACGGTTAGAATTGTGAAAAAACCTCCAGAGTATGAGATATTAAGTTTGGACAGTGCACTGAAAGGGTGAGAAACTCAACCCGGGTACCACCAAACCTGTCACCATATAATTGCGATAGAGATTCGTTAACCTTTGGATTAGGCTTAAACTTTGTGAGAAGGTTTAGGAAGGATAATTATTCATTGTCACCGTTCATTTTTGAAAATAAAGCTCCGTGGCCAGAGAAATGGAGCTCGAACAACAGCTCTGTTTTGGTAGCATTTCCCAAGGATTCTTGAGCTTACTTTGAATCCGATTTCCCCTAAATCCAGCTGTTGTTCTCATAATTTTTCCATCGATTTTGTCTCTTGATTCAAATAGATTTATTTATTTGAAACCCTATTGTTGATTCGGTTGGTATTTGGTGTTTCTAGCGAATTGTTATACCTATACGTGTAATCGGGACGGAAAGCGGAACGGTGGATGTGTAAGGATGGATGGTGGTAAATTTTTGGATGTTGTTAGACAGCGTGCCGAGGTTCGTGGCAGTAGCATGGACGGATTCGGAGCTTGTACGGGAAAGCGCACACATCAATTAGGTGGGTGAAAAATCATCTTGTCGTCGGAATGGAAAAGTAGTATATTTTATGATAATGGTGTAGGACGACCTAAATCCTACTAGTGGTTGAGTAATCGACAAGACCAAAATCACATTGGAAACTTTCTCGTAGTACAAATGATGATTTGAGGACTGTAGGTTTATCACCGTTAGGATAATTTTATAATATTCGAGGATGCCTGATTTTATCACTGTTGAACTGCTTGTGAGGTGCTGGTTGTGGTAAACTGCTTTATGTGGTGTTTTGTGATATCTGAATAATTTATTATTATTGTACTGTGTATAATCTGTTTGTCTGATAACATGCAATATCTGTTATGTCATGCTTAGTTGGTTTCTAGGCGATGATATATGTTGTTCGGGAGGTATGTGTATGGGTGAGAGAATGAATGTGACTTAGAGGTACCTAGCCTAACTAAATTATTTTATAGATGAGAGGTGACATTGAATGTGTGTTGAGATTGTGGTGGAAGGTTGAGGCACTAGGTTGTAACAGATGCGGGTTAGTGAGATTCATATATATATATATATGCATTGTTATTAACAGCCGTGTGAGTGGAACACACGAGTCCTGGCTATCCTATTTTGGGATATCGGATATTGCGGGTGAGTGCCCTACGGATGTTGGTGCCGAGGTAGACTACCATAATACTCTTAGTCCTTGACGCGTTCGAAAGTTCTTGGCACTGGACCATTCTCGACTAATACTCTTTTAATCCTTGATGCATTCGAAAGATAGAAGTAGTATATATTATGTGCTTATTGTCCTATTTCCAATGGGAGAATAGTGGCGCACACTGTGCTGAATGATCTATTCTCTACTAGTGATTGGGGAATAGGGGTGCACCGAGTTCTTGGCACTGGACCGTTCTGGACTACTGACTAATGTGATATGAATAGAGATGGCCAAGTCAACATAAATGTTTAGTTGCATGAGATTAAGGTTAGAGGATGATATTGTAATTTGAGGATGATTGTTAGTTTTGTGTGATGTGTGTCTTTGACTGTTATTATATTATATGCTATGTATTCCTTTTCCGCTTATGATGATAGAAGTGTTTCTTATCTCCCTATTTCTGTATTTTTTGTGTGTTTATCTTATCCAATGAGAAGGCCCGATGGAGGAACCAGTTGCCGAGGAACTAGATGAAACTCCGTATGAACTGGATGCGTGAGGATGAACTGTGGATTCGAGTGGTAGAGTTTAGGGAGTATAGCCAGTGTGTCTTGTGAGACATTTTATTTTCCGATAATTATAACAGTTTGTGTAAGTATGTACCTGTAAGGGATCTTACTGATATGATACCCTAAACAGTGTTTTGTTTATGATGGACAAACATATGTGTGTATGTGTAATAATTATGGGGTAGTGTGTTAACTTTCCGAAGTTGGATGTGTTATAATTAAATTTTTAATATCTTCGTAATTTCGGGTTACGTTTAACGTTAAGAATGCTTTAAGTTTAATAAATAATTAATGGAACAAAAGGGTGTCTCATTTGGGCATGTGACACCCGGGGCTGACGAGGGCAGGGAGTGATCACTGGTGCAAGATGGCACAAACAAGGAACGGCTCCTAGTAGGCTTCTAGGCGGAGGGACACATGAATGAACCGATTACACATCGGAATGAGAGGGATCCTGAGACTGTGTAGGTATGGGACTATACAGTTGAGGGTGACTTACATGAATTGATTGGTACTACCTAAACCTCCCGGGAGGTTTTCCCATCAAGCGTGTGAGTGAGGACAAAGCAAGCCTCATGTTGGTTTGTGGGGACAGTCGTCAATCCACAGAGCAGCCAGGAATGTTACAAATGGTATCAGAGCGGCACCTCTCCCAGTACGGTATGGTTCGGGGACAAACCAAGCGGAAGCTGGTGGGCATGTGACACCCGGGGCTGACGAGGGCGGGGAGTGGTCGCCGGTGCAAGAAGGCACGGACAAGGAGCTGCTCCTGGCAGGCTTCTAGGCGGAGGGACACATGAATGAATCGGTTACACATCGGAATGAGAGGGATCTTGAGACTGTGTAAGTATGAGACTATACAGTTGAGGACGGCTTATATGAATTGATTAGTACTACCTATACTAACAACATGCATCTTCTTTTCGGTAGCCCATCACTTAAGAACTCCACTGTTAAACGTGTTTGACTTGGAGCAATTCTGGGATGGGTGACTTCCTGGGAAGTTTTCTGGCGTGTGAGTGAGGACAAAGCACGCTAAAAAGATTCGTGTTGGTTTGTGGGGACAATCATCAATCCATAGAGCAGGCAATGATGTTACATATATCACTGAATTAAATGCAAATAAAACTATTTAATGTATATTTAAATATATTAGTGTCAGTCTATGTTTAAAAACTTATGAAAGTACATGTGTTTTTTTAGCAAATATGATAACTTTAATGGTTAAACACTATTTCACACTATTGCAATAATAAGTATGTTTTTTTTTTCATTTTATAAAAAAAAAGTACATTTTTTTTCATATTTTTAAAAAATAAGTGCGCTTCACCTGACAACATATATAATAAATACACACAATGTGGTGCACCATGGTTGGTAGATAATCGAGTCCCTTAAGCATGTGGTTGGAGGCTCGATTCTTGGCTCATGTATATGGAAAAGCATTTCTTGGGAGAGGTCAACCCCTTAAATAGATCTCAGTACCTCGAGGGATTAGTCTTTGACTCCCGACCAGAGGATACTCGGATTCACCCAAAAAAAATATAATAAATACACCATTTTATAATCAAATAAACTAATTTTTATCAAAGGAAAGCTATGGTGATCTCCATTTAGGTTAGACTTAATTATATTTGGTATCTCTCTTGGGTTTAGAAATCATGTTGACCTTCCTTGACTTTAATGTTAGGCTTAATCAACTTTTTTAATCCCTACAAATATAGGTATTTTTGGTTTTGATCCTTATCTTTTTTTTTCCTGTTAACTTTTAGTTTTTTTAACTTTTAAAATTTTGGAATTAGTCCCTATCGTCAAAAGACCTCGTTAAGCGCTAACGTGACAAACATATTGCCACATCAGTATTGTCATGTGGCATTAAATATAAATTTTTAATGCCACGTGGCATTAAAAAAGATAAAAAATTGGTTTTGACCGCTATACTTTTTTTCCTTTGGTTTTGGTTCAAAAACGTTGGAATAAATTATCAAATGGTTAAGTGCTAATCTGTTAAGTGCTAATATAGCTAACAACATTATCAAATGGAATAAATTAATAATTTGTATGTCACATTTGATTAAAAAATCATTATACATATATATATATATTTAGAATATATATCAACTCGAAATTGAAAAAAAAATAAAAACTTAATTAGCATTGAGATCAATTTGCTGATTATATTACTTTTGAGGATGGAAATGAAAAGTAGCCACCAAGGGTTATTTATATATTTTTTTATAATTTATAATTATTAATAATATTATTTATTATATATAATTGTTAAAATATTTTAATTTATTATCATAGTATTGTTTGTTTTTTATACCGCATGGCCCGACGCTTCATGGAGTGGCTCCATATAGCATACGCTCGAGTTCTAACCCTCAATTGCTACTATCATAAAACTAACGGATTACTTTACCCTATCAAATCTCTGTATTGCTAATTTTTGATACAGTTTTGTTCGACTAATATAAATAGTTTTTTTTAATAAAAGGCTAGGCATGCAAAGGCATCACAATAGGGCAAGGCATCCCAACTAGGTTGGCACCCCAGACCCTACCAATCATCTGCAGCACACCTACAAGATATTATTAATATAAAGATAGAGAATACAAAGAGAAAGCATGGGGGGACTATGCCAAGACCTATGGATAGCTATCTAAACCTGAACTGAGGTAATCCCAGTTTATCATGATAGAAATCCGCCCTTACAAAATCCGGAAATTTATCCCATCAAGTGTAACTAGAACCAGAAGCACCAAAGGAAGCTTACTTATCAGCACATTGGTTGCCCTCCCTGAAAATATGAGTAAAAATTATATTCAACCGATCACCAATCATCATGCAATTTCTCCATCTGACTCTGATTTTTCAAGGGACTAAAGAATGATATTTAGTTGAAGCAACGATCGAGGTAGAGTCGCACTCAAACCAGATGTTTTTCCAACCTTTCTTGAAGGCTAACTCAATGGCAATCATGACAGCACTGAGCTCAGCGTGAAAAGCAGATGTAATACCAACATAGGAGGAGAAGCAACCAAAGGAATCCCCTAGGGAGTTTCTGAAAATGCCACCAGCACCAGCATGGCCAGGGCATCCCTTAACAGCCCCATCAGTGTTGCACTTTAACCAACCAAAGGAGGGAGGAAACCAATCTACTTGTTTAATAGTAGGAGCTTTAGGAGCATGAGTTGTTACAGCAAAGCCTTTTAGCACCTGAAACTCCACAATAGAACTGAACATATGGCCTTTTGATAACGAACCAGCTAATGAGGTTTGAGCCAGGATCATAGAGCAGGTTGTTCTCCAACTTATGTTGACATTACTAAATCTACATTGGTTCCTGCAAAACCATATGGACCAAATTGTGTTAATAACCGCAGCAAGGTACACGTCCTTCAATTGCGGGCTGCACTTAGCATCACAAACTTGCAGAGCATCTAAGGCTAAGACGTAGCTAACTGAACAGTTTAACTTACTTTGCAGCCACAACCATGTTTGGACAGCGAATTGGCATTCAAAGAAAAGATGCTGGGAGGATTCATTGTGAGTGCCACAAAGACAACACATAGAAACAGACACATAGCCTCTAGCACGCAGGTTCTCATCTGTTGGAAGCTTTCCATGTATCAACCTCCACATCAGGAAAGACCTAGAAGGAGGAACTGATCCTGACCAAATCAATTTGCCCCAATGCTTGCATTGACCATGAGGGTGGTGGAAGTCATAAGCCTCCTTGAAAGACATCAAACCATAATCACTACCATACCAAACAGGTTGGTCACATTCCACATAAAGGGGCAACTGAATGTTTTTGAAAATGTGAAGGAGGTTCGGGACAATATCCAAAAGAGCTTGAGGGAAGCTCCAATGCCCGTTAATGATGAAATCACTGACAGTAGCCTGCAGGGATTGAGCAACTGAATCAGGAATATGAAGAATATCAGCCAAAGTTTTGTCCAACCACTTATCATTCCAGAAATTGATGTTTTTACCATCTCCCAGAATCCAAGTTGTATTATCCTTAATAGCAGATAAGTGATATTTTACAGCAGGTATAATGGAAGATCTGATATGATAGGTCACTGGGACATTGTTCCTAATAAATCTGGACCTTAAAAAGGATGACCACTGACTGTCCTTGTACAAAATATCCCAACTGAGTTTCAAAACCGCAGCCTTGTTAATAGAAGCAACTGATTTAAGGCCAAGACCCCCATCACAAGTAGGAGAGCAAACAGTTTTCCAAGCCACAGTAACAATTTTCCTCGTGTCAACATCACCCGACCACACAAAATTTCTAATCCAGCCATCAACTGTTTTTAGTAGGGCTGCAGGCCACTGATAGACATGGAAGCTATAGGATAACATACCTGTGATGACTGAGTTGACTAGTTGGACCCTGCCCATAATAGAGAGAAAAGAACCCTTCCAAGAAGATAACTTTGCTCTTATCCTATCTGCAATAGGCTTCAGGTGCGCCATTCTTGGCTTACACTTAAAGATCGGGAGCCCAAGATAGGTGAAAAGAAAAGACCCAGGGCCAAAACCAAGAATTTCAGAAATTGCAGCAGATCTACTAGGGGTCAATGTACTACTGTAGAATTTACATTTGTCCAACCCAAGCAATTGACCAGATATGTCCCCATACTCCTTAAAGAAGCCCATGAGAGTTCTAAGATTCCTTTTAGTTCCCTTGCAGAAGACAAGGATGTCATCAGCATACAGTAAATGGCTAGGAGTTTGGAAACCCCTAGGGCCAGACAGATCCATGTGTAACAACAGAAGAGGTCTAGAGGTTGATACTTGGTTTTTAGATTTGAAATTTGATTTTATCTGTTTACCTCTCTGACATGCATCACACAAGACATCTTTCTTAAAACTAATATCAGGCAATCCTCTCACAAAATTATTCCCTTTTAATTCAGAAATTAGTTTCGTACTAGCATGTCCTAGTTTCTTATGCCATAACCATCTCTAATCCTTTTTAGACATCAGATAGTTCAATCTTATAAAGATTTTGTTGCCTTTTAGCTGAAAAGAGGGTTTGGCCATAACAACCTTTAACTATGCATACATCCTTGGTAAAGGAGACATCAAAACCACTATCACATAATTGACTTATGCTAAGCAAATTGTGTCTTAATCCTTTAACCATAAGAACATTAGATATAAAGGGAAGAGGGGGTTTACCACCAATAGTACCAATTCCTATAACTTTATCTTTCTGATTCCCTCCGAAGGCTACGTGTCCTCCTTTCTTAAGTTGGAGGTCTAGGAACATAGACCTTTCTCCTGTCATATGACGCGAGCAACCACTGTCCAGGTACCAGCAATGGTGTTTTCTTTGTCCTGTTGAGGACATCTGCAACAAAAATTATTTGGTTTTTAGGTACCCATATTTTTCTGGGTCCTTTTATGTTAGTTCTAGGAGTCTGTGAAGACTTCCTTCTCTTCTTATTGATACCCTTAGACATAACATGTCCAGTTTTTCCACAGAAGTTACAGGCAGGTGCAGACTTGGTTACAGTTGACTTAACGGATACTGTAGAAGCTTTAGTTGATACTTTATGATGTGTTTGATAGACATATCCAATACATTCTTTGTTAAGAGAGTACCTCTGACAGCCAAGTAACTTAGTCAGATTGTCTCTACTATTAACAAATTTGGCAAGATCAGAAGTGAGCTTTTCCACTTTCTGTTGAAGTTTTTTTAACTTCTTCAGATAGTGATGTTTCACTTGAGATCTTAGCTTTATTAGACTTTTCAGTTTTCAGCTCACCGTTCTCTTTAGCCAGCTTCTCACACTCTTGAGATTTCTGGTTATGCTCACTGGTGAGCTTTACATACTCTCTCTTGAGGGATTTGAATGCCTTAGATAAGCAGTTGGATTCCTCCTGCAACTCCTCATAGGCATCAAGTAATTCCTCATAGTAAAGATGTACCTCATCGTCTAAGTCTGAGTCAGTGTTGGTCATCAGACAGAGATTGGCCTCTTCCTCTATTTCTTCATGTGTGACAGCTAAAGTGTCCCATATTTCTTTGGCAGAGTCACAAGCACATACCTTCTCAAACTCCTCAGGACTGAGAGCACAAATGATGTTATATCTAGCTTTGTGGTTCAGCTCCTATTTTGTCTTTTCTACAGTAGTCCACTGAGCTTTTGGTTTGTCAGTGTTATCATCATTCTTTGGAATGAATGGACCATCTGTAATGACTTCCCAAAGATCAGAGTTTGTAGATAGAAAGAACCATTGAAATCTATCTTTCCAATAGTTGTAGTTTTCTCCATTGAAGTAAGGAGGTCTGGTTAGCGAAGCTCCTTCAGTCCAGTGACTTCCACTTGAACTAGCTCCAGCAGTCATGTCTATTCTTCAGGACCTTTTACCTCTACACTGTTAGATGCTCAACCTAGAGGCTGAGCTTTGATACCAATTGAAATAGACAACTATAACCACGGGAAGGGGGGTTGAATTGTGTTTATCAGAATTTAAACAAAGTTGAAATCTTTCGCATACAGAAGCATAGTTCAAACAAGTGGAAAGATACAGGATAGACAGGTGACCTGTCTGATGAAATTTTAATGGTGACTTAGACAAACACACCACTTGAAAAACGGATAAGAAAACTAAGGTAACTAAAGAGTTTATAAGGAAAGAGAGATTGACACAGCTATTTATCCTGGTTCACTCTTCAAAGCAAAGAGCTACGTCCAGTCCTTGACAGCACCAAGTTTTATCCACTATAACTGATCAGGTTACAGACTCTATGTATTGTTTGCACACCTAGCCTCTTCAGGATCCAAGACAAGTATTCTTTGCACACCTAGCCTCTTCAGGCTCCAAGACATGTATTCTTTGCACACCTAGCCTCTTCAGACTCACTCAGGTTTTTTTGAGAGATTTGGTTTGTAATAAATACAACTTCAGACAGACAGATCTTTCACTAACACTCAGAGTGGTTTAAATGTAAAGCATAGGAAAGTCTGCGTAATAACTTCAAATGATTGAAGAATACATAATGAAAGAATGAAGATATTAATGCACAGAGTAATGGCTCTTTAATGCTATGTGTATTCTCTATACTTCATCTTCAATGACTTCTGTATTTATAGTCTTCAAGCATTTAGTATCCGTTAGAGACATTCCCTCAAATGTTGGCTTCAAGCAGAACTTCATTAAATGCAATAGAGTCGTTCTGGGCAGCCATTAATGCAATAGGAATGTTGGTTGTACTCTAACATGAGGGATCATGGCTTTATGCATCGTGATACAGCCATATCAGAGTTGTGTAGAGAGCTTTTTGTAATTTGCTGAGTACAATTCCCTTTTCGTGTAAGGACCAGAGGTACTAGGGAATAAAACATGTTGGAAGCATTATTTAACTGGTCTTTGGTTCTGATAACCGAGGTTGCTTGAGAGAGTAACTTCTGACTTTTCTTGATAGGCGTGAGACCGAGTAGGAGAGAAGACTTTAAGTTTCTTTCTGATGGGACAGACAACAAAAACTTGTTTGGTCCTTGATTCTTCAATGAGTAACCTCAGACAAGTGTAGGAACTCGTGGGGAGACAGGTTGAAGACTTATATTGAAAGAAGTCAGTAATCATAGTCAACAAACAGGTTGACTTTCGCTTATCCAGACAGGTAGTCACTTATGAGCATATAGATGATTCTTACAGTTTTAATCTGCACACTAGATAGACAGGTTAGCAACCAATATGAAGGTTAATTAAATCATTAACTAATGTTTAGTTCTCATCAAAACTTAGGGAAATGAACACCAGATTTTTTAGAGACTTAACATAAACGGATACAATTTGAAGACCGTTGAAGAAGATCAAGTCAGAGAAGCACTTAAGCTATATAATACTCAAAGAACTTCAACAAGAAGTAGTAACACAAGCTCTGTTATCATAAGTGAAAAGAAAACTCTGTTGAAATTGTAAAACAAGTTTACGTGTAAATCTTGTTGATCTTAAACTTTCAAATCCTCACACATAGAAGTTCTTAGATCAAAGTTGTAAACCTCTTTGTTAGAGTTAGAGCTTGAAGAGGCTTGGTAGAGAAAGAATACTTGTAGCCTGAAGAGGTGTTAAATACTTGTAATCTATTTAGAAAATAGTGGAGAAAAACCTTCAAGTAGAAGGGGCTGGACGTAGCTCTTGGTTGGAAGAGAGTGAACCGGGATAAAAACTCTTGCGTGAATCTTCTAAACCCTTATCTTTTACAGTTTTTGTTTATACTAACTGTGGGGTTCTGAATCTGAGTTTATTAACTCTTCAAAAAGGTTTTTCTGTTTGTGTATTATTTTTATTGTTTTGCTTGTAAAAGGTTTGAGAAAAGGTTTTTTGGAAAATCTGTTAAGAAACACAATTCAACCCCACTTCTTGTGTTTCTCTGTGTCAACTTCAACCTTGACCATTAAGCATCAAGGCCCCCCTGGCCACTAGGCTATAGAGGTACATTATTGTCTTTAAGTTATCTAACTTGTCTTTACTTGGTTTGGTGTCTTCTTCGTTATTAGAAGCATTTGGGGTGAAACACCCATTGTTACTGTTTTCTGCGTTCTGATCTGTACAGGGAAGCACAGGCGTGCTGACTGTTAAGTCAAGCACGGTCGTGCTGATTGTTGAGCACTACCGTGCCCAATGGAACGTGGTCGTACTATTTCTGGGCAGAAGGGTTGAACAACCCTTAATAAGTTTCCTATGGCATTCAAAGATCAAACCTATTGGTTTAAGCTACACCATCAATCTAAGTTTCATTATCTTAAATTGTTCCCATGTCTTTTACTTCCAGCTTCATTACTAACATCCCTCAAACACTCACTAATCAATCCTAGGGTCTTTGACTAAGCCCTATGAACATAACCTCACATCTCATACTATATTCATGTCTTATGAACAAACTGGGAAAACATCCCTTAAATGTATTCATCTTTATTAACATCTCTTCTAAGGTCTTAACATCATTAATAAGCCCTATTAATTGGTTAGAGTCTTATTAACGTCATTGTTGGCATTAACATCCACAACAATCAACACTCATTCAGAGCACCACATCATCATCATTATCATAACAGTCTCATCATTATCATAACAACATCATCATCATCATGAACATTCATGGTATCATTAAACATCATACTCAATTGGGCATACCAATAACATCCAATCATACATCATCAATAATTAACATCAAACAGTGCAAAACTTAAAGCATGCGATTAACATTATAATCATATCATACATACATCAATTAACATCAAATAGGCAAACAATATATGACAGGGTCATGGGTTAGCCTTTCATCTTACGCTACCCCCAACGCCTACATGTCAATACTATTCCTTCTTCCCATACCTCAATCAAATTATCAAGCTACGAAGGGATGAGAGTGAGAATCCAAGCCTCCTTCACCGGTTCCTACCATTACAAAATACGAAGAGCTCGTAAAAAGGACCAAAACTGCCAAACCAATGAAAGAATCGAAAAGGGAACAAGAGGTATGGCTTACCTTGGGATTAAACTCTAAAGAACAGAAATGATAAGAGGAGAAAAGGTCCGTTTGAGTCTCGCTCACAAACACTTGATCACTTCCTCAAGGACGACAACAAAAACACATGGATTAAGCTTATAAATCAAGAAACTCAATGGGGAAGGTAAGGAGAACAAGGCACACGAAATTTTACCTTGTTTGCAGCCTAAAATTCATAAACAAAAGGATAAAGTCGACACTAAAAGAAGTGTGTATCGTTAGCAATGTCCTTCTGGCCAAAAATGGCGAAAAACGATGAATGGGGCAATTTCCTTCGAGAATTCTTAAGAGAAACTAAAGAAAAGCCTAAGAGATGAAGATAGGCATTTTTTCTGAGTCTTGATTCGTGGGAAATAAGTATTAGGTTGAGTCTTATGGTATAAAAACAAGTTAGGACATAACGGGCTCCTATTTCAACCCAAACTGTATACAGATCCGTATTTTGACCATATCTTGAGTTACAAGTGTCCGATTAGGTGTTCTTGGTGTCCTTAGAAATATTAGATAAATATCTACAAATTCATGTTTGACGTTCGAATCCTAAGTCAGACTCTAAGATGGTTAAAAGTTCGATGGAATTTTAGAGACAGATTTGGTAGTTATTTCTAGATATCATCCTTAGGAGATTATGATAAGATCTTAAGAGATAACCAAAAAGAGGATTCTTATATATTAATAACGACTCAAATCTGATTGATTGAGGGACTAAAACCAAAGAGATACACTATCTCGATTTAAATACTAAGTCACGCGATATCTTTCTTAATCACTTATTATTAATAAAAACACATATTATATATTAACATATAAAATCACATACAAAATCATATATCCATATAATATCACACGTTAAGGGACACAATCTCATATTAATGCAAATAACCATATATTAAAATACATATTATCATTTGTAATAATATATATATATATATATATGTATATGTATAAAAATACAACAACACTAATAACAATTACATTATCAATTATATAAATAACAATACTAACTTCATTAATAATAATAAAAATAATAATAATTAATAATAATAATAATAACAACAACAACAACAACTAGGCATCCATAGTAACATATACCCTTATGCGAAAATCAGGGTGTTATAGAAACCACATCTTTGAAAAGGGTAACCTCTGTGAAATCCGATACGGGCCGTCCATGTGAAAGTAAGGACCATCTCCCATCAGTATATAGAAACTCACTGGGCCGACTTACGTCATGAAGAATCGTGAATGGTCGACCTGCCATCCACGTTCATCATGGTAGACGGTCTCAACGTCGCCCAGAATCGGGATCCTAGGAGGGATCCTCTGCAGATAATGCCTCGAATGGTAACCCAAGTCCGCCACTATCTCCGTCTTGTTGGCGCTGCTCATCTATCGGGTTTACACACATAGAAACATAGAGGGAAAGAGGGAGATAAGCAAAAAAACAGTCATAAAAATGGGGATGGGGACACATAGAACAATAATCACATATACATATAACACATGCAACAAGTGATAGGCAACCATCTTCCGAGTCACACCAACACAGTCCATCCTCGAAATTCACTCTCAGATCAATCTTCTAAGGAGTTTCACTGTTATGCATGTCGACCGATATCTCTCATTCGGGTCTCAGCCCCGAGACATTCTCCTTATAGATCCTCACTGCTCAGAGAACGTCAATTATTTTGTCCAGGTAACCCTTCCGCTCACCGTGACCCATAAGAGTGCATCCCTCTATGAGAACGGCTCCATTAGAGGTATCTGGGTCGCCTCGGAACGTCCACCTGCGACATGGATACTTAACGTAAAGTCGGGAAAACCAGGCTATACCGGGGTACACGACACATTAGGAGCTACCTAATGGCCATTGTGAGCCTCCTGAGTCCAGTTCGTACATCCCCATGGTCTCTTCACAGACCGGCCCCTCCGAAATCCGTAATCGCACTCGAGTACAACTAACCTCATATGACTCCCAGTCATACAGCTCGCCACTTTGGCAAAATGCAATGCAACAAACATCGCCATAGTTAACACCGGAACCTTCTCACACATTCACACTCTCATCACGGATTCCCATACATCCCCGTCCTCAAAGCCATAATCTCAAGGCATTACTACAGTGTCAACCCTCAACTAATCAATACATACCGATATACATCAGGCAATCAGCCAATCATCAATTCTCAGATACAAGCATAAAACATTCATATAGTCATGTTAAACATATCAAATATATCAAATACCACATGTAAGCATATATCAGACAAATAACATAGCAACATGCAATATAGACAACCTCAATCATCATCATATTGATAATCTAGAGCTTCAGGCCTATAGTCAATAAATCTACAACCACAAAACTCGAGATAACGTTAAAATATTATTTTATTAGGGTTTAGCCGTTGTCGATTATTTGACATCCTAGTAGGGTATGGGGCACCCTACACACATGCATATATAATTATTATTCTATGTTTTCCTCGCCGACGATGTCGGTTACTTTCTCCCCACCTGAGCTTTTCATGTAGGCTTCCTCCACATCTCGAAACACGTGCTCCCTCTCTCTTGCTTGCTGCTTCGTACACTCCGTGTGTCCTCGGAGCTCCGAAATTTGTCCAAACACATTGACAAAATCCCGACAATGTCATATACCTTAATCTTGCAACAGTTTTCCAAACAGAGCTAGAATCGAAGCAGGAATTGAAAAAAAGGAAATGAAAATGTCGACGTGTCAACGCATTAGGGATTCGAGCATTACCTCAGTCGTATTGAGAAATAGATAATCGATACTTGTAGTACTCGTTGCCCTGATCACAGTGGTATAATCAGAATTTCGATCGGACAGACGGATTTTCCTCGGCCTCGAATTCTCTCTCTAAACCCACTTCTCTCTCTCATTCGTTCTCTCCGTTTGCTGTTTCGAATATATATTTTTCTCTCCAAGTTTTATGTTTTAAAAGATCCAGGGACTCCTTTCAACACTGTGAACGCTCGAGCACCAGAAGATCCACGCTCGAGCGCCCCAATGCTCAAGCGCTGGGTTTTCCACTCTTGAGCGTGACCCCTTGCATGTCACGTCGTTGCCACGTGTCAAAATTAAAAACACGTGTCATCAGCTCCCAGTGCTCAAGCGCCCATTTTTCAATGTTTGACCGTGGGTTCTCCCACGTTTGAGCGTGGCACTGCTTACAAAATTCGTCGTTCACGCGCTTCTTCGCGTTTTGAGCTCGTTTGATGTCCGATTGATCTCAAATTTGAAACATAGGCTCATCAACACCTAAGGAATAATATTAAGCCCTTAAATATGCCTAATCCCTTCATTAAACAAGAATCGAGAAAATTGAGCGTTACACTGCCCAAAATGACTCTATTGCATTTAATGGAGCTCAGCTCAAAGCCGAAATCTGAAGGAATGTCTCTAACAGATTTAAAATGATTGGAGCCTATAAATACAGAAGTCATTCAAGATGAAGAAGAGAGAACATATAGCATTAAAAGAGACATTACTCTGCGCATTTACTTCTTCGTTCTTTCAATCTGTATTCTTCAATCATTTGAAGTTATTACACAATCTTTCTTTACTTCACATTTAATTCACTCTTCTGAGTGTTAGAGAAAGACTTGCAAATTGTATTTATTATAATCTTTTCTCAAACAAACCTGAGTGAGCTTGAAGAGACTAGTTGAGCAAATAATACTTGTCTTGAAGCCTGGAGAGGCTAGGTTAGCAAATAATACTTGGAGTCTGTAACTTGATTAGTTATAGTGGACAAAACTTGGTGTTGTCAAGGACTGGATGTAGCCCTAGTCGTTAAGGGGTGAACCAAGATATAATAGCTGTGTCTATCTCTCTATCCTTATCTCTTTAGTTGCTTTGCTAATCTTATCTGTTAACTAACTAAAGGGTTAAAGTGTGAATATCAAACTAGTTTTAATCTTGCATGCTTGTGTTTTTCTACTGAAAAATCATCAGATAAGGCACTTGTCTGTGCTTTGCTAAAACACTTGTCTGTCCCTAGCTTCTATGTGTGAAAAGTTTCTAACTTTCTTTTAAAGTCTGATAAACACAATTCAACCCCCATCCTCGTGTTTATAGTTGTCTATTTCAGAAAAAACATGGAATGAGCACACAAGCCACTCTTTGATTCCCATTAGATTTACTTGTCTAATGGAATAGATTGACTAGGTTGTTCATGTTCATTTTCATCTTCATTTTCAGCAAGGATATGTTCATTTTCATCTGGATGATCATCTTGTTTTCCTTTTTTTAACATTAGAGTCTAAGGGCCTGTTTGGTTTGTTTTCAGTTTCATGTTTCCATTATCTGTTTTAAAATTTAATTACAACAAAAATGATTACAAATTCTCACTTTGTTTTCATTCTATTCCATGTTTTCAAAGATTTGTACAAAAAATAGTGAAAACAAACAAAAAATTGTTTTCAGTGTTTCCTGTACAAATCTTTTGAAAACAAGAAATAGAATGAAAACAAAGTAACAAATTTGTAATAATTTTTGTTGTACTTATGTTTGAAAATAGGAAACTGGAAATAAACCAAACATACCTTAAATTGTCTAGATTTACATCATTGTAACAGAAATTGTAGGATGTTTGGAAAAAAAATTATCAAGGTCACCCTTTCGAGATTCAATATCAATTTCAATTTGTTTCTTTCTCTTTCTTTCTAGATGGCCAGAAAATTGTTTTCTAGGCAACATGTTCAGACAATAAACAATTAGACGACAACTGAACAAGTCAACAAGTATAGCAATACGTGAAACAATAGCACATGATTGTTGATTGTTGGTTTGAAATCTTCAATTTTTTTCTGAATCCAATTTGTTACCATTGTATTTGCACTTTGATCCCCAATTCGTTTTATACTCTGACAACTTTAATACATTAATAGACATATATACATTAATACATATATACTAAGTAAAAATAAAAATTGCTGCCCCCTAAAAAATGGGGCCCTGTGTGGTCGCACCACTAAATCATGCATAGCAGCTCAGGGCCACCACTGGTTCGGTTACATCTGAACCCACCCAACGCAACCCATTTCAATCCATTTTCTCAAACCGACAAACCATTTACCTGATGGATGTAACACCCTCTGCGCTACATGCTCAACTCGTTGCGGAACTTAGAATAAAACATTTGGTTACTTTTTGAAAATAATTATGTACTTTTCTTTGTGTCGGAAAATGGGTATAAATTTTTTTCTTTTGATGATACGGTAATATAATACCCCAAAATATAAAAGAGCGACATACACTTTAAAAACATAAAAGAACTTCATGCAACGTAATGCACATCATACATACATCCATAAAAGTGACAAAGTACGAGTAGTTCTAGCAGTTAGGTTACATCACCAAGATCAGAACTAATATAATAAAATCTACGGTCAGGTCATACTACTCAAAATCCAAAAGTGAAAGGCTTCCAAAGCCAGATACTGTCGTAAACAAAAAGGCACGACCTCCACCAACTAAACCATCCCAATGGTCCCACTAATCACCTCCCTAATGGAAACCATTGGAGGGACCTCCATGAACTCCTCCGGCAAGAGATCCCTCAGATGGATCTTCCTCTTCCGAGCCGACATCAACCATCTCCTCAGGCTCTCCATCACTCAAGTTGTCTCCCTCCTCTGGGTCCTCCCCAATGGCCTCCTCCTCTAGGAGTGGAGGTGAGACAATGAATGGACAGGGGACATCCGGGGGCAGAGGACGATACTCAGGCTGCCTTGGAGGGGGAATGTCAAAGTCATCTCCGATGCCAAGAGAGCCCACGATCTGCCCAATCGGTGGCAGAGGGATCTCTACAGTCATAACTCGGTGAGTAGTGGAGATCGGGCCTTCAATAGTACCATCAGTGGCACTTACATTCCCGGTGTACACAACTCGTCGGCCTCCTGGGAGTATCTCCCAAGCTCCTAGAATCTTCGCGTCATCAAAAGTCAGGGCCAGCGTCCCTGATTGCTGCAGCGGACCTCGGGGAAGCATCAGTACTCACACAATAATATACAACAACAAACCAAAACAGGTATATTGCAAGGGAGAGATACATCATAAAAGAGTTTATCATAATAGTCACATACTCGACACAATCAAAATAAGATAACAAGTATTCACAGTGACAATTTGTATATTGATTTAAAAGAAATAAATTCCTATATACAATATTAATCCACTCATGGGATTTCCATACCGTCAATCAATATATTTTTCCAAAAATGCATGATACTTCATACATTCTTTTTTTAAAATCATTGGAGATCCTAACTTTCCTTCGTCGAGCTATAGGCCGCAATACTCCCATAACACAATTGTTCTCAGAGGCCGCCCTCTCAATTTAGGTCCGAGCTCCAATTATTCAAGGGTATCACGTCTCAACCTAAATAATATTGTCCAGTCTCTGATTGAGTCCATCCGTGTTTGGAAATCGATTACCACGACACGGGGCCACGAGGCCTGCAGCCTTCTATGGCGTTCGAACCCAGATGTCCCTATAGACCTGTGGTCTTAACTGGCTCAATTTGTCAATCCAAAATGGATTGTAGCTTGAAAATAATGGCACATCTGCCACCTCTTGCATGTAAAACAGTTGGTTTTTCTATTTTATTTTTCACATCATTCTTTCTTTGACGAGGCTCAAGGCTCACGACTACAATTTTCTTGAAGGTATCAAGCTCATTCATACTTAACACAGGACACACAGTTCGAGTTCTCAATCACGATACACTAGACCGATGCACCAGTCCTAGGTTCGTAGTTATGGGACACGAAGTCCACCATATACAACACGGATTAAAATCCACGTGTCTTCCTCATAGAACTCTAGAATGACCCGACGTCTCGGTCTCTAGGTCCACTTAAATTTTTCGTTTTCAACACAGTTTTCGTTCCGTGAAAACCAATACAAAAAACAAAATTCCAAAATTCATTAAAGTTGATTAGAAATATTTTCGCAGTTTTAAAACATTTTGCAGAAAATCTGTTTACGTAAAAAATCATTTTTAAAACATTAAATCGTAAAAGTTCATTTTTCTCAAATCTTTTAGCAAAAAAAAAAAGATTTACAGAATTTCTGTCATAAAGGCAATTTTCTAATTTTATTTAATCTAAATCAAACTTTTTGTAAAACAAAAGACGTTTTATTTCAAAAATTCTTTTTCTTTGATAACATTAAAATATTTTAGAGACTTCTATTTTTATTTTCGAAATATTTAGGGAAAATAAAGATAATGTGATTTTTCATTGCTTGTCCTCATTCTTTAAAAATTATTCCAAAATCATCTATGAATCTTTTATAAAATTCTTAAACAGTTTAGTAACATGATTTCTAACTTATATATTTTTATAATATCTTTCACTTGAGAAAACTGAAAAATTCAATATTTTCTAATTAAGATTTTTAGTGACTTAATTTATCATTATCAAGCTATGACCAGTGTCTTGCTTTCAGCTAAACTAGTCACACATAACATAATTCCACATAAACATATAGACAGTTATAAATATTTATTTACTGATAGTTAAGTAAAACAACATATTGTCATCAAACATCATAAAAATAAACATACTAAAAAACAAAGACTTTAAGCATGTAACTATCAAACTCATAAGGTAAACTCCCCTTACCTTAAGTACTACAAAAGATATTTCCTTTTCTTCAAATCAAGTCACAAAAATTCAAGTCTACTTAACCTTCAACAATCAATAAATCACAAGTTAAACAAATAAGAAAATTTTATGGTTCCTCTTAAGGATACCCACGGCCAAGAGACATTAAATGGCTTGGATCATTTAATTTTTTCCAATATTTCTTAGATAAGTTTTAATTTATTGTTTATAGTTAAGTCTAAAAGTCCTCTCTAGAGACTTGATTCTCATGGTCCACATGGTCACAATTTTTTGAAGTCCAATAGTCAATCCCATGGGTATGAATTCTGTCAAGCATAGGAAAAATAAGTAGATGTTCTTGTTTATTAAGTCAATTTGTTAATCATGATGAGGATGGTCCTTAAAGCTTAAGTATCAATTTTTAAGTCTTAAAACCACGTATACAAAGAGTTATGATTTTACACTCATTTTAATGTTCATTTATTTTTTTCTGAAATTTTTTAAAGAACCAGAACATGAAATTTTCATCAACTCAACATAATTTTAAATGGAGTAAGGTTATAGGATATTACCTCCTGATGATGATTCTTGAGGAATAGAGTAAGACACCTTGATGAACTAATAGAAAAAGAGAGAAGAAAAGTGTTTGAGAAAAAAATGAAGATGATGAAGAGTAAAACGAAAGGATATGACGCAAAATCGGTGAAGAAAAAAAAGGAAGAATAGTTTACCTCTTGATGACTTAGGTTGATGATGAAGTGAAACAAAACTCAAGTGTAGATATGGTGATGATGAACTATCACTGATCTAGTGAAGAAGAGGAACAAGTCATTTTGTTTGTGAGATATAATATATTTTGGTCTTGAGTAGAGGTGTTTCTGGATGTGTAAAAAAAAAGAAGAAATTGATGCTAAGTGGGTATAAGACTTGGGTTACGCAAGGTTCAGGGAGAATAAGAAGACTTTTTTTTCAATTAGCTCCAAGGGAGTTCAACATGTCAAGGGGGATTAGACAAGGGGATCCGATGGATCCATTCTTATTCCTCATTGTGGCGGAGGGACTAAATGGACTGATTCGAAAAGCGGTAGAATGCAACATCTACAAGGAATATCTCATTCTTGGAAGGGATGAACTAGGAGTCTCACATGTACAGTACACAGTGACACAATTGTGTTTGGGGAACTGTCCACTGATAATGATAGGGCACTGAAGATAATTCTATGGAATTTTGAACTCGCGGTTGGCCTAAAGGTAAACTTTAACAAGAGTGAGTTGGTGGGAATAAAATCTACCCCCGGGGGGAGTGGAATGTGCTGCATCCATCCTAAATTACAAGATAGGCAGGCTTCCCTTTAAATTCTTGGGGATTTTAGTTAGGGGAATCCAAAAAGAGCTTCAACTTGGGCACACTAATACAATCTTTGAAGAAAGGGCTTTTGGGTTGGAGGAACAAGTTTCTTTCTTTTGGTGGGAGAGTGATCTTGATTAATGCAGTCTTGTCAAGCCTACCGGTGTACCTTCTTTCTTTTTATAAGGCTCCAAAGAGTGTTATTAACAAAATAATACAGCTACAAAGAAGGTTCCTTTGGGGGGGTAGTGAGAGTGTAAAAAGATTTGTTGGGTAAAATGGGATTTGGTATGCAAGTCAAGAGAAAAGGATGGTTTAGGTATTAGGAACTTGAGTGCTTTTAACCTGGCACTTTTGGGAAAATGGAGATGGAGGTTTTTGACTGAAAATGAAAACCTTTGGTCTAAGGTTCTTAGAGTTAGATATGGGGTTGAGTCTCTTTGGGGGGTTCCCTTGGTGTGAGAATACTTTAGAGGGTGGAGAGGTTTCTACTTGGTGGAGAGGTTTGGGCAAGTTAGAGGATGAGGGGTCTCAAAAAGTTGGTTGGTTATCCAATGGTATTACAAAAAAGTGGGGAATGGGGCTACTGTGTCTTTCTAGAAGGCTTCTTGGATAGGTTCTGCAACTCTGGCAAACAGATTTAACAGGTTATATTCAATATCAACATCAAAGGAAGCAACCATTGCTCAAATGGGTGAATGGAGACAAGGTTTGTGGTGCTGTGAACTACCATAGAGAAGGAGGCTTTTGTGTAGGAAGAGGAAATGCTTAATGAATTGATGTTGCTGCTACTGATCAGACTTTGGTTTGTAATGAAAATGACTCTTGGTGCTAGTTGGGAGATATGAACTCACCATATGCTGTTAGGACAGCTTGTGCACATATAACCAAAGGAGAGCATATGGGGTCTTGCGGGTTGTACAAGTTGATTTGGAGCAGTAATGTACCCCTGAAGATTGCAGTCTTCTGCTGGAGATCTATTTTGGACAGAAGACCCATGACTACTAACCTACAGAAAAGGGGTATTCTGCACTCAAATGGATCTCTGTTATGCTGTTTTTGCAGAACACGGGTAGAGGAAACTTGTCACCTATTCATCTATTGTAAATTCTCCTATGTTGTTTGGATGCACACATACAACTGGTTGGGCTTAGAGACTGTTCTTGCTGGAAATTTGAGGGACCTTTTTTGTCAACATGAAGGTCTGGTCATTGGTAGAGGATCAAAGAAGGTTTGGAAGTTGATTTGGTATGCGATTGTTTGGTCACTCTAGTTACATATGAATGAATTCATATTCAACCAAGGAAGTCTTGACTTTGTTAAGGTAACTGATCTAATCAAGATTAGAGTTTGGACTTGGTGCAATGGTCCGGTAAAGAAGACACCGTTTTCATTTTCAGATTGGAGCATCAACCCCCTATTCTGCATTGAAGCTGCTCTTTAATTGTTCAAGTGGGTGGAGCTGTATTTTGTGGTTTCAGAACATAGTTTTTATAATTTTGTTTGGATATGTGCAATACTCATATCCTATAAAAACTTAGTTCTTGGAAGTTTAAGCTATGCTCACTTTCTAGTTATGCACAGTTTGATCATTGTATATACTATATTCTGTTTTTCTTTGTATATGGGTTTAGGATACCCCTTGTACTCTTTGCAATATACTTTTGGCGGGTGTTTAGTAAAGAGGAAACCGAACTCTTTAGGTTCTAAAAGAATAATTAGGAATTAGTTGGAACACAGGGTAATTAATTTGGATCTTAATAGCATCAGGGACATTAACAAATGTAGATATTTTGTAAAAATATTTTAACTATGATTACTAGTGGTGAGTCATTGTTGATCTGGCATGTTGTCCTCATCCGTCCTGTCTGTCTCTGCATGTTGTCCTCATCCGCCCTGTCTATCTCTACAGCTTCGTGCTCAGCCCAAAAAAAATATAATATTTTATTCTTTTAGTAAAAATGATTTTTTTTTAACTAGACAGTATCACTAAAGAAGTGATACAATCTATATGATTTTTTTTTCAGTTTCGGGTAAATCATTGACCTGTAGAAAACATATTGTAAGGGAAAATGTAGTTTTGGTTTGAATTTTAAATCGAAAATATAACACTTCTTACGATATAGTAGGTTCTGAAAATGGTTTTGTTTTTACAAAAATATTTTCTGGATCACAGCTAAAAATGTAGGTGGCCTCTTCCGCCGTACACCGTCCGTCGTGTGCCATCCGCCGTTCTTAATCTCAGCAAAGCCACTTCCCTCATATCTGTTATCTCGAGCTCAGGCTAGTGTTCCTGATCTATTTACAGATCTATGCGGTATCTGTCTTCCAGTTCTTCATATCTGTTTGTGAATGACCCTGAGCACCACCGTCTATAGCCGGTCCACATCAACAAAAGTGACCGCTTTCACAGAGAAAGTCATTCTATACTCCTTCGCATCTTACACACTGCGAGAGTCGAGAGAGATACATCTGCAATCTTGTTGTGACAAACTCGAAGATGTTAAAGTGTACGAGGTATGTGTGTGGAACCCTTCTCTCTAAATCTCACTTCCTTCTTTCTTTCTCTTATGTTTCTCATCTCAGACTTCACATTCATTCGAAGAATGTTTCTGCGTTTCACAATATTGATGATGTTGTGTCTTCATTTATGATCATTATCAATAAGCACCATCCACATTCTCTATTCGAAATTAACAATATTTTAGGGTCTATTGTGAAGATGAAACAGTATGCCACTGCTATTTCACTTTTTCCACAATTGGAGTTTAGGGGAATCACTCCTTCCCTGGTTACTTTTAACATCCTGATCAATTCTTACTGCCACTCTGGTCATATGGATTTTGCTTTTTCTGTATCGGGAAAGATTATCAAAATGGGTTATGAATTGAATGTGATAACTTTGAAAACACTCATGAAAGGGCTATGTATTAATGGCAAGGTTAGGGAAGCATTGGAATTTCATGATAGCATAAGAGCAAAAGGATTTTGTTTTAATCATGTTAGTTATGGGACCTTGATCAATGCCCTATGTAAAATAGGGCAAACAAGAGCTGCTACTGAATTGCTTCAAAAGCTGGACAGACAAGTGGTTAGGCCTAATGTGGTCATATTCAGTGCAATCATTGATGGGTTATGTAAAGATGGCCTTGTAACTGAGGCAGCTAATTTGTTTTCTAAGATGATTGCTAAGGGGATATCTGCTGATGTTATTTGTTACAGTTCTCTAATTCATGGTTTCTGTTAGGGGTGAGCATCGGTCGGGTTCGGTCGGGTTCGGGCCATCTTTATCGGGTTCGTTCGGATTTGATTCAAGAAAAATGGCATCCATTTCCGCCCGTTATACACAGCGGGTTGTGCTGGGCGGGTCTGGGCGGGTCGGCGGTTAGTCGGGTGGTTTGCACCGGGTCAAGAATCATTTTATTATTTTATTTATAAAAAAACATAAAAAAGGAATTAGAACCCAATTGGAAACAAAAAAAGTAAACAACCCAATTGATTTGAGCCCAATTATGTTTGAAACAAACAAAAAAAACAAACAAAAAGAGCAGGCAGAGAGAAGTGTCACAGATCTGGAAACTTCTCCCATCTCCACGAAACTCTCTCTCCACCATGTGCACAACTGCACGAAGCTGGACCAGCGAGGGGTACTTCTCGCGACGGCCGGCCAATAGTAATGACGGATCTGATGGGTGAAAGAAGTGGGGGTGGTACGATTTTCGTGGAGGAGGGCTCTGCTCGCGTCTAGATGGTGCGGCGCCTTGGTTGGAGGCGTTGTGGCTTCACCGCCTTCACTGGTTTGTCCGATTCGCAGTGAAGGCGTTGCCGGTGGTCACAACTTGGATGCGGTGGACCTGTGGAAGAACGGTGCGAACCTGTGTAAGGGTTGTCGGTTCCGGGCAACGAAACGAATCCAGAGAAAACGAGGAGAGGTGCAACACGGCGCGGCGCGACGCGGCGCGGCGGATCTATCGGTGCATGCGTCAGATCTGGGCAGCTGGTGGGGTGGCCGGATAGGGATGGTCTCTAGTTTGTGAATCACAATGGTTTGAATTTGATGGAGGCAAAAACATATATGCTCTTCTTTCTCTGATATTGAATGATGATATAGGCATATAGGTATAGCATTGGCCATGGGAAAGAAATGCATCGGTCGGGTTCGGTTATTGTTGGGTGAAATTTTGCGGAACCGAACCCGACCGATGTTATCCATATCAATCCATTTTCTTCACCCGTTGGACCCGTTGACCCTACCAAATCCGCCCATTTCACAAAAATTGGAAACGGTTAGCTCGGGTTCGGGTGGGTCACGGGTTCATGATCACCCCTAGTTTCTGTTGTTTGAGTCAATTAGAAGTAGCGACTCGATTGCTAAATGAAATGGTTCAAAACAACATCAATCCAAACGTATATACCTGTAGCATATTGATTGATGTATTATGTAAAGAAGGAAGACTCCTAGAAGCTCATGACCTATTTGATATGATGTTGGAAAGGGGTCCAAAGCCCGATGTCGTCACTCACAATGCGTTAATGGATGGATACTTTTTAATCAATAACCTAAATGAGGCAACAAAGTTATTTGATAATATGATCAACATAGGCTTGAGACCTAATGTTAGGACTTATACCATCATGATTAATGGATATTGCATGAATAAAATGGTGGATGAAGCCGTGAATTTCTTTAAAGAAATGCATCACAGAAACTTAGTTCCTAATACTATAACATACACTTCTCTTATTGATGGCTTGTGCAAATCAGGGAGAATCTCATATGTGCAGAACCTTCTTTATGAGATGGATGCTAGTGGTCAATCTCCTAGTGTTGTTACTTACAATGTCTTGTTAGATGCTTTGTTCAAGAACCGACATGTTGACGAGGCAGTTGAATTATTTCAGCAAATAGCCGACAAAGGAATTCGTCCAACTGCGGTCACGTTTAGCATACTTATAGATGGTTTGTGCAAAGGTGGAAGACTCAATATTGCTAAAAAGTTTTTTTGAGCATCTTCTTATTCAAGGTTGTCAAGTAAATGTCATAACATATAATGCTATGATAAATGGGCTTTGTAAAGAGGGCTTGTTTGATGAAACAATGGCCTTGCTTTCAATAATGGATGAGAATGGTTGCATCCTCGATGTCGTAACTTATGAAATATTAATTAAGGCTCTTCTTCAGAAGAATGAAAATGATATGGCAAAGAGGTTTGTTCATGAAATGATTGCCAGAGGACTATTGAAGCGATAATACCAGGTAAATTTTTTTTTTGGGGAATTAGGAAAACACTTTTTTATTACAACTAGAAATACATATATTTTAATTTTTTTTTTGCATTAATGATTAGAAAATATTTGTTTCATTTCTGTCACGAGAGTTGTATTATGAAATGGCCTCATAGTTACTGAATTTTAACAAAGTTGTATGTTTATTAAGGTTTTCACTAACCCTTTGTTGTTGATAAATTTTGATTGTTGACATGACATGACTTAACCAATTTCTTCCTTGTGTACTAAAAGCCTATTTCAGATATCTTGATAGTATCGTTAGTTCCTGTTTATTTTTACTAACGTTAGCAGAAACTGACATGATTCTTCTGTGTTGTTTTGTTTATCTCTGAATCTTAAGTCTGTTTATTTTGAGCTAAAGTTGGCAAAAGTTTTATATTCACATGACGTTGTCGCACAACAGAACTGCCATAGATGTTGGATTTGGTTGATTTGTTCCTTTGGTGGTTGTTTCTACATTGGAGCTTTTCGAATTTCGAAAGGCTATTTTGTATTTTTCTTGATATGATCTTGGAAATCCTTTTTCTATCATCATCTGACCTTTTTTCTGTAAAAGATGAGGCCTAAGGCCTTGGAAGAAAATAAAAACTAAACCGTAATAGTATTTGGGCACTAAGGACACCTTAAAGGATGACACAACAGCTAATACAATGTTTTTAAATTTGACCAAAGGCACATGCAACTCAGGAAACTTGGTGAAAGTTTGAGGCTGTAGTTTGGGAGTTAATCTTCACTGATTACCTTCTCTAAAAGCATGCATAATCTATACCTCGCAATTTCAATTAAGCAACATCCTAATGCTACTAAGTGACAATAGGTTCCTTTTACTTGACACAGTAGAAATACGTAATCACTCCAAACCTGAAACCTGATTCTAAGATTCCTCTGCCTGCTTATTCAAATTAGCTAGCATAATAATCACACATTAGAGAGAACTCCCGTGTATCGTAAATTGTCCATAGCATTTTGTTATCCCCATTATTTTGAGTTGGTGCAAGATTTTCCCTTAAGAGTTTGGTGACTCCTGCAGTGTTTTAGTTCTGTACTTTACCAAATCCCAGCTTCCATCTCTTCTAATATTCACACCCATTGGTGGTAGATATGTTACAAAGGTCCAACATTATGGAGGCTGAGTCCCAAATGCTGACCCATGGTCATCTCCACGGTCCAGTGCCTTGTCATTTGACTTTTATGTCTAGAAAAAGATGGATTACATTAGAATTTATTTCTTAGCAAACATTAGGCAATATGGGATTAGGAATGAATGCATTAGGCATAAAGTTGAGGTAGCACCTATTGAAAATAAAGATGATAGAATCTCCCCATTAGGTGGTTCGAGCATGCGTGGAGAAGACCTAAAGAAGCTCCAGTAAGGAGAGTAGTTTGGATAAGGGTTGCCCAATCGCTAGAGGTTTTGGAAGACCCATAAAAACTATAGGCGGATCCATTAACAGGGATTTAGATACAAATGGTTAAACTACGGACCTGATTTATGATAGGACATTATGGCATCGTTTAATCCATGTAGCCAGCCCCACCTAGTGCGAAAAGACTTGGTGGTGGTTGTTGTTGTTATAGGGTTATTGGCATCCATTGGAGAACTTCAAAAAGTTGTTGCTGATTTTGATGGTAATATATTCCCCCTTTTATACGACTTGATTAAACTGCCGAATAATACTTGCCCCTCTAAAGAGAAAGCTTAGCTTCCAGATAAACCAGGATATGGATAATGTGATGACTGATGACATTAATCCTGCGAAGCTACTTTTCTTCCTAAATCCATCATATCGAAAATGGCACGTCAGCCTTTTGTTAATTGTATCTTGAGTTGGTTTCTTTTCTCCACTACAATTTTTAATTAACTGTTTCATGTTCCTTCAGAGGTGGAATATGATCTGAATTGGAACACTGCTCATTTTTAAGAATTAGGATCCTTTAAGGGTATGTCAGACACAATTTTTTAGCCTTACATGTTAAGAATCTGGAATATCTTTTAAGGTCCTCTCTGCATTATGTGATACTTCGTGATGTGCTCTTCCTTATCCTGTGGGCAATTGTTTAGGGTGGATTGATTGAATGTTTTCACAGCATATCGATGCCATAACGCTCACCTTAGATAATGGTTAAAAGGATACATATTTTCTCCAAGGACTAAACACTGTTGTTGGCTGAATCATCACACTGGATAGTATCAGATCTAGAACAAATGGTAGAATTGGGGCCTTAAGATAGGAAAAGTGAATACAAGAGTAACAAAATTTAAATGCTTGGGAGGTAACATAACACGTACCTTCACATCGCAGAGAGCTGTTGGACAATCAGTAAATCCATCATAAAAAAAGGATTATTTGCCAAGTTTTCATGAGATGCGTTGGGAACTGAGGTTTAAAATGTCTTGTTGTAAATATTGTAAATCTTGTATTTTTTGTATTAGGCCCATTAGTCAGGCCCTTTAGGTTTAGCATCGCCTATATATTCTTATTAGTGTTTGTACTCATTAAGACATCAATAATATTCAATATAATTTTCTACATGGTATCAGAGAGCTCCCGATCTTAGGGGTCTTTCTTCCGCAGAAAAACCCTAGCCGCCTTCATTGCGGCCCCTCTTAGCTGCCTTCATTGCAGCGTTTGGCACCATCATTGTGCCCTTATCAATCGTAGGTGTTATCACCATTGTTGTTTTTTTTTCATATTGTTCGTCATTACTGTCCACGTGATCACTTTTCACACGGTACTGTTCATCAACCACTATTCACCGAGTTCCTGTTCATCGCATGCACTATTCACGCGGTGATGTTCATCGCGAGCACTATTTGGCAAGTTACTGTTCACTGCAGTACTATTCACGTGTACTGTTCATCAGAATTTCCCCCCCTCTTCTATGGCAGAAATTAAAGCACAATTCTGTCAGAATGACTTGGATCGTTTGTGGACCCTTCTTGACTCTCTTAGTAAGCCTTCTGGTTCTTGTTCTCTGGCAATGACTGGTAAGAGTTTTTGCTCCCGCTCCTTTACTGCCTCTGGTACTATCCCTAAAGATGCTTGGATTCTTGACTCTGGTGCCACTGATCATATGACCTTCCATTCCAAATTGTTCTCCTCTTATACCTCACATTCTAGTATTAATTCTATTACTGTTGCTGATGGTTCTCATACCCGTGTGGTTGGTTATGGAAATATTGAATTACAATCTTCTTTACAACTGGAAAATGTGCTTCATGTTCCCAGACTTTCCAATAACTTGATCTCCATTCATAAACTTACTCGAGACCAAAACTGTGTAGTAACCTTTTTCCCTTCTCATTGTGTTTTTCAGGATGTTGCCACAGGGAGGACGATTGGAGTTGCTAAGGAACAAGGAGGGTTGTACTATCTGTCTGATGAAAGATATGGTCAGAAGGTGCAGTCTTCTTGCTTACAGTCTCAGTTTGAGTCTCACTCTCCTGCATCACAGGTCTGGCTTCAGTACAAGCGTCTTGGACATCCTCCGTTTCCTCTAATTAAGTCCATGTTTCCGTCTTTGTTTTTACAACAATCTGTTGAGTCTTTCAAGTGTGACATTTGTCAGTTTTCTAAACATCATCGCGCTACTTTTCCTTCTAGTTATAAGAAAAGTGCTGAACCATTTGATCTTATACATTCTGATGTTTGGGGACCAGCCCCTATTTCTAATATTTCTGGTGCGAGATGGTTTGATTCCTTTATTGATGATTGTACTCGAGTAACTTGGCTTTTCTTGATGAAGGATAAATCAGAAGTACCCCAACTTTTTATTCAATTTTATCATATGATGCAGACACAATTTGGGAAAAGCATTAAAAGATTACGCTCGGACAATGGAAAAGAATATGTCAATCATAGCCATTCCGATTTTAATAATAAACAGGGCATCATCCATGAATTTACATGTGTTGACACCCCACAACAAAATAGGGTTGCAGAAAGGAAAAATCGCCACTTACTTGAAGTTGCTCGATCCATTCTCTTCCAAATGTCAGTCCCAAACTCATACTGGGGAGAAGCAGCACTGACAGCTGCCTATCTGATTAATAGGATACCATCTCGTGTTCTAGGTAATGTTAGTCCAGTTCAGTTTATGATCTCATACTTTCCTTCTATCCCTATCATGCAGAGTCTTGAGTCTCGGGTATTTGGATGTGTTGCCTTTGTTCATGTTCACAAGCAGCATCGAACTAAGTTGGCTTCTCGTGCAGTCAGGTGTGTCTTTCTTGGTTATGCACCTAACAAAAAGGTTACAAATGCTATCATCCTTCTAATCGTAAGTACTTTGTTTCTATGGATGTTACCTTCCATGAACATGTGTCATTCTTCACTCGCCCTCAGCTTCAGGGGGAGAGCAATAATTTGGAATCTGAGTCCGAGTTTCTCCTCCTTAGTCCTCGTCTGCCTGAGTTACCTGTTCCTCGGTCACTTGTTCCTCAGTCACCTGTTCCTCAGTCAACTATTCCTCAGTCACTTGCTCCTGAGTCACCTGTTTATGAGCCTCCCGTTTCTGAGTCACTTGTTTTTGCTCCTGTTTTTCCTTTGTCTTCTGTTTTACAGGAATCTGCACCTTCAACACCAACGAAGAACAAAGCTAATGAGTTACCTATGGTGTATCAGAGGAGAGTAAAACCCAACCTGGTCCAGGAACAACCTCAATTGTCCGAACGGGAGGTAAGTACTGAAAATAATCCACCCAAATCTGATTCTCAGTGTTTTGATAATCTTGACCCTAATCCAGATGACTTACCAATTGCTTTGAGAAAAGGGAAAAGGTCTTGTGCCAAATACCCTATTTCTCAATTTGTCTCCTCCAAACACCTTTCATTGCAGCATCAGAGTTTTATTGCAGCGGTTGACTCTGAGAATCCCAGCATCTGTTCAAGAGGCACTAAATGATGCAAATTGGGTCCAAGCTATGGATGAGGAGATGAAAGCACTTGAAAGGAATGGAACTTGGGAAATTGTTGAGAGGCCAGGGGGCAAGAAACCAGTTGGTTGCAAGTGGATTTATACAGTCAAGCATAAATCAGATGGCATTCTTGATCGATGCAAAGCAAGACTAGTGGCAAAGGGATATACTCAGACCTATGGCATTGATTATGAGGAGACATTTGCTCCAGTGGCAAAGATGAATAATGTTCGTATTTTACTCTCTCTTGCTGCTCACTCAGGGTGGGACCTTCCCCAGTTTGATGTTAAAAATGCGTTTTTGCATGGAGACTTAGAGGAGGAGGTGTGTATGGAGATTCCTCCGGGATTTGGACCCACTAGTGGAACAAACAAAGTGTGTAGATAGAGGAAGGCTTTATATGGGCTTAAACAGTCTCCCCAGGCATGGTTTGGGAGATTCACAAAAGCAATGGTTTGCCTGGGTTACAATCAAAGTCAAGGATATCATACACTTTTCTTCAAACATTCACAGGGAGGAAAGCTAACTGTACTTCTTGTTATGTTGATGATATCATTATTACAGGAGATGATTTGGTTGAAAGACAACTACTCAAGGAGAAATTATCCATAGAGTTTGAGATGAAGGACCTTGGGAAACTTAAGTATTTCTTGGGAATTGAGGTGGCCTACTCAAAACAAGGTATTTTCATTTCTCAAAGAAAGTATGTGCTTGATCTTTTGAAGGAAACAGACAAACTTGGATGTAAACCAGCAGGTGTTCCCATAGAGCAAAATCACAAATTGAGCATCGAAGAGGAGAGTGCTAAAGTTGACAAGGTTCAATATCAGAGATTAGTGGGGAAGTTGATTTACTTGGCACACACTAGACCAGATTTAGCATATGCGGTTAGTGTTGTGAGTCAATTCATGCATGATCCGAGGGTGAGACACTTGCAGGCTGTAGAGCGTGTTCTGCAGTATCTCAAAGCCACTCCAGGGAGAGGGCTCTTGTTCAAAAGAGGTGGAAGCCTAACTATTGAAGCCTATACCGATGCTGATTATGCAGGTTCAGTGAGTGATAGAAGGTCCACTTCAGGCTATTGTGCATTTTTGCGTGGGAACCTTGTCGCTTGGAGAAGTAAGAAGCAAAGTGTAGTGGCTCGATCAAGTACTGAGGCAGAATTTAGAGCTATGGCACAGGGAATCTGTGAGCTATTATGGATGAAGATTGTGCTTAATGACTTGAAGATAAAGTGTGAAGGTATGAGGTTGGTTTGTGACAACAAATCGGCTATTAGTATTGCTCATAATCCTGTTCAGCATGACAGGACAAAACACATTGAGATAGACCGATACTTTATCAAGGAGAAGCTGGATAGCGGGCTGATAACTACAACTTACATTCCTTCTGGGCATCAGCTGGCAGATGTGTTAACAAAAGGCTTACCAACAGAACGATTCAGTCAACTTACTTGCAAGCTTGGAATGATAGATATCCATTCACCAGCTTGAGGGGGAGTGTTGTAAATATTGTAAATCTTCTATTTTTTGTATTAGGCCCATTAGTCAAGCCCTTTAGGTTTAGCATCGCCTATATATTCTTATTATTGTCTGTACTCATTAAGACATCAATAATATTCAATATAATTTTCTACATGTCTTGCTCTCTCAATAATGAAAATCTTACTAACACTTCTCTTTAAGGGTTTGTTTGGGAGTTTGGGAGGGAAAGGGAGCAGAAGGCTTTGAGGGGGAAGAGGGGGGGAAAGGGATGGGGGAAGGGATGGTACTCCCCCACCTTGTATGGGGTTCATTTTTTAACAAAAGTATCAAAATCCTCCAAAACTCACCAATTTGGGGGAACTGCAAAAATGAACTCGAGAGGGGTTTTGGAAGGTTTTGGAGGGCTATCCTCCCTTGCCCATCCCTTTTCCCCTCACTTTTTTCTAACACTTCCCTCCCTTCCCCTCTCAACTCCCAAACAGACCCTAAATCTTGTCCAGCATAAGCTAATCTGCCAATTTAAACAATAAATGAAATTAGATGAGAGGTTTGGGTTCATATCTTTATGTTTTGGTTTCTTGTCTTTTGTTGTATCATGAATAATGCACTATCTTGAGCGCCTTCTAATATTTTCAATTTTGTCTGGAGTTTGGTTGAACTTTGAATAACTGGTCTACTAGTATGTGTGACACAGAGGTTAAAGATTTGTCTATTTAAATGAATTACCAGCATGAAGTGTAAGGAAGCATATTTGTGTTGGGCTATATTAGATATAGCCTTTGGCTTCTCAGGCTAAGCTTAGTTGACACGGGCTTGTACTGTTAGTAAGTTAGAAAGTGGTTCAAATTTAGTTATTCGGTTAGAACCACCCCTTTGCAAACAAACAGTATGAATACTCTTGGTCTCTATAATTCTACACAATGAATGAAATCAGTTTTCTTTCTATGTTTAGATTCTGAATTTCTCTTTGGTTCTTGATTTGTAATAGGTTATAGTTGCATATTCGTCAAAAGGGCTTAAATTTGAATGACCTTTATGGTGACATGGTTTATGATAGAGCATAATAGTGTCTTTGATCCATGTAGCCAACACCATCTACTGAAAAAAGGCTTTGTTGGTGCTGTTTCCTTCATTGTACAAACAACAACTGTAAGTGATCATGGTAGCAGGGGTCTAGCTTCAACCATTTTTCTCAACTGTTTACTTCAAATTTATCTATTTAATGGCTACCTTAAATATTTTTCTCATTTTCTATTCCTTTCCCTAATCAATTAATTGTTGTCAAGCATCGATGAAACTGGCATCATCATCTTGAACTGCTCAGAAAGTTATTTTTCATGTCCATATATGCTCTAATGACTTTATCCAGATAAAATATGCAATGGTCACTATTTTGTAGCTTCAAGTCTTCTACATTTGGAATTGATTATCGAGGACTTGATGTTAATGCTCTGTTTGTTGCTCTAACCCATGGATTTCCTGTACAGGTTTCTTCTCCCAGCAACACTTATTGTCATTAATGATATAGCTGCATATTTCTTTGGTTTCTTCTTTGGAAGAACCCCCTTGATCAAGTTATCTCCAAAGAAAACTTGGGAGAGTTTTATTGGGGTATCCATCACAACCATTATCTCTGCATTTCTGGTGAGCAATCCTTCCAATTCGTTCATGAAGATGCTACCGTTGGGTGGCAATGGGGATAGGGTGTTTGTCACTGAACCAGAATGTGAGCATGTAAATGATTGCGGCAACCTAAATCAACTCCAGAAAAGCTTGATAAGATTTATGGTGAAATTTTTGGAATTAAGTGTCTGCTTGGCTCTACACTCAATTAACCTGTACAGAATTGGATATTAATATCAGTATATAAAACTCCTTGTGCAGCTTGCAAACATCATGGGTCATTCTCAGTGGCTAACATGTCCAAGGAAGGTAGCTCTTTAATTGATCATAATGTTAGCTCAAGACCTCCTATATACAAGACTTATATCAGAAAGAAGGAACAAACCAAAGTCACCGGGCCTACGGCTAATAACTAGCTAGCTGAAATGATGTATTAGTAACCAATTACTGCATAGTATAAATAAAGAAAAGGGGAGGGAAGTTAGGCATTTTCTGTTAGTCGGTTAGGAAATTGGTTGGGAGAGACTAGGCTCTCAAACTCCTAGCTATCTCTCTCTCTCTCTCTCTCTCTCTTGTATCTTCTTGATTCTTTCTCTGGTTTAGGGCACATTTCCCTCAGAGATTTCTGCAATATACACGATAGTGAATCATAATTCATTGATTCAGTAGCCAGTTCTATCAACTGGTATCAAAGTTCTCTTTTTTGGGAGTGGTACATGGTCCATACGCGAAGGATGGATGCAAGAATTGAGACTCTTGAGTGCGGGTTCGATGATCTGAGGAGAAGCCATGACGATGATCGACGAGAATGCCAATAACTGAAACGGATCTTGAAAGAAGAAAAGGCGGAGAATCCGAAGCAATTTGAAACCATTGTAGCAATGCTCCAAAGAAATTCGAACAGCCATAGTAACAATGGCAGTGATAGCCATAGGAGTAATGAAGAAGAGACGATGGCAGGGGGCGAAGGTAATCGGAACGAAGACAAGTGGAGGAAACTCGAGATTCCGCTTTTCTCAGGCGATGATGCGTATGGATGGGTAAATAAGATCGAACGTTATTTTGTGATGAAAGGAGTCTCTGATCGTGAGAAATTGCAGGCTTCAATGGTAGCGATGGAAGGTAAAGCCCTAAATTGGTACCAATGGTGGGAGTTCTGTGTGGTAGACCCATCGTGGGAGGATTTTCGAACGGCCCTGCTCGAGAGATTCCAACCATCAATTACTCAGAATCCCTTTGAGTTGTTGATGAGTCTCAAGCAGACCGGGACGGTAGCGGAGTATCGGGAGAGGTTCGAACTGTACTCGGGGCCACTGAAAGGAGCTGATCCGAAGTTTGTGAAAGGGATTTTCTTGAATGGACTCAACGATCTAGTTAAGGCGGAACTGAAACTGCACTCATTGAAAACCCTCCCTGAAATGATGAAATTTACCCAACAGGTTGATGAGAGGAACGAGTTGTTGAGTAAGGGAGTGATTGGAGGAAGTAGAGGGGGAGGACCCAATCGGAGCTATGCCAATAACCGAACAATGACATGGGAATCAGGAAATAGAAGTAATACACACAACTCAATGGTCAATAGGATTACGAACTCGGTCAATGATTCCAATAGTTTGAAAACCACAGGATCGATTAGGGGAAGGGAGTTCAAGATCTTGACCCAGGCTGAGAAGCAAGATAAAAGGGAGAAGGGGTTATGCTTTAGATGTGATGGGAAATTTTGCCCTAGGCATGTTTGTGCTAACAAACAATTACAACTTCTGGTGTTGGAGGAGGAGGAGGAGGATAAGGGAAACGAGGAGGAAGAGGAAGTGACACCCCATGAGATAGAACTCAAGAACTTGCAGCTATCATTATACAGCATTACAGGAATCACTTCAAAAAAATCGATCAAGCTGTGGGGAGAACTATCAGGAAGGGAGGTGGTGGTGCTTATTGATTGTGGGGCTTCCCACAACTTCATCTCCTCAGTGTTAGTGGAAGAGGAGTCAATACAGGTGGCTAAAACCGTTCCTTATACGGTGGAGGTCGGGGATGGTAGGAAGATTCGATGTAAAAGAGTTTGTCCTAAACTCATGCTGAAGATTCAAGGGTTAGAAGTGCAACAAGACTTATATATCTTTGAACTAGGAGGGGTGGATATTGTTTTGGGGATGGAGTGGTTGGCTGGTCTGGGAGAGATTAGGGCGAATTTTCAAGAGCTGACACTTAAGGTGCTTACAACTAATGGTACCCAGGTGTTAAGAGGTGAGCCAGCCTTGGCTAGGGCATCAGCTTCATTCAAATCTGTGATGAAGGCTATTCAAGCAGAGGGGCAAGGATTTATCCTGGATTATCAAGGCATGCAAGCAAGTTTGGGTGAAGAATCAGCAGGAACACAATGGTTAGCTGGAGTATTGAACAACTTCGTAGAGGTTTTTAAGGAACCCCAGGGATTACCACCACCCAGGAGACATGATCATGCAATTGCTCTCAAGGAAGGAGCTGATATCCCCAACCTACGTCCCTACAGGTACCCTCATTACCAAAAAAATGAAATAGAAAGGCTTGTCAATGATATGCTGAAATCAGGAGTCATAAGGCCTAGTGTTAATCCATATTATAGCCCTGTTATCCTGGTGAAGGCTCACGACTACAATTTTCTTGAAGGTATCAAGCTCATTCATACTTAACACAGGACACACAGTTCGAGTGCTTAATCACGATACACTAGGCCGATGCACCAGTACTAGGTTCGTAGTTATGGGACACGAAGTCCACCATATACAACACGGATTAAAATCCACGTGTCATCCTCATAGAACTCTAGAATGACCCGACGTCTCGGTCTCTAGGTCCACTTAAATTTTTCGTTTTCAACACAGTTTTCGTTCTGTGAAAACCAATAAAAAAACAAAATTCCAAAATTCATCAAAGTTTATTAGAAATATTTTTGCAGTTTTAAAACATTTTGCAGAAAATCTGTTTACGTAAAAAATCATTTTTAAAACATTAAATCGTAAAAGTTCATTTTTCTCAAATCTTTTAGCAAAAAAAAAAAAAAAAAGATTTACAGAATTTTGGTCATAAAAGGCAATTTTCTAATTTTATTTAATCTAAATCAAACTTTTTGTAGAACAAAAGACATTTTATTTCAAAATTTCTTTTTCTTTGATAACATTAAAATATTTTAGAGACTTCTATTTTTATTTTCGAAATATTTAGGGAAAATAAAGATAATGTGATTTTTCATTGCTTGTCCTCATTCTTTAAAAATTATTCCAAAATCATCTATGAATATTTTATAAAATTCTTAAACAGTTTAGTAACATGATTTCTAACTTATATTTTTATAATATCTTTCACTTGAGAAAACTGAAAATTTCAATATTTTCTAATTAATATTTTTAGTGACTTAATTTATCATTATCAAGCTATGACCAGTGTCATGCTTTCAGCTAAACTAGTCATACATAACATAATTCCATATAAACATATAGACAGTTATAAATATTTATTTACTAACAGTTAAGTAAAACAACATATTGTCATCAAACATCATAAAAATAAACATACTAAAAAAAAAGACTTTAAGCATGTAACTATCAAACTCATGAGGTAAACTCCCCTTACCTTAAGTACTACAAAAGAAATTTCCTTTTCTTCAAATCAAGTCACAAAAATTCAAGTCTACTTAACCTTCAACAATCAATAAATCACAAGTTAAACAAATAAGAAAATTTTATGGTTCCTCTTAAGGATACCCACGGCCAAGAGACATTAAATGGCCTAGATCATTTTATTTTTTCCAATATTTCTTAGATAAGTTTTAATTTATTGTTTATAGTTAAGTCTAAAAGTCCTCTTTAGAGACTTGATTCTCATGGTCCACATGGTCACAATTTTTTGAAGTGCAATAGTCAATCCCATGGGTATGAATTCGGTCAAGCATAGGAAAAATAGGTAGATGTTCTTGTTCATTAAGTCAATTTGTTAATCATGATGAGGATGGTCCTTAAAGCTTAAGTATCAATTTTTAAGTCTTAAAACCACATATACAAAGAGTTATGATTTTACACTCATTTTAATGTTCATTTATTTTTTTCTGAAATTTTTTAAAGAACCAGAACATGAAATTTTCATCAACTCAACATAATTTTAAATGGAGTAAGGTTATAGGATATTACCTCCTGACAATGATTCTTGAGGAATAGAGTAAGACACCTTGATGAACTAATAGAAAAAGAGAGAAGAAAAGTGTTTGAGAAAAAAAATGAAGATGATGAAGAGTAAAAGGAAAGGATTTGACGCAAAATCGGTGAATAAAAAAAAGGAAGAATAGTTTACCTCTTGATGACTTAGGTTGATGATGAAGTGAAACAAAACTCAAGTGTAGATATGGTGATGATGAACTATCACTGATCTAGTGAATAAGAGGAACAAGTCATTTTGTTTGTGAGGTATAATATATTTTGGTCTTGAGAAGAGGTGTTTCTGGATGTGTACAAAAAAAAAAGAAGAAATTGATGCTAAGTGGGTATAAGACTTGGGTTACGTAAGGTTCAGAGAGAATAAGAAAACTTTTTTTTCATTTAGCTCCAAAGGAGTTCAACATGTCAAGGGGGATTAGACAAGGGGATCCGATGGATCCATTCTTATTCCTCATTGTGGCGGAGGGACTTAATGGACTGATTCGAAAAGCGGTAGAATGCAACATCTACAAGGAATATCTCAT
This sequence comes from Sophora flavescens, assembly GCA_030762895.1. Lineage (NCBI taxonomy): Eukaryota > Viridiplantae > Streptophyta > Magnoliopsida > Fabales > Fabaceae > Sophora > Sophora flavescens. Next base: position 4,484,735 of record CM061062.1, read on the forward strand.
TCTTGGAAGGGATGAACTAGGAGTCTCACATGTACAGTACACAGTGACACAATTGTGTTTGGGGAACTGTCCACTGATAATGATAGGGCACTGAAGATCATTCTAAGGAATTTTGAACTCGCGGTTGGCCTAAAGGTAAACTTTAACAAGAGTGAGTTGGTGGGAATAAAATCTACCCCCGGGGGGGAGTGGAATGTGCTGCATCCATCCTAAATTACAATATAGGCAGACTTCCCTTTAAATTCTTGGGGATTCCAGTTAGGGGAATCCAAAAAGAGCTTCAACTTGGGCACACTAATACAATCTTTGAAGAAAAGGATTTTGGGTTGGAGGAACAAGTTTCTTTCTTTTGGTGGGAGAGTGATCTTGATTAATGCAGTCTTGTCAAGCCTACCGGTGTACCTTCTTTCTTTTTATAAGGCTCCAAAGAGTGTTATTAACAAAATAATACAGCTACAAAGAAGTTTCCTTTGGGGGGGTAGTGAGGAGTGTAAAAAGATTTGTTGGGTAAAATGGGATTTGGTATGCAAGTCAAGAGAAAAGGATGGTTTAGGTATTAGGAACTTGAGTGCTTTTAACCTGGCACTTTTGGGAAAATGGAGATGGAGGTTTTTGACTGAAAATGAAAACCTTTGGCCTAAGGTTCTTAGAGTTAGATATGGGGTTGAGTCTCTTTGGGGGGTCCCCTTGGTGTGAGAATACTTTAGAGGGTGGAGAGGTTTCTACTTGGTGGAGAGGTTTGGGCAAGTTAGAGGATGAGGGGTCTCAAAAAGTTGGTTGGTTATCCAATGGTATTACAAAAAAGTGGGGAATGAGGCTACTGTGTCTTTCTAGAAGGCTTCTTGGATAGGTTCTGCAACTCTGGCAAACAGATTTAACAGGTTATATTCAATATCAACATCAAAGGAAGCAACCATTGCTCAAATGGGTGAATGGAGACAAGGTTCGTGGTGCTGTGAACTGCCATGGAGAAGGAGGCTTTTGTGTGGGAAGAGGAAATGCTTAATGAATTGATGTTGCTGCTAGCTGATCAGACTTTGGTTGTTGAGGAAAATGACTCTTGGTGCTAGTTGGGAGATATGAACTCACCATATGCTGTTAGGACAGCTTATGCACATATAACCAAAGGAGAGCATATGGGGTCTTGCGGGTTCTACAAGTTGCTTTGGAGCAGTAATGTACCCCTGAAGATTGCGGTCTTCTGCTGGAGATCTGTTTTGGACAGAAGACCCACGATCAATAACCTACAGAAAAGGGGTATTCTGCACTCAAATGGATCTCTGCCATGCTGTTTTTGCAGAACACAGGTAGAGGAAACTAGTCACCTATTCATCTATTGTAAATTCTCCTATGCTGTTTGGATGCACACATACAATTGGTTGGGCTTAGAGACTGTTCTTGCTGGAAATTTGAGGGACCTTTTTTGTCAACATGAAGGTCTGGTCATTGGTAGAGGATCAAAGAAGGTTTGTAAGTTGATTTGGTATGCGATTGTTTGGTCCCTCTAGTTACATATGAATGAATTGTTTGGTTCAATGGTTTGGTAAAGAAGACAACATTTTCATTTTCAGATTGGAGCATCAACCCCCTATTCTACATTGAAGCTGCTCTTTAATTGTTCAAGTGGGTGGAGCTGTATTTTGTGGTTTCAGAACATAGTTTTTATAATTTTGTTTGGATATGTGTAATACTCATATCCTATAAAAACTTAGTTCTTGGAAGTTTAAGCTATGCTCACTTTCTAGTTATGCACAGTTTGATCATTGTATATACTATATTATGTTTTTCTTTGTATATGGGTTTAGGATACCCCTTGTACTCTTTGCAATATACTTTTGGCGGGTGTTTAGTAAAGAGGAAACCGGACTCTTTAGGTTCTAAAAGAATAATTAGGAATTAGTTGGAACACAGGGTAATTAATTTGGATCTTAATAGCATCAGGGACATTAACAAATGTAGATATTTTGTAAAAAAAATTTAACTCTGATTACTAGTGGTGAGTCATTGTTGATCTGGCATGTTGTCCTCATCCGTCCTGTGTCTCTGCATGTTGTCCTCATCCGCCCTGTCTATCTCTACAGCTTCGTGCTCAGCCCAAAAAAAATATAATATTTTATTCTTTTAGTAAAAATGATTTTTTTTAACTAGACAGTATCACTAAAGAAGTGATACAATCTATATGATTTTTTTTTTTCCAGTTTCGGGTAAATCATTGACCTGTAGAAAACATATTGTAAGGGAAAATGTAGTTTTGGTTTGAATTTTAAATCGAAAATTTAACACTTCTTACGATATAGTAGGTTCTGAAAATGATTTTGTTTTTACAAAAATATTTTCTGGATCACAGCTAAAAATATAGGTGGCCTCTGTTGAATTTCATGGTTTCAGAGTGAAGAGAAGAGAGAGTATTGAGAGATTGGGAAAATTGTGTATTGATAAAATGGAAAAGTAAAAATTACAATGAGTGATCTTGGCTTATATAGCCAACTAATCCAAGTAATCTAACTAACATCTATAACTAACTATAACAAATTTAACTATCTTAACAGCCCCCCGCAAGCTGGAAGGTGTACATAACACTTCCAGCTTGGAATGATCAATACAAATTCATATCCAAAAAAATACAATGAAAATGCCAAGAACATATTGACAAATACAAAAGGAACGCAGGCCAACAAAACCAACCTATGCTTAACCACCGTAAAAGGCGGAAGCTCCAAGTGCTTAACCACCATACAAGGCAGAAGCTAAACTCATCAAAGCCAATTAAGGCACAAGGCTTAACCATCTTGAGCAGAAGCTAAATATGTGGCTTAACCACTCAAGACAGAAGCAAAAACATATAATGGTCTCAATGCTTAACCACCATACAAGGCAGAAGCATAAACCACTATAGCCAACAAAAGGCAAAAGCTTAACCATTAAGCAGAAGTCACAACTCAAGACTTAACCACTTAACAGAAGCACATTTGCTTAACCACCCATAAAAAGGCAGAAGCTAGCAACAAAGAATCAATGCTTAACCATCCAAGGCAAAAGCTCATATCAAATGCTTAATCACCGTGGACAGAAGCTTACATCAATAAAGCCAATAGGCTAAACAAAAAAATCAGAATCACTGAACTAGAAACACAAACACTTGGTGTGCATGAAAACTGACAGTTAGAGGAGCTCTTCATGAAACATTAGCTACAGCACAGGTTGTATCCAAAGGGGATCAACAACAAACGCTTGTGAGTCACCAAATAAACCAAAGTCAGCACTGTAAAACACCACTAATCCATAACCAAGTTTTCATCAACAACGAACGTAGATCTGGTGAAGTCTATGCATAACAGGAGAATTGCATTAACAATGAAAGGAGCTTCAGCACATATACCATCCCATGCTCACTACCAGTATACATGTAACTCTATTTCATCATTATCACTTGAGGCACTAGCAATAAAACCATGCTTATCCAAGAACCCTAAATTCTTGAAAGAGGTATGTTTATGTCAGTCACCAGCAAGAAAGCAAAACCAGTAACAACTGAACCTGAGAATGGCGGCAACAAACCGGAACCAGCATTGAAGACAGTAGTTGGACGCTCCGTGTGATCAAAGAAGGGGTTACACTCTCCAGTGACAACTCCATGATGCATATAGGAACGTTGCAAATCACAACCAGATTCGCACAAGAAGTCACAACCTCGCCGAGCCATTAAACGCCACCATGGGAACTCACAGAGTCCTCTTAGAAATATCATCAAACATCTAGCGTGCACTTTGGATCAAAGACAAGATCTGCAGGGAGAAGAACCAGATCGAAAACAAGATCGGAGGGGAGAAGATCAAAAAGGCCATATCTAAAAAAAGATCGCAGCAAACACAGATCTATGACAAGCTTTGCAAGAAGCACCAAATCTTGCACGAGTTATGGAAACGAAGATGGCAAGATCAATGAATCGCAGATCTGAAACCGAATCGTTGATTCTCCAGCACCGATCTCTGAGAAACAGATCCGAAGCACAAAGATGACGGCGACGGAACAATCGGAATCGACATGAACAGATCAACAAGCAGCGTCGACAAACAACATTTCCGGCAACAAGGAACACCGTCGACAATAAAAACCAGATTGAGAACAAACTATCGAGCTAAGAAATGGTGGATAGGACGTTAAAGTAGCAGCAGAGAGGATAAAGGTGTAGAAGATGGGTTTTCTCGGGAAAAAAAGGAAAATAAAATAAGAAAAAGGAAAAACAAAAGAGAATGCAGCGGAAAGGAGGTTCAAGGAGGATGAAATGGTTCTGATACCATGTTGAATTTCATGGTTTCAGAGTGAAGAGAAGAGAGAGTATTGAGAGATTGGGAAAATTGTGTATTGATAAAATGGAAAAGTAAAAATTACAATGAGTGATCTTGGCTTATATAGCCAACTAATCCAAGTAATCTAACTAACATCTATAACTAACTATAACAAATTTAACTATCTTAATAGCCTCTTCCGCCGTACACCGTCCGTCGTGTGCCATCCGCCGTTCTTAATCTCAGCAAAGTCACTTCCCTCATATCTGTTATCTCGAGCTCAGGCTAGTGTTCCTGATCCATTTACAGATATATGCGGTATCTGTCTTCCAGTTCTTCATATCTGTTCTGAGCACCACCGTCTATAGCCGGTCAACATCAACAAAAGTGACCGCTTTCACAGAGAAAGTCATTCTATACTCATTCGCATCTTACACACTGTGAGAGTCGAGAGAGATACATCTGCAATCTTGTTGTGACAAACTCGAAGATGTTAAAATGTACGAGGTATGTGTGTGGAACCCTTCTCTCTAAATCTCACTTCCTTCCTTCTTTCTCTTATGTTTCTCATCTCAGTCTTCACATTCATTCGAAGAATGTTTCTGCGTTTCTCAATATTGATGATGCTGTGTCTTCATTTATGATCATTATCAATAAGCGCCATCCACCTTCTGTATTCGAAATTAACAATATTTTAGGGTCTATTGTGAAGATGAAACACTATGCCACTGCTATTTCATTTTTTCCACAATTGGAGTTTAGGGGAATCACTCCTTCCCTGGTTACTTTTAACATCCTGATCAATTCTTACTGCCACTCTGGTCATATGGATTTTGCTTTTTCTATATCGGGAAAGATTATCAAAATGGGTTATGAATTGAATGTGATAACTTTGACAACACTCATGAAAGGGCTATGTATTAATGGCAAGGTTAGGGAAGCATTGGAATTTCATGATAGCATAAGAGCAAAAGGATTTTGTTTTAATCATGTTAGTTATGGGACCTTGATCAATGCCCTATGTAAAATAGGGCAAACAAGAGCTTCTACTGAATTGCTTCAAAAGCTGGACAGACAAGTGGTTAGGCCTAATGTGGTCATGTTCAGTGCAATCATTGATGGGTTATGTAAAGATGGCCTTGTAATTGAGGCAGCTAATTTGTTTTCTAAGATGATTGCTAAGGGGATATCTGCTGATGTTGTTTGTTACAGTTCTCTAATTCATGGTTTCTGTTGTTTGAGTCAATTAGAAGTAGCGACTCGATTGCTAAATGAAATGGTTCAAAACAACATCAATCCGAAAGCATATACCTGTAGCATATTGATTGATGCATTATGTAAAGAAGGAAGACTCCTAGAAGCTCATGACCTATTTGATATGATGTTGGAAAGGGGTCCAAAGCCCAATGTCGTCACTCACAATGCTTTAATGGATGGATACTTTTTTATCAATAACGTAAATGAGGCAACAAAGTTATTTGATAATATGATCAACATAGGCTTGACACATAATGTTAGGACTTATACCATCATGATTAATGGATATTGCAAGAATAAAATGGTGGATGAAGCCGTGAATTTCATTAAAGAAATGCATCACAGAAACTTAGTTCCTAATACTATAACATACACTTCTCTTATTGATGGTTTGTGCAAATCAGGGAGAATCTCACATGTGCATAACCTTGTTTATGAGATGCATGCTAGTGGTCAATCTCCTAGTGTTGTTACTTACAATGTCTTGTTAGATGCTTTGTTCAAGAACCGACATGTTGACGAGGCAGTTGAATTATTTCAGCAAATAGCCGACAAAGGAATTCGTCCAACTGCGGTCACGTTTAGCATACTTATAGATGGTTTGTGCAAAGGTGGAAGACTCAATATTGCTAAAAAGTTTTTTGAGCATCTTCTTATTCAAGGCTGTCAAGTAAATGTCATAACATATAATGGTATGATAAATGAGCTTTGTAAAGAGGGCTTGTTTGATGAAACAATGGCCTTGCTTTCAATAATGGATGAGAATGGTTGCATCCCCGATGCTGTAACTTATGAAATATTAATTAAGGCTCTTCTTCAGAAGAATGAAAATGATATGGCAAAGAGGTTTGTTCATGAAATGATTGCTAGAGGACTATTGAAGCGATAATACAAGGTAAATATTTTTTTTTTTGGGGAATTAGGAAAACACTTTTTTATTACAACTAGAAATACATATATTTTAAATTTTTTTTGCATTAATGATTAGAAAATATTTGTTTCATTTCTGTCACGAGAGTTGTATTATGCAATGGCCTCATAGTTACTGAAGTTTTAACAAAGTCTTATGTTTATTAAGGTTTTCGCTAACCCTTTGTTGTTGATAAATTTTGATTGTTGACATGACATGACTAAACCTATTTCTTCATTGTGTACTAAAAGCCTATATCAGATATCTTGATAGTATCGTGAGTTCCTGGTTATTTTTACTAACGGTAGCAGAAACTGACATGATTCTTCTGTGTTGTTTTTTTTATCTCTGAATCTTAAGTCTGTTTATTTTGAGCTAAAGTTGGTAAAAGTTTTAAATTCACATGACGTTGTCGCACAACAGAACTGCCATAGATGTTGGATTTGGTTGATTTGTTCCTTTGGTGGTTATTTCTACATTGGAGCTTTTCGAATTTCAAAAGGCTATTTTGTATTTTTCTTGATATGATCTTGGAAATCCTTTTTCTATCATCATCTGACATTTTTTTGTAAAAGATGGGGCCTAAGGCCTTGGAAGAAAAGAAAAACTAAACCGTAATAGTATTTGGGCACTAAGGACACCTTAAAGGATGACACAACAGCTAATACAATGTTTTTAAATTTGACCAAAGGCACATGCAACTCAGGAAACTTGATGAAAGTTTGAGGCTGTAGTTTGGGAGTTAATCTTCACTGATTACCTTCTCTAAAAGCATGCATAATCTATACTTACAATTTCAATTGAGCAATATCCTAATGCTACTAAGTGACAATAGGTTCCTTTTACTTGCCACAGTAGAAATACGTAATCACTCCAAACCTGAAACCTGATTCTAAGCTTCCTCTGCCTGCTTATTCAAATTAGCTAGCATAATAATCACACTTTAGAGAGAACTCCCATGTATCGGAAATTGTCCATAGCATTTTGTTGTCCCAATTATTTTGAGTTGGTGCAAGATTTTCCCTTAAGAGTTTGGTGACTCTTGCAGTGTTTTAGTTCTGTACTTTTCCAAATCCCAGCTTCCATCTCTTCTCTTATTCACACCCATTTGTGGCAGATATGTTACAAAGGTCCAACATTATGGAGGCTGAGTCCCAAATGCTGACCCATGGTCATCTCCACGGTCTAGTGCCTTGTCATTTGACTTTTATGTCTAGAAACAGATGGATTACATTAGAATTTATTTGTTAGCAAACATTAGGAAATATGGGATTAGGAATGAATGCATTAGGCATAAAGTTGAGGTAGCACCTATTGAAAATAAAGATGATAGAATCTCCCTCTTAGGTGGTTCGAGCATGCGTGGAGAAGACCTAAAGAAGCTCCAGTAAGGAGAGTAGATTAGATAAGGGTAGCCCAATCGCTAGAGGTTTTGGAAGAAGACCCATAAAAACTATAGGCGGATCCATTAACAGGGATTTAGATACAAATGGTTAAACTACAGACCTGATTTATGATAGGACATTATGGCATCGTTTAATCCATGTAGCCAGCCCCACCTAATGCGAAAAGGCTTGGTGGTGGTTGTTGTTGTTATAGGGTTATTAGCATCCATTGGAGAACTTCAAAAAGTTGTTGCTGATTTTGATGGTAATATATTCCCCCTTTTATGCGACTTGATTAAACTGCTGAATAATACTTGCCCCTCTAAAGAGAAAGCTTAGCTGCCAGATAAACCGGGATATGGATAATGTGATGACTGATGACATTAATCCTGTGAAGTTACTTTTCTTCCTAAATCCATCATATCGAAAATGGCACGTCAGCCTTTTGTTAATTGTATGTTGAGTTGGTTTCTTTTCTCCACTACAATTTTTAATTAACTGTTTCACGTTCCTTCAGAGGTGGAATACGATCTGAATTGGAACACTGCTCATTTTTAAGAATTGATAGGATCCTTTAAGGGTGTGTTAGACACAATTTTTTAGCCTTACATGTTAAGAATCTGGACTATCTTTTAAGGTCCTCTCTGCATTATGTGATACTTCGTGATGTGCTCTTCCTTATCTTGTGGGCAATTGTTTAGGGTGGATTGATTGAATGTTTTCACAGCATATCGATGCCATAACGCTCACCTTAGATAATGGTTAAAGGGATAAATATTTTCTCCAAGGACAAACACTGTTGTTGGCTGAATCATCACACTGGATAGTATCAGATCTAGAACAAATGGTAGAATTGGGGCCTTAAGATAGGAAAAATGGATACAAGAGTAACAAAATTTAAATGCCTGGGAGGTAACATAATACGTATCTTCACATCGCAGAGGGCTATTGGACAATCAGTGAATCCATCATAAAAAAAAGGATTATTTACCAAGTTTTCATGAGATGGGCTGGGAACTGAGGTCTAAAATGTCTTGTTGTAAATATTGTAAATCTTGTATTTTTTGTATTAGGCTCATTAGTCAGGCCCTTTAGGTTTAGCATCGCCTATATATTCTTATTAGTGTTTGTACTCATTAAGACATCAATAATATTCAATATAATTTTCTACATGGTATCAGAGAGCTCCCGATCTTAGGGGTCTTGCTTCCGCAGAAAAACCCTAGCCGCCTTCATTGCGGCCCCTCTTAGTTACCTTCATTACAGCGTTTGGCACCATCATTGTGCCCTTATCAATCGCAGGTGTTATCACCATTGTTGTTTTTTTTCCCGTACTGTTCGTCATTACTGTTCACGTGATCACTGTTCACACGATAATGTTCATCAACCACTATTCACCGAGTTCCTGTTCATCGCATGCACTATTCACGCGGTGTTGTTCATCGCGAGCACTATTTGATGAGTTACTATTCATGGTGGTACTATTCACATGTACTGTTCATCAGAAAATTTCCCCCTCTTCTATGGCAGAAATTAAAGCGCAATTCTGTCAGAATGACTTGGATCGTTTGTGGACCCTTCTTGACTCTCTAAGTAAGCCTTCTGGTTCTTGTTCTCTGGCAATGACTGGTAAGAGTTTTTGCTCCCGCTCCTTTACTGCCTCTGGTACTATCCCTAAAGATGCTTGGATTCTTGACTCTGGTGCCTCTGATCATATGACCTTCCATTCCAAATTGTTCTCCTCTTATACCTCACATTCTAGTATTAATTCTATTACTGTTGCTGATGGATCTCATACCCGTGTGGTTGGTTATGGAAATATTGAATTACAATCTTCTTTAAAACTGGAAAATGTGCTTCATGTTCCCAGACTTTCCAATAACTTGTTCTCTATTCATAAGCTTACTCGAGACCAAAACTGTGTAGTAACCTTTTTCCCTTCTCATTGTGTTTTTCAGGATCTTGCCACGGGGAGGACGATTGGAGTTGCTAAGGAACAGGGAGGGTTGTACTATCTGTCTAATGAAAGATATGGTCAGAAGGTGCAGTCTTCTTGCTTACAGTCTCAGTTTGAGTCTCACTCTCCTGCATCACAGGTCTGGCTTCAGTACAAGTGTCTTTGACATCCTCCATTTCCTCTAATTAAGTCTATGTTTCCGTCTTTGTTTTTACAACAATATGTTGAGTCTTTCAAGTGTGACATTTGTCAGTTTGCTAAACATCATCGTGCTACTTTTCCTTCTAGTTATAAGAAAAGTGCTGAACCATTTGATCTTATACATTCTGATGTTTGGGGACCAGCCCCTATTTCTAATATTTCTGGAGCGAGATGGTTTGTTTCCTTTATTGATGATTGTACTCGAGTAACTTGGCTTTTCTTGATGAAGGATAAATCAGAAGTACCCCAACTTTTTATTCAATTTTATCATATAGTGCAGACACAATTTGGGAAAAGCATTAAAAGATTATGCTCGGACAATGGAAAAGAATATGTCAATCATAGCCTTTCCGGTTTTAATAATAAACAGGGCATCATCCATGAATTTACATGTGTTGACACCCCACAACAAAATGGGGTTGCAGAAAGGAAAAATCGCCACTTACTTGAAGTTGCTCGAGCCCTTCTCTTCCAAATGTCAGTCCCAAACTCATACTGGGGAGAAGCAGCACTGATAGCTGCCTATCTGATTAATAGGATACCATCTCGTGTTCTAGGTAATGCTAGTCCAGTTCAGTTTATGATCTCATACTTTCCTTTTGTCCCTATCATGTAGAGTCTTGAGTCTCGGGTATTTGGATGTGTTGCCTTTGTTCATGTTCATAAGCAGCTTCGAACTAAGTTGGCTTCTCGTGTAGTCAAGTGTGTCTTTCTGGGTTATGCACCTAACAAAAGGGCTACAAATGCTATCATCATTCTAGTCGTAAGTACTTTGTTTCTATGGATGCTACCTTCCATGAACATGTGTCATTCTTCACTTGCCCTCAGCTTCAGGGGGAGAGCAATAATTTGGAATCTAAGTCCGAGTTTCTCCTCCTTGGTCCTCGTTTGCTTGAGTTACTTATTCCTCAGTCACCTGCTCCTGAGTCACCTGTTTATGAGCCTCCCGTTTCTGAGTCACTTGTTTCTGCTCCTGTTTTTCCTTTGTCTTCTGTTTTACAGGAATTTGCACCTTCAACACCAATGAAAAACAAAGCTAATGAGTTACCTGTGGTGTATTAGAGGAGAGTAAAACCCAACCTGGTCCAGGAACAACCTCAACTGTCCGAACCGGAGGTAAGTACTGAAAATAATCCACCCACTTCTGATTCTCAGTGTTTTGATAATCTTGACCCTAATCCAGATGACTTACCAATTGCTTTGAGAAAAAGGAAAAGGTCTTGTGCCAAATACCCTATTTCTAAATTTGTCTTCTCCAAACGCCTTTCATTGCAGCATCAGAGTTTTATTGCAACGGTTGACTCTGTGAGAATCCCAACATCTGTTCAAGAGGCACTAAATGATGCAAATTGGGTCCAAGCTATGGATGAGGAGATGAAAGAACTTGAAAGGAATGGAACTTGGGAAATTGTTGAAAGGCCAGGGGGCAAGAAACCAGTTGGTTGTAGGTGGATTTATACAATCAAGCATAAATCAGATGGCACTCTTGATCGATACAAAGCAAGACTAGTGGTAAAGGGATATACTCAGACCTATGGCATTGATTATGAGGAGACATTTGCTCCAGTGGCAAAGATGAATACTGTTCGTATTTTACTCTCTCTTGCTGCTCACTCAGGGTGGGACCTTCACCAGTTTGATGTTAAAAATGCGTTTTTGCATGGAGACTTAGAGGAGGAGGTGTATATGGAGATTCCTCCGGGATTTGGACCCACTAGTGGAACAAACAAAGTGTGTAGATTGAGGAAGGCTTTATATGGGCTTAAACAGTCTCCCTGGGCATGGTTTGGGAGATTCACAAAAGCAATGGTTTGCCTGGGTTACAAGCAAAGTCAAGGAGATCATATACTTTTCTTCAAACATTCACAGGGAGGAAAGCTAACTGTACTTCTTGTTTATGTTGATGATATCATTATTATAAGAGATGATTTGGTTGAAAGACAACTACTCAAGGAGAAATTATCTACAGAGTTTGAGATGAAGGACCTTGGGAAACTTAAGTATTTCTTGGGGATTGAGGTGGCCTACTCAAAACAAGGTATTTTCATTTCTCAAAGAAAGTATGTGCTTGATCTTTTGAAGGAAACAAACAAACTTGGATGTAAACCAGCAGGTGTTCCCATAGAGCAAAATCACAAATTGAGCATCGAAGAGGAGAGTGCTAAAGTTGACAAGGTTGAATATCAGAGATTAGTGGGGAAGTTGATTTACTTGGCACACACTAGACCAGATTTAGCATATGTGGTTAGTGTTGTGAGTCAATTCATGCATGATCCGAGGGTGAGACACTTGCAGGCTATAGAGCGTGTTCTGCAGTATCTCAAAGCCACTCCAGGGAGAGGGCTCTTGTTCAAAAGAGGTGGAAGCCTAACTACGGAAGCCTATACCGATGCTGATTATGCAGGTTCAGTGAGTGATAGAAGGTCCACTTCAGACTACTGTGCATTTTTGTGTGGGAACCTCGTCGCTTGGAGAAGTAAGAAGCAAAGTGTAGTGGAAGTTTGGGAGGGAAAGGGAGCGGAAGGCTTTGAGGGGGAAGAGGGGGGAAAGGGATGGGGGAAGGGATGATACTCCCTCACCTTGTATGGGGTTCATTTTGTTGGGTATCTCTCACACAGATAAAGGATCGTAAGAACACAAGAAAAATACACTACAGAAAAATAATAGAGAACACAAGAATTTAACGTGGTTCGGCACCTCTTGCCTACGTCCACGGAAACACTCCAATAAAGTGTATTCACTATCTCAAATATGTGATTACAATATTTGTAACCCACCCCACTTTTTGTGTATCACTCTACAAACTCAAGTATCACACTCAAGTTACAAGAAATGATAACACTCACTCACACAAGAGACTTTCTCTACAAGTGATCACTCACACACTTGCTCTCTCTTGCTTTGGTTGGGATGATACTACTCTTCCTCACATGACCCATTTATATAGTGAAGGGACATGGCTTCCATTCATGAATGTGACTAGTGGACATTAATTGTCTCACCTTCCCAACTAATCTCTCTTTATGATTGTGGAGTCTCCAAGAGTCAAGTGTTTCACCTTCCCAACTAATCTCTCTTTATGATTGTGGAGGTCAAGTGTCTCACCTTCCTAACTAATCTCTCTTTATGATTGTGGAGTCTCCAAGAGTCAAGATACATCCCTCCATCACATGAAATGTATCTCTTAAAATCCCACTCACTTGCATTTATTTGGAAATTTAATTGCTTTTCCAACAATTCCTCCCTCAATTAAAATTTCCAAATTTCCACATCATCAAGAAATTTTACCTTCTTTCCACCTTTGCTATCACGGCCGCTTTCCCTTCTCAAAGCTTGCCCTTCCAAGTAGCAAAGGTTCTTCTTACTTTTCTGCCCTCTTAACACCAAGCGTCTTCCCTTATACACCTTGCATCCCCACTTTGAACCAACATACTTGTACCCTTGTGATGCCATCTCCCCCAAAGAAATAATATTGGCAACTGCAGAAGGTACAAACCTCACATTTTGGAAAGTTCTAATGGCACCATCATGGAGCTTCATTCTCACACTGCCAATGCCCTCAACCTTCATTTTTTCACCATTTCCTAACTTGAAATGGCCAAACTCTTCATTAGTTTTCAAGGTGTTAAACATTGCTCGATCTCTACAAATGTGCTCCGAGGCAGCAGAATCCATCACCCAATTTGATTTATCAACATCCTCGGTTGTTGCTAAAAATATATCTTCATCTTCAGCTGTTTTGACCACGTTTGTCTGAGAGTTGTCATCATCCTTTCTCATCATCCTTAATTTCTTCAAATCCTCCCTCATTTGTGTGCACCTTAGTTGCAAATGACCCTTCTCCCCGCAATAATAACATTGCACGTTTGTCATATCTCGTTGAGGACGTGATTGCGATTTTGATCTTCCTCTTGACCCATCATGCCTCCTTGAATGATTCCTCCCTCGTTCAGATTCCTCCGCCATTGCTATTTCACTTTCATCATTGATATTCTCGTTTTTCATCATCCTCTCATTTTCCCTTAAAGTGACGGTCACCTCATCCATCTTCAAAGTTGTTCTCCCGCCAAGCAACGTTTGAACCACAGGTTTGTAGGACCTTGGTAGTGATGACAATAACAAAGCCGCCTGCTCCTCATCAGATATTTTATCATTGGCGTTCAACAATTGGCTTACTAGCTAGTTGAACTTGTTGATGTGGTCATGGAGATTTCCTCCCATCTCCATTTTGAGTTGATATAACTCCATCTTTAAACAGAGACGATTGGTTAGCGACTTCGACGCATAGATATTCTGGAGCTTCTCCCACAAAGCCGTTGGTGTTGTCTCCTTTAACACATTGTGCTTTATCTCAGGAGCTAGAGCTAACCGAATCGTGCTTACTGCCTTCTTTTGAATTTTTGTCCATTCTTCTTCCTTCATGGTAGCTGGCTTCTCCTTCTCTAAAGCCTGATCAAGACCATTCTGCACCAAGAGATCTTGAATGGTACACTGCCAGATCATAAAATTTATTTTCCCATCAAATAATGGGATTTCAAACCTTGATGTGTTCCCGGCCATAGCTCTGATACCACTGTTGGGTATCTCTCACACGTAATAACACAAGAAAAATACACTACAGAAAAATAATAGAGAACACAATAATTTAACGTGGTTCGGCACCTCTTGCCTACGTCCACGGAAACACTCCAATAAAGTGTATTCACTATCTCAAATATGTGATTACAATATTTTTAACCCACCCCACTTTTTGTGTATCACTTTACAAACTCAAGTACCACACTCAAGTTACAAGAAATGATAACACTCACTCACACAAGAGACTTTCTCTACAAGTGATCACTCACACACTTGCTCTCTCTTGCTTTGGTTGGGATGATACTACTCTTCCTCACATGACCCATTTATATAGTGAAGGGACATGGCTTCCATTCATGAATGTGACTAGTGGACATTAATTGTCTCACCTTCCCAACTAATCTCTCTTTATGATTGTGGAGTCTCCAAGAGTCAAGTGTTTCACCTTCCCAACTAATCTCTCTTTATGATTGTGGAGGTCAAGTGTCTCACCTTCCTAACTAATCTCTCTTTATGATTGTGGAGTCTCCAAGAGTCAAGATACATCCCTCCATCACATGAAATGTATCTCTTAAAATCCCACTCACTTGCATTTATTTGGAAATTTAATTGCTTTTCCAACACATTTTTTAACAAAAGTATCAAAATCCTCCAAAACTCACCAATTTGGGGGAACTACAAAAATGAACTAGAGAGGGGTTTTGGAAGGTTTTGGATGGCTATCCTCCCTTCCCATCCCTTTTCCCCTCACTTTTTTCTAACACTTCCCTCCCTTCCCCTCTCAACTCTCAAACAGACCCTAAATCTTGTCCAGCATAAGCTAATCTACCAATTTAAACAATAAATGAAAAGAGATGAGAGGTTTGGGTTCATATCTTTATGTTTTGGTTTCTTGTCTTTTGTTGTACCATGAATAATGCACTATCTTGAGCACCTTCTAATATTTTCAATTTTGTCTGGAGTTTGGTTGAACTTTGAATAACTGGTCTACTAGTATCTGTGACACACACAGGTTAAAGATTTGTCTATTTAAATGAAGTACCAGCATGAAGTGTAAGGAAGCATATTTGTGTTGGGTTATATTAGATATAGCCTTTGGCTTCTCAGGCTGAGCTTAGTTGGCACGGCCTTGTACTGTTAGTAAGTTAGAAAGTGGTTCAAATTTAGTTATTCGGTTAGAACCACCCCTTTGTAATACTCTTGGTCTCTGTAATTCTACACATTGAATGAAATCAGTTTTCTTTCTATGTTTAGATTCTGAATTTCTCTTTGGTTCTTGATTTGTAATAGGTTATACGTTGCATATTCGTCAAAAGGGCTTAAATTTGAATGACCTTTATGGTGACATGGTTTATGATAGAGCATAATAGTGTCTTTGATCCATGTAGCGAACACCATCTACTGAAAAAAGGCTTTGTTGGTACTGTTTCCTTCATTGTACAAACAACAATTGTAAGTGATCATGGTAGCAGGGGTTCTAGCTTCAACCATTTTTCTCAACTGTTTGCTTCAAATTTATCTATTTAATGGCTACCTTAAATATTTTTCTCATTTTTTATTCATTTCCCTAATCAATTAATTGTTGCTGTTTACTGATGAAACTGGCATCATCATCTTGAACTGCTCAGAAAGTTATTTTTCATGTCCATATATGCTCCAATGACTTTATCCAGATAAAATATGCAATGGTCACTCTTTTGTAGCTTCAAGTCTTCTACATTTGGAATTGATTATCGAGGACTTGATGTTAATGCTCTGTTTGTTGCTCTAACCCATGGATTTCCTGTACAGGTTTCTTCTCCCAGCAACACTTTTTGTCATTAATGATATAGCTGCATATTTCTTTGGTTTCTTCTTTGGAAGAACCCCCTTGATCAAGTTATCTCCAAAGAAAACTTGGGAGAGTTTTATTGGGGTATCCGTCACAACCATTATCTCTGCATTTCTGGTGAGCAATCCTTCCAACTCGTTCATGAAGATGCTACCGTTGGGTGGCAATGGGGATAGGGTGTTTGTCACTGAACCAGAATGTGAGCATGTAAATGATTGCGGCAACCTAAATCAACTCCAGAAAAGCTTGATAAGATTTATGGTGATATTTTTGGAATTAAGTGTCTGCTTGGCTCTACACTCAATTAACCTGTAATTGGATATTAATATCAGTTTATAAAACTCCTTTTGCAGCTTGCAAACATCATGGGTCATTCTCAGTGGCTAACATGTCCAAGGAAGGTAGCTCTTTAATAGATCATAACAATATGATACATTATAAGGCATTATCCAACATTCAAGTAACTCGTGGTTATGTCTCTCTTGAAATAACATGCTGGTCAATTATTTATCAACTAATTGGCTTCACTGTGATGCTGGTCAATTATTTAAGGCAGAGTCTTACATTTTACCGGGCTGGATTCCTACCTGGGTAAGTACTTGTCACAGAATAGTTCAGTATTTGCTTAGACTGTTATCCTACCCCGTAGTTACTTTGGCAGCAATATGTTCCTTTGTTGCTAATAGGATAAAGCCCAAACTTTAGCCTGTAACTTTACGAGTACATTGTTCTAATATGTGTTTGTGTGTATCCAAAGGAAGTTTATCTTGAACTTATGAATTTAGCATAGATTAAAACAGTGTTATCTCTCGTGGTAACCCCATCTTAAATGGAATTTCATGTTGAACTTGGACTTTTGAGCTATTGCCAGTTTAACAGTTAGTTGGAGACATGGAGTCCTGATTTTGTTCTGAACTTTTTGATGCCATAAGCAGGCATCTACCAGACACCAAAGGTTAGATTAGATATAATTGTTGATACATGCCAGTTCAGCTTATAAAGTTTGACCATACTGTAATCATGAGACGCCAGTGCACAATATCTGAAATTGTGACTTGTGACCATATATCTTGTCTTCTGCAGATTCCTTGGAAAGAGGTATCAATCCTTCCAGTTCAGTGGCATTTTATTAAGTTTTAGTAACATATATATATTTGAGGAATGTTACTAGCTGCCATTATAATAATATACTATCTTGTAGCACTATGAGGTGTCATGGAAAAGAACCACAGAAGATATGATTGCAATTTATCAGGACCGATTTATGAGTAAAGTTCATATGGTTTCAAAGGTAATAGGAAGGACCATATAATTATCGATTCATAGGCCAAGTACATTGGAATAGGCATTCTGTAATTTTGAGAGCTGATTTTTTTGTTAATATTTGAAAGTATCCAGATATTCATACCACTGCATGATGCTGAAAACTTACACTGGTTCCTTCTTGTGATTGACTTTGTGAGCAAGTAGTTGGTTTATCTTGACTCTTAACTTGATTCTTCAGCATTTGACCGCAGGGTTACCAATATCAAAAAAATGGTAAACAAAAAACATGTATTTCCATATGTATATGTATATGTATATAGAATTGGTATTGTCCTGCATGCAAATTTGATACCATTTTACTAACATGACTAATGGTTTTTTAGGCATTGTATATGCAAGATTTACTGTCTTATTCCTCTTTCTATGAGTTCGAAACGAAACATAAACCAATCATTATCTGAATTTAGGCTAATCATTCCTGATGGTTTGGGAGTGCAAGCAGACAACTCGTATGTAACTTGTACTTTAATTAGCTTTATTTTTTACTTTATATGTTATCTAATTATGATACTTAAATTTAGGAATGATTGTGGAGCTAGGATGATAACCTGGATGAAGCAAATGGGAGTGAATGGTAACAAGATTAGTGTATGACACTTCACCATTTAGTTATATTTTTTTTATTCAAACTATAATTTGTAGAAGTTTACTCATGTCTTCACATTTTCTTTTGTACGTGGATGATGGTACCAGACTTACGATTGCATTGGACCTGGCATTGAATCCTTATAACAACTTAAACCATGTGGTTTTGTTGAGGTCCTTGCGACACATTGAAGGATTGAGCGCATCATCAAAAAAATGACCATCAGTTCCAGTTACTTGATGGATTGTTCAATGTCCTCTTTATTTTGTTTTTTTGTTTTCAAAACCGAATCATTGGTGGATTAAGTGTCATTTTGCTTTAGGTATTATTTTTGTTTGTCTCAGATAATGCTCGAATTTATGTATTTAGGGGTTATGGTTTTTGGGATTATGAATTATGGTTTTATGGATTATGTATTTTGGATTATGAATTATTGATTATGCACTATGGTATTATGGATTATGTATTTTGTTGAAACCTGCTTGAAACTATATAATCTTCTGATTTAACCATGTAACTTGCAAGAGCTACCATATCCCAGCTATAAGGCTTATGCCTGGATGCCATATATTGTCGATATTTTGTCATGCAGATTAAATTTGCTTTTCCTGTAATAAAAGTTAAAAGGAAATTTAACCTAACATATTTGAATTGGATGCCATATGTGTTGATGGTGCTTGATTCATACATGCAAACATATACATGAAGCGTCCATTTAAATGTGGCCTGATCTCTTGTGATTTATTATGAAATTACCCCAATCGTTCGTGCATTGAACAACGATTCAAACCCTGAACCAGTGGAAGGTTCTCTCTCTCTCCTTCCCTCTGTGTGTGTGTGTTTTTACTAAGCTAATTAATTTCACGGAATTTTCTTTTAGGTGGCGAGGTGAACAATTTAGGAGTTGAAGTTGCGCTTACCATGTTGACGTTCTACAAAAGTAACAATATTTCCTTTTCATAATTTCCTATTTGACTTTTTCTATTTTTTAATTGGAAATTCGTACAAATTTTGATGTGCCTGATAATTTTTTGTTGATGTTTGTTCATTGTGTTTAATATTATTTGCGGAACTTGGTTTCGTTCATACATATTTGCATGCAGGTGAGATTTCGCCAATCTTGCCAAAGAGTATTCCATGGAGATTTATAAGAGATATGGAATTGTGAAGGGTACAATCTTGACTGCGTGGCGCCTGTGTTGTTGCAATCCCCTTGGTATTCGCCATTAACTTTGATATGTGTTTTGCTTGCAGTCATAGTTCTGGATTTAAGCTACATTGTTTTGATATGTTACAATTTGATTTCCTTGTACAAGGTATGGATATGATCCTCCCCGATGGTTTGATCAGATTGGTCCATGTTAAGAAGATGATGACTGATTAATCTCAGATTGCTGATTTTAAGGTGATTATTGCTACTAAGCATTTTGAAGTTCTTTGATGTGCTAATGTGAGCTTGTGATTTTAATCACCATTAGTATTTTGGTTTGACTTTGTAATAATGCAAAAGAAATTCTATTCTTACAACATCAGATAAGTTGAATTGAGAATATATATGATACCTATAATGGGAACACTGCTCAGATAATCAAATTGAACATCTTTTTTACCAGCCAAATGCAAGGGTAAAACAGAAAGAGGGATGAAACAAATTTAGAGCGGCACATTGATTGAATTCAACATCCATCATTTTCTAACATTCAGTCCAACATGTGGATAGTCATCTGTGTAAGGTTAAGGAATATGTTTCCCTGATGGGTTTTACAAATCATACTGAGAGAAATAGTTATCTTGTATTTGGACCCCTGCGGTACTTCAAGTGTGCAGATAGAAAGAGAGCATGTAGGGTATCTAAATCCATCTTGTCCAAACTTTTTCTATTTTATATTATTGTTGTTGTTGTGAACACCCATTTTTGTTCGTCTTCATTTTATTCTAATTTTTATGTTATTATGTTTCAGGGAGACTAATAATAATAGTGAAGAGAGAAATAAGAAAAAGAAAATAATGAAGAAAGGAGGATGCTCATAACTAGTTTGCTATTGGAAGGGGAGGTCACGTCCATTACATTGCATTTGCTGTTGGATGGGGAAGTCATGTCCATTGCATTTGCTGTTAGACGGTGAGGTCCAGTCCGTTACATTACATTTGCAGTTGGACGGGGAGGTCCCGTCCATCGCATTTACTGTTGAACGGTGAGGCCTCATCCATTACATTGCATTTGCTGTTGGACGCCTAGGTCTTCCATTGCATCTTTAAGTTTCTGTTGGACAAGTAGGTCTTCCATTGCATCTTTGAGTTTCTGTTGGACGGGTAGGTCTTCCATTGCATATTTAATTTTCTGTTGGACGAGGAGGTTCCATCCAGTGCATATCTAATTTTGCATATCTAACTTTCTGTTGGACAGAGAGGATCCGTCCACTGCAATTTTATTTTGAGGCTGGAGGCTGAAGAATAAAGAAAGAAGAAGAAGATAATGAAGAAAGGACGAAGAAAAGAAGGAGAAAAGGACAATCAGCAAAAAGAAGAAAGGAGATTGAGTTGCTTCTCCTAACCCTAAAAAACCCTATTTTACATATCAGACGAGACCACTTTTCCTCCTCCCACTCTCCAACCGCCCCTGCGCCTCTTCTACCCATTGGTCATTCTTCTTCCTCATCTCTTCCTTCATTTTAACCTAGCAGCCCCACTCCTAATCCTAAAAAAATCTCATTTTACATATCAGACAAAACCCCATCTCCTCCACTCTCTTCAATCCGCACCTACGCTCCTCCTTCTCTCCTTCACCGAACACACGCAACCTCCCTATAGAAAAGCGCGGGTAAGGAGAAGACAGAATGGGGGGGGTTTCTTTGGGTTTTGAGAGAAAAGAGAGCTTTTTTTTTTCCGTTTTGACAGGAAAGGGGATTTTTTTCGGTTTGGAGAAAAAAGAGTTTTTTTTTTCCCGTTTTGACAGAAAAGGGGAGTTTTTGGGTTTTGACAGAAAAGGGGGCCAAGAAATTCTTTGATCTGTGTGTGTCAACTTTGAAAAATTTCTAAGGTTTCTTGTTCTTTTTTTTTTGTGTGGGGAGTGTTCCGTTTCCTCTTGTTGTTTTTTGGTTTTGTTGAGAAACTTTGAAAAAATAGATTGAGAAGTCAGGAAAAGTCACAATTATTGTATTCAGTCACTATTATTTGGAATTCATTCTCTGTGATTTGGGGAACATCAAGAGAAATATCAAAGAAAGATCTCGTTTGGTAACCTTAGTTTCTTCCTCTCGATCACTGAATTAGGAACACTATTCTTATTGAGTTTTTATTTATTTTGTTCTTGCTAATGATGGTTCATGTTCTGCTTGGATTATATGCTGAGTTTTAGTAAAATGCTTAAATTGTGTGCTTAAGAAGAATCAAAACTCTGTAAATGATTTGTTGATTTTCAAGAATATTTTTAAATGACATTTACGTTTATAAAGGCTATCATCTAAAATTTTCATCTTGTCATTAACTCATTATGGTGATTGCAATGTTATTAATGTAATTGATTTTTTTTGGGTTCTTTTTTATTTTCTTAATTAATAATAAATGATAAAGTTAGTGATTTCTCTTCAAAATGGAAATCTTTTGAAAATAATGAATCCCCTTGATTGTATAATTGATTGATTCTAAAAAATTCAAGTGAAAAGGGTAAAGTAAATATTTTCAAAGTTGCTAAAAATTTACACAACTAATTTTGGGTAACCAATTTTATGGATGTTCTAGGGTGTCGTGGGGTTAAGTCTCCATGCCTTCCCTAGACGTAATCGACTCCCGAACCCAAAGCCTTTCTTTAAAAGGGTTTTCCAACTTTCCCGAAATTAAATAAGGTTGATGGCGACTCCATGTTTATTCTCTAAAAAAGAAATTGGTTTTCTTTTCGATCGCGACAGATGGCGACTCCACTAGGGATCCTTTTAAGAGAGTCAAGCCCGTAAAAATTAGTTTTGAAAATTTTTAGTAATTTGTAGCTTATTTGTTTTACCCTTTTTTCTATATCTTGCTGTTTTCTTTTTTCTTACAATAATTAAATATTAAACAAAAATAAAAACTAAAAAACAAAACTAAAAAAATGTTTTTATTTTTAGTGATGTTTATTTGGATTGTTTTTTTTTGTTTGGGTTTTCTTTTTATTTAAATGAGAAAAATTAGTTGTACATACATTTTAACTCATGTTATTCTTATATATGTTTCACTAACAATGTTTTTGTTTCCTCCTCCTTTCTTTTCTTTTTTCCCATATTTTAACAATAGGGTAGAGGACTTATAACCATTTTTATATATACCTATATTTTTGTTTTGCAGGTTTTTCTTGTCTTATCTTTTCTTTCCTTTTTATTTTTAAGTGTTACTGGTTTGTATGCCCCTTCACACACATCACTATCACATATTGCACACACTCTTGGCTCTATACTCGAGCTTGCTCAAAAACCCAAGGATTAGGTGGTGCTCCGACATTGTCATTGAAGAGGTCTTGTACCTCCCTGACACTTGTCGGTTCACCACTTAGATTGTACATGAGATCATGGAATAGTCATATTGAGGGGGTTTATCCCTACTTGTGACTAGATTCATGAATCAGATCCTTATAAAGGGCAATCTGGGGACCATGACTTTTAGAGGTTTAGACCCGTCCCAATTTTCACTAATAGAGCAAACCTAGTGGCCAACCTGATTAAAGTCCTAACTTAGAGTGTGTCCATCCTTAAGTTTTACCTGTCATAGTACACAAGGGGGCATTTTTTCTTTGTTACTCATCTTCATGTTTTTTTTTCTTTTTTTCAAAAAGGGATCCACTTTTTTAGTTTTTTTCTAAAAGAAAAATGATTTACACAAGTCCTTTTGCTTTTAACAAAAATATAACAAAAAATCATTTTCATATTTTGTAACTCATGCATTTCTGTAAATAAAAAATGGGATTGTGTAAATATTTTTTTTAACTCATCAACATTTTTTTAACTCACTCATATTCTTTGTAGAAGAATAAAAAATATGATCCATGCAATTCATGCACTAATTAATTTTTTGAGTCAATATGAAGAAATAAAAATTCATTTTTCATGCATTGCATGCATCAATTACTTTCTATGTCAACTACAAAAAAAAAATTAAATTAAAAAATTCATGTCATGCATATGGTGAAAAAAACACTCAATATTCTTCATAC
The DNA here is from genome assembly GCA_030762895.1 of Sophora flavescens. NCBI lineage: Eukaryota > Viridiplantae > Streptophyta > Magnoliopsida > Fabales > Fabaceae > Sophora > Sophora flavescens. Next base: position 4,508,237 of record CM061062.1, read on the forward strand.
ATCTTATACATCAATTTCATTGACCTCTTGGATAAAAAAAAGAAACAAAAAATAAAAATCCATTCATCTCATTTTTTCATGCATCTCTCAAGAAAATTTGATAAAGGATGAACCATTACATGCATTTCATACCTCTTTGGGTCAATATAAAAACAAATCATTCATCCCATACATTCAAAAAACGCATGCATTGGTATTGTTATAAAAAAAACTCCTTTTTTCATACAATTCTCTAAAAAAAATATATGAAGGATTCATTTCATGCATCTCACACATCAGTACTTGGCTCAAAACAAAAAATCTTTGCTATGCATCTCATATACTCATTTCATTTTAAGTTGAACATTTATTAAAAATAATTCATTCCATACATTGTGCTCCTTAACTGGAGAAAAGTGAACCACTGCACTTTCAATAAAAAAACAATGTCAATTAAACCTTGGATCATGAGGTGGAACTAGAGACAATATTTGCTCAAGTGGCCGAAAGTGTAGGCGCAACCTTTTGCCTAATCATGGATGTTTGGATGTCAATGTGAAAAATTTCATATCGTCCTACTGGAGTCAGGTGGCGCATATTCAGGCTCTTATGGAGTAATCTTTGGAAAATCATGCAAATTCAGGATAATAAGGCCCTGACCGAGGAAGAAAGAAATCATGATAAGGACAGTCCCAATCAACTATGGAGAGTTCAAGATGAAGGTTATGCTAACATCACCAGAGATTCACATCCTAGTGATTGAAAAGAGGCAATACTTTGTGATCCCTGTCTTGAGAATTTCTAGGCAACCAAGCCTAGATTTGTTTATCAGGGATTTACCATGGTTTTGTTGTATTCCATCATGAGATAATTGAACCATGTTCACTTTCTTGAAGCATTAATGTAATGAATTTGCATGCGTACCTTGTCTCATCCTGTCTTTACATCTCCATCCCACCATAATGTTTCTCTCGTCATACTCAAATCTCATCTTCCTTTTTTCCTCTTCCCTAAGTACCTCTTTTGGATTGGTTAATAAGGCCCACTATCTTGAAAGTTCTCTATGGGCAACAATGAAACCCACATATGCCCATACCTTTTCAAAAGAAAAAAAAGAAAAAAAAAGGGAAAGATAGAAAATAATAAAAATAAAAGGGGAGGAAATAAATAAACACTCGGTGAGCACCATCTTTTTGTTTTTCAAATAAAGTTTTCAAAATAAAGCAATCATCATTTGAAATGAAGTTTGGCCATCTTTCTCTATCCTTAACAAAATATCATCATTACCCCTACTTACCCCTTTTGAGCCTGACAAATTTCTTCAAAGAACCTTGGACAAGTATCACCCCTAAACAAGAGGCAAGCAAGAAGGAAATGGTGATCATGAAGCATAAAATGAAGGGAAAAAAGAAGAAGAAGAAGGAACAAAAATAAAGATGGAGAAAGAAAGAGGATGAAAAACCTCATGCAACAAAAAGGAAAGAAGAATAAAAAGGAAAGTTAGCGCAAAGCAAATGTTCTAAAAAAATAAAATAAAAAGAACATGGATCCTTGGTCCTTTTCAACCCTAAAAGCACTTTGTTTGAGCCTTATATCCTTTCTTTCATGACCCTCAACCATTGGCCACGTTATACGCCTCAAAAAGTCCATTCTGATCAATGAATGATTGCTACTTTTTCATCAATTTTAATTATAGACAAAAAGTTTGTGCTCTCCTAGTTTTTAATTGATTGCTCCTCTTCAAAAAAAAAAAGAGAAAAAAGGGAAAGAATGGAAAAAAAAAAAGGAAAAAAGAAAGCTCGTTAAGCTGAAAACCCTCATTGGTATTCTAAGTAAAAGCTAGGGCAAGATCTACATGGGCAAAACTTTGCTTTCAAGGGCCTTATTCTAGAGCATTGGATGCCCTACACTGGGGCAGCACCATCCTCAAGTTTTCCGCATCAAGTGCCCTACACTGGGGCAATTCCATTCTGGGAACCCTACATTGGGGCACTCCATCCTGAAGGAAACTATTATGGGGCAATTTTGTTCTTAAGCGGCATACATGACTGATACGAAGCCCATTGGGGCAATATCCTGTTGACCTCTATATCACCTCTTGTGTGCCTTGCTATCAACACCATTTGAATCGTCCAACTTCCGACACCGATCAAGAAGTTGTTCAAGAAATGATGTCCTTTCCTATCATACTTTTGAATCCCTGCATGTTTGTTACATGATGCTTCGGGTAAGGTAATTATGAGTTCAAGTACAATTTAACCATCTAATGGTAATTCTTTGATGAAGAACTCTGGCCAGAAGATTTCTGAATACAAGGAGGAAAGCGGCATCCTCAATTAGCAATTCAAACAAGAGCATTGATCCTCACAAATCAGGGTGGCAAAAAATTGCTCACTCACCCAAAAAAGAAGAAGAAGAAGAAACAAATCAAAAATCAAAATAAAAAAATATAAAGAAAATGAAAAGAAAAGAAAAGAAAAAAGCCCGCTAGGTTGAAAACCCGAAAGAGCAACCTAGGCAAAAGTTAGGGCAAAGAACAATGAAAATAAAAGAAAAAGAGCCCGCTAGGTTGAAAACCCGAAAGGACAACCTAAGCAAAAGTTAGGGCAAAGAACAATGAAAATAAATGAAAAGGAGCCTGCTAGGTTGAAAACCAGAAAGGGCAACCTAGGCAAAAGTTAGGGCAAAGAACAATGAAAATAAAAGAGTAAAAGAGCCCACTAGGTTGAAAACTCGAAAGAGCAACCTAGGCAAAAGTTAGGGCAAAGAACAATGAAAATAAAAGAGAAAAAGAGCCCGCTAGGTTGAAAACCCGAAAAGGTAACCTAGGCAAAAGTTAAGGAAAATAAACCTTAGGCTGAAAACCTGCAAAGGCAGCCTAGGAGGAGGATATGGTCCAACATTTCTACAAGCACTCACCACACTGGGGAAAAATTGTTAAGGAATGATTGAGGAAGGTGTGTTTGAGGAATCAGAAACAAAAGCCAAGATCTGTGTCATCAAAAGGCTGAGGGGAATTGTTGAGTCACCGGCAAGTGTACTGGGTCGTCGCAAGTAATAAAATAACACGGTAAGTAATTACCGAGGTCAAACACAAGGATTGGGCTACCAATTATTCCAATTCGTAGGAAATTAGATATGTTTGGTCAAGCAAGCAAGTGGTTGAAGGGAGAGAGAGAATGGGATCACAATCTAAATTAAAAATCAAATAAGAATAATTAACTAAAAATCTACAATTAAAATGTCTAAGGTCTCAAATCCACCTACCCAATCATGCATAGTACCCAAGTGATGATGGTTCCTTCCCTAGGTTCAATTACAATGTCAACCAGGACCCCCAAATTATTCTATATCCACTGTCGTGCTCAATAGGACGTATTCAACGATTTGGATTAATTACTTACTAGGTCTCATAACCCTAATAATCAAACTCTATTAAATCCGGTTCCTATAAGGTTGCACCGATCTCCTACTCACTCTTGTGCAATAGTCGATCGATGATCCCAATTCAAGTTCTAAAACGCAAATTGCCTCCTAAGCCTCAACACGTTTAACTAGTCGATCACGCAAGCATATGATCAACACAATCAATTCAGAATTGGAAAACATTAATAGAGATAAGGGAGAGAGACATACATCACATCGAATCTACACCGCCATGGATGGTTTCATTGATCCCTTAGACGAGGGGATTAGCTCCTCATGCCCGTAACGACATACAAACAATCGGAATTCATCCCAAAAATAAAAATAAGAAAAAAATAGGGAGACGCAGCTCCAGAGTAACAAGGATTCGTCCTAAACGCTACAAAATAGTGGAGAACCAAAAGCTTCAAGAGATCCCTTCAATCTGCCCTAAAACAGCAATTTATAGAATTCAGGATCTGCGCTCGCTCGCGAGGCGAATATTAAAAATGGCATGCTTTCAAATTGGACTCTCGCGAGGCAAGCAGCCTCTCGCGAGGCAAGACAGAAAGGATGACTGTTGCTGCTTAGCTGGTCTTCAGGCTCGCGAGGCGAGCAGCCTCTCGTGGGGCGAAACCTCCAGAATTGTTTTTCCACTGTTTTCTTCATCTTCCTTGACTCTAAGAGGTTCACTTTTAATCTGAAACAACAAAAGGAAACAAAAAGCGTAATTCTATTCAAAATAAACTAAAAACTACAAAAAATGCCTAGAGCGAGTCAAAGTCTAACTTAGGAACAAAACAAGGCCAAATTTGGGCGAAAACGAGATTGAACTCGAATAATTAGCACATAAACCACAGTCTTACTAGTTATAAAACTAGATAAGCCAGAGGTTTATCAAAACACCCCAAACTTAAACCTTGCTTTTCCCCAAGCAAGCTAAAACTCAAAAAAAGACTCAAGACTTGGCAAGCTTAAGGGATTCAATCAATTTTGCACAAATTTCATGCAATTTAACACAACAATTTTTCTTCAATGATTTCCCCCCTTGCATCAATGTAATCCCCACATTCATTTACTTTAAACAATTGAGAACTTATCATTCATGCAAGCATTAATCTAAGTTGAGGATCAAAGTTACACACAAAAGGGAGATCACCAATTTCAAACAATTGCCTTCCTCACAAGGGCATTTAGTATTTCACTCATTCGCTCAAATTTGTCTAGGCTATCAACTTTTCACTCAATTTCACGTTTCAATAGCACTTCCCGTGAATTTGATTTTCATCTCAAAAATGATTCCCACGAAAACATGAAATTAACATCAAAAGGTCTTTTAAAGGTTGTAGTGGGGTTTGGCTAAGGGTAGGATATTCAAGGTTACTAGGCTTAAGTCCCTAGGAACTAAGAGAGCATGAGCATTTGACACATCTTCCACTCAATTTCCTTTTTCCATTTCTCTTTTTGTCTCGGGTGACTATAGCCTTTTCCTTGCTAATCTTTTTGTTTTGCCCCTTTTTCTTTTGGCAATTTTTTTTCTTTCTTCTTTTTTCTTTCTTTTTTGCCTTGGGTCTCAACCTTTATATTTTTTTCTTTTTCTCAACCCATAATGACATATCAAACCTTGTAGCCACCCCAAACTGAGTTTCTTACAACCCTTCTCTTTCTAAGCTTCCATGCTCTCATAATCCTAAGATTTGGTTAACATGGTTTTTTTTTCCAGATTTTGGCTTATAGTATAGGGTCATCAAGAAACAATAGGCTAATTAGGCTCAACGTGGCTAACTAGGGAACATGCAATAGGGATGGTTTCTTTTTAGGCCAAGTGGTTATTTCAAGAAAAATTGCCTAAATCATTTGATGCAACATATAGACATGAAAACCATGAAGAGATTCAAGAAAATTCGGGAAAGTGCAACTTAAAAGTGATTCACACAATCAAAAACATTGTTGGAGGCTTAAATCCTCACCTGGACATTTTGCAAATTGTTTGACCGAGATACAATTCCTAGTGTGTGCACCCCTTCACCCCAAACTTGTCATAAATCAAGCAATCACAACAAAATTCTCAAAGTTCAGTTTTCAATTTTTTCACATGGGGATCAATTTTCTATTTTCAGAACCTAGGGGGAAATCATCGATGGTCAAAATAATTCATGCAATCAATCTATGCTAAATTTAACTAAAATCCAACAAGCTTGCCGACACGACATTCATACACGAACTCTTGATCTTCTCAAATTATTCAAGAGTGACAACAACAACAAAAACAAAAACAAAAACAAAAACAAAAACAAAAACAAAAATAAAAACAAAACAATTGGTCCCTCCCCCACACTTAAAGCATACATTATCCTCAATGAAAGAACACAGATATAAAATAAGAGTGAGGAAGAGAGAGGGTGCTCCCTGATCAAGTTGTATTGTAGGTGGGCGCTTCCACGGAAAGTTCCTCTACGGTTGCATCCTCGTCCAATTGGTCCCTCGGGCACCCCTCTGTTGGGCCAAAGGCCTCTCCTGGAATAAATCCTCCAAATCAAAAACTTAATTGCAGATTCGCGAGGCGAGAGATCACTCGCGAGGCGAATCTGGAAAATTCTTCTTCACATTTTCCAGAATCGCGAGGCGAGTAGTATCTCGTGAGGCGAATCTGGAATTCCAACAGATGATGATGCCCAGAATCGCGAGGCGAAAGTATCCCTCGTGACGCGAGACAGAAGCATGAGCAAGCCTCTGATATTCAGGGCTTCTGTCTCGCGTGGCCATTGTGGATTCGCGTGGCGAATCAAGCTTCTCTTTTTTTTTTACATATATAAATATAGAAACTAAAAATAAAGGATATATAGCTTGGGTTTCCTCCCAATAAGCGCTTCTTTAACGTCACTAGCTTGACTTATTAAGAAGCATCCACCTGGATCCCATAGCCCGTGGCATAAGGGCCAAGAGATGCTCATCATGTGAGATCCTCCACCCGGATCCCATGGCTTGTGAAGTGGAAATTGCAAAAGCAATACAACTCTTTCCATAATTCCACCTAGCACGTGTGTGAAAACTCCATTGACCTCTGCAATTATGAACTCACTTCCTCTCGGGTCAAATGGTGTTTTCACGAGGAAGTGTGCCAGACAAATGGGAGGGACTAACTTACCAGTGTCCACACATGCATGCAAGCCAACATATTTATTTAATGCAGCAAAATCAGATTGCTCAGCAAGCATGGTGGAGCCCACTACCACTTTATCTTCATTTTGAACTATCCCCCAAACCAAATTTTGCTCGAATTGTGCTTCATCTGACTCTTGTACTAACTGTTTTCAAATCTCCTCCACTTGCGTTTTGAAGTTCTGTTTCACAGTTTCGATACTGTCATAATTGGCTCTTGCCTTGGCCTCAGAGGTGGATAGTTCTTGGGAATATTGTTCTAGAGAAACTTTCAAAGGTGTTTGCTCATTCCATTCCCATTCCTCCTCATGCTTCATGATTACACTATAAGCTCATGCATGAGGGCAATCACGTCCCCAGAGCCAGTGATCTCCCAGGGTTACATTAGGCCCAAAGTGATATTTTGTAACACCGTCCAAGACTGGAAAATAATAAGTCTCCATGATTTGCAATCCACCTTGAAAGGGTACCTCGCATACAAAACAGGGCCAAGACCAAGTGGAATCAAAGAAGCAGATGGAAATAATAGAAATAAAATAAAAATAAAAATAACTTAACCAAATAATCAAACTTCCCAAAAATTAGGAAAATTGGTTGTGCCAATCCTCGGCAACGGCGCCAAAATCTTGTTGAGTCACCGGCAAGTGTACTGGGTCGTCGCAAGTAATAAAATAACACGGTAAGTAATTACCGAGGTCGAACACAAGGATTGGGCTACCAATTCTACCAATTCGCGGGAAATTCGATAGGTTTGGTCAAGCGAGTCGAGTGGTTGAAGGGAGAGAGAGAATGGGATCGCAATCTAAATTAAAAATCAAATAAGAATAATTAACTAAAATCTACAATTAAAATGTCTAAGGTCTCAAATCCACCTACCCAATCATGCATAGTACCCTAGTGATGATGGTTCCTTCCCTAGGTTCAATTACAATGTCAACCAGGACCCCCAAATTCTCCTATATCCACTGTCGTCCTCAATAGGACGTATTCAACGATTTGGATTAATTACTTACTAGGTCCATAACCCTAATCATCAAACTCTATTAAATCCGGTTCCTATAAGGTTGCACCGATCTCCTACTCACTCTCGTGCACTAGTCGATCGATGATCCCAATTCAAGTTCTAAAATGCGAATTACCTTCTAAGCCTCAACACGTTTAACTAGTCGATCATGCAAGCATATGATCAACACAATCAATTCAGAATTGGAAAACATTAATTGAGATAAGGGAGAAAGACACACATCACATCGAATCTACACCGTCATGGGTGGTTTCATTGATCTCTTAGACGAGGGGATTAGCTCCTCATGCCCGTAACGACATACAAACAATCGGAATTCATCCTAAAAATACAAATAAGAAAAGAAATAGGGAGACGCAGCTCCAGAGTAACAAGGATTCGTCCTAAATGCTACAAAACAGTGGAGAACCAAAAGCTTCAAGAGATCCCTTCAATCTGCCCTAAAACAACAATTTATAGAATTCAGGATCTGCGCTCGTCGCGAGGCGAGCCAGCTCTCGCGAGGCGAATATTAAAAATGGCGCACTTTCAAATTGGACTCTCGCAAGGCGAGCAGCCTCTCACGAGGCGAGACAGAAAGGATGACTGTTGCTGCTTAGCTGGTCTTCAAGCTCGCGAGGCGAGCAGTCTCTCGCGGGGCGAAACCTCCAGAATTGTTTTTCCACTGTTTTCTTCATCTTCCTTGACTCTAAGAGCTTCACTTTTAACCTGAAACAACAAAAGAAAACAAAAAACGTAATTCTATTCAAAATAAACTAAAAACTACAAAAAATGCCTAGAACGAGTCAAAGTCTAACTTAGGAACAAAACAAGGCCAAATTTGGGCGAAAACGAGATTGAACTCGAATAATTAGCACATAAACCACAGTCTTACTAGTTATAAAACTAGATAAGCCAGAGGTTTATCAGGAATCAATTAAATGAAAATCAAAGGACCAACACTAGGGCAAATTTTATGTGATTCTCGTAATTTTCTTTCCTTATCTTTGCTTTTAATCTTCATGATCCCTTTTATAATTTTGTTCTCATATTGTTATTTTCTCTTAACAAACTAAATTCTCATATTAAGGCCAGAGGCTTTTCTTTCACACTCCCCTGTCGTGTTCACTCTCATGTTTAATCACTATGGTCATGTCTCAATAAAGGTAAATATAAGTTTAATGGTATGATTTAATAATTCTAATGGTAGCACCAATGAATGGCTTGAACCAAAAGGAATCAATATTTCAAATTCAATGGAAGAGATAGCATGCACTGGACGACATAAGAATGATGCAAATAATCTTAATAACATCCACCTCATATGTTATCAGATTCTCGGGTGACCCATGTTGTTAAAAGAATGAACGATGCCTCGTCCCAGGGTGGTCAGTGAACAAGGGTTTGGTTGGTGGAAGTTTTTCCATGAAGCATTTGGTTCCGCTGTCTTCAAAAGGAAAGGATTCTCATTAGTTTTAGATTACTGATTGAATTTTGTCGAGCTCTGAGGCTCACTGCAATTTTATTTTCGAGCTTGGAGGCTCACTGCATTTTTATTTTCGAGCTCTGAGGCTCACTGTAATTTTATTTATGAGCTCTGAGGCTCACTGCATTTTTATTTTCAAGCTCTGAGGCTCACTGCAATTTTATTTTCGAGCTCCAAGGCTTGCTGCATATTTACTTTCCTGTTGGACGAGGGGGTTTCGTCCACTGTAATTTTATTTTTGTGCTCTGAGGCTCACTGTATTTTTATTTTCGAGCTCTGAGGCTCACTGTATTTCATCTTCGAGCTCTGAGACTCACTGCAATTTTATTTTCCAGCTCTGAGGCTCATTGCAAGTTTATTTTCGAGCTCCGAGGCTCGCTGCATATTTACTTTCCTGTTGGACGAGGAGGTTCCGTCCACTGTAATTTTATTTTCAAACTGTAAGGTTTTCTTCTGAGCTCCTCACGCTTTTTCAGACAAAATATGTGTTCATTTTCTTTACTTGTTCATTACTACAATACATGAAAAGTCACGACTAATCATGTCTTCTAGTATGCAACAAGTAAAGAGGGGCAACTGTGAACATCCATTTTTGTCTGTCTTCATTTTATTCTAATTTTTTATGTTTCAGGGAGACTAATAATAATAGTGGAGAGAGAAAGAAGAAAAATAAAATAATGAAGAAAGGAGGAGGCTCATAACTAATTTGCTATTGGACGGGGAGGTCCCGTCCATTACATTGCATTTGTTGTTGGACGGGGAGGTCCCGTCCATTCCATTGCATTTTCTGTTGGACGGCGAGGTCCAGTCCATTAAATTGCATTTGCTGTTGGACGGGGAGGTCCCGTCCATTGCATTTGCTGTTGGACGGCGAGGTCCAGTCCATTATATTGTATTTGTTGTTGGCTTGGGAAGTCCATCCATTATATTGATTGTCTTGGCTGTTGATTACATTGGTCTTGGAGGTCCCGTCCATTGCATTGCTTTGTTTGACTGGAGAGGTCCAGTCCATTACATTGCATTTGCTGTTGGATGGGGAAGTCCCGTCCATTGCATTTGATGTTGGACGGCGAGGTCCAGGCCGTTCCATTGCATCTTTAAGTTTCTGTTGGACGAGTAGGTCTTCCATTGCATTTTTAAGTTTCTGTTGGACGCGTAGGTCTTCCATTGCATCTTTGAGTTTCTATTGGACGGGTAGGTCTTCCATTGCATATTTAATTTTCTGTTGGACGAGGAGGTTCAGTCTAGTGCATATCTAATTTTGCATATCTAACTTTCTGTTAGACAGAGAGGTTCCGTCCACTGCAAATTTATTTTCATGCTGGAGGCTAAAGAATAAAGAAAGAAAAAGAAGAAGATAATGAAGAAAGGACGAAGAAAGGAAGGAGAAAAGGACAATCAGCGAAAAGAAGAAAAGAGATTGAGTTGCTTCTCCTAACCCTAAAAAACCCTATTTTACATATCAGACAAGACCTCTTTTCCTCCTCTCACTCTCCAACCGCCCCTACGCCTCCTTTACCCATTGGTCCATCTTCTTCCTCATCTCCTCCTTCATTTTAACCTAGCAGTCCCACTCCTAATCCTAAAAAAATCCATTTTACATATCAGACAAAACCCCACATCCTCCACTCTCTTAACCACACCACACTTCCTTCTCTCTTCAAACACGCAACCTTCATATCAAATCGCCTCCTTTCCTCTGCTCGCGCCACCTCCACCTGGGAACACGCGATCTCTGCTCAGAACCTCCCAAACTCCGGATTTCGTGAGACCAACCTTGAAGCCGTTGGGTAAGGAGAAGCATGAGGTCCTCTCCTCTACCCCTATAAAGGGCGATGCAGAAAATAGAAGAAGCGGTGGGGTGTTTATTTTTGGTTTGAGAGAAAAGAGAGTTTTTTTTTCTGTTTTTACAGGAAAGGGGATTTTTTTTTGGTTTGGAGAAAAAAGAGAGTTTTTTTTTTTCCGTTTTGACAGAAAAGGGGAGTTTTGGGGTTTTGACAGAAAAGGGGGTCGATAAATTCTTTGATCTGTGTGTGTCAACTTTGTAAAATTTTTGAGGTTTCTTGTTCTTTTTTTTTTTGTGTGGGGAGTGTTCCGTTTCCTCCTGTTGTTTTTTGGTTTTGTTGATAAACTTGGAAAAAGTAGATTGAGAAGTCAGGAAGAGTCACAATTATTGTATTCAGTCACTATTATTTGGAATTCATTCTCTGTGATTTGGGGAACATCAAGAGAAATATCAAAGGAAGATCTCGTTTGGTAACCTTAGTTTCTTCCTCTCGATCACTGAATTAGGAACACTGTTCTTATTGGGTTTTTATTTATTTGTTCTTGCTAATGATGGTTCATGTTCTGCTTGGATTATATGCTGAGTTTTAGTCAAATGTTTAAATTGTGTGCTTAAGAAGAATCAAAACTCTGTAAATGATTTGTTGATTTTCAAGAATATTTTTAAATGACATTTATGTTTATCAAGGCTATCATCTAAAATTTCCATCTTGTCATTAACTCATTATGGTGATTGCAATGTTATTAATGTAATTGATCTTTTTTTGGGTTCTTTTTTATTTTCTTAATTAATAATAAATGCTAAAGTTGGTAATTTCTCTTCAAAATGGAAATCTTTTGAAAATAATGAATCCCCTTGATTGTATAATTGATTGATTCTAAAAAAATTCAAGTGAAAAGGGTAAAGTAAATATTTTCAAAGTTACTAAAAATTTAGACAACTAATTTTGGGTAACCATTTTTATGGATGTTCTAGGGTGCCGTGGGGTAAAGTCTTCATGCCTTCCCTAGACGTAATCGACTCCCGAACCCAAAGCCTTTCTTTAAAATGGTTTTCCAACTTTCCCGAAATTAAATAAGGTTGGTGACGACTCCATGTTTATTCTCTAAAAAAGAAACTGGTTTTCTTTTCGGTCGCGACAGTTGTTTTTGTTATTTTAATGGAAATATAAAATGTATATACCATATTTTAGAGTGCTTCATGAATCATGACTATTTCCTTGAAACTTAGTTTCATTAAAATGGTCGTTTGTCATTATCAGTACTTCTTCAGTACATGTACTCTTAGTTGCACCTGGAAGTTGTCCTCTAGTATTATAGCTAATTGCAGATTATATGAAGCTAACATCAAAATTTATAAATAAGTTTGTCAATTGAAAGAAATCCTCTATAGGTATTTCACTTTTGAGTTAACTCTTCAGCATTGTGTTTGTTGATTTTGTTTTGATTGTTTTGATATGTTGATGATATAGATGATTTAGTTTCCTAGTTTATCATATATCTGTTGTAAATAGGAAATATTCTCAATCCCTGAAATCAATGGATTTGATACTACACTTTGTAATTCTTGTTCTATAAATTCACAAAGCTGAGAGGGTTTCTCTCAAGCTATTCAACAATCTTATGTTGGTATCTAGAGCTAGGTTCAATCTGGTCACGAACCTGGTCACGAAACAGTTCTCCTGCGACCGTCTCCAGCGATTATCTCCGATCACCAAAGTAAGGTGACCATACATCTTAGAAACGGCCGGTGATCGTTTTCCATGAAGACCCATCTCTGTATGCCTCCGCACGCGCCTCCACACGCCGACAACATCCACTGCTCCTCCAAGCACGTGGGGTCCATGTGCCGTCTTGCACGTGTCCGTTAGTCTTCCGACTTGTTCCGATCATTTTTCCGACGTCCTCTGCCTCTTTTGGAGGGTCAAATGTGAACTTTGGTCAGTTTGGCTTTTTCCCCTCTCATTATGTCCTTTTTTCGTCCCTTGCCGCCACTGTTTCACCTGCTGCTGATTCTGGTGCTGGTACTGGGTCTACACGGAAGGGTCTCATCTCTTTTGCCTTCTCTGGAAGTCCCATTATCACATCAGAAAAACTCAATGGTAAGAATTTTGTGGATTGGTACAATGCAGTTGAAGTTTGGTTTTTATGTCAAGGGCTTTTATGAACATCTCACCAAGAAGGAAGCAGAGATTGATGAGAAAATTCGTGATGAATGGAAAAGGGCAGATTATCAGTTGGCCTCTCTTTTATGGCAGTCTATTGATCCGATGATCTTAGAAGGTACTAGCAAAACTTGATAGGTGGGGGGGCCGGGGGGGGGGGGGGGGGGGGGGGGGCGGGGCCGCGGGGCAAAACTTTGCATCGTTCAATGTAGTTAGATGATCAAAAATTTGACGATCAAGACTCACCTCTTCCCTCTCTGTCTTTAAATTCACTCTTATTTATACCTGGATGTCCTTTTAATTTAATTTCTATCAGTCAACTTACTCGATCTCTTAGTTGTTCCATAACCTTCACTTCTACTTCATTTTCTATCCAGGACCGTAGTACGGGGAAGATGATTGGAGCAGGATCTGAGTCACGCGGTCTCTACTACTTACAACCTCCATCCTCCACAATATGTGCTGCCAAAGAGTCGTCCAGTCTTCTTCATCGTTGTTTGGGTCACCCAAGTTTGAATAAATTAAAGAAAATGGTCTCTCATCTCTCTAATCTACAGTCATTGGAGTGTGAGGCATGTCATCTTGGAAAACATGTTCGGGTATCCATTCCAAGCAAGGTTACAGGTCGTGAAGAGTCTCCTTTTAGTCTTGTTCATTTTGATGTTTGGGGTCCTAGTCGTGTTTCTTCAGTCTTAGGATATAGGTATTTTGTTACTTTCATTGATGATTTTTCTCGTTGTACTTGGTTATTTTTAATGAAAGAACGTTCTGAGTTATTTACTATTTTTCAAAAAATTTGTGCTGAAATACACAATCAATTTGGACAAACTATTCGTATCTTATGCAGTGATAATGTCAAAGAGTATTTTTCTACCCGTTTTAATGCTTTTATGGCATCTCATGGTATAGTTCATCAATCGAGTTGTCCTCACACACCTCAACAAAATGGTGTGGCTAAGCACAAACATCGCCATATCATTGAAACAGCTAGTACTCTCCTATTACATTCCAATGTTCCTGTGCAATTTTGGAGTGACGCTGTTCTCACTGCAGGTTATTTAATAAATCGAATGCCATCTTCTGTTCTCGATAACCAAGTTCCTCACTCTATTCTATATCCTCAGGCACCCCTTTATATTGTTCCCCCTCGTGTTTTTGGCTCCACTTGTTTTGTCCACAATGTTGCTCCAGGTCTTGACAAACTTGCTGCACGTGCCATTAAGTGTGTCTTTCTCGGTTATTCTCGGGCTCAAAAAGGGTACATGTGTTATTATCCTTCAACAAATCTCACTTATATCTTTGCTGATGTCACCTTTTTTTAGGATACACCGTACTTTGCCTCAAGTCCTGTCGGGGTCTGTTTCTCAAGTCTTGCCTATTCCAGTCTTTGATTCTCCCATTTTCAGTCCGACTGTCTCGCATATATATCAGAGGCTATCCATGCTGCTCCTAAGTACCCCACCGAGCCATTTCGTCTCACTTACCACCGCCATCCTCGTCCTACGACTCTAGAAGCTGCACCCGTTGTGGACACCAATGACTCACCTCCTGCTCCTCCGTCTCCATCGATTCCGGCCCAACCTGAGCCTTCAGCTGATCTTCCCATTGCTCTTCGCTAAAGTACTCGTTCTTCCCGCAATCCTCATCCTATTTATAATTTTTTGAGTTATCACCGTTTATCTTTCACCCATTGTGCCTTTGTATCTGCTTTGTCGTCCATTTCTATTCCTAAAACTATTCAGGAAGCACTATCACATCTAGGATGGTGACGGGCTATGATTGATGAGATGACAGCCTTGGAATCTAACCATACTTGGGCTCTTGTTCCATCTCCTCCTAGGAAGTCTACTATTGGTTGCCGTTGGGTTTTCACTGTCAATGTTGGTCCCAATGGGGCAGTGGATTGCTTGAAGGCCCGTCTTGTGGCTAAAGGATATACTCAGATTTATGGTCTTGACTTTGGTGATACTTTTTCTCTTGTTGCCAAAATGGCCTTTGTTCGTCTCTTTTTATCCATGGCTGCAATTTCTTGTTGGCCTTTATATCAGTTGAACATTAAAAATGTATTTTTACATGGTGAGTTGGAGGAGGAAATTTATATGGAGCAACCACCTGGGTTTATTGCTCAGGGGGAGTCAGGTCTTGTTTGTAAACTTCAGAAGGCATTGTACGGGTTGAAACAGTCTCCTCAAGCCTGGTTTGGGAGGTTTAGTAAAGTCATATAGTAGTTTGGCATGATTCGTAGCGAGGTCGACCACTCTGTGTTTTATAAACATTCACCGACTAAAAAAGTCATTTATCTTGTGGTCTATGTGGATGATATTGTAATTACAGGTGATGATCATGAAGGGATCACTAGACTAAAGTAACTCCTGTTTTAGCATTTCCAAACTAAAGATTTGGGCAGGTTGCGGTATTTCCTCGGTATTGAGGTTTCTCTGTCAAGGGCAGGTATTTCCATTTGTCAAAGGAAGTATGCACTTGATATTTTGGAAGAAACTGGGATGCTGAATTGTAAGCCGGTGGATACTCTTATGGATCTGAATGTTAAGCTTATGCCAAATCAGAGGGAGCCATACTCAGACCCAGGTAGATATCAGAGATTAGTAGGAAAGTTGAATTATCTCACTATGACTAGACTAGATATAGCCTTTGCCGTCAGCGTTGTTAGTCAGTTTCTCAACTCCCCTTGTGATAATCATTGGGATGCAGTTACTTGTATTTTAATGTATATTAAAGGATCTCCTAGAAAAGGGCTAACATATGAGAATAGAGGTTACCCAAACATTGTTGCCTATACAGATGCAGATTGGGCGGGATCTCCGAGTGATAGGAGGTCAACATATGCATATTGTGTTTTCATTGGAGGTAATCTCATCTCTTGGAAGAGTAAGAAGCAGAGTGTAGTTGCAAGATCAAGTGCAAAAGAAGAATGTCGAGCCTTGCACATTGCAACTGATTTGCGAGATCAACTGATTTGCCGTTGTAGTTGCAAGATCAAGTTCAAGAGTTGAAGTTTTGCGAGATGGATCATATGCAAATGATTTGTGATAATGAAGCAGCCTTGCACATTGCTTTTAATCCTATCTTTCATGAACTGACTAAACATATAGAGATCGATTGTCATTTCATTCGAGACAAGATTCTTTCAAAGGAGATTAGTACTTCATTTGTCAACTCTAATGATCTACTTGCAGATGTTTTCACCAAGTCTCTACGGGGTTCACAAATAAATTATATATGTAACAGCTTGGTGCTTATGACATCTATGTACCAGCTTGAGGGGGAGTTTTGATATGTTGATGATATAGATGATTTAGTTTCCTAGTTTATCATATATATGTTGTAAATAGGAGATATACTCAATCCCTAAAATCAAGGGATTTGATACCACACTTTGTAATTCTTGTTCTATAAATTCACATAGCTGAGAGGGTTTCTCTCCAGCTATTCAGCAATCTTAAGTGTGTTGATGCCTAGTTATTTTGGGTTGTGAATCAAATCATTGTAGTATATTTTTCTAAATGAACACTAAATGTAGTCAATTTCAAGTTAGAAATTTAGTAGGTTTAGTTATCAAATATGGCAAATTATAGGGTAAGCAAGGTACACAAGTGGCTCATGGTGAGAGACCTTGGGTTGACTGGCTGTAGAAGGTGCTGGAATAATTTCTCGGTAACACACTGTCTAAAATATTTGCACACTAAGCCCCCATGTACGACCAGGTCCCATTCTGCAAAATTGGAAAAGTTATCCTCCCATGTATAGCCTATAACAAATTTGCACCATGAAAAATGAATAATAAAAAGTGAAAAAATATGCACAATTTTCAGGTATTAGGTTTTTAAAATTTTCCAGCTTTTTTTCACCGTTGTTAAATTTTCACGGTGAAAATTTGTCATAGGCCACATAGGACCAATAACGAGTTAGACATGATGATTAACTGGACACATAGGCAAATAAACGGACGTCGGAATAATGTGTCCAACATTTATAAATTTAAGGGCTAAATCCCTATTTTGGTCCCTTATCTTTATTTTAGTTTTCATTTTGGTCGTTTATCTTTTTTTTGGTTCCGTTTTGGTCCCCTATCTTTCAACCGTTAGCCTATTTTGGTCCCTTTTGCCAGTCTACCGCCGTCAGTCACCGGAAACCGCCGCAGTCAGTCGCCGGAACCAAGGCTGTCGCCGAAATCTGGGTTTTAGAGGGAGAAAATCTTGTTTTCCTCTCTCTATCTTCTTCCTTCTTCGTCCTTCCTGTCCCCTTCCTTAAATCCCATTGATGTTGTCACTATTTCATGGAGGAAGGAGGAAGAAGGAGGAAAGAGGAAGGAGGAAGAAGGAAGAATGAGGAAGGAGGAAGAAGGAAGAAGGGAGAGATCTCTAAAACACAGATTCTAGCGGCGATTTCCGGTGGCAGTGGCGGTTTTCGGCGACTAACGGCGGATACCTAACGCCGTCAGTACAAAACTGACCGAGGGAACCAAAATGAAACCTAAAAAAAAAGATAAGGGATCAAAATGGACCAAAAAAAATACAATGGACAAAAATGAAAACTAAAATAAAGATAAGGGACCAAAACACTAATTTAGCCTAAATTTAAGGGTCTAAATAATTTATTTATTTTAATAATACCAAAAGTGGGTCATTAAAATTTTGGAGGCCTTTGTTTACCCAAAAAAAAATGGAAAACTGTTTGATACAAATTAAACTTAAGGGTCACAATAACTTAAGGTACCTGTTTGATACAAATTAAACTTCAGGACGTAAATAAACTTAATGGACCAATTTAAAAAGTTAAATTAACTTAAAGGACGAAGGCTCTGATTATGCCCTAAAAGAGGGTTGGGTTATGGTGCACCACCCATATTTTACACCACCTACTACACCACTCATGTGACAAATTTTGGGCCAATCAAATTGCCACATAGGTTGGTCAAAATTTCAAACTTTCTAGTTATATTATACTGTAGTCAAACTATATGAATACAGTATATTGTAGTATAATATATGTGCTTTTTGTATTTGCAAATTTAACTCATATTAAAATAATGTTTTTTGATTAAAAAATTGATTATATTGCAAAATATTATTGACAACGAACATTATTTTAATTCATATTAAAATATTATTTTGTAATATAATCAGTTTTTTTAATAAAAAACATTATTTTAATATGTGTTAAATTTACGAATACAAAGAGTACATATACTATACTACAATATATTGTATTCATATATTTGACTATAGTAGAAATACAACTAAAAAGTTTGAAATTTTGATCAAACTCATGTGACAATTTGATTTGTCCAAAATTTACCATGTAACGCCCTTCGTTACATTAGTAACCCAAATTAATTTTCTAGTAAAACCTTTAAAAATATTTAAATTAAATAATATAATCATAAATTTTTTCACAAAAATGACTTATGAAAGTATCTCGTATATTCAAAATAAATGAATAAAGTATTAGTGCTAAATAAAACATTACATCCAAATAAAATAAAGCCTCATAAAAAAATAATTAATAAAATCCACATATTTCTTTTACAATTGTTTTTGTCTCAAAACACGGACGTCTAATAAACCCAAAAGAACAAATAAATAAAATATAACTAATATCTTCAAGACTCTCTCAAAACACTGTATCATCCATCTCATCACCTGCAAACTCTGAAAGACAACACCACTAATGAGATTTTTAATCCCAGTAAGTAAACACAGTTCTAAAAGGTTTTCAAAAAGATGTTTCTTTCAACCGGCACGGTAACCGGAAAAACAACCATGGTAATCCGCTATTTTTTCCAAAATAATGTTCATTATAAAAATACATTTAATTACAACAATCATGTAGCGACAACATAATCAAATATCATATATTAATTAAACAAAGTAATCACACATCACACAATAACACAATCCTCAAGTGGCTCAGAAACCCCACTGTGTTGGTTTCTTTCCCAATTCGGTGACTCGAGAACTTCATTAAATTGGTTCCTTGCCCCTTGTCTACGGTGACTCGGGAACCTCATTCTAGAATTGATTCTTTGCCACCCTCTTTATGGTGACCCGAGAACCTCGTTCTAGAATTGATTCCTTGCCCCCATGGTGACTCGGGAATCCCATTTTAGAATTGACTCCTTGCCCCTATGGTGACCCGAGAACCTCGTATTTAAATTGGTTCCTTGCCTCCCATTAATGGTGACCCGAGAGCCTTGTTCATAAAATGGATTCCTTGCCCCATATCTTATTTTTAGATCTGTACGGAGAGCAATTTCACAAGGCAGTGTGCGCTCCTTAATGATTTTTGCTGTTTAAAAACGTTACAGAGATGACCTTCTATCTACTAAAACCAATATCTTTCCATATTTCTAAAACAAATAAATCTTGCGTACATCATGGTAACTGATAGGAGATTTGCTTCAGTCTCCTTTAATTCATTTTAGATATAGGTGGGACCCGTCACCCTATCTTCTAGGAATTCAAAAGAATTCCTCCTTATGTGTTGCAGTGCAACTCTAATTTGGCTAGAGCCAAATCGCCACTTTTTTATATTATTATTTTATAATTATTAAATCATTCCAATAAAATTTTATACTATCAATTCATTCCACTAAATCTCACGATATCTTAATTTTTTAATTTAAAAGACAATATCGAAATTTTAGGATGTTACAGGATGTATCTGTCATCCCCTCTAACGAGGAGGTATCTGTCTTCCTCTTCCCAGAAGAGGGTACCTTAACAATCCCAAATAATATCTCAAAAACATATTTTGGGCATATATCATGACCCCATGACATGACATATGACTTCATACATCAGTCTCAACGCTATAATATCATGACAAGACAACACTATAACATCATATATAATATAAAAGAGCATGTCACAACAACACAATCCTTACCAATTAAACATATTCTTTAATAATAATTAAAATTGGAAATGACCCATACTATAATTAATTAAAAAAAATGATTATTGTCCAATTAACTAATTAAAACTTGAGTGGAGCATGACCCAGGAACCCAAAAAGATTTATTTCCAATATCAAATAAGAATTGGCCATGCCCAGTGAAGTAGAACTTCACGCTCAGTTCAATGAGAATTAGCGCTGGCTAACGTTTTACCATTAACAATTAAAAGAAAGGAATTTACAGGCACACAACACGACAATTTCATACAAAACTATTTTTTGTTATACAATTAAAGGAAAACATATTTATTATGTCAATTCATATAAACCCCAAAATATTTTAAGAACCTTAAATCAAGAATCAAGAACCCTAAAATTAATTGTACCATGGAACGGTGAACAAAGGTGTTTTTACTTACCTCTTGAAGACCACCAAAACGTTATGTGTGCTCCTACGATGAATCTTAACGTCTTAGGAACGATCTCTTCCCCAATCTCTTCTTAGACCCATCTCTCATCAAATATATTCTCTCAAGGTATAGAACCTCCCTCAACAACCCCTATAGTGTTTTAGAGTTTTTAGGGTTTTCTCAAGTATTAATTTGATGTAATTCTCAAATTAGA
Organism: Sophora flavescens; assembly: GCA_030762895.1. NCBI lineage: Eukaryota > Viridiplantae > Streptophyta > Magnoliopsida > Fabales > Fabaceae > Sophora > Sophora flavescens. Next base: position 4,528,764 of record CM061062.1, read on the forward strand.
AGTCCTGAAATTTGAATTTAAAGACCCAATATATTATTTCCTTTTTATTTATTTATTATTAGATAAGACTAACACCATCAAATAAAATTGGAAAAGATAATCTAACTATATAATATCCAAAATGTTATTATCAAACTATTTCGGAAAGTATATCAATTTGTTTAACAAAATATCATGTTGCTATAAATACATTAAAAAAATATAAATCCAAACTATAAATATATTATATAGTAAATATTTTATCTAAAATCTACATATAATACTATATATATATATATATATATATATATATATATATATATATAAAACTTAATCTAATGATAACATACATAATTATAATAAATAAAGGATATTAATGATAAAAGATATTAACGATAACAAAAGATAATTCCTTTTTATTTAATCATATCTACATAAATTAATTACTGATTTGTAATCATATAACTATTTTTTTACAAAGTAATCATATATTAAGAAGCTATAAATATAATAATTTTAATAAATCAATTCCTATTAAATTATCTAGTAGCCAATTTTTGGGATATTACATTTCTCCCCTCCTTAAGAAATTTAGTCCTCGAAATTTGTTTACACCTAATCTAGATTATAAAATAAAAAAAAAATCAATGTGTGACATACCCGACTGATGACCTATACCCAAACCACACTAGGATCTATCTAGCGCAATCTCTAAGGTAACATGGACTTAAACAAGTATGCACAAGAACAAACACATAAGTAACTAGTCACAATATTTAACACCTAAAGCTTAGAGGTTAATTGTGAACCTAATGCATCTTTGTTACCCTTAGCTTAATGATGATCCTACCATTATGTTCTCTCTTAAAATGTTCTCTTAAGACTCCCCTCCTTAGGGACAACGGTCATATTCTTAACAACACTAGCCTACCAACAGATAATAAGTAATTCCCTTGACCCGAAGATTGCAACTATTGATCTAAAATTTGCCTCTCTTAAATAGTTTCTAAAATAAATTATCACCAATTTTAACTCATCTCATTCCAAGGCTAAAGCAACAAGAAACACATTCGATTCATATTCTTATACTCACCTAATTGTCCCTTAAGTTCACTTAACTCTAGAGATACTATTGTCAAAACACCATTCACCTCTATTTTAACCAACAATAAGAAGATGTATCCTTATGCTCCTCAACCAAGTATTTAAGACAAAGTGTAGTAACTACGTTACGACTAAACACAGGAGAATTTACTACGGATTTTTTTTTATTCTTTATAAACCAAATGCACAAAATATCTCACATACATATGGAATTACTTATTTACTTAATAGAAAATTACAATAGTCCATGATTGATTTACATATACCGTAGAGACATGAATTATGATCATCAAAATAATATTTTCATCACAACAAACAATCTCAGGTAAGTTCAATCAAAATCAATAATTAATCTAAATCAACAATATAGATCAAGTTTTGTACACCAAAGAACAATTTAAACAGGAAGTGGAGGTAAACAACACACACAACAACAACAAAAAAAAAAAGCAATCAAGCACCAATCAACTCCAAAGTTTATCACACAACAAATTTAAAAAAAAAAACTTTTTCTCATTAACAAAACTCATACCCTTGAATGTTAGTCGCCATAAATCTGTACACCACCAATCAAATATTGGGTTGGCCAGGCCCAACATCTAAAAGAATAGCATGCAGTTTTTATAACTCTAACATCAATCCTATGCGCCCATGTTTTAATTTTAGAAAAAGCACCATTACCACAGTCCGATTTAGAATCGAACTGCTCTGATACCATAAATGTAACGCCCTTCGTTACATTAGTAACCCAAATTCATTTTCTAGTAAAACCTTTAAAAATATTTAAATTAAATAATCTAATCATAAAATTTTTCACAAAAATCACTTATGAAAGTATCTCGTATATTCAAAATAAATGAATAAAGTATTAGTGCTAAATAAAACATTATATCCAAATAAAATAAAGCCTCATAAAAAAATAATTAATAAAATCCACATAATTCTTTTACAATTGTTTTTGTCTCAAAACACGGACGTCTAATAAACCCAAAAGAACAAATAAATAAACTATAACTAATATCTTCAAGACTCTCTCAAAACACTGTATCATCCATCTCATCACCTGCAAACTCTGAAAGACAACACCACTAATGAGATTTTTAATCCCCGTAAGTAAACACAGTTCTAAAAGGTTTTCAAAAAGAAGTTTCTTTCAACCGGCACGGTAACCGGAAAAACAACCATGGTAATCCGCTATTTTTCCAAAATAACGTTCATTATAAAAATACATTTAATTACAACAATCATATAGCGACAACATAATCAAATATCATATATATATTAATTAAACAAAGTAATCACACATCACACAATAACACAATCCTCAAGTGGCTTAGAAACCCCACTCTGTGTTGGTTTCTTGCCCAATTCGGTGACTCGAGAACTTCATTAAATTGGTTCCTTGCCCCTTGTCTACGGTGACTCGGGAACCTCGTTCTAGAATTGATTCCTTGCCACCCTCTTTATGGTGACTCGAGAACCTCGTTCTAGAATTGATTCCTTGCCCCCATGGTGACTCGGGAATCCCATTTTAGAATTGACTCCTTGCCCCTATGGTGACCCGAGAACCTCGTATTTAAATTGGTTCCTTGCCTCCCATTAACGGTGACCCGAGAGCCTTGTTCATAAAATGGATTCCTTGCCCCATATCTTATTTTTGGATCTGTACGGAGAGAAATTTCACAAGGCAGTGTGCGCTCCTTAATGATTTTTGCTGTTTAAAAACGTTACAGAGATGACCTTCTATCTACTAAAACCAATATCTTTCTATATTTCTAAAACAAATAAATCTTGCGTACATTAAGGTAACTGATTTGAGATTTGCTTCAGTCTCCTTTAATTCATTTTAGATATAGGTGGGACCCATCACCCTATCTTCTAGGAATTCAAAAGAATTCCTCCTTATGTGTTGCAGTGCAACTCTAATTTGGCTAAAGCCAAATCGCCACTTTTTTTATATTATTATTTTATAATTATTAAATCATTCCAATAAAATTTTATACTGTCAATTCATTCCACTAAATCTCATGATATCTTAATCTTTTAATTTAAAAGACTATATTAAAATTTTAGGATGTTACAGGATGTATCTGTCATCCCCTCTAACGAGGAGGTATCTGTCTTCCTCTTCCCAGAAGAGGGTACCTTAACAATCCCAACTAATATCTCAAAAACATATTTTGGGCATATATCATGACCCCATGACATGACATATGACTTCATACATCAGTCTCAACGCTATAATATCATGACAAGACAACACTATAACATCATATATAATTTAAAAGAGCATGTCACAACAACACAATCCTTACCAATTAAACATATTCTTTAATAATAATTAAAATTGGAAATGACCCATACTATAATTAATTAAAAAAATGATTATTGTCCAATTAACTAATTAAAACTTGAGTGGAGCATGACCCAGGAACCCAAAAAGATTTATTTCCAATATCAAATAAGAATTGGCCATGCCTAGTGAAGTAGAACTTCACACTCAGTTCAATGAGAATTAGCGCTGGCTAACGTTTTACCATCAACAATTAAAAGAAAGGAATTTACAGGCACACAACACGACAATTTCATACAAAACTATTTTTTGTTATACAATTAAAGGAAAACATATTTATTATGTCAATTCATATAAACCCCAAAATATTTTAAGAACCTTAAATCAAGAATCAAGAACCCTAAAATTAATTGTACCATGGAAGGGTGAACAAAGGTGTTTTTACTTACCTCTTGAAGACCACCAAAACGTTATGTGTGCTCCTACGATGAATCTTAACGTCTTAGGAACGATCTCTTCCCCAATCTCTTCTTAGACCCACATCTCCCATCAAATATATTCTCTCAAGGTATAGAACCTCCCTCAACAGCCCCTATAGTGTTTTAGAGTTTTTAGAGTTTTCTCAAGTATAAATTTGATGTAATTCTCTAATTAGAAGTCTTGAAATTTGAATTTAAAGACCCAATATATTATTTCCTTTTTATTTATTTATTTATTATTAGATAAGACTAACACCATCAAATAAAATTGGAAAAGATAATCTAACTATATAATATCCAAAATGTTATTATCAAACTATTTCGGAAAGTATATCAATTTGTTAAACAAAATATCATGTTGCTATGAATATATTAAAAAAAATATAAATCCAAACTATAAATATATTATATAATAAATATTTTATCTAAAATCTACATATAATACTATATCTTATATATATATATATATATATATATATATATATATATATATATATATATATAACTTAATCTAATGATAACATACATAATTATAATAAATAAAGGATATTAATGATAAAAGATATTAACGATAACAAAAGATAATTCCTTTTTATTTAATCATATCTACATAAATTAATTACTGATTTGTAATCATATAACTATTTTTTTTTACAAAGTAACCATATATTAAGAAACTATAAATATAATAATTTTAATAAATCAATTCCTATTAAATTATCTAGTAGCCAATTTTTGGGATATTACATACCACATATAAATGATGTAGTCCTTTTTATTTATTTATTATTAGATAAGACTAACACCATCAAATAAAATTGGAAAAGATAATCTAACTATATAATATCCAAAATGTTATTATCAAACTATTTCGGAAAGTATATCAATTTGTTTAACAAAATATCATGTTGCTATAAATATATTAAAAAAAATATAAATCCAAACTATAAATATATTATATAATAAATATTTTATCTAAAATCTACATATAATACTATATCTTATATATATATATATATATATATATATATATATATATATATATATATATATATATATATATATGTATATATAAAACTTAATCTAGTGATAACATACATAATTATAATAAATAAAGGATATTAATGATAAAAGATATTAACGATAAAAAAAGATAATTCCTTTTTATTTAATCATTTCTACATAAATTAATTACTGATTTGTAATCATATAACTATTTTTTTTTTACAAAGTAACCATATATTAAGAAACTATAAATATAATAATTTTAATAAATCAATTCCTATTAAATTATCTAGTAGCCAATTTTTGGGATATTACATACCACATATAAATGATGTAGTCCTTTTTATTTATTTATTATTAGATAAGACTAACACCATCAAATAAAATTGGAAAATATAATCTAACTACATAATATCCAAAATGTTATTATCAAACTATTTCGGAAAGTATATCAATTTGTTTAACAAAATATCATGTTGCTATAAATATATTAAAAAAAATATAAATCCAATTTATAAATATATTATATAATAAATATTTTATCTAAAATCTACATATAATACTATATCTTATATATATAGGTGATACATCCCGGTTCATATATACGGATGATGAATTCCATCTCAAGTCCTCTAGGTCTAGCAAAAGCAATTTCCAAATTTTTTAATTTATCTCGACATTTTTTAGCTTCAAAAGGAAAGGAAGGAGGGGAGAAGCTTCAGAAACGAAGAGAAAGAGCAAAGTTTTTTGAGAGAGATACATCTGCAATATTGTTGTGACAGATTCGAAGATGCTAAAGTGTACGAGGTATGTGTGTGGAACCCTTCTCTCTAAATCTCACTTCCTTCCTTCTTTATCTTATGCTTCTCATCTCAGACTTCACATTCATTCGAAGAATGTTTCTGCGTTTCACAATATTGATGATGCTGTGTCTTCATTTATGATCATTATCAATAAGCGCCATCCACCTTCTGTATTCGAAATTAACAATATTTTAGGGTCTATTGTGAAGATGAAACACTATGCCACTGCTATTTCACTTTTTCCACAATTGGAGTTTAGGGGAATCACTCCTTCCATAGTTACTTTTAACATCCTGATCAATTCTTACTGCCACTCTGGTCATATGGATTTTGCTTTTTCTGTATCGGGAAAGATTATCAAAATGGGTTATGAATTGAATGTGATAACTTTGACAACACTCATGAAAGGGCTATGTATTAATGGCAAGGTTAGGGAAGCATTGGAATTTCATGATAGCATAAGAGCAAAAGGATTTTGTTTTAATCATGTTAGTTATGGGACCTTGATCAATGTCCTATGTAAAATAGGGCAAACAAGAGCTGCAATTGAATTGCTTCAAAAGCTGGACAGACAAGTGGTTAGGCCTAATGTGGTCATGTTCAGTGCAATCATTGATGGGTTATGTAAAGATGGGCTTGTAACTGAGGCAACTAATTTGTTTTCTAAGATGATTGCTCAGGGGATATCTGCTGATGTTGTTTGTTACAGTTCTCTAATTCATGGTTTCTGTTGTTTGAGTCAATTAGAAGAAGCGGCTCGATTGCTAAATGAAATGGTGCAAAACAACATTAACCTGAATGTATATACCTTTAGCATATTGATTGATGCATTATGTAAAGAAGGAAGACTCCTAAAAGCTCATGACCTGTTTGATATGATGTTGGAAAGGGGTCCAAAGCCCAATGTTGTCACTTATAGTGATTTAATGGATGGATATTTTTTAATCAATAACGTAAATAAGGCAACAAAGTTATTTGATAATATGATCAAGACAGGCTTGACCCCTAATGTTAGGACTTATAGCATCATGATTAATGGATATTGCAAGAATAAAAGGGTCGATGAAGCCATAACTCTCTTTAAAGAACTGCGTCACAGAAATTTAGTTCCTGATACAATAACATACACTTCTCTTATTGATGGCTTGTGCAAATCAGGGAGAATCTCACATGTGCAGAACCTTCTTTATGAGATGCATGCTAGTGGTCAATCTCCTAGTGTTGTTACTTACAATGTCTTGTTAGATGCTTTGTTCAAGAACCGACATGTTGACGAGGCAGTTGAATTATTTCAGCAAATAGCCGACAAAGGAATTCGTCAAACTACGGTCACGTTTAGCATACTTATAGATGGTTTGTGCAAAGGTGGAAGACTCAATATTGCTAAAAAGTTTTTTGAGCATTTTCTTATTCAAGGCTGTCAAGTAAATGTCATAACATATAATGCTATGATAAATGGGCTTTGTAAACAGGGCTTGTTTAATTAAACAATGGCCTTGCTTTCAATAATGGATGAGAATGGTTGCATCCCCGATGCTGTAACTTATGAAATATTAATTAAGGCTCTTCTTCAGAAGAATGAAAATGATATGGCAAAGAGGTTTGTACATGAAATGATTGCTAGAGGACTATTGAAGCGATAATACAAGGTAAGATTGTTTTTTGTTTTTTGTTTTTTTTTTTGGATAATTAGGAAGACATTTTTTAATTACAACTTGAAATATGTATATTTTAAAGTTGTTTTTGCATGAATGATTAGAAAATATTTGTTGAATTTCCGTCACAGGAGTTGTAATAAGCAATCTGGTTTGTATGGATATCCCTTTTATCATATGGAAAGTGTAGCAGAAACATACATGATTCTTCTGTATTTTATTATTTCTATTTATTCTGAACTAAAGCTGGCAAAAGTTTTAAAATCACATTTCTTTGTTGCACAACAGAACTGCCATAGATGTTAGAATTGGTTGATTTGTTCCTTTGGTGGTTGTTGCTTAATACATTGGAGCTTTTCGAATTTCTAAAGACTAGTTTGTATTTTTGTTGATATAATCTTGGAAATCCTTTTTTGAATGATCATCATCAATCGAGCAATATCCTGATATGACTAGGTGACCATAGGTTCCTTATACTTTCCACACTAGAAATGCATAAACAGTTAAACACCCCAGACCTGATTCTAAGTGTCTTCCTCTGGCTGCTAGCTCAAATTAGCTAGCATAATAATCTCACTTTAGAGAGAATTCCCATGTATCTGAAATTGTCCATATCATTGTGTTCTCCCCATCATATTGGGTTTGTGGAAGCTTTTCCCTTAAGTGTTCAGTGACTCATGCAGTGTTGTAGTTCTGTACTTTTTCCAAATCACAGCTGCCATATTTTCTTATGTACACACCCAGCGATGGTAGTGGTTCCTGTTCTGCTACCAGATAAACTGTTATATGCACCAAAGGTCCATCATTATGGAGGCAATAGTCCCAAAAGCTAACCCATGGCCATCTCCATTTTTCTAGCTTAATATTATCAAGCTGGCACGGCCAATGCCTTGTCATTTGACTTTTGTCTAGAAAAAAATGGATTGCAAAAATCAAAGGATGGTGGGTTATTCTTAAGACTTGTTTGATTTTAGTTATATATTGTTTTTAGCAAACACTAGGCTGTCTAGGCATGATAGGATTAGGAATAAATGCATTTGACAAAAAACTGAGGTAGCACCTATTGTAAAAAAAAAAAAAGATGATAGAATCTGGCCTTAAGTGGTTTGTGCATGCTTGGAGAAAACTTAAAGAAGCTCCAATAATGAGAGTAGAACAGATGGAGGTAGTCCAATCGCTAGAAGTATTGAAAGACCAAGAAAAACTATAGGGGAAATCATTAACAGGGATTTGGATACAAATGACTTGTCTATAGACCTAATTTATGATAGGATATTATGGCGTCATTTGATCCACGTAGCTGACCCCACCTTGTGCGAAAAGACTTGGTTGTTGTTGCTTTGGTTATTAGCAACCATGAGAGAACTTCATAAAGCTGTTTGTGATTTTGATGGTAATATATCCCCCTTTTATAAGACTTTATGAAACTCCCGCAGAATTCTTTCCTCACTTAAGAGAAAGCTTAGCTGCTAGATAAACCAGAATATGGATAATGTGATGACATTGATCTAGGAAGTTAATTTTCTTCCTGTATCTGTCCTATCGAAAATGGTTCTTCAGCCTTTTGTTAATTGTATTCTGAGCTGATTTCTTTTCTCCACTACAATATTTATGCCTTAATGGGATGTGTTATGTTAGTAGGCCTGTTAGTAGTGGTTAATTGTAATGGGTTAGTCATCTATAAATAGAACTAGAGGGAGTGAAATAGATTCATTCAGTTAGACAGTTGAGAAATTGGTTGGGAGAGACTAGGCTTTCGAATTCCTTGAGGTTATTGTATTTTCTCTATATTCTATGTGTTTTTATATCTATCCTTTAACCTTTAACTGTCTTTAGCTTTTGCATAAGTAAAAAGAAACCTTTCTCATTTAAAATTTCCCCTTCCATACTTTTGCATTCATTTTGTGGCTAGTAAAAAAAATGACAAATTGTGTTTTTGTGATTACATCAAAGCTTCCTTAGATATTCTAATTGGCTTAGTTGTTTCTTAGAATGCTTCCAACAGTATGAATTGAAGCTTGTTAGTAGCTTCTGTTCACTTTGATTATAGTTTCAGGAATCTGTTTTGCAGTTATTATCACCTGAGTACTACTAGTAATTTTTTAAAAGAAATTATATTTTATCTTAGGGTTATTAAGAAATTGGTTATACTTCTATAATAAATACACATTCTTAATTAGATTCATGATGTGGTTCCATATAGGGTTTTCTTCTACAAGAACCAGAGTTTGATCTATATAAATGAAGAAATTTTCCCATCTTCAAGTTAAAGATTCCAAGTTTAACATTCCCTAGGAGGGGGAGTGTATTGGCACGGATTATTCACATTTTGAATAAACAGTGGACCAAATGATGTTTACATTCTCTGTCTTTCCTTCTTCTCTGCCGTCAGACACAGTTTTTAGTCTTGAAAATGCTACCTTGACACGTTTGGTTGGTGGAGATTGCTGAGTGTAGTCCTTGACATTGAATCGGTCAACTGCTTCCGTTCTCTTGCTCAACATGCCAAGATGTAAGTATAATAGTTGTGAATCTTAATCCGTTTGCCCATTTGCCATTCAGTCCTTGGATGATTTAACTTTTGCTCCTTTTTACTTAATGGGTTAAGTATATTCTTTCCTACCAGTTAGATACTATAGCAATTATGATATGTAGCAATATGTGAATTTACTTGTTGGTTCAAGATTCACATGCAATTGAAATCAGGCTTTCAAAATCAGTTGGTCTTAATTTGCCATAACTTTTTCACATTGTATGATGCTTTCTTAACATAAGTAAATCAGCCTTAGAAAGTGTATTAATAAGTATTTATGATTATTAATATACCAATTGAAAAATGATTTTCAGGGGTGGTAATGATATTTCCCAGGTATCTCAGTTGACTGTCACATTATAAATAGAAGTACAAGATTATTGTTTTTTATCACATCGATAGTGGTTTGGTGCCTAGCAACTATGTTAAATGTTGGAATTGGTGCCTTGTGTTTTGTTCGTGTAAAAAGATGGGTATGGTTTGCAGTTGCAGGTAATTTATAATGTAATTACGTACATCACTGATCTAATGAAGCAAATAAATTTTTCGTGTAGCTTTACCGTAATTTTTTGGTGTCCTTATGAAATTTATTGTGCTTAATTTCTTGAAATGATGCCTTGAACTTGAACAGATCTAATATAAAATTTACTATGTTAAATAAATTTTAAAATTTTTTCCCATCAATATGAGAATTGGGATACTTTTGGATTTACATTTGAAATAACACTCGACGGAAAAACATTTGGGAGGCATAAAATGTTGTTGCTTTCACTCAAACGGACGTTGAGTAAATTCAAACGTAAATACGGACGTTGAATAAATTCAAATGTAAATTCGGACATGCACTTTTGCACAATTTGACTTGGAACACCGTAAATAGTGTATGTTTCATAACGGATGTCGAAATGCCATCCATTTTGCATTGCTTCTTTTAAATGTATCTGCCCATCAAACATGCTATCCGTGATCTGTGGTCATATTTGTACAAGGCAAACGAACCAAATACACTTTAGTCGGATGTAATGGTTTAGGGGAGAAAAAAAATTAATAACAAGGACATTATATATATATATATATATATATATATATATATATATATTTTATTGTAACAACCTGATTTTTGTATACACTGTATTATCGGTAAAGATATATTTATATATATTTTTATCTAAGACCTAGGAAATGATTTTGGATAAAACAAAATCATATTTATACTCTATCTTATGGTAGAGGGTTACGGTGAAATTTTGGGTTTAAAACTTAAACGGAAACTAGTCTGTATTTTTACTGACGGTATAATTTTATATCGGTAGAAAACCTTAATTTGACTTGAAACTAAAAAATTGTTGATTTTTATATATGTCCGTGAGGAAGTCTATTTTTCAAAGTTAATTTTTCCCAAAAATAAAATATTAGATTTTATACGAGAGAATTCTGGGGAAAAACGGACGGAAACCCTAACCAGGTAAAACGGCAGAGCCTGATATGGAGCTGAGATGATGGAAGTGATTGATGTGATTGAGGGGATAAGCATTAATGGCATATCTATGACAATTCCTAAATATCTAGATTTTAAGTAAAAAGACCAAAATGCCCCTAAACTTTCATAGTTATTAACAAGACACATCTCCTCACCCTCAACCACTCATTTTACATGGTTGTAAACCCCCACACCTCTCCAATTTCGTGCAGCCACATCCACTCAACCACACCCATTTCATTTTGCTTTCATTTCATCATCTTTCTCTCAAAAACCGTAATGGGTAAACAACGGAACCGGATACGGATGCGTAGAGATACACCGGGAGACAGAATGACGAGTCATCCATGATGACTCAGAGGGGATGAGTCACCATGATGAGTCATGGTATCTTCACCATAAATGATCATAAATGCAAAACCCGAGAATATCTAGATAGTTATGTAGTAACCTAACCTATCCTAGTTAAATGGCAACCATGGTCAAGACCAAGTCATCATAAAATTGGCTTCTTCTTCCTCATTGTGGACAACCAGCCACACCCTTCAAACACCCATCCACCACACATTTCATTCCTAGCGATGATGATTACAAAGACTAGCTAGCTTATAATACTATATTTCTAACTTAACCTAGCTTAGTTAACATTAACTATGGTTATTAAGGACACATCTCCTATCCCTTAACCACTCAATTTACTTGACAGAAAACACCTCCACACCTAGCCAATTTCGTTACTGTCTTCTCTCCTCTTCATCACTTCATTCATTCTTTTCTTGAAAATTCTCTAAGTCATTTGTCTCAAAAACCTAAGACTCCATGATGGCAAAGCCTGTATCTTGGATCATTATTTTTTTTCATTTCAATGGAGGATCCTCTTCCTCATCTCCTTAACTCTCTTTATCACCCACTACTTCAGATTAGAGGAGCAGAATTGAGAGAGAAACCTCAATAGTTACAAGAAGCCTTTGTTGGAAGCTTTGAAACCTAGTTAGAGCAGTCGCAGTGCGAGAGTCGCAAAACACTCTTCAATCGATGGATCATTCTAAAATTTTAGATGAAGGTTCATGACTTGTGGTTCTTCATATCCAACGGTTAGAATTGTGAAAAAACCTCCAAAGTATGAGATATTAAGTTTGGACAGTGCACTGAAAGGGTGAGAAACTCAACCCGGGTACCACCAAACCTGTCACCATATAATTGCGATAGAGATTCGTTAACCGTTGGATTAGGCTGAAACTTTGTGAGAAGGTTTAGGAAGGATAGTTATTCATTGTCACCGTTCATTTTTGAAAATAAAGCTCCGTGGCCAGAGAAATGGAGCTCGAACAACAGCTCTGTTTTGGTAGCATTTCCCAAGGATTCTTGAGCTTATTTTGAATCCGATTTCCCCTAAATCCAGCTGTTGTTCTCATAATTTTTTCCATCAATTTTGTCTCTTGATTCAAATAGATTTATTTATTTGAAACCCTATTGTTGATTCGGTTGGTATTTGGTGTTTCCAGCGAATTGTTATACTTGTACGTGTAATCGGGACAGAAAGCGGAACGGTGGATGTGTAAGGATGGATGGTGGTAAATTTTTGGATGTTGTTGGACAGCGTGCCAAGGTTCGTGGCAGTAGCATGGACTCATTCGGAGCTTGTACGGGAAAGAAAACATGTCAATTAGGTGGGGGGAAAATCATCTTGTCGTCGGAATGGAAAAGTAGTATATTTTATGATAATGGTGTAGGACGACCTAAACCCTACTAGTGGTTGAGTAATGGACAAGACCAAAATCACATTGAAAACTTTCTCGTAGTACAAATGATGATTTGAGGATTGTAGGTTTATCACCGTTAAGATAATTTTATAATATTCGAGGATGTCTGATTTTATCACTGTTGAACTGCTTGTGAGGTGCTGGTTGTGGTAAACTGCTTTATGTGGTGTTTTGTGATATCTGAATAATTTATTATTATTGTACTGTGTATAATCTGTTTGTCTAATAACATACAATATCTGTTATGTCGTGCTTAGTTGGTTTCTAGGTGATGATATATGTTGTTCGGGAGATATGTGTATGGGTGAGAGAATGAATGTGACTTAGAGGTACCTAGCCTAACTAAATTATTTTATAGATGAGAGGTGACATGGAATGTGTGTTGAGATTGTGGTGGAAGGTTGAGGCACTAGGTTGTAACAGATGCGGGTTAGTGAGATTCATATATATATATATATATATATATATGCATTGTTATTAACAGCCGTGTGAGTGGAACACACGAGTCCTGTCTATCCTATTTTGGGATATCGGATATTGCGGGTGAGTGCCCTACGGATGTTGATGCCGAGGTAGACTACCATAATACTCTTTTAGTCCTTGACGCGTTCGAAAGTTCTTGGCACTAGACCGTTCTCGACTAATACTCTTTTAATCCTTGATGCGTTCAAAAGATAGAATTAGTATGTATTATGTGCTTATTGTCCTATTTCCAATGGGGGAATAGTGGCGCACACTGTGTTGAATGATCTATTCTCTACTAGTGATTAGGGAATAGGGGTGCACCGAGTTCTTGGCACTGGACCGTTCTGGACTATTGACTAATGTGATATGAATAGAGATGGCCAAGTCAGCATAAATGTTTAGTTGCATGAGATTAAGGTTAGAGGATGATATTGTAATTTGAGGATGATTGTTAGTTTTGTGTGATGTGTGTCTTTGACTTTTATTATATTATATGCTATGTATTCCTTTTTCACTTATGATGATAGAACTGTTTCTTATCTCCCTATTTCTGTATTTTTTGTGTGTTTATCTTATCCAATGAGAAGGCCCGATGGAGGAACCAGTTGCCGAGGAACCATATGAAACTCCGTATGAACCGAATGCGTGAGGATGAACTGTGGATTCGAGTGGTAGAGTTTAGGGAGTATAGCCAGTGTGTCTTGTGAGACGTTTTATTTTCCGATAATTATAACAGTTTGTGTAAGTATGTACCTGTAAGGGATCCTACTAATATGATACCCTAAACAGTGTTTTGTTTATGATGGACAAACATATGTGTGTATGTGTAATATAATTATGGGGTAGTGTGTTAACTTTCCGAAGTTGGATGTGTTATAATTAAATTTTTAATATCTTCGTAATTTTGGGTTACGTTTAACGTTAAGAATGCGATTAAGTTTAATACATAATTAATGGAACAAAGGGGTGTCTCATTTGGGCATGTGACACCCGGGGCTGACGAGGGCAGGGAGTGGTCACTGGTGCAAGAAGGCACAAACAAGGAACGGCTCCTAGTAGGCTTCTAGGCGGAGGGACACATGAATGAACCGATTACACATCGGAATGAGAGGGATCCTGAGACTATGTAGGTATGGGACTATACAGTTGAGAGTGACTTACATGAATTGATTGGTACTACCTAAACCTCTTGGGAGGTTTTCCCATTAAGCGTATGAGTAAAGACAAAGCAAGCCTCATGTTGGTTTGTGGGGACAGTCGTCAATCCACAGAGCAGCCAGGGATGTTACAAATGGTATCAGAGCGGCACCTCTCCCAGTACGGTGTGGTTCAGGGACAAACCAAGCGGAAGCTGGTGGGCATGTGACACCCGGGGCTGACGAGGGCGGGGAGTGGTCGCCGGTGCAAGAAGGCACGGACAAGGAGCGGCTCCTGGCAGGCTTCTAGGCGGAGGGACACATGAATGAATCGGTTACACACCGGAATGAGAGGGATCCTGAGACTGTGTAAGTATGGGACTATACAGTTGAGGACGACTTATATGAATTGATTGGTACTACCTATACTAACAAGATGCATCTTCTTTTCGGTAGCCCATCACTTAAGAACTCCACAGTTAAGCGTGCTTGACTTGGAGCAATTCTGAGATGGGTGACCTCCTGGGAAGTTTTCTGGCGTGTGAGTGAGGACAAAGCACGCTAAAAAGACTCGTGTTGGTTTGTGGGGACAATCATCAATCCATAGAGCAGGCAAGGATGTTACATTTATCACTGAATTAAATGCAAATAAAACTATTTAATGTATATTTAAATATATTAGTGTCAGTCTATGTTTAAAAACTTATGAAAGTACATGTGTTTTTTTAGCAAATATGATAACTTTAATGGTTAAAAACTATTTCACACTATTGCAATAATAAGTATGTTTTTTTTTCATTTTATAAAAAAAAAGTACATTTTTTTTCATATTTTTAAAAAATAAGTGCGCTTCACCTGACAACATATATAATAAATACACACAATGTGGTGCACCACGGTTGGTAGATAATCGAGTCCCTTAAGCATGTGGTTGGAGGCTCGATTCTTGGCTCATGTATATGGAAAAGCATTTCTTGGGAGAGGTCAACCCCTTAAATAGATCTCAGTAACTCGAGGGATTAGTCTTTGACTCCCGACCAGAGGATACTCGGATTCACCCAAAAAAAATATAATAAATACACCATTTTATAATCAAATAAACTAATTTTTATCAAAGGAAAGCTATGGTGATCTCCATTTAGGTTTGACTTAATTATATTTGGTATCTCTCTTGGGTTTAGAAATCATGTTGACCTTCCTTGACTTTAATGTTAGGCTTAATCAACTTTTTTAATCCCTACAAATATAGGTATTTTTGGTTTTGATCCTTATCTTTTTTTTTTCCTGTTAACTTTTAGTTTTTTTAACTTTTAAAATTTTAGAATTAGTCCATATCGTCAAAAGACATCGTTAAGCGTTAACGTGACAAACAGATTGCCATATCAGTATTGTCACGTGGCATTAAATATAAATTTTTAATGCCACGTGGCATTAAAAAAGATAAAAAAAAAATTGGTTTTAACCGCTATACTTTTTTTCCTTAGGTTTTGGTTCAAAAACGTTGGAATCAGTCCTTCCTAGTTAGTTCTCATCTGTTAAGTGCTAATATAGCTAACAACATTATCAAGTGGAATAAATTAATAATTTTCTATGTCACATTTGATTAAAAAATCATTATACATATATACATTTAGAATATATATCAACTCGAAATTGAAAAAAATAAAAACTTAATTAGCATTGAGATCAATTTGTTGATTATATTACTTTTGAGGATGGAAATGAAAAGTAGCCACTAAGGATTATTTATATTTTTTTATAATTTATAATTATTAATAATATTATTTATTATATATAATTGTTAAAATATTTTAATTTATTATCATAGTATTGTTTGTTTTTTATATTGCATGGCCCGACGCTTCATGGAGTGGCTCCATATGGCATACACTCGAGTTCTAACCCTCAATTGTTGCTATCATAAAAACTAACGGATTACTTTATCCTATCAAATCTCTCTATTGCTGATTTTTGATACAGTTTTGTTCGACTAATATAAATAGTTTTTTTAATAAAAGGCTAGACATGCAAAGGCATCACAATAGGGCAAGGCATCCCAACTAGGTTGGCACCCCAGACCTTACCAATCATCTACAGCACACCTACAAGATATTATTAATATAAAGATAGAGAATACAAAGAGAAAGCATGGGGGGACTATGCCAAGACCTATGGATAGCTATCTAAACCTGAACTGAGGTAATCCCAATTTATCATGATAGAAATCCGCCGTTACAAAATCCGGAAAATTATCCCACCAAGTGTAACTAGAACCAGAAGCACCAAAGGAAGCTAACTTATCAGCACATTGGTTGCCCTCCCTGAAAATATGAGTAAAAATTAAATTCAACTGATCACCAATCATCATGCAATTTCTCCATCTGACTTTGATTTTCCAAGGGACTAAAGAATGATATTTAGTTGAAGCAACGATCGAGGTAGAGTCGCACTCAAACCATATGTTTTTCCAACCTTTCTTGAAGGCTAACTCAATGGCAATCATGACAGCACTGAGCTCAGCGTGAAAAGCAGATGTAATACCAACATAGGAGGAGAAGCAACCAAAGGAATCCCCTAGGGAGTTTCTGAAAATGCCACCAGCACCAGCATGGCCAGGGCATCCCTTAGCAGCCCCATCAGTGTTGCACTTTAACCAACCAAAGGAGGGAGGAAACCAATCTACTTGTTTAATAGTAGGAGCTTTAGGAGCATGAGTTGTTACAGCAAAGCCTTTTAGCACCTGAAACTCCGCAATAGAACTGAACATATGGCCTTTTGATAACGAACCAGCTAATGAGGTTTGAGCCAGGATCATAGAGCAAGTTGTTCTCCAACTAATGTTGACATTACTAAATCTACATTGGTTCCTGCAAAACCATATGGACCAAATTATGTTAAGAACCGCAGCAAGGTACACGTCCTTCAATTGCGGGCTGCACTTAGCATCACAAACTTGCAGAGCATCCAAGGCTGAGACGTAGCTAACTGAACAGTTTAACTTACTTTGCAGCCACAGCCATGTTTGGACAGCGAATTGGCATTCAAAGAAAAGATGCTGGGAGGATTCATCGTGAGTGCCACAAAGACAGCACATAGAAATAGACACACAGCCTCTAGCACGCAGGTTCTCATCTGTTGGAAGTTTTCCATGTATCAACCTCCACATCAGGAAAGACCTAGAAGGAGGAACTGATCTTGACCAAATCAATTTGCCCCAATGCTTGCATTGACCATGAGGGTGGTGGAAGTCATAAGCCTCCTTGAAAGACATCAAACCAAAATCACTACCACACCAAACAGGTTGGTCACAGTCCACATAAAGGGGCAACTGAATGTTTTTGAAAATGTGAAGGAGGTTCGGGACAATATCCAAAAGAGCTTGAGGGAATCTCCAGTGCCCGTTAATGATGAAATCACTGACAGTAGGCTGCAGGGATTTAGCAACTGAATCAGGAATATGAAGAATATCAGCCAAAGTTTTGTCCAACCACTTATCATTCCAGAAATTGATGCTTTTACCATCTCCCAGAATCCAAGTTGTATTATCCTTAATAGCAGATAAGTGATATTTTACAGTAGGGATAATGGAAGATCTGATATGATAGGTCACTGGGACATTGTTCCTAATAAATCTGGACCTTAAAAAGGATGACCACTGACTATCCTTGTACAAAATATCCCAACCGAGTTTCAAAACCGCAGCCTTGTTAATAGAAGCAACTGATTTAAGGCCAAGACCCCCATCACAAGTAGGAGGGCAAACATATTTCCAAGCCACAGTAACAATTTTCCTCGTGTCAACATCACCCGACCACACAAAGTTTCTAATCCAGCCATCAACTGTTTTTAGTAGGGCTGTAGGCCACTAATAGACATGGAAGCAATAGGATAACATACCTGTGATGACTAGTTGGACCATGCCCATAATAGAGAGAAGAGAACCCTTCCTAGAAGATAACTTTGCTCTTATCCTATCTGCAATAGGCTTCAGGTGCGTCATTCTTGGCTTACCCTTAAAGATCGGGAGCCCAAGATAGGTGAAAGGAAAAGGCCCAGGGCCAAAACCAAGAATTTCAGAAATTGCAGCAGATCTACTAGGGGTCAATGTACTACTGTAGAATTTACATTTGTCCAACCCAAGCAATTGACCAGATATGTCCCCATACTCCTTAAAGAATCCCATGAGAGTTCTAAGATTCCTTTTAGTTCCCTTGCAGAAGACAAGGATGTCATCAGCATACAATAAATGGCTAGGAGTTTGGAAACCCCTAGGGCCAGACAGATCCATGTGTAACAACAGAAGAGGTCTAGAGGTTGATACTTGGTTTTTGATTTGAAATTTGATTTTATCTGTTTACCTCTCTGACATGCATCACACAAGACATCTTTCTTAAAACTAATATCAGGCAATCCTCTCACAAAATTATTCCCTTTTAACTCAGAAATTAGTTTCATACTAGCATGTCCTAGTTTCTTATGCCATAACCATCTCTCATCCTCTTTAGACATTAGATAGTTCAATCTTATAAAGATTTTCTTGCCTTTTAGCTGAAAAGAGGGTTTGGCCACAACAGCCTTTAACTATGCATACATCCTTGGTAAAGGAGACATCAAAACCACTATCACATAATTGACTTATGCTAAGCAAATTGTGTCTTAATCCTTTAACCATAAGAACATTAGATATAAAGGGAAGAGGGGGTTTACCACCAATAGTACCAATTCCTATAACTTTCTCTTTCTGATTCCCTCCGAAGGCTACGTGTCCTCCTTTCTTAAGTTGGAGGTCTAGGAACATAGACATTTCTCCTGTCATATGACGCGAGCAACCACTGTCCAGGTACTAGCAATGGTGTTTTCTTTGTCTTGTGGAGGACATCTGCAACAAAAATTATTTGGTTTTTAGGTACCCATATTTTTCTGGGTCATTTTATGTTAGTTCTAGGAGTCTGTGAAGACTTCCTTCTCTTCTTATTGATACCCTTAGACATAACATGTCCAGTTTTTCCACAGAAGTTACAGACAGGTGTAGACTTGGTTACAGTTGACTTAACGGATATTGTAGAAGCTTTAGTTGATACTTTATGATGTGTTTGATGGACATATCCAATACCTTCTTTGTTAAGAGAGTACCTCTGACAGCCAAGTAGCTTAGTCAGATTGTCTCTACCATTAACAAATTTGGCAAGATCAGAAGTGAGCTCTTCCACTTTCTGTTGAAGTTTTTTAACTTCTTCAGATGGTGATGTTTCACTTGAGATCTTAGCTTTATTAGACTTTTCAGTTTTCAGCTCACCGTTCTCTTTAGCCAGCTTCTCACACTCTTGAGATTTCTGTTTATGCTCACCGGTGAGCTTTACATACTCTCTCTCGAGGGATTTGAATGCCTTAGATAAGCAGTTGGATTCCTCCTGCAACTTCTCATAGGCATCAAGTAATTCCTCATAGTTAAGATGTACCTCATCGTCTAAGTCTGAGTCAGTGTTGCTCATCAGACAGAGATTGGCTTCTTCCTCTATTTCTTCATGTGTGACAGCTAAAGTGTCCCATATTTCTTTGGCAGAGTCACAAGCACATACCTTCTCAAACTCCTCAGGACTGAGAGCACAAATGATGTTATATCTAGCTTTGTGGTTCAGCTCCCATTTTGTCTTTTCTACAGTAGTCCACTGAGCTTTTGGTTTGTCAGTGTTATCATCATTCTTTGGAATGAATGGACCATCTGTAATGAATTCCCAAAGATCAGAGTTTGTAGATAGAAAGAACCATTGAAATCTATCTTTCCAATAGTTGTCGTTTTCTCCATTGAAGTAAGGAGGTCTGGTTAGGGAAGCTCCTTCAGTCTGGTGACTTCCACTTGAACAAGCTCCAACAGTCATGTCTATTCTGCAGGACCTTTTACCTCTACACTGTTAGATTCTCAACCCAGAGGCTGAGCTCTGATACCAATTGAAATAGACAACTATAAACACGAGAAGGGGGGTTGAATTGTGTTTATCAGAATTTAAACAAAGTTGAAATCTTTTCGCATATAGAAGCATAGTTCAGAGAAGTGGAAAGATATAGGATAGACAGGTGACCTGTCTGATGAAATTTTAATAGTGACTTAGACAAACACACCACTTGAAAAACGGATAAGAAAACTAAGGCAACTAAAGAGTTTATAAGGAAAGAGAGATTGACACAGCTATTTATCCTGGTTCACTCTTCAAAGCAAAGAGTTACGTCCAGTCCTTGGCAGCACCAAGTTTTATCCACTATAACTGATCAGGTTACAGACTCCATGTATTGTTTGCACACCTAGCCTCTTCAGGCTCCAAGACAAGTATTCTTTGCACACCTAGCCTCTTCAGGCTCCAAGACATGTATTCTTTGCACGCCTAGCCTCTTCATACTCACTCAGGTTTTTTTGAGAGATTTGGTTTGTAATAAATACAACTTCAGACAGACAGATCTTTCACTAACACTCAGAGTGGTTTAAATGTAAAGCATAGGAAAGTCTGCGTAATAACTTCAAATGATTGAAGAATACAGAATGAAAGAATAAAGATATTAATGCGCAGAGTAATGACTCTTTAATGCTATGTGTATTCTCTATACTTCATCTTCAATGACTTCTGTATTTATAGTCTTCAAGCATTTAGTATCCGTTAGAGACATTCCCTCAAATGTTGGCTTCAAGCAGAACTTCATTAAATGCAATAGAGTCGTTCTGGGCAGCCATTAATGCAATAGGAACGTTGGTTGTACTCTAACATGAAGGATCGTGGCTTTATGCATTGTGATACAGCCATATCAGAGTTGTGCAGAGAGCTTTTTGTAATTTGCTGAGTACAATTCCCTTTTCGTGTAAGGACCAAAGGTACTAGGGAATAAAGCATGTTGGAAGCATTCTTTAATTGGTCTTTGGTTCTGATAACCGAGGTTACTTGAGAGAGTAACTTCTGACTTTTCTTGATAGGCGTGAGACCGAGTAGGAGAGAAGGCTTTAAGTCTCTTTCTGATGGGACAGCCAACAAAAGCTTGTTTGGTCCTTGATTCTTCAATGAGTAACCTCAGACAAGTGTAGGAACTCGTGGGGAGACAGGTTGAAGACTTATCTTGAAAGAAGTCAGTTATCATAGTCAACAAACAGGTTGACTTTCGCTTATCCAGACAGGTAGTCACTTATGAGCAGATAGATGATTCTTACAGTTTTAATCTGCACACTAGATAGACAGGTTAGCAACCAATATGAAGGTTAATTAAATCATTAACTAATGTTGAGTTCTCATCAAAACTTAGGGAAAGGCACACCAGATATTTTAGAGACTTAACATAAACGGATACAATTTGAAGACCGTTGAAGAAGATCAAGTCAGAGAAGCACTTAAGCTATATAATACTCAAAGAACTTCAACAAGTAGTAACACAAGCTCTGTTATCATAAGTGGAAAAAAAAACTCTGTTGAAATTGTAAAACAAGTTTACGTGTAAATCTTTTTGATCTTAAACTTTCAAATCCTCACACATAGTAAGTTCTTAGATCAAAGTTGTAAACCTCTTTGTTAGAGTTAGAGCCTGAAGAGGCTTGGTAGAGAAAGAATACTTGTAGCCTGAAGAGGTGTTGAATACTTGTAATCTATTTAGAAAATAGTGGAGAAAAACCTTCAGGTAGAAGAGGCTGGAAGTAGCTCTTGGTTGGAAGAGAGTGAACCGGGATAAAACTCTTGCATGAATCTTCTAAACCCTTATCTTTTACAGTTTTTGTTTATACTAACTGTGGGGTTCTGAATCTGAGTTTATTAACTCTTCAAAAACGTTTTTCTGTTTGTCTTTTATTTTTATTGTTTTGCTTGTAAAAGGTTTGAGAAAAGGTTTTTTGGAAAATCTGTTAAGAAAAACAATTCAACCCCACTTCTTGTGTTTCCCTGTGTCAACTTCAACCTTGACCATTAAGCATCAAGTCCCCCTTGGCCACTAGGCTACCGAGGTACATTATTGTCTTTAAGTTATCTAACTTGTCTTTACTTGGTTTGGTGTCTTCTTCGTTATTAGAAGCATTTGGGGTGAAACACCCCTTGTCACTGTTTTCTGCGTTCTGATCTGTACAGGGAAGCACGAGCGTGCTAGCACGGGCGTGCTGACTGTTAAGTCAAGCACGGTCGTGCTGATTGTTGAGCACGACCGTGCCCAATGGAACGTGGTCGTACTATTTCTGGGCAGAAGGGTTGAACAACCCTTAATAAGTTTCCTATGGCATTCAAAGATCAAACCTATTGGTTTAAGCTACACCATCAATTATAAGTTTCATTATCTTAAATTGTTCCCATGTCTTTTACTTCCAGCTTCATTACTAACATCCCTCAAACACTCACTAATCAATCCTAGGGTCTTTGACTAAGCCCTATGAACATAACCTCACATCTCATACTATATTCATGTCTTATGAACAAACTGGGAAAACATCCCTTAAATGTATTCATCTTTATTAACATCTCTTCTAAGGTCTTAACATCATTAATAAGCCCTATTAATTGGTTAGAGTCTTATTAACGTCATTGTTGGCATTAACATCCACAACAATCAACACTCATTCAGAGCACCACATCATCATCATTATCATAACAGTCTCATCATTATCATAACAACATCATCATCATAATAATAGCATCATCATCATGAACATTCATGGTATCATTAAACATCATACTCAATTGGGCATACCAATAACATCCAATCATACATCATCAATAATTAACATCAAACGGTGCAAAACTTAAAGCATGCCATTAACATTATAATCATATCATACATACATCAATTAACATCAAATAGGCAAACAATATATGACAGGGTCATGGGTTAGCCTTTCATCTTACGCTACCCACAACGCCTACATGTCGATACTATTCCTTCTTCCCATACCTCAATCAAATTCTCAAGCTTCGAAGGGATGAGAGTGCGAATCCAAGCCTCCTTCACCGGTTCCTACCATTACAAAATACGAAGAGCTCATAAAAAGGACCAAAACTGCCAAACCAATGAAAGAATCGAAAAGGGAACAAGAGGTATGGCTTACCTTGGGATTAAACTCTAAAGAACAGAAATGAGAAGAGGAGAAAAGGTCCGTTTGAGTCTCGTCTCACAAACACTTGATCACTTCCTCAAGGACGACAACGAAAACACATGGATTAAGCTTATAAATCAAGAAACTCAATGGGGAAGGTAAGGAGAACAAGGCACACGAAATTTTACCTTGTTTGCAGCCCAAAATTCATAAAAAAAGGATAAAGTCGACACTAAAAGAAGTGCGTATCGTCAGCGATGTCCTTCTGGCCAAAAACGGCGAAAAACGATGAACGGGGCAATTTCCTTCGAGAATTCTTAAGAGAAACTAAAGAAAAAACCAAGAGATGAAGATAGGCAGTTTTTCTGAGTCTCGAGTCATGGGAAATAGGTATTAGGTTGAGTCTTATGGTATAAAAACAAGTTAGGGTATAACGGGCTCCTATTTCAGCCCAAATCAGATATCTGATCCGTATTTTGACCATATCTTGAGTTACAAGTGTCCGATTAGGTGTTCTTGGTGTCCTTAGAAATCTTAGATAAATATCTACAAATTCATGTTTGACGTTCGAATCCTAAGTCAGACTCTAAGATGGTCAAAAGTTCGATAGAATTCTAGAGACAGATTTGGTAGTTATTTCTAGATATCATCCTTAGGAGATTATGATAAGATCTTAAGAGATAACCAAAAAGAGGATTCTTCTATATTAATAAGGACTCAAATCTGATTGATTGAGGGACTAAAACCAAAGAGATACACTATCTCGATTTAAATACTAAATCACACGATATCTTTCTTAATCACTTATTATTAATAAAAACACATTATATATTAACATATAAAATCACATGCAAAATCATATATCCATATAATATCACACGTTAAGGGACACAATCTCATATTAATGCAAATAACCATATATTAAAATACATATTATCATTTGTAATAATATATATATATATATATATATATATATATATATATATGTATAAGTATATGTATAAAAATACAACAACACTAATAACAATTACATTATCAATTATATAAATAACAATACTAACTTCATTAATAATAATAATAATAATAATAATAATTAATAATAATAATAATAATAACAACAACAACAACTAGGCATCCATAGTAACATATACCCTTATGCGAAAATCAGGGTGTTACAGAAACCACATCTTTGAAAAGGGTAACCTCTGTGAAATCCGATACGGGCCGTCCAGGTGAAAGTAAGGACCATCTCCCATCAGTATATAGAAACTCACTGGGCCGACGTACGTCATGAAGAATCGTGAATGGTCAACCTGCCATCCACGATCATCATGGTAGACGGTCTCAACGTCGCCCAGAATCGGTATCCTAGGAGGGATCCTCTGCAGATAATGCCTTGGATGGCAACCCAAGTCCGCCACTATCTCCGTCCTGTTGGCGCTGCTCATCTATCGGGTTTACACACATAGAAACATAGAGGGAAAAAGGGAGATAAGCAAAAAAACATAATCATAAAAATAGGGATGGGGACACATAGAACAATAATCACATATACATATAACACATGCAACAAGTGATAGGCAACCATCTTCCGAGTCACACCAACACAGTCCATCCTCGAAATTCACTCTCAGATCAGTCCTCTAAGGAGTTTCACTATTATGCATGTCGGCCGATATCTCTCATTCGGGTCTCAGCCCCGAGACATTCTCCTTATAGATCCTCACTGCTCAGAGAACGTCAGTTATTTTGTCCAGGTAACCCTTCCGCTCACCGTGACCCATAAGAGTGCATCCCTCTATGAGCACGGCTCCATTAGAGGTATCTCGGTCGCCTCAGAACATCCACCCGCGACGTGGATACTCAAGGTAAAGTCGGGAAAACCAGGCTATACCGGGGTACACGACACATTAGGAACTACCTAATGGCCATTGTGAGCCTCCTGAGTCCAGTTCGTACATCCCCATGGTCTCTTCACAGACCGGCCCCTCCGAAATCCGTACTCGCACTCGAGGACAACTAACCTCATATGACTCCCAGTCATACAGCTCGCCACTTTGGCAAAATGTAATGCAACAAACATCGCCATAGTTAACATCGGAACCTTCTCACACATTCATACTCTCATCACAGATTCCCATACATCCCCGTCCTCAAAGCCATAATCTCAAGGCATTACTACAATGTTAACCCTCAACTAATCAATACATACCGATATACATCAGGCAATCAACCAATCATCAATTCTTAGATACAAGCATAAAACATTCATATAGTCATGTTAAACATATCAAATATATCAAATACCACATGTAAGCATATATCAGACAAATAACATAGCAACATGCAATCCAGACAACCTGAATCATCATCATATTGATAATCTAGAGCTTCAGGCCTATAGTCAATAAATCTACAACCACAAAACTCGAGACAACGTTAAAATATTATTTTATTAGGGTTTAGCCGTTGTCGATTATTCGACATCCTAGTAGGGTATGGGGCACCCTACACACATGCATATATAATTATTATTCTATGTTTTCCTCGCCGACGATGTAGGTTACTTTCTCCCCACCTGAGCTTTTCATGTAGGCTTCCTCGACATCTCGAAACACATGCTCCCTCTCTCTTGCTTGCTGCCTCGTACACTCCGGGTGTCCTCGGAGATCCAAAATTTGTCCTAACACATTGACAGAGTCCCGACAATGTCATATACCTTAATCTTGCAACAGTTTTCCAAACAGAGCTAGAATCAAAGCAGGAATTGAAAAAAAGGAAATGAAAATGTCGACGTGTCGACGTGTTAGGGATTCGAGCATTACCTCAGTCGTATTGAGAAATAGATAATCGATACTTGTAGTACTCGTTGCCCTGATCACAATGGTATAATCAAAATTTCGATCGGACAGACGGATTTTCCTCGGCCTCGAATTCTCTGTCTAAACCCACTTCTCTCTCTCATTCGTGCTCTCCGTTTGCTGTTTCGAATATATATTTTTATCTCCAAGTTTTATGTTTTAAAAGATCCAGGGACTCCTTTCAACACTGTGATCGCTCGAGCACCAGAAGATCCACGCTTGAGCGCCCCAATGCTCAAGCGCTGGGTTTTCCACTCTGGAGCGTGACCCCTTGCATGTCACGTCGTTGCCACATGTCAAAATTAAAAACACGTGTCATCAGCTCCCAGTGCTCAAGCGCCCATTTTTCAATGTTTGAGCGTGGGTTCTCCCACGTTTGAGCGTGGCACTGCTTACAAAATTCGTCGTTCACACGCTTCTTCGCGTTTTGAGCTCGTTTGATGTCTGATTGATCTCAAATTTGAAACATAAGCTCATCAACACCTAAGGAATAATATTAAGCCCTTAAATATGCCAAATCCTTTCATTAAACAAGAATCGATAAAATTGAGTGTTACACTGCCCAAAATGACTCTATTGCATTTAATGGAGCTCAGCTCAAAGCCAAAATCTGAAGGAATGTCTCTAACAGATTTAAAATGATTGGAGCCTATAAATACAGAAGTCATTCAAGATGAAGAAGAGAGAACATATATCATTAAAAGAGCCATTACTCTGCGCATTTACTTCTTCGTTCTTTCAATCTGTATTCTTCAATCATTTGAAGTTATTACACAATCTTTCTTTACTTCACATTTAATTCACTCTTCTGAGTGTTAGAGAAAGACTTGCAAATTGTATTTATTATAATCTTTTCTCAAACAAACCTGAGTGAGCCTGAAGAGACTAGTTGAACAAATAATACTTGTCTTGAAGCCTGGAGAGGCTAGGTTAGCAGATAATACTTGGAGTCTGTAACTTGATTAGTTATAGTGGAGAAAACTTGGTGCTGTCAAGGACTGGATGTAGCCCTAGTCGTTAGGGGGAGAACACTTGTATGTCCCTAGCTTCTATGTGCGAAAAGTTTCTAACTTTCTTTTAAAGTCTGATAAACACAATTCAACCCCCCTCCTCATGTTTATAGTTGTCTATTTAAAAAAAAACACGAAATGAGCACACAAGCCACTCTTTGATTCCCATTAGATTTAATTGTCTAATGGAATAGATTGACTAGGTTGTTCATGTTCATTTTCATCTTCATTTTCAGCAATGATATGTTCATTTTCATTTGGATGATCATCTTGTTTTCCTTTTTTTAACATTAGAGTCTAAGGGCCTGTTTGGTTTGTTTTCAGTTTCCTGTTTCCATTATCTGTTTTCAAACATAATTACAACAAAAATGATTACAAATTCTTACTTTGTTTTCATTCTATTTCATGTTTTCAAAGATTTGTACAAAAAATAGTGAAAACAAACAAAAAATTGTTTTCAGTGTTTCCTGTACAAATCTTTGAAAACAAGAAATAGAATGAAAACAAAGTAACAAATTTGTAATAATTTTTGTTGTACTTATGTTTGAAAACAGGAAACTGGAAATAAACCAAACATGCCTTAAATTGTCTAGATTTACATAATTGTAACAGAAATTGTAGGATGTTTGGCAAAAAAATTATCAAGGTCACCCTTTTGAGATTCAATATCAATTTCAATTTGTTTCTTTCTCTTTCTTTCTAGATGACCAGAAAATTGTTTTCTAGGCAACGTGTTCAGACAATAAACAATTAGACGACAACTGAACAAGTCAACAAGTATAACAATACGTGAAACAATAGCACATGATTGTTGATTGTTGGTTTGAAATCTTCAATTTTTCTGAATTCAATTTGTTACCAATTGTATTTGCACTTTGATCCCCAATTTGTCTTATACTCTGACAACTTTAATACATTAATAGACATATATACATTAATACATATATACTAAGTAAAAATAAAAATTGGTGCCCCCTAAAAAATGGGGCCCTATGCGGTCGCACAACTAAATCATGCATAGCAGCTTAGGGCCACCACTGGTTCGGTTACATCTGAACCCGCCCAACGCAACCCATTTCAAGCCGTTTTCTCGAACCGACAAACCATTTACCTGATGGATGTAACACCCTCTGCGCTACATGCTTAACTCGTTGCGGAACTTAGAATAAAACATTTGGTTACTTTTTGAAAATAATTATGTACTTTTCTATGTGTCGGAAAATGGGTATAAATTTTTTTCTTTTGATGATACGGTAATATAATACCCCAAAATATAAAAGAGCGACATACACTTTGAAAACATAAAAGAACTTAATGCAACGTAATTCACATCATACATACATCCATAAAAGTGACAAAGTACGAGTAGTTCTAGCAGTTAGGTTACATCACCAAGATCAGAACTAATATAATAAAATCTACGGTCAGGTCATACTACTCAAAATCCAAAAGTGAAAGGCTTCCAAAGCCAAATACTGTCGTAAACAAAAAGGCACGGCCTCCACCAACTAAACCATCCCAATGGTCCCACTAATCGCCTCCATAATGGAAACCATTGGAGGGACCTCCATGAACTCCTCCGGCAAGAGATCCCTCAGATGGATCTTCCTCCTCCGAGCCGACATCAACCATCTTCTCAGGCTCTCCATCACTCAAGTTGTCTCCCTCCTCTGGGTCCTCCCCAATGGCTTCCTCCTCTAGGAGTGGAGGTGAGACAATGAATGGACAGGGGACATCCGGGGGCAGAGGACGATACTCAGGCTGCCTTGGAGGGGGAATGTCGAAGTCATCTCCGATGCCAAGAGAGCCCATGATCTGCCCAATCGGTGGCAGAGGGATCTCTACAGTCATAACTCGGTGAGTAGTGGAGATCGGGCCGCCAATAGTACCATCAGTGGCACTTACATTCCCGGTGTACACAACTCGTCGGCCTCCTGGGAGTATCTCCCAGGCTCCTAGAATCTTCGCGTCATCAAATGTCAGGGCCAGCGTCCCTGACTGCTGCAGCGGGCCTCGGGGAAGCATCAGTACTCACACAATAATATACAACAACAAACCAAAACAGGTATATTGCAAGGGAGAGATACATCATAAAAGAGTTTATCATAATAGTCACATACACGACACAATCAAAATAAGATAACAAGTATTCACAGTGACAATTTGTATATTGATTTAAAAGAAATAAATTCCTATATACAATATTAATCCACTCAAGGGATTTCCATACCATCAAACAATATATTTTTCCAAAAATGCATGATACTTCATACATTCTTTTTTTTAAATCTTTGGAGATCCTAACTTTCCTTCGTCGAGCTATAGGCCGCGATACTCCCATAACACAATTGTTCTCAGAGGTCGGCCTCTCAATTTAGGTCCGAGCTCCAATTATTCAAAGGTATCACGTCTCAACCTAAATAATATTGTCCAGTCTCTGATTGAGTCCATCCGTGTTTGGAAATCGATTACCACGACACGGGGCCACGAGGCCTGCAGCCTTCTATGGCGTTCGAACCCAGATGTCCCTATAGACATGTGGTCTTAACTGGCTCAATTTGTCAATCCACAATGGATTGTAGCTTGAAAATAATGGCACATCTGTGTTGACGAATCTGGGCAAGTATACCCAGTCGTGCAAGTAATACGGTGGTAAGACCGGTTATCGTATCCACGGGGATTGGATGTCAAGTACCAATTCACAAACTCAGCAACTATCTAGACTATGAAGAGAAAACAAAACAACCAAAAAGAAAAGAAGAGAAATCTTTTTGTCATTTTGGGGATTTTTGACAAACACTTGGAGTGCAGAAAGATATGTTGGGATCAGACTTCACCAAACCTCTAACTCATGCAATACCAGGACTAGATACCTCCCATTCATGCTTCAGATATTAAAATCAATCCACTAAATTACTCAAACCCCGATTCCTCGGATGGCAAGAGCCTAAATCCACTAATAGACCCTAATTCCTTAGGTGGCCTAGATTAATGAATTTGCATTAAGATTAGGGATTACGCGATTACTAGTAAACCTAACTCCATTCCTAGATGAAAGGGTTACTAGGTGATTAAATTCAATTCCGGTTCTGATACGAATTTCCCAATTGCATACCAAAACACAAATCGAGTCATGGGGGTGCTAGCCACAACAAGCATTAAGCACAGAAAATTAATCACTAATATGAAGACATGAACACAGAATAATCAGTCAAGATAAATACATGATAATCAGTTCGATTACATCTAATCCCAACAAACGGGATTTAACTATTCATAACTACAGAGAAAGCCAAACCAGAAAAGTAGTAGAGAAAGGAGGAAAGGGAGAACTCCATTGAAGCTTCCCACTGTCGTCACAGCAACCCCCTAACTCAGCTCCCTTCTAGGGTTGGAACCCTAGTCCAGCAGCCTCCAAGTGCTTCCCCCTCCAAGAACTCCCTCAATTCTGCCCTAAAACAGCAACTTATACCAATCAGGTCTGCGCGAGCTCGCGAGGCGAATGTCTTCTCGCGAGGCGAATATTAAACTTCTCGTCTTCAGGATTGGAACTCTCGCGAGGCGAAAGTGGATTTGCGAGGCGAGACCGAAAGGTTGCATTTTCTGCTGTTCAGCTGGCTTTCAGGGTCGCGGGGCGAATTGTGATTCGCTGGGCGAGACTTCAGAATTCTGCTTGGCTCAATTTCTTCACTTTTTAAGCTCTAAAATCATCCAAGCTTCATTATGGCCAAATCTGCACAGTTTTCCTTAAGTTCCTGCAAAATAACACCAAGAAACCGCTTCACCCGTTCCAAGGGAAAAACTAATAAAAATCAAATAAAGAATGCCTAATCTATATGAAAAATGCATGCAAAAGTGTACAGGAAACATCATGTAAAATCACACTATCAATCTGCCACCTCTTGCATGTAAAACAGTTGGTTTTTCTATTTTCTTTTTCACATCATTCTTTCTTTGACGAGGCTCAAGGCTCACGACTACAATTTTCTTGAAGGTATCAAGCTCAATCATACTTAACACATGACACATAGTTCGAGTGCTCAATCACGACACACTAGGCCGATGCACCAGTCCTATGTTCGTGGTTATGGGACACGAAGTCCACCATATACAACACGGATTAAAATCCACGTCTCTTCCTCATAGAACTCTAGAATGACCCGACGTCTCGGTTTCTAGGTCCACTTAAATTTTTCGTTTTCAACACAGTTTTCGTTCTGTGAAAACCAATACAAAAAACAAAATTCCAAAATTCATCAAAGTTTATTAGAAATATTTTCGCAGTTTTAAAACATTTTGCAGAAAATCTGTTTACGTAAAAAATCATTTTTAAAACATTAAATCGTAAAAGTTCATTTTTCTCAAATCTTTTAGCAAAAAAAAAAAAAAAGATTTACAGAATTTCTGTCATAAAGGCAATTTTCTAATTTTATTTAATCTAAATCAAACTTTTTGTAAAACAAAAGACGTTTTATTTCAAAAATTCTTTTTCTTTGATAACATTAAAATATTTTAGAGACTTCTATTTTTATTTTAGAAATATTTAGGGAAAATAAAGATAATGTGATTTTTCATTGCTTGTCCTCATTCTTTAAAAATTATTCCAAAATCAGCTATGAATCTTTTATAAAATTCTTAAACAGTTCAGTAACATGATTTCTAACTTATATTTTTATAATATCTTTCACTTGAGAAAACTGAAAATTTCAATATTTTATAATTAAGATTTTTAGTGACTTAATTTATCATTATCAAGCTATGACCAGTGCCATGCTTTCAGCTCAACTAGTCACACATAACATAATTCCATATAAACATATAGACAGTTATAAATATTTATTTACTGACAGTTAAGTAAAACAACATATTGTCATCAAACATCATAAAAATAAACATACTAAAAAACAAAGACTTGAAGCATGTAACTATCAAACTCATGAGGTAAACTCCCCTTACCTTAAGTACTACAAAAGATATTTCCTTTTCTTCAAATCAAGTCACAAAAATTCAAGTCTACTTAACCTTCAACAATCAATAAATCACAAGTTAAACAAATAAGAAAATTTTATGGTTCCTCTTAAGGATACCCACGGCCAAGAGACATTAAATGACCTAGATCATTTAATTTTTTCCAATATTTCTTAGAGAAGTTTTAATTTATTGTTTATAGTTAAGTCTAAAAGTCCTCTTTAGAGACTTGATTCTCATGGTCCACATGGTCACAATTTTTTGAAGTCCAATAGTCAATCCCATGGGTATGAATTCGGTCAAGCATAGGAAAAATAGGTAGATGTTCTTGTTCATTAAGTCAATTTGTTAATCATGATGAGGATGGTCCTTAAAGCTTAAGTATCAATTTTTAAGTCTTAAAACCACGTATACAAAGAGTTATGATTTTACATTCATTTTAATGTTCATTTATTTTTTTCTGAAATTTTTTAAAGAACCAGAACATGAAATTTTCATCAACTCAACACAATTTTAAATGGAGTAAGGTTATAGGATATTACCTCCTTATGATGATTCTTGAGGAATAGAGTAAGACACCTTGATGAACTAATAGAAAAAGAGAGAAGAAAAGTGTTTGAGAAAAAAATGAAGATGATGAAGAGTAAAAGGAAAGGATTTGACGCAAAATCGGTGAAGAAAAAAAAGGAAGAATAGTTTACCTCTTGATGACTTAGGTTGATGATGAAGTGAAACAAAACTCAAGTGTAGATATGGTGATGATGAACTATACTGATCTAGTGAAGAAGAGGAACAAGTCATTTTGTTTGTGAGATATAATATATTTTGGTCTTGAGTATAGGTGTTTCTGGATGTGTACAAAAAAAAAGAAGAAATTGATGCTGAGTGGGTATAAGACTTGGGTTACGCAAGGTTCAGGGAGAATAAGAAGACTTTTTTTTCATTTAGCTCCAAGGGAGTTCAACATGTCAAGGGGGATTAGACAAGGGGATCCGATGGATCCATTCTTATTCCTCATTGTGGCGGAGGGACTAAATGGACTGATTCGAAAAGCGGTAGAATGCAACATCTACAAGGAATATCTCATTCTTGGAAGGGATGAACTAGGAGTCTCACATGTACAGTACACAGTGACACAATTGTGTTTGGGGAACTGTCCGCTGATAATGATAGGGCACTGAAGATATTTCTATGGAATTTTGAACTCGCGGTTGGCCTAAAGGTAAACTTTAACAAGAGTGAGTTGGTGGGAATAAAATCTACCCCCGGGGGGAGTGGAATGTGCTGCATCCATCCTAAATTACAAGATAGGCAGGATTCCCTTTAAATTCTTGGGGATTCCAGTTAGGGGAATCCAAAAAGAGCTTCAACTTGGGCACACTAATACAATCTTTGAAGAAAAGGCTTTTGGGTTGGAGGAACAAGTTTCTTTCTTTTGGTGGGAGAATGATCTTGATTAATGCAGTCTTGTCAAGCCTACCGGTGTACCTTCTTTCTTTTTATAAGGCTCCAAAGAGTGTTATTAACAAAATAATACAGCTACAAAGAAGTTTCCTTTGGGGGGGTAGTGAGGAGTGTAAAAGGATTTGTTGGGTAAAATGGGATTTGGTATGCAAGTCAAGAGAAAAGGATGGTTTAGGTATGAGGAACTTGAGTGCTTTTAACCTGGCACTTTTGGGAAAATGGAGATGGAGGTTTTTGACTGAAAATGAAAACCTTTGGTCTAAGGTTCTTAGAGTTAGATATGGGGTTGAGTCTCTTTGGGGGGTCCCCTTGGTGTGAGAATACTTTAGAGGGTGGAGAGGTTTCTACTTGGTGGAGAGGTTTGGGCAAGTTAGAGGATGAGGGGTCTCAAAAAGTTGGTTGGTTATCCAATGGTATTACAAAAAAGTGGGGAATGGGGCTACTGTGTCTTTCTAGAAGGCTTCTTGGATAGGTTCTGCAACTCTGGCAAACAGATTTAACAGGTTATATTCAATATCAACATCAAAGGAAGCAACCATTGCTCAAATGGGTGAATGGAGACAAGGTTTGTGGTGCTGTGAACTACCATGGAGAAGGAGGCTTTTGTGTGGGAAGAGGAAATGCTTAATGAATTGATGTTGCTGCTAGCTGATCAGACTTTGGTTGTTGAGGAAAATGACTCTTGGTGCTAGTTGGGAGATATGAACTC
The DNA here is from genome assembly GCA_030762895.1 of Sophora flavescens. Taxonomy (NCBI): domain Eukaryota; kingdom Viridiplantae; phylum Streptophyta; class Magnoliopsida; order Fabales; family Fabaceae; genus Sophora; species Sophora flavescens. Next base: position 4,563,520 of record CM061062.1, read on the forward strand.
ACCATATGCTGTTAGGACAGCTTATGCACATATAACCAAAGGAGAGCATATGGGGTCTTGCGGGTTGTACAAGTTGCTTTGGAGCAGTAATGTACCCCTGAAGATTGCGGTCTTCTGCTAGAGATCTGTTTTGGACAGAAGACCCATGACTACTAACCTACAGAAAAGGGGTATTCTGCACTCAAATGGATCTCTGCTATGCTGTTTTTGCAGAACACAGGTAGAGGAAACTAGTCACCTATTCATCTATTGTAAATTCTCCTATGTTGTTTGGATGCACACATACAAATGGTTGGGCTTAGAGACTGTTCTTGCTGGAAATTTGAGGGACCTTTTTTGTCAACATGAAGGTCTGGTCATTGGTAGAGGATCAAAGAAGGTTTGGAAGTTGATTTGGTATGCGATTGTTTGGTCCCTCTAGTTACATATGAATGAATTGATATTCAACCAAGGAAGTCTTGACTTTGTTAAGGTAACTGATCTAATCAAGATTAGAGTTTGGACTTGGTGCAATGGTCTGGTAAAGAAGACATTGTTTGCATTTTCAGATTGGAGCATCAACCCCCTATTCTGCATTGAAGCTGCTCTTTAATTGTTCAAGTGGGTGGAGCTGTATTTTGTGGTTTCAGAACATAGTTTTTATAATTTTGTTTGGATATGTGCAATACTCATATCCTATAAAAACTTAGTTCTTGGAAATTTAAGCTATGCTCATTTTCTAGTTATGCACAGTTTGATCATTGTATATACTATATTATGTTTTTCTTTGTATATGGGTTTAGGATACCCGTTATACTCTTTGAAATATACTTTTGGCGGGTGTTTAGTAAAGAGGAAACCGAACTCTTTAGGTTCTAAAAGAATAATTAAGAATTAGTTGGAACATAGGGTAATTAATTTGGATCTTAATAGCATCAGGGACATTAACAAATGTAGATATTTTGTAAAAATATTTTAACTATGATTACTAGTGGTGAGTCATTGTTGATCTGGCATGTTGTCCTCATCCGTCCTGTCTGTCTCTGCATGTTGTCCTCATCCGCCCTATCTATCTCTACAGCTTCGTGCTCAGCCCAAAATAAATATAATATTTTATTCTTTTAGTAAAAATGATTTTTTTTAACTAGAGAGTATCACTAAAGAAGTGATACAATCTATATGATTTTTTTTTTAAGTTTCGGGTAAATCATTGACTGGTAGGAAACATACTGTAAGAGAAAATGCACATTAGTTTTGGTTTGAATTTTAAATCGAAAATTTAATACTTCTTACGATGTAGTAGGTTCTGAAAATGATTTTGTTTTTACAAAAATATTTTCTGGATCACAGCTAAAAATATAGGCGGCCTCTTCCGCCGTACACCGTCCGTCGTGTGCCATCCGCCGTTCTTAATCTCTAGAAAGCCACTTCCCTCATATCTGTTATCTCGAGCTCAGGCTAGTGTTCCTGATCTATTTACAGATCTATGCGGTATCTGTCTTCCAGTTCTTCATATCTGTTTGTGAAGGACCCTGAGCACCACCGGTCTATAGCCTAGTCCACATCAACAAAAGTGACCGCTTTCACGAGAAAGTCATTCTATACTCATTCGCATCTTACACACTGCGAGAGTCGAGAGAGATACATCTGCAATCTTGTTGTGACAAACTCGAAGATGTTAAAGTGTACGAGGTATGTGTGTGGAACCCTTCTCTCTAAATCTCACTTCCTTCCTTCTTTCTCTTATGTTTCTCATCTCAGTCTTCACATTCATTCGAAGAATGTTTCTGCATTTCTCAATATTGATGATGCTGCGTCTTCATTTATGATCATTATCAATAAGCGCCATCCACCTTCTCTATTCGAAATTAACAATATTTTAGGGTCTATTGTGAAGATGAAACACTATGCCACTGCTATTTCACTTTTTCCACAATTGGAGTTTAGGGGAATCACTCCTTCCCCTGGTTACTTTTAACATCCCGATCAATTCTTCACCGCCTCTCGGTCATATGGATTTTGCTTTTTCTGTATCGGGAAAGATTATCAAAATGGGTTATGAATTGAATGTGATAACTTTGACAACACTCATGAAAGGGCTATGTATTAAGGGCAAGGTTAGGGAAGCACTTGAATTTCATGACAATGTAAGAGCAAAAGGATTTTGTTTTGATCAAGTTAGTTATGGGACCTTGATCAATGCCCTATGTAAAATAGGGCAAACAAGAGCTGCAATTGAATGGCTTCAAAAGCTGGACAGACAAGTGGTTAGGCCTAATGTGGTCATGTATAGTGCAATCATTGATAGGTTATGTAAAGATGGCCTTGTAACTGAGGCAGCTAATTTGTTTTCTAAGATGATTGCTAAGGGTATTTCTCCCAATGTTGTTTGTTACAGTTGTCTAATTCATGGTTTCTGTTGTTTGAGTCAATTAGAAGAAGCGGCTCGATTGCTAAATGAAATGGTTCAAAACAACATAAACCCAGACGTATATACCTTTAACATATTGATTGATACATTATGCAAAAAAGGAAGACTAACAGAAGCTCATGACCTGTTTGATATGATGTTAGAAAGAGGTCCAAAGCCTGATATTGTCACTCACAGTGCGTTAATGTATGGATACTTTTTAATCAATAACGTGAATGAGGCAACAAAGTTATTTGATAATATGATCAAGACCTACTTGACACCTAATGTTAGGACTTATACCATCATGATTAATGGATATTGCAAGAATAAAATGGTGGATGAAGCTGTGAATTTCTTTAAAGAAATGCATCACAAAAACTTAGTTCCTAATACTATAACGTACACTTCTCTTATTGATGGCTTGTGCAAATCAGGGAGAATCTCACATGTGCAGCACCTTCTTTGTGAGATGCATGCTAGTGGTCAATCTCCTAGTGTTGTTACTTACAATGTCTTGTTAGATGCTTTGTTCAAGAACCGACATGTTGATAAGGCAGTTGAATTATTTCATCAAATAGCCGACAAAGGAATTCGTCCAACTGCGGTCACGTTTAGCATACTTATAGATGGTTTGTGGAAAGGTGGAAGACTCAATATTGTTAAAAGTTTTTTGAGCATCTTCTTATTCAAGGCTGTCAAGTAAATGTCATAACATATGATGCTATGATAAATGGGCTTTGTAAAGAGGGCTTGTTTGATGAAACAATGGCCTTGCTTTCAATAATGGATGAGAATGGTTGCATCCCCGATGTTGTAACTTATGAAATATTAATTAAGGCTCTTCTTCAGAAGAATGGAAATGTTATGGCAAAGAGGTTTGTTCATGAAATGATTGCTAGAGGACTATTGAAGCGATAATACAAGGTAATTTTTTTTTTGGGGAATTAGGAAACACTTTTTTATTACAACTAGAAATACATATATTTTAATTTTTTTTTTGCATTAATGATTAGAAAATATTTGTTTCATTTCTATCACGAGAGTTGTATTATGCAATGGCCTCATAGTTACTGAAGTTTTAACAAAGTCTTATGTTTATTAAGGTTTTCGCTAACCCTTTGTTGTTGATAAATTTTGATTGTTGACATGTCATGACTAAACCTGTTTCTTCCTTGTGTACTAAAAGCCTATATCAGATATCTTGATAGTATCGTGAGTTCCTGGTTATTTTTACTAACGGTAGCAGAAACTGACATGATTCTTCTGTGTTGTTTTTTTTTATCTCTGAATCTTAAGTCTGTTTATTTTGAGCTAAAGTTGGCAAAAGTTTTAAATTCACATGACGTTATCGCACAACAGAACTGCCATAGATGTTGGATTTGGTTGATTTGTTCCTTTGGTGGTTGTTTCTACATTGGAGCTTTTCAAATTTCGAAAGGCTATTTTGTATTTTTCTTGATATGATCTTGGAAATCCTTTTTCTATCATCATCTGACCTTTTTTTGTAAAAGATGGGGCCTAAGGCCTTGGAAGAAAAGAAAAACTAAACCGTAATAGTATTTGGGCACTAAGGACACCTTAAAGGATGACACAACAGCTAATACAATGTTTTTAAATTTGACCAAAGGCCCATGCAACTCAGGAAACTTGATGAAAGTTTGAGGCTGTAGTTTGGGAGTTAATCTTCACTGATTACCTTCTCTAAAAGAATGCATAATCTATACTCACAATTTCAATTGAGCAATATCCTAATGCTACTAAGTCACAATAGGTTCCTTTTACTTGCCACAGTAGAAATACGTAATCACTCCAAACCTGAAACTTGATTCTAAGCTTCCTCTGCCTGCTTATTCAAATTAGCTAGCATAATAATCACACTTTAGAGAGAACTCCCATGTATCGGAAATTGTCCATAGCATTTTGTTGTCCCCATTATTTTGAGTTGGTGCAAGATTTTCCCTTAAGAGTTTGGTGACTCTGCGCAGTGTTTTTAGTTCTGTACTTTACCAAATTCCAGCTTCCATCTCTTCTAATATTCACACCCATTTGTGGCAGATATGTTACAAATGTCCAACATTATGGAGGCTGAGTCCCAAATGCTGACCCATGGTCATCTCCACGGTCTAGTGCCTTGTCATTTGACTTTTATGTCTAGAAAAAGATGGATTACATTAGAATTTATTTTTTAGCAAACATTAGGCAATATGGGATTAGGAATGAATGCATTAGGCATAAAGTTGAGGTAGCTCCTATTGAAAATAAAGATGATAGAATCTCCCTCTTAGGTGGTTCGAGCATGCGTGGAGAAGACGTAAAGAAGCTCCAGTAAGGAGAGTAGATTAGGTAAGGGTAGCCCAATCGCTAGAGGTTTTGGAAGAAGACCCATAAAAACTATAGGCGGATCCATTAACAGGGATTTAGATACAAATGGTTAAACTACAGACCTGATTTATTATAGGACATTATGGCATCGTTTAATCCATGTAGCCAGCCCCACCTAGTGCGAAAAGGCTTGGTGGTGGTTGCTGTTGTTATAGGGTTATTAGCATCCATTGGAGAACTTCAAAAAGTTGTTGCTGATTTTGATGGTAATATATTCCCCCTTTTATACAACTTGATTAAACTGCCGAATAATACTTGCCCCTCTAAAGAGAAAGCTTAGCTGCCAGATAAACCAGGATATGGATAATGTGATGACTGATGACATTAATCCTGTGAAGTTACTTTTCTTCCTAAATCCATCATATCAAAAATGGCATGTCAGCCTTTTGTTAATTGTATCTTGAGTTGGTTTCTTTTCTCCACTACAATTTTTAATTAACTGTTTCACGTTCCTTCAGAGGTGGAATATGATCTGAATTGGAACACTGCTCATTTTTAAGAATTGATAGGATCATTTAAGGGTGTGTCAGACACAATTTTTTAGCCTTACATGTTAAGAATCTGGACTATCTTTTAAGGTCCTCTCTGTATTATGTGATACTTCGTGATGTGCTCTTCCTTATCCTGTGGGCAATTGTTTAGGGTGGATTGATTGAATGTTTTCACAGCATATCGATGCCATAACGCTCACCTTAGATAATGGTTAAAAGGATACATATTTTCTCCAAGGACTTAAACACTGTTGTTGGCTGAATCATCACATTGGATAGTATCAGATCTAGAACAAATGGTAGAATTGGGGCCTTAAGATAGGAAAAGTGGATACAAGAGTAACAAAATTGAAATGCCTGGGAGGTAACATAATACGTATCTTCACATCGCAGAGGGCTATTGGACAATCGGTAAATCCATCATAAAAAAAGGATTATTTGCCAAGTTTTCATGAGATGGGTTGGGAACTGAGGTCTAAAATGTCTTGCTCTCTCAATAATGAAAATCTTACTAACACTTCTCTTTAAGGGTTTGTTTGGGAGTTTGGGAGGGAAAGGGAGGGGAAGGCTTTGAGGGGGAAGAGGGGGGAAAGGGATGGGGGAAGGGATGATACTCACCAATTTGGGGGAACTGCAAAAATGAACTAGAGAGGGGTTTTGGAAGGTTTTGGAGGGCTATCCTCCCTTCCCCATCCCTTTTCCCCTCACTTTTTTCTAACACTTCCCTCCCTTCCCCTCTCAACTTCCATACTGACCTAAATCTTGTCCAAAGATAAGCTAATCTGCCAATTTAAACAATAAATGAAAAGAGATGAGAGGTTTGGGTTCATATCTTTATGTTTTGGTTTCTTGTCTTTTGCTGGATCCTGAATAATGCACTATCTTGAGCGCCTTCTAATATTTTCAATTTTGTCTGGAGTTTGGTTGAACTTTGAATAACTGGTCTGCTAGTATGTGTGACACAGAGAGGTTAAAGATTTGTCTATTTAAATGAAGTACATGCATGATGTGTAAGGAAGCATAATTGTGTTGGGTTATATTAGATATAGCCTTTGGCTTCTCGAGTCGAGCTTAGTTGGCACGGCCTTGCATCGTTAGTAAGTTAGAAAGTGGTTCAAATTTAGTTATTCGGTTAGAACCACCCCTTTGTAAACAAACAGTATGAATACTCTTGGTCTCTCGTAATTCTACACAATGAATGAAATCAGTTTTCTTTCTATGTTTAGATTCTGAATTTCTCTTTGGTTCTTGATTTGTCATAGGTTATAGTTGCATATTCGTCAAAAGGGCTTAAATTTGAATGACCTTTATGGTGACATGGTTTATGATAGAGCATAATAGTGTCTCTGATCCATGTAGCCAACACCATCTACTGAAAAAGGCTTTGTTGGTGCTGTATCCTTCATTGTACAAACAACAATTGTAAGTGATCACGGTAGCAGGGGTTCTAGCTTCAACCATTTTTCTCAACTGTTTGCTTCAAATTTATCTATTTAATGGCTACCTTAAATATTTTTCTCATTTCTATTCCTTTCCCTAATCAATTAATTGTTGTTGTTTACTGATGAAACTGGCATCATCATCTTGAACTGCTCAGAAAGTTATTTTTCATGTCCATATATGCTCCAATGACTTTATCCAAATAAAATATGCAATGGTCACCCTTTTGTAGCTTCAAGTCTTCCACAGTTGGAATTGATTATCGAGGACTTGATGTTAATGCTCTGTTTGTTGCTCTAACCCATGGATTTCATGTACAGGTTTCTTCTCCCAGCAACACTTATTGTCATTAATGATATAGCTGCATATTTCTTTGGTTTCTTCTTTGGAAGAACCCCCTTGATCAAGTTATCTCCAAAATAAAACTTGGGAGAGTTTTATTGGGGTATCCGTCACAACCATTATCTCTGCATTTCTGGTGAGCAATCCTTCCAATTCGTTCATGAAGATGCTACCGTTGGGTGGCAATGGGGATAGGGTGTTTGTCACTGAACCAGAATGTGGTCATGTAAATGATTGCGGCAACCTATATCAACTCCATAAAAGCTTGATAAGATTTATGGTGAAATTTTTGGAATTAAGTGTCTGCTTGGCTCTACACTCAATTACCTGTACAGAATTGGGTATTAATATCAGTATATAAAACTCCTTTTGCAACTTGCAAACATCATGGGTCATTCTCAGTGGCTAACATGTCCAAGGAAGGTAGCTCTTTAATAGATCATAACAATATGATACATTATAAGGCATTATCCAACATTCAAGTAACTCGTGGTTATGTCTCTCTTGAAATAACATGCTGGTCAATTATTTATCAACTAATTGGCTTCACTGTGATGCTGGTCAATTATTTAAGCCAGAGTCTTACATTTTACTGGGCTTGGATTCCTACCTGGGTAAGTACTTGTGACAGAATAGTTCAGTATTTGCTTAGACTGTTATCCTACCCCGTAGTTACTTTGGCAGCAACATGTTCCTTTGTTGCTAATAGGCTATAGCCCAAATTTTAGCCTGTAACTTTACAAGTACATTGTTCTAATATGTGTTTGTGTGTATCGAAAGGAAGTTTGTCTTGAACTTATGAATTTAGCATAGATTAAAATAGTGTTATCTCTCGTGGTAACCCCATCCAATAAAATGGAATTTCATGTTGAACTTGGACTTTTGAGCTATTGCCAGTTTAACAGTTAGTTGGAGACATGGAGTCCTGATTTTGTTCTGAACTTTTTGATGCCATAAGCAGGCATCTACCAGACACCAAAGGTTAGATTAGATATAATCGTTGATACATGCCAGTTCAGCTTATAAAGTTTGACCATACTGTAATCATGAGATGCCAGTGCACAATATCTGAAATTGTGACCTGTGACCATATATCTTGTCTTCTACCGATTCCTTGGAAAGAGATAATAATCTGATAGAACTGGTTCAACAATTAGGGATTCTTGATGAATTTTATTGCAGTATAGAAAGAATGTCTCTGGGGAAATGCTCCCAAAATCAGAGAAGTAACTACAAACTAATGAGAATAGTAGAAAAATGAAATTACAGGAGTGTTCCCTCCAAGATTCAAGATCTTGGCCTTTTCCCTTTTGGTTCTAGTTCCAACTAACTTCCTAACTAATTCTCCCCCCTCTGCTCTCTATTTATCTTGCTAATTTGCTACCTTGGTACTAACCAACTAATCTGAGGCTGGCCCAATAGGTTTGGGCTGTTTCGGCCTCCTCCTTTCATATACCTTCTTAATAGGGGGTCTAACAATACTCCCCCCCAAAAGATCCACCTTGTCCTCAATGTGAAAAGAGGGAAACTGGGTTGCAATTGTTTCATAAGGTTCCCAAGTAGCCTCAAAGTCAGGAAGATCCTGCCATTGTATCAAAACCTCAGCTGCACTAGAGTTGTTGTTTCGGATGGCTTGGACTGCAGCTGGAAAAACCTGAAGTTCCAGCTCTTCAGAGAGCATTTTTGGAAGAGGTTGAGGTGTGATCGAAGGAGAAAGGGCTTTCGTCAACAATGATGCATGAAAAACAGGGTGGATTCTGCACTCAGCAGGGAGTGATAACTGATAAGCAACCGGACCAATCTGTTTGCTGATTTGATAGGGACCATAGTAGCGAGGGCTCAACTTCTCATTCCTTTTCTTTGCAAGAGATTTTAAGCGATAGGGCTGCAGTTTCAAATATACCCAATCTCCCACTGCTAGATTGATTGGTCTGCGAGACTGATCAGCATACTGCTTCATCTGTGCTTGGGCCTTCAGTAAATTCGTTTTTAGATCATGCAACAATTGATCACGAGCCTCAGTCATGCTATTCACTTCCTCAACTGAAGATGGAATGGTGGTACCTTTAAGGAGGTGGGGGGGCTCTCTTCCATACAGGGCTTTGAAAGGAGTTAATTTGGTGGAGCTGTTATAGTTGGTGTTGAACCAGAATTCTGCCCAACTCAACCAACGGGGCCATTGTTTCGGCTTAGAACCTGTAAGGCAGCGCAAGTAGGTTTCCAAACAACGATTTACAACTTTAGTCTGCCCATCGGTTTGAGGATGATATGCAGAACTGAATTTAAGTTTAGTGCCAGCTAACCGAAATAGCTCCTTCCAGAAATGACTCAAGAAAATCTTGTCTCTATCGGATACAATGGTAGAAGGAAATCCATGCAACTTCACCACTTCGGCAATGAAAACTTCTGCCACATCCTTGGCAGTGAATGGATGGCTAAGAGGGATAAAATGAGCATATTTTGTGAGCCGATCTACCACCACTAGAATAACATCCTTCCCCTGTACCTTAGGGAGTCCTTCAACAAAATCCATGGACACATCAGCCCAAACTTGAGTGGGAATAGGTAGAGGTTGGAGCAAACCTGCTAGTGACAGTGTTTGATATTTATTTAACTGGCATATTTCACATGAAGTCACAATTTGCTGAATATCTCATTTCATTCCCTCCCAATAAACCAGTCCAGCGATGCGTTTATAGGATCTAAAAAATCCTGAGTGTCCCCCTACTGCTGAGCTATGGAATTCTTTTAGTAAAATAGGAATCTTGGAAGAAGATTTTGGTAGTACTAGCTTCCCTTTATAGAGTAGCTTTATGTTCTGGAAGGAATAGCCAGGATGAGAGTGTGAGTCTTGAATTAAGTCTTGTATGATACTCTGCAGTTTAGGATCTTGCTTGACTTCCTCTTCCCATTCTTCCAATTCTGAAAATTGGACAGTGGACAGGGCAGCAAAAGTCATTTTCCTGGAAAGGGCATCTGCTGCATTATTCTCTGATCCGGGCCTATATTGAATCTCGAAATCAAAGCCCATTAACTTGGATGTCCACTTGAATTGCTCCTCTCCCAAAACTCGTTGATCTGTGAGGAATTTTAAACTTTTCTGGTCAGTAACAATGACAAAATGCCTGCCCAAAAGATAATGCCTCCATTTCTGCACTGCCATCACAATGGCCATTAACTCGCGTTCATATACAGATTTTGCTTGAGCTCTCTCGGATAAAGCTTGACTAAGGAGAGCCACGGGTCTGCACTCTTGGAGAAGAACTGCTCCAAGACCCTTATTCGATGCATCTGTCTCAATGGTGAAAACTTTAGAGAAATCCGGAATTGTCAAAACTGGCAAGTCAGCCATCAAAGCTTTCAATTTATCGAATGGACCTTGAGCCTCTATAGACCAAAGAAAATTATATTTCTTTAACAACTGAGTCAAAGGTCTGGCCAGCTTACCATAGTCTTTAACAAACCTTCTGTAGTACCCAGTAAGACCCAAAAAACCTCTAAGTGCCTTAAGGTCTTTGGGGACTGGCCAATCTAACATTACAGCTAGCTTCTTGGGGTCTGCAGTCACACCCTTAGCTGAGATAATGTGGCCTAGATACTCAAATGCTTCTTGTCCAAAGTGGCATTTCTTCTTATTTGCAAATAATTGGTGTTCTTTAAGAAGAGCTAGCACGGCCTGTAAGTGTCTCTTGTGATCCTCTTCAGTTTTGCTATACACTAGGATATAATCAAAGAATACTAAGGTGAACTTTCTCAAATATGGTTTCAGCATCTCATTCATAAGAGATTGGAACGTTGATGGTGCATTAGTCAAGCCGAAGGGCATGACTACAAACTCATAGTGCCCCTCATGGGTCCGGAATGCCGTTTTTGGGATGTCTTCTTCTTTCATGCGAATCTGGTGATAACCGGATCGAAGGTCCAACTTAGAAAATACCACTGCTCCTCCTAGTTCGTCCAACAACTCATCAATAATTGGTATAGGGAACTTGTCCGGAATGGTGATTTTGTTAAGAGCTCGGTAATCTACACAGAAACGCCATCCCCCATCCTTCTTCTTAACCAAAATGATCGGGCTCGAGTAAGGGCTCACACTCGGCCTAATGATTCCTGAACTCAGCATATCATCTACCAATTTTTCAATTTCATTTTTCTGGTAGTGGGGGTACCTATAAGGCCTGAGATTGGGGATATTGGATCCTTCCTTCAGAACTATGGCATGGTCTTGGTGCCTAGGTGGAGGTAAACCTTGTGGTTCCTGAAATACCTCAGCATAATCATCAAGGACTGAAACCAGCCACTGAGGAATAGAGTGCCCCTGTTCTGCCTCAGTTTGCATACTATGGTAGTCTAGAAGGAAACCCTCCCCTTGATCAGCTATGGCCTTGAGAATTGATTTAAAAGAAGCCTTAGTTCTGGTTAGTGCAGGTTCTCCCTTCAACAACTTCATACCTTCCTTGGTGGGAATCTTGGGTGAAAGTTCCTTGAAGTTAGCCCGAATCTCACCAAGGCTAGATAACCATTCCATACCAAGCACTATATCAACTCCCCCCAATTCGAAAACAAAAAAATCTTGCTGGATTTCTAACCCTTGTATTAAAAGCACTAACTGTGTACACATGCCTTTACACATAATTTTCCTTCCATCCCCTACTTCTACTGAGTATTGAGGGGTTGGTGATACCTGTAAATCACAGTCTTTTACTGTGGTGGCAGAGATGAAGTTATGAGAGGCTCCATAATCCACCAAAACTGTCACCTGTCTACCAGCTAGGATGCCCAGCATCTTGATTGACTTCTTGGAGGTCAATCCCGTAATACTATACAAGGATAACTGCAACTGTTTCATCACCAATTCTTCCTCTGTTTCTTCTGTTTTATTATCATCTTCTTCTTCGTCCAAGATCAGAATCTGTAATTGTTTGTTACCACAGGTGTGGCCTGGGCCCCATTTCTCATCACATCTGAAACAAAGACCTCTTCTTGATCTTTCTTGGAGTTCTGCATCACCCAGTCTTCGAAAATTCCTTCCTTTGAAAGATCCTGTAGATTTCAGATTATTGGAATCGTTCCCTGAACTCCCTGTCACTGATGCAGGTTGAGTTTGGTTCTTGTTCCCTGGTTCCCATGTGATCAACCTGGTACTACTTGCATTTCTTGTTGTAGCCCCACTTCTTGGTACCGATTGACTCCCTCTATTCATCAGCAAGTTTTTCTCATCAATACTCTGGGCAAAATCCATTAATTCAGCTCTAGTGTCTGCCCTGTGCAGCTTCAATTCAGCCCTAATCACCTCTTTGAGTCCATTAAGAAAGATCCCCTTCAAGTAATCGGGTTGAGCTTCTTTCATAAGCGGTCCCGCATACAGCTCGAACTGTTCCCTATACTCTTCGACTGACCCGGTCTGTTTGAGACTCAACAGTAGTTCAAAAGGACTATGTATCATCGATGGCTGGAACCTTCGAATCACATCGGAGCGAAACTGTTGCCATGTAGGGTTCTAGGCGCAATATTCCCACCATTGATACCAAGTCAAAGCCTTACCTTCCATAGCCACCATCACAGCTTGTAACTTCTCTTCGTCGCTCAATCCTTTCAACTCAAAATAACGTTCCACCCGATTCGCCCACCCATACGCATCACTGCCGTCAAAGACCGGCACTTCTAGTTTCCTCCATCGTTCATCTCGGATCTGAGATTCGTTGGCGGATCCTCCTCCGTTTCCTTCCCTAGCGCTGCGACTTGTCAATCCGCGCACTGTCTCGAGAAGTTCTCCGAGTTGCCTTCTTGTTTCGATTCTATCAAGTCGTTCTTCATCAACGACTCTTCTCAGTTCTTGCAGTTCTTCGCGCGTCGCCATGATCGTCTCATACCCGCGCTCGAGAAACTCCACTCTGGTTTCCATTCCTCTCGTCGAAACCATGAATCTTTCCCCAAGATCTAAGAGCTTTGATACCAGTTGATAGAACTGGTTCAACAATCAGGGATTCTTGATGAATTTTATTGCAGTATAGAAAGAATGTCTCTGGGGAAATGCTCCCAAAATCAGAGAAGTAACTACAAACTAATGAGAATAGTAGAAAAATGAAATTACAGGAGTGTTCCCTCCAAGATTCAAGATCTTGGCCTTTTCCCTTTTGGTTCTAGTTCCAACTAACTTCCTAACTAATTCTCCCCCCTCTGCTCTCTATTTATCTTGCTAATTTGCTACCTTGGTACTAACCAACTAATCGAGGTGGCCCAAGAGGTTTGGGCTGTTTCGGCCTCCTCCTTTCATATACCTTCTTAATAGGGGGTCTAACACAATCCTTCCAGTTCAGTGGCATTTTATTAAGTTTTAGTAACATATATATATTTGAGGAATGTTACTAGCTGCCATTATAATAATATACTATCTTGTAGCACTATGCGGTGTCATGGAAAAGAACCACAGAAGATATGATTGCAATTTATCAGGACCGATTTATGAGTAAAGTTCATATGGTTTCAAAGGTAATAGGAAGGACCATATAATTATCGATTCATAGACCAAGTACATTGGAATAGGCATTCTGTAATTTCGAGAGCTGATTTTTTTGTTAATATTTGAAAGTATCCAGATATTTATACCACTGCATGATGCTGAAAACTTACACTGGTTGCTTCTTGTGATTGACTTTGTGAGCAAGGAGTTGGTTTATCTTGACTCTTACCTTGATTCTTCAGCATTTGACCGCAGGGTTACCAATATCAAAAAAATGGTAAACAAAAAACATACATGTATTTCCATATGTATATAGAATTGGTATTGTCCTGCATGCAAATTTGATACCATTTTACTAACATGTTGACTAATGGTTTTTTAGGCACTGTATATGCAAGATTTACTGTCTGATTCCTCTTTCTATGAGTTCGAGACGAAACATAAACCAATCATATCTGAATTTAGGCTAATCATTCCTGATGGTTTGGGAGTGCAAGTAGACAACTCGTACGTAACTTGCACTTTAATTGGCTTTATTTTTTACTTTATATGTTTTCTAATTATGATACTTAAATTTAGGAATGATTGTGGAGCTAGGATGATAACCTGGATGAAGCAAATGGGAGTGAATGGTAACAAGATTAGTGTATGACACTTCACCATTTAGTTATATTTTTTTTATTCAAACTATAATTTGTAGAAGTTTACTCATGTCTTCACATTTTCTTTTGTACGTGGATGATGGTACCAGACTTACGATTGCATTGGACCTGGCATTGAATCCTTGTAACAACTTAAACCATGTGGTTTTGTTGAGGTCCTTGCCACACATGGAAGGATTGAGCGCATCATCAAAAAAATGACCATCAGTTCCAGTTACTTGATGGATTGGTCAATGTCCTCTTTATTTTGTTTTTTGTTTTCAAAACCGAATCATTGGTGGATTAAATGTTATTTTGCTTTAGGTATTATTTTTTTTGTCTCAGATAATGCTCGAATTTATGTATTTAGGGGTTATGGTTTTTGGGATTATGAATTATGGTTTTATGGATTATGTATTTTGGATTATGAATTATGGATTATGCACTATGGTATTATGGATTATGTATTTTGTTGAAACCTGCTTGCAACTATATAATCTTCTGATTTAACCTTGTAACTTGAAAGAGCTACCATATCCCAGCTATAAGGCTTATGCCTGGATGCCATATATTGTCGATATTTTGTCATGCAGATTAAATCTGCTTTTCCTGTAATAAAAGTTAAAAGGAAATTTAACCTAACATATTTGAACTGGATGCCATATGTGTTGATGGTGCTTGATTCATACATGCAAACATATACATGAAGCGTCCATTTAAATGTGGCCTAATCTCTTGTGATTTATTATGAAATTACCGCAATCGTTCGTGCATTGATCAACGATTCAAACCCTGAACCAGTGGAAGGTGCTCTTTCTCTCCTTCCCTCTGTGTGTGTGTGTGTTTTTACTAAGCTAATTAATTTCACGGAATTTTCTTTTAGGTGGCGAGGTGAACAATTTAGGAGTTGAAGTTGCGCTTACCATGTTGACGTTCTACAAAAGTAACAATATTTCCTTTTCATAATTTCCTATTTGACTTTTTCTATTTTTTAATTGGAAATTGGATGCAATTTTGATGTGCCTTATAATTTTTTGTTGATGTTTGTTCATTGTGTTTAATATTATTTGCTGAACTTGGTTTCGTTCATACATATTTGCATGCAGGTGAGATTTCGCCAATCTTGCCAAAGAGTATTCCGTGGAGATTTTTAAGAGATATGGGGTTGTGGAGGGTACAGTCTTGACTGCGTGGCGCCTGTGTCGTTGCAATCCCCTTGGTATTCGCCATTAACT
This sequence comes from Sophora flavescens, assembly GCA_030762895.1. Classification (NCBI taxonomy): domain Eukaryota; kingdom Viridiplantae; phylum Streptophyta; class Magnoliopsida; order Fabales; family Fabaceae; genus Sophora; species Sophora flavescens. The sequence continues at coordinate 4,578,906 of CM061062.1, forward strand.
TTGATATGTGTTTTGCTTGCAGCCATAGTTCTGGATTTAAGCTACATTGTTTTGATATGTTACAATTTGATTTCCTTGTACAAGGTATGGATATGATCCTCCTCGATGGTTTGATCAGATTGGTCCATGTTAAGAAGTTGATGACTGATTAATCTCAGATTGCTGATTTTAAGGTGATTATTGCTACTAAGCATTTTGAAGTTCTTTGATGTGCTAATGTGTGCTTGTGATTTTAATCACCATTAGTATTTTGGTTTGACTTTGTAATAATGCAAAAGAAATTCTATTCTTACATCATCAGATAAGTTGAATTGAGAATATATATGATACCTATAATGGGAACACTGCTCAGATAATCAAATTGAACATCTTTTTTACCAGCCAAATGCAAGGGTAAAACAGAAAGAGGGATGAAACAAATTTAGAGCGGCACATTGATTGAATTCAACAGCCATCCTTTTCTAACATTCAGTCCAACATGTGGATAGTCATCTGCGTAAGGTTAAGGAATATGTTTCCCTGATGGGTTTTACAAATCATACCGAGAGAAATAGTTGTCTTGTATTTGGACCCCTGCGGTACTTCAAGTGTGCAGATAGAAAGAGAGCATGTAGGGTATCTAAATCCATCTTGTCCAAGCTTTTTCTATTTTATATTATTGTTGTTGTTTTTGTTATTTTAATGGAAATATAAAATGTATATACCACATTTTAGAGTGCTTCAAGAATCATGATTATTTCCTTGAAACTTAGTTTCATTAAAATAGTCGTTTGTCATTATCAGTACTTCTTCAGTACATGTACTCTTAGTTGCACCTGGAAGTTGTCCTCTAGTATTATAGCTAATAACATATTATATGAAGCTAACATCGAAATTTATAAATAAGTTTGTCAATTGAAAGAAATCATGTTAACTCTTCAGTATTGTGTTTGTTGATTTTGTTTTGATATGTTGATGATATAAATGATTTAGTTTCCTAGTTTATCATATATCTGTTGTAAATTGGAAATATACTCAATCCCTGAAATCAATGGATTTGATACTACACTGTGTAATTCTTGTTCTATAAATTCACAAAGCTGAGAGGGTTTCTCTCAAGCTATTCAGCAATCTTAAGTTGGTATCTAGAGCTAGGTTCAATCCGGTCACGAACCTGGTCACGAAACAGTTCTCCGGCGAGCGTTTTCCGGCGACCGTCTCCAACGATTATCTCCGATCACCAAAGTAAGGTGTCCTGACATCTCAAACGATCAGTGATCATTTTCCATGAAGACCCATCTCCGTACGCCTCCGCACGCACCTCCACGCGCCGACAACATTCGCTCCTCCTCCAAGCGCGTGGGGTCCATGCACCATCCTGCACGCATCCGTTCGTCTTCCAGCTTCTTCCGATCATTTTTCCGGCGTCCTCTGCCTCTGTTTGGTTTTTCCCCCTCTCATTATGTCCTCTGTTTCGTCCCCTGCCACCACTGTTTCGCCCGTTGCTGATTCTGGCGCTGGTACTGAGTCTACAGAGAAGGGTCTCATCTCTTTTGCCTTCTCTGGAAGTCCCATTATCACATCGGAAAAACTCAATGGTAAGAATTTTGTGGATTGGTACAATGCAGTTGAAGTTTGGTTTTTATGTCAAGGGCTTTATGAACATCTCACCAAGAAGGAAGCAGAGATTGATGAGAAAATTTGTGATGAATGGAAAAGGGCAGATTATCAGTTGGTCTCTCTTTTATGGCGGTCTATTGATCCGAAGCTAATGGCACACTTTCGCCCGTACAAAACTTGTTATGAAATACGGAAGAAAGCTCAAAATGTATATTCCAATGACCTACAACGCTTCTATGCCTCTGTCCACAATTTGGCAACTCTTCAGATGACAGTTCTTGATCTTCCCTCTTATTTAAATAAAGCACAGTCCGTTATTGATGACATTAAGCGCATTATAATAGGTGATGATCTTACGAAGGTACTAGCAAAACTTGATAATATGTATATGGTCTTTGTTCTTCACGGTTTGCATAAGGACTTTGAATCTGTCCGGAATCAAGCTCTAACTAATCCTAACATCCCCACGGTGGAGGAGCTCATTGATTGTCTTTTACGAGTTCCGTCACCAGACATCCGAGATTGGCTCCCAGACAGCTTCCGAGTCCTCAGCCTTTGTTTCTAATTCGGTAAATCGTGGAGGACGAGGCCATGGGCGTGTGGAAGAGGTGGTCATGGTAGAGGTGATCATCCTTGGTGCTCTTATTGCAAGCACGTGGGTCATACCCAAGACAAGTGTTATTCTTTGCATGGTTTCCCGGAAAAATCAGTCAATGTCACGTAGTCTGATGATCAAAAATTTGAGGTTGGGTATGATAATCAGAAAAGTGGCAGTCAGAATAGTTTTTCATTTGATGAATATAAGGAGTACCTTCAGCTTAAGGCAGCCCAACAAGCCTCATCTTCAGCAACTATAGCTCATCTTTGGTAATTCTACGGTTTGTTTCTCTCATTCATCTCCTGTTGGTTCTTGGATTTTGGATTCTGGTGCTTCTGACCATATAGCCGGTAATTCTTCTCTCTTTTCTACTTTATCTTCTACCAAAACACCACATCACATCACCCTTTCTAGTGGCTCTAAAACACAAGCCACTGGTATTGGTCAAGCCTCACCTCTTCCCTCTCTGTTTTTAAATTCAGTCCTATTTATACTTGGATGTCCTTTTAATTTAATTTCTATCAGTCAACTTACTCGATCTCTTAATTGTTCCATAACCTTCACTTCTACTTCATTTTCTATCCAGGACCGGAGTACGTGGAAGATGATTGGAGCAGGATCTGAGTCACGCGGTCTCTACTACTTACAGCCTCCATCCTCCACAATATGTGCTGCCATAGAGTCGTCCAGTCTTCTTCATCGTCGTTTGGGTCACCCGAGTTTGAATAAATTAAAGAAAATGGTCTCTCATCTCTCTAATCTACAGTCATTGGAGTGTGAGGCATGTCAGCTTGGAAAGTATGTTCGGGCATCCTTTCCAAGCAAGGTTACAGGTCGTGAAGAGTCTCCTTTTAGTCTTGTTCATTCTAATGTTTGGGGTCCTAGTCGTATTTCTTCGGTCTTAGGATATAGGTATTTTGTTACTTTCATTGATGATTTTTCTCATTGTACTTGGTTATTTTTAACGAAAGAACGTTTTGAGTTATTTACTATTTTTCAAAAATTTTGTGCTGAAATACACAATCAATTTGGACGAACTATTCGTATCTTACGCAGTGAAAATGCCAAAGAGTATTTTTCTACTCGTTTTAATGCTTTTATGGCATCTCATGGTATAGTTCATCAATCGAGTTGTCCTCACACACCTCAACAAAATGGTGTGGCTGAGCGCAAACATCGCCATATCGTTGAAACAGCTTGTACTCTCCTATTACATTCCAATGTTCCTGTGAAATTTTGGAGTGACGTTGTTCTCACTGCAGGTTATTTAATAAATCAGATGCCATATTCTGTTCTTAGTAACCAGGTTCCTCACTCTATTCTATATCCTCAGGCACCCCTTTATACTGTTCCCCCTCGTGTTTTTGGCTCCACTTGTTTTGTCCACAATGTTGCTCCAGGTCTTGACAAACTTGCTGCACGTGCCATTAAGTGTGTCTTTCTCAGTTATTCTCGGGTTCAAAAAGGGTACAGGTGTTATTCTCCTTCAACAATCGCACTTATATCTTTGCTAATGTCACCTTTTTTTGAGGATACATCGTACTTTGCCTCTGGTCCTGTCGGGGTCTGCTTCTCAAGTCTTGCCTATTCCAGTCTTTGATTCTCCCATTTTCAGTCCGCATGTCTCGCATATATATCAGAGGCTGTCCCTGCTGCTCCTAAGTACCCCACCGAGCCATTTCGTCTCACTTACCACCGCCATCCTCGTCCTGCGACTCTGGAAGCTGCACCCGTTGTGGACACCAGTGACTCACCTCCTGCTCCTCCGTCTCCATCGATTCCGGTCCAACCTGAGCCTTCCGCTGATCTTGCCATTGCTATTTGCTAAGGTACTCGTTCTTCCCATAATCCTCATCCTATTTATAATTTTTTGAGTTATCACCATTTATCTTCCATCCATTGTGCCTTTGTATCTGCTTTGTCGTCCATTTCTATTCCTAAAACTGTTCAAGAAGCACTATCCCATCCAGGATGGCGGCAGACTCACGATTGATGAGATGACACCTTGGAATCTAACCATACTTGGGCTCTTGTTCCATCCCCTCCTAGGAAGTCTGCTATTGGTTGCCGTTGGGTTTTTACTGTCAAAGTTGGTCCCATTGGGACAATGGATCGCTTGAAGGCCCGTTGATGAGTGTGATCACACCTCATATTTCATTGTCATTTTGCATGCATTTTCATATAGTTTAGGCACTTTTAATTTGATTCTTTGTTAATTTTCACCTTGGAACGGGTAAGGCGGTTTTGTGGTGTTGTTTTATAGAAATTAAGGATTAAATGCTCAGGATTAGCCATGATGGAGCTTGGATATAGATGGGGCTTGAAAAGTGAAGAAAATGAGCCAAACAGAGCCCATCACGGCCATGATCGAGCAAAACTGAAAAGGAAGGAAGGCTGAATTCAGAACTGGTCACGGCCGTGACATGTCAGCTGAACCAGACCCTCACAGGCAGAATTGATCACGGCCTAGCCGTGATGAGCATCACGGCCGTGACAGACCATTTAGCAGAGCAACTTCCCAGCCATAATCCGTCACGGCCTGGCCGTGATGGCCATCACGACCGTGACACGCATTACTTGGATCTGAAGTAACTGATTTGGATCTGAATTTGTATTTGATTGGGATTCAAACTTCCCAAATCTATAAATAAGGCATCTAGGCATAAATCCCAAATCCTAGGAATCCATTTAGATCTGAAAAACCATAAATTGATTTACTTTCTGTTTGACTTGATTGCATTCCTTATCTCTTATTTCAAATATAAAAACCTTTTTCAAAATCTCTTTATATCGTCGGTTTCATCGATTTGATAATTAGTTGTGATTTGAGATCACGGTCTCTGTGGGATCGATATCTTTTTATTACTTGACGACGAATCCGGTACACTTGCCGGATCGCACGTGCACTCGCACGCCAATCAAGTTTTTGGCACCGTTTCCGGGGATTGTGTTTTCTCGAATCTCAATTTAATTTTTAAATTGATTTTTCAGGACCTTTTCTTTTTATTAAACTTTTATATTTGAAAAAAAAAATTCCTTCTTTTCTCCGTTCTAAAGTATCTATCTCTCTGTGTTTTTTATGCAAAGATCCCTAAGTCTTGGAAACCTTAGTGAGGTCGACCCCGAAGTCGAAAGGACCTTTCATAGACGTAGGAGACTACAAAGAGAGAGAGAGGTTGATTCCCATTCCACTCATGGCGAATCTACCAGATACAAAACCTCTGAAGGACTACGCAGCCCCAAATGCGAGGGGTTTATGAACTGGGATTGCTAGGCCAGATATTGAGGCAAAGAACTACATTATACCGCCTATGCTGATTAACATGATTAGGCAACATCAATTCAGAGGATTGCCCTCGGAGGACCCAACTGATCACGTGGAGACATTCTTGGAGTTCACCGATGCAGTTAGAATTCAGGGCGCCCCGGTTGATGCTATTCATTTGAGGTTGTTCCCCTCCTCTCTTTCTGGAAAGGCAAAACCTTGGCTGAAGCAAGTGCCCGCTAATACCTTGTCAACTTGGGACCAACTGGAGCAGGCGTTCTTGGAGAAATTCTTCCCTCCATCCAAGACGGCTTACCTACGAACCCAGATCACCGGCTTCTTCCAAAAGGACGAAGAATGCTTATCAGAAGCTTGGGATCGCTATAAGGGATTGCTAGAGTCTTGCCCACATCATGGACTCGAGAGGTGGTTATTAGTGCACACCTTCTACAACGGATTGGACTACTCTTCGAAGGTGTCACTTGACTCAACGGCTGGTGGAGCCTTTATGAATAGGCCTCTGACTGAGGCATTCAACATCATTGAAAACGTTGCCACCAACTACCACCAATGGGGTTCATAAAGAGGTAATAACCCGAAAAAGATTTCGGGGGGTAAGTTTGAAATGAATAGCACTGATCTCATCATGTCTAAAATAGACTCACTGAATAAACGTTTTGATCAGCTTGAAAGGGCTAATGTGAGTGCAATAAGTGCTACTAACATTGTTTGTGAGATTTGTGGAATGCAGGGACATGACATCATGGAGTGCCCACGTGGTATTGCTCATGGATCCGGTGCTTCAGGGGAACAAGTGAACTCTTGTCACAACTTCTACGACACGAACCCGAAGTTGCCAAATTATGCTCCCCCAAATCCTTACAACCAAGGAAGGAAGAACAGCCCTTACCTCTCCTACGGGAACTACAGCAACACGCTGAACCACGAGTTCCAAGAAGGCCAAGGTAATAGGAAACCCGCACCGGGGTATCCTCAGGTACAGAAGTCTAAACTCGAGTCTCTAGTGGAAAGTTTTGTTGAAACTCAAACAAAACAAAATGAAGAGTTTAGACAACAAGGTAGGGCAGTCGACGAGGCGATAAAAGAGCTAGCATCTAAGGTAGATAACTTGGCCATCCATAACAAGATGCTAGAAACTCAGATTGCCCAACAAGCCAGCACATACTCTAGACCTAAGGGTACGTTTTCGGGACAACCCAAAGTTAATCCCAATGAGCAATGTAATGCCATATACTTGAGGGATGATAAGCTTGGGGTAGCTGAAAAGGATATGGAATGTGAGGAGGACATGAGCGAAGATGAAGAGACAGAACCAAAATATGTCCCTCTACCACCGTACCAACCCCCAATACCTTTCCCACAAAGGTTGGTCAAGAGAAAGCAAGTGGAAATAGAAACTAAGAGCTTGATTGAGGAGCACAATGTCATGCCTCCTAAACTAAAAGACCCAGGTAGTTTCTCTATTGCTTGCTCAGTCGGAGAAGTGGAAATAGACCAAGCCTTATGTGACTTGGGGGCTAGTGCGATCTTGATGCCACTTACTATCTTGGAAAGGTTGGGAACCACAGAATTGAGTCCATTCAAATTCTCCTTACAATTTGCATATGGCTCAACTAGAACTCCTCTAGGCATACTAGAGAATGTTCCCGTAAAGGTAGGGAAATTTTTCATCCCTACCGATTTCCTGGTATTGGATATGAGCGAGAATTCTGAATTCCCCATCATTTTAGGAAGGCCATTCTTGGTCACCGCTGGAGAAATAATAGACGTAAAGAATGGAAAACTCTTTCTGAATGTAGAGGAAGGTAGGGTAGATTTTTATTTGACTAATTCCTATAACAACCCTCCTTTTGAGAGCCATGTGTGCAGGATCGATATAACGTCTCCAGTGGCAAAGGAAGAGCTCAACATGGAAGCTACTCCGAAGCTTTGCAAGGCAAATGATGCACCTAGTGGTGATGAAGTTGGAGTTGCTCATCATGTGGAAACAAAACTTCCGCCGGGAGGGAGTAAGGCCATGAAGCTCGGAGTGAAAAGAGCAAAGCAGAAGCACAATTGGCCATATGAGCATATTCGAATCTCTGAAGGACTCCCATGGAAGAGAAGTGTTCTTGCACTTCTATACCCAGCTGACCCCGGTTGATTGAAAAGAAGTATGGTCAAGCTTAAGACCGTAAATAAGCGCTTCTTGGGAGGCAACCCAAGTTTTCTTTTCCTTTTCCATTTGTTTTTGAATAATTTGAGAAGATAAGAAAAGAAATATAACTAATTGATTACTTGCCAAGTATTTTCAGGTTAAGAAGGAAGGAAGAGCAAAAAGGGCAAGGACAAACAAAGTCAGCAAACATCACGCCCTGGCTGTCACAGTGGTCACGGCCGTGATGAGCTATCCAAAGAAGACAGAAAGGATCACGGCCCAGTCGTGATAAGCATCACGGGCGTGATGAGAAGGACCCTAAAGATCAGAAAGTATCACGGCCTAGCCGTGATGCAGGTCACGGCCGTGACAGGCCAGCTCCTGAAGAGCAGAATTGGTCACGGCCTGCCCGTGATGAGTATCACGGCTGTGACACATTTTCCAGCAATCTTTGACTAGGCATGTGAGCCAACACCCGTTACCACCTCGGTGAGTTGTTCCATTTTTCTTCTCTCTCTGACTTGATTATTTACATCGACAACAATGTAAGTTTTTAAGCTTGGGGTAGGGGTATTTTTGCAAATTTTTTTTTTGATTTTTTTTGCATTTGTCATGTTGCATTCATATAGGCATAATTTTGCACGATCACATGATTAGATTGCCCCCTCGCTTAGATTATGCATCCGATTATGAGAACTTGGTGCCAAATAAATTGAGATAGTGAATTTTTTAACCCAATTTTTTATTCTTGTGATAAGGTTAAAAATAAAAATGCTTGAGATGATCTTTTGATAGTTGATAATTAGCATGTGGTTCCTTAGATTTGTGTTTCTCATTGATTTTAAACTACTAAATGTGAGATTTTGAGCCAAAAAGAGGTACTCACTAAATCTACCCCATTCTTTGTGATAGAGTGTTTTATTCCTCTTGGATTGTATTCTCTAGAACTTGACTTGAAACCGTTTTGAAACTTAATTTTTTTTTTGAAAACATATTTGAAAATGATTGAGCCACTAGGTATTTTTCCGGCCTTCCGAGCTTTGATTGATTAAATGCTACCCCTTAGTTGCCCAATTTTGAGCCTAAAGAATAAAATACTTTTCTTGGTACCTTGAATTATTATGATGAATGATGCTTGATATGGCACCTTTTGAAGTATTACAAAAAGGGTAAAAGGATAGTTTGAAAAAAGTGTGGGATGAGAAAGATAGAAAAATATTTCTCTAGTTGAAAGTCTCCCCTTCTCCAAATAAATAAAATAAAATAAACAAAAAAAAAGGATGGAGAAGGGGATGACAAAAAGAAAGTGAAAAATGAAATAAAATAAAAAGGAAAGAAATGTGGAAAAGTGAATCAAAACCCAAAATGGTATTTTAGAAGGTGTCATGCTTTGCAATGTTTGATATTTTGTTTAGCCTTCTTTAAATTTCCTTTCCTTGATTTCCCCACCTAACTATTAATCCCATAGCCTCGTTACAACCAAAGTAAAAGACCTCTTGATTCTTATGTGTTTTCATTAATAAAGTAGAGATTTGGTTAATAGTCAAGCTTATGGTAGAATACCTTCCTTGAGGAAATTGAGAGAATTGTCATATGCCCTTAAACACTTGAGTGAGGTGAGAAGAGCGCCCGAATCAGTGAGAATATGAATTTAGGAAACCTAAGTTTCTAATTGGACTTGAAATTGATTGTCTCTTGGGTATTTATTGAATATGCCTGTTACTTGGATTAGTTGCTCGGGTTCTTGGTTCACTATCCATGCTTTGATTGATTATATCTTCGGGCGTTGGTGATTGCTTGTGGACAAGCAAAGTCTTAAGCTTGGGGTGATTTGATGAGTGTGATTACACCTCATATTTCATTGTCATTTTGCATGCATTTTCATATAGTTTAGGCACTTTTAATTTGATTCTTTGTTAATTTTCACCTTGGAACGGGTAAGGCGGTTTTGTGGTGTTGTTTTGCAGAAATTAAGGATTAAATTCTCAGGATTAGCCATCATGGAGATTGGATGAAGATGGGGCTTGAAAAGTGAAGAAAATGGGCCAAACAGAGCCCATCACGACTATGATCGAGCAAAACTGAAAAGGAAGGAAGGCTGAAGTCAGAACTGGTCACGACCGTGACATGTCAGCTGAACCAGACCCTCACAGGCAGAACTGATCACGGCCTAGCCGTGATGAGCATCACGGCCGTGACAGACCATTCAGCAGAGCAACTTCCCAGCCAGAATCCATCACGGCCGTGACGCGCATTACTTGGATCTGAAGCAACTGATTTGGATCTGAATTTGTGTTTGATTGGGATTCAAACTTCCCAAATCTATAAATAAGGCATATAGTCAGAGATGAAAGGGGGACTTTTGGCTGCTACTCTTAGGCTATAATTTAGGATCTCTCTTCTTCTTCCTCTTCTCTTCTCTTATTTTTATTTTCATGTTTTTGTTAACCAAGATTGTCGTCACCATGACAAGGCTTGAGTAGTAGTTTAATTTCTAGGGATTGGGGATATGCCCAAGGTTTGTTTATGGTAATGAATTGATGTTTTATCTTTGTTAATTGCGATTTTGCTTTAGATCTGATTTCTAGTGTTTTAATTACTCGTAAATTTGGCGGCCGCTTATTTGCGTGACGTAGATATTCTAAGGAGGAACCTAGTGGTGAACTTAGGTGTCGGATCTATAGAATCAGACTTAGGACTGAAATCACGAGAGTTAGAAGTCGTCCTTCGAGGAATAACGAATTGTCACAAAACGCAAAGGGTCCAATCTAAATTCGACTACCACGAGAGTATGGGTTAGTTTAATTGGGCACGATTTTGGTAACTCGAGAGGGAGCATCAACTATTTGAGGATAAATTCGCCTTCAAGGCAATTTCGATAATTAACAAGGGTTAGTCAGTTTAGTAACATAAACAATCTTGTTGGTAACCCAATTCCTAGGAATCCATTTAGATCTGAAAAACCATAAATTGATTTACTTTCTGTTTGACTTGATTGCATTCCTTATCTCTTATTTCAAATATAAAAACCTTTTTCAAAATATCTTTATATCGTCCAGTTTCATCGATTTGATAATTAGTTGTGATTTGAGATCACGGTCTCTGTGGGATCGATATCTTTTTATTACTTGGCGACGAATCCGGTACACTTTCCGGATCGCACGTGCACTCGTACGCCAATCACCCGTCTTGTGGCTAAAGGATATACTCAGATTTATGGTCTTGACTATAGTGATACTTTTTCTCTTGTTGCCAAAATGGCCTTTGTTTGTCTCTTTTTATCCATGGCTGCAATTTCTGGTTGGCCTTTATATCAGCTGAACATTAAAAATGCATTTTTACATGGTGAGTTGGAGGAGGAAATTTATATGGAGCAACCACCTGGGTTTATTGCTCAAGGGGAGTCAGGTCTTGTTTGTAAACTTCAGAAGGCATTGTACGGGTTGAAACAGTCTCCTCTAGCCTGGTTTGGGAGGTTTAGTAAAGTCATACAGTAGTTTGGCATGATTCGTAGCGAGGTCGACCACTCTGTTTTATAAACATTCATCAGCTAAAAAAGTCATTTATCTTGTGGTCTATGTGGATGATATTGTAATTACAGGTGATGATCATGAAAGGATCACTAGACTAAAGCAACATCTATTTCGGCATTTCCAAACTAAAGATTTGGGCAGGTTGCGGTATTTCCTCGGTATTTAGGTTTCTCAGTCAAGGGCAGGTATTTCCATTTGTCAAAGGAAGTATACACTTGATATTTTGGAAGAAACTGGGATGCTGAATTGTAAGCCGGTGGATACTCCTATGGATCTGAATGTTAACCTTATGCCAAATCAGAGGGAGCCATACTCAGACCCAGGTAGATATCGAAGATTAGTAGGAAAGTTGAATTATCTCACTATGACTAGACCAGATATAGCCTTTGCCGTCAGCGTTGTTAGTCAGTTTCTCAACTCCCCTTGTGATTGTCATTGGGATGCAGTTACTCGTATTTTAAGGTATATTAAAGGATCTCCTGGAAAAGGGCTAACATATGAGAATAGAGGTCACCCAAACATTGTTGCCTATACAGATGTAGATTGGGCGGGATCTCCGAGTGATAGGAGGTCAACGTCTGGATATTGTATTTTCATTGGAGGTAACCTCATCTCTTGGAAGAGTAAGAAGCAGAGTGTAGTTGCAAGATCAAGTGCAGAAGAAGAATATCGAGCCATGGCTCTCACTACATGTGAACTTACATGGTTAAAACATCTACTTCAAGAGTTGAAGTTTTGCAAGATGGGTCATGTGCAACTGATTTGTGATAATCAAGCAGCCTTGCACATTGCTTTTAATCATGTCTTTCATGAACTGACTAAACATATAGAGATCGATTGTCATTTCATTCGAGACAAGATTCTTTCAAAGGAGATTAGTACTTCATTTGTCAACTCTAATGATCAACTTACTGATGTTTTCACCAAGTCTCTACGGGGTTCACAAATAAATTATATATGTAACAAGCTTGGTGCTTATGACATCTATGTACCAGCTTGAGGGGGAGTTTTGATATGTTGATGATATAGATGATTTAGTTTCCTAGTTTATCATATATATGTTGTAAATAGGAGATATACTCAATCCCTAAAATCAAGGGAGTTGATACTACACTTTGTAATTCTTGTTCTTTAAATTCACAAAGTTGAGAGGGTTTCTCTCCAGCTATTCAGCAATCTTAAGTGTGTTGATGCCTGGTTATTTTGGGTTGTGAATCAAATCATTGTAGTATATTTTTCTAAATGAACACTAAATGTAGTCAATTTCAAGTTAGAAATTTATTAGGTTTAGTTATCAAATATGGCAAATTATAGGGTGAGCGGCTCATGGTGAGAGACCTTGGGTTGACTGGCCGTAGTAGGTGCTGGATTAATTTCTCGGTAACACACTGTCTAAAATATTTGCACACTAAGCCCCCATGTACGGCCAGGTCCCATTCTGCAAAAGTGGAAAAGTTATCCTCCCATGTACGGCCAATCCCTTTCTGCAGATGTGGAAGACGACAAATTACGGCCAGGAGACTATTAAATTACACACCAATTTGTCATCAACACTTTTTTTGTCCACACACAACATCGGATTGCCATTTCTTCAATCTTTTTTTTTTATCAAATTTTTTTTTTATGATCAACGCCATTTCTTCAAACATATTAGCCCACTCGCAATTCAGGGATGACAATTTGTATCCTATTTATTGGGTACCCATAAAAATTATCCATAATGAGTAGGTAATTAATTACCTGCATAATGGATAAGGATCTGGGTCTGAGTAATTACTCGTAAATTTGAATGAGTACGGGTCCGGGTACGGGTACTATGGTACCTACCCCGCCCCATATCCGCACATATGTATATATAATTATTTATTTATTTATTAATATTGCTAATATATATAATTTTAACTATAATACAAATTTTAAAATCAAAATTAATCTAAAGATTCTTAACTTTCTAAACTTAGTTGATTTCCTTTTTGCATGTTTTTAGTTATTTAAATATTTTAATTTGTAATTTTTTTAGTAGATTTAAAAGACTTTTGAATCTTTTTTTAATTGTTATAACTTTCTTTTGTTATTTATTGTTTTTTCACTATTAAAGTGCGGGTAACGGGTGCAGGTATGGGTACTTAGATACCCAGAGGGTACGGGTAAGGGTATTAAAGTTGCGACCCACAATGATACAGGTCTTGGTACAAGTAATTTTTTTAAATGCAGGTATAGAGACGGGTACTATTATACCCTACCCAGATCCTACTGATTACCATCCATATTCGCAATGCAAATCTACAGGGCACCACAATAAGCTTATAATAATAATAATAATAATAATAATAATAATAATAATAATAATAATAATAATAATAATAATAATTTATACTTCTATACTATCAATAAACTTTATTGTTGTTTATCAACAAAAACATTGTAATCCACATGGCAAGTTACATTATTTTATCATTTACTTTTTATAATTTATAAATGAGTGAAGGCCCAAATTAGTTTCTGAAAAATTTCGGGAACCTACTTTTAATTCCTGAAAAAATAAATTACTTATTTATTTCCTCAAATTTTTAAACGCGAGACACATTTATCCCCAGGTTTAGTTCCGATGTCCATCTACTTGCATACGTGTCCCATTAACCATCATATTTAGTCCGTTAATGATCATGCATGGCCTAGGACGAATTTCTGCCGTGAAAACTTAATGAAAAGTGAAAAAAAAATGCATAATTATCAAGTATTTGAATTCTAAAATTATGCATGTTTTTCAATTTTTATTCGTTTTCTACTGACGAAATTCATCATAAGCTATGCAGGATCACTAAAGGACCAAGTATGATGGTTAATGAGATACATAGGCAACTAAACCCAGGGACCAATGTGTCCCGTGTTAAAAAAATTGAGGGATTAAATGAATAATTTATTTTTTTAGGGACTAAAAATGGGTCCTCGAAATTTTTCAGGGACCAATTTGGGTCTTTACTCTTTATAAATTTTGTTATTTTTGTTGTTTTAAATTTTTTTCAACCTAGCCATTTGGGAGGTCAAACACATAAATGTATCTTTATTGGACATATGATGGTCTAGGTATCGTGTATCTTGAGGGACAATATTTTTTTCTCTCCAAATTTCATTTTAAATTCAAAAATCAAAATAAAATTAATAAGAGGAAATTTTGAACTAATTCCTTAAAGCCGAATTTACAGTAACTCGATACCGATTTATACTATTAACAAGATCCAATTAAGACCAAAATCCAATTTTTGGCATTAATATTTAATTATTTCTAATATTTATACTTTACTATTTTATATTTTTACCAAATTTATAAATTTTAGGGTGTTATAGTCACCTCTCCCCTGTCTTCTATAACGTTTTTTAGGTGAGAAAATCAACTACTTTTTTTTTTTTACTTTTGTTATTTATTTGTATTAAATTTTATTATAATGGGTTTTGATCTTTTTTTTTTCCCACCTAATTGCTAATTCTAATTTGGGATTAGCCCATTATGTATGTTTTTTTTTTTTCCTTTCAAAATCCATCCTAATTAGTCCTTTGGACCGAGTGAGCCCACTAGAGTATCTATACAAGTTGGGTCTTTCGGGCCCACTATGGGACTATTATCTGATTCGACTGATTGAGCAAGGGTTTACATCTTGTTCTCAGCCTCTCAATGAGGGTGACTCCACAAGGATTTAAACACGGGTTACCAAGGTTCTCTTCCTTATAGGGTCAAGCTGCTTCCACTCGACCTACATCCCATTGGTCATTATGTATATTTTTGTATTATACTATTTATTTATTAGTTATTCAGTTCAACCGTTGGTTGAACCGGTTGAACTAATTGAACCATGACTCGGAGGTCTTTGAAGTTGGCACATGCACTTTTTCACAAGCAGAAGATAAAGAGATTAAGCACACAAATCCTTTTTAAAAGATTAACAAAACCAAAATCAAATCCCACAATTAGTAAAAATAAATGAAACTGTAAAAGATAAGGGGTAGGAAATTCACTCAGGTATTTTATTCTGGTTCACTCTTTTCCAACCAAGAGCTACGTCCAGTTCCTTCTACTTGAAGAGTTTTCTCCACTATTTCCAAATAGTTTCTACAACAAGTATTCTTCACCTCTCTAGGCTACAAGTATTGCTTTCTTGTCAAGCCTCTTCAGGCTCTAACTCTATCACAAAGATTTTTCTAAGATCTTTCTAACTCACTATATGTGAGGGTATGAAGGTTTAAGATCTGTTAGGTCAAAGCAACCATCACACAAGAGGGGGGGGGGGGGGGAGGGGCGTGAATTGGGTGATAATAGAAATTTAAAACTTTTGCTAAACAACAAAACATAAATAAGAGTTTTTCAAATAAAGAGAGTGTAGATGGATAAAAGAAGATAATTTAAAAACCATCTAACAAAACTAATAACATATTTTTAACCAGTTTGGAAATAAGGAAGATAAAGTATTTCACTTATCTAATGGACAATAATGACTTGTCTGATTATCTTAGACTAAACATTAACTAGTTAGACAACGTCTAGAGGATAAAAACATTTGAAAATAGCTTAGAACATAAAGCTTAAAATCAGTTAGAAAACTTTATTGAAAATACATAAAACAACAAAGATAAGGATATAAGGGTAGAGAGAAAATAAGCAACAAGATTTATCCTGGTTCACTCATATAAACGATGAGCTACATCCAGTCCTCAGTAGTAGCTGAGTTTTTCTCCACTATCACATCAGATAATTACATTGAGTAGTCTTTGCACACCTAGCCTTTCCAAGCTCATTGAGATTGTTCTTAACCAGCCTCTCCAGACTGTTGCAAGTATTATTTGCACACCTAACCTCTCCAGGCTCATTGAGTATTGTTCTTAACCAACCTCTCCAGACTGTTGTAAGTTTTATTTGCACACCTAGCCTCTCCAGGCTCATTGAGTATTGTTCTTAACCAACTGCTCCAGGCTGTTGCAAGTATTATTTTCACCTAGCCTCTCCAGACTCATCGAGTATTGTTCTTAACCAGCCTCTCCAGATTGTTGTAAGTATTATTTGCACACCTAGCCTCTCCAGGCTCATTGAGTATTGTTCTTAGCCAACCTCTCCAGGCTGTTGCAAGTATTATTTTCACCTAGCCTCTCCAGGCTCACTGGATTTGGATAAAGGTTACATAGAGAAAATCTCACAACACTCATGGAGTGATTTTACATTGAAGTACAGAGATAAGTTCTTCCTACACTCACAAGAGTGGATATATTTTTAAGCACTTCAGAACTGATAAAAAAAATCTTTAATAACACTCACTTGAGTGAATATAGAATGTTTACATTGAGGATGATTTATGTTGAGTTGAAGATGGCGATCCTCTCATTTTTCATCAAGTGTAGCAGAAGTAGTAGCTCCATCAACTCTCTCTTATCTTCATCTTCAATGACTTCTGTATTTATGATCTTCAAGCATTTAGGATCCGTTAGAGACATTCCCTCAGATGTTGGCTTCAAGAAGAACTTCATTAAATGCAATATAGTCGTTCTGGGCAGCCATTAATGCAATAGAGTCGTTCTGGGCAGCCATTAATGCAATAGGAACATTGGTTGTACTCTAACATGAAGGATCATGGCTTTATGAATCATGATACAGCCATATCAGAGTTGTATAGAGAGCTTTTTGTACTTTGTTGAGTACACTTCCTTTTTCGTGTAAGGACCAGAGGTACTAGGGAATAAAGCATGTTAGAAGCACTCTTTAACTGGTCTTTGGTTCTGATTATCCAGGTTGCTTGAGAGAGTAACTTCTGATTTTTCTTGATAAGCGTGAAACTGAGTAGGAGAGAAGGCTTCAAGTCTCTTTCTGGTTCTTGAAATATGATTCTGATAATCCTTATAGAATTCGCGTTCATAAGATAAGTGCTTCTATCTTGAAAATAACCACGTCTATCTAGCCATTTCCGGCTAGTAGACGAGCTCCATATTAAGGACTCAGCAAGTCCAAAGACTAGTGTGGACGAGCGCTTCTGTCACCTTTAGTGGACGAGCACTTCTGTTACTCTAGTGGATGAGAGCCTCTGTTACTCTAGTGGACGAGAGCCTCTGTTACTTTAGTGGACGAGAGCCTCTGTTACTTTAGTGGACGAGCTCCATTTGCCACGTCATTGGATGGATACTCCTTTAACTGGTTGAACGTAACCTAGTAGACGAGCTTCATATGCCACGTTATTGGACGAGCCATTCTGATACCTTAATGGACGAGCTCCAAATGCCATATCATTGGACGAGCTCCATCTACCACGTCATTGGACGAACGCTTCTGATACCTTTAGTAGACGAGCACCTCTATCACTTTAGTAGACGTTGGCTTTCATCACTTTAGTGGACGCAAGTTTCTATCTCTTGCGTTTTGGACATGCGCTTCAATCACTACAATGGTTGAACGTTTGTTTCAATCACTTGTGTGTTGGATGTGAGCTTCTATCACTACAGTGTTGGACGTGCGTTTCAATCACTTGCGTTGGACAGATGATTCTCTTATTTAATCTGCACACTCGATAGACAGGTTAGCAACCAATATGAAGGTTAATTAAATCATTAACCAATGTTTAGTTCTCATCAAAACTTAGGGAAATGCACATCAGACATTTTAGAGACTTAACATTAATCTCCCACTTTTTGATGATGACAAACATTAAGATGATTTAATGAACCTCAGAAAATATCAGCAAAGAAAATATCATATATCAGACAGGTTGAAATTTTCTTAAGCGAACAGGTCATATCATATTCATTCTCCCATTCTCCTATAACACATTTCTCATATTCTCCCCCTTTTGTCAACATCAAAAAGGGTTATCAGGTTTTATTTATGAGATATGTTAAGGGCAAGATAACATGTTAATAAAATCATAGTAATGTAGCAAGCATATTAGACATACTCCACTTAAACTATTGTATCATTACTCCCCCTGAACTAATGCTTAGTTAAAAGAACATGTATATAGGAGTAATGACAGATTTAGCATAGACAGGTTAACATTCATACATGTCATTCAGCAATGCAATGCATGTTTAGATTATCTCTAATAAATAAAAACCGTTCTTCTGCGAGGGGTTTAGTGAAAATATCAGCCCATTGATTTTCAGTTTTAACAAACTTGATATCAAAGATCCCTTTCTGAACATAATCCCTAATGAAATGATGTTTGATTTCAATATGCTTAGCCTTAGAATGCTGAATTGGATTTTTAGTTAAGCATATAGCACTGGAATTATCACACCATACAGATATGTTATGTTCATAAATAGAGTAATCCTCAAGTTGATGTTTTACCCATAAGAGTTGAGAGCAGCAATTAGCAGCAGAGATGAATTCTGCTTCAGTAGTAGACAGGGCAATGGTTGTCCGCCTCTTGCTTGAACATGAGACTAAACTTGCTCCAATGAAGTGACATCCTCCACTGGTGCTTTTTCTTTCTATTCTGTCTCCAGCAAAGTCAGCATCACAATATCTCACTAATCTGTATTCTTTTGATCTTAAATACAACAAACCAAGATTAGTAGTTCCAAGCAAATATCTAAATATTCTTTTAACAGCCTTAAGATGAGATTCTCTAGGATCATATTGGAATCTAGTACACATACAGACACTAAATTGAATGTCAGGTCTGCTTGAAGTTAAGTACAGTAGAGAGCCAATCATACCTCTGTAGACAGTTTGATCTACTTTTTTACCTTCATCATCTTTGCTTAGTTTTGCATTGGGTTGCATAGGGGTTTTCATGAACTTTGCATTTTCCATTTTGTATTTCTTGAGTATCTCCTTGGTATATTTTTGTTGATGAATATAAATTCCATCACTTGTCTGCTTGATTTGTAATCCAAGGAAGAACTTCAATTCTCCCATCATGCTCATCTCAAATTCAGCTTGCATTAGATTTGAAAATTCCTTGCACAAATTTTCATTAGTTGCTCCAAAAATAATATCATCAATATATATTTGAACTATAATAAAGTTCTCTTTAGAGAATTTTTTGAACAGAGTAGTGTCTACTGGTCCTATAGTAAAACCATTATGCATGAGAAAAGAACTGAGTCTATCATACCATGCTCTAGGTGCTTGTTTCAAACCATATAATGCCTTTCTAAGTTTGAAAACGTGATCTGGTTTATCATTACTCTCAAAACCAGGGGGTTGTTTAACATACACTTCTTCTTCAATTATACCATTTAGAAAAGCACTTTTTACATCCGTTTGAAACATGGTAATTTGGTGTTGTGCAGCATATGACATTAAAATGCGTATGGCTTCTATTCTAGCTACAGGTGCAAAGGTTTCAGTATAATCAATACCTTCTTGTTGGTTATAGCCTTGAGCTACTAACCTTGTCTTATTTCTGACAACTTTATCATCTTCATCCAATTTGTTTCTGAAGACCCATCTTGTTCCAATAACCGACTTGTTTTTAGGCTTAGAGACAAGAGTCCAGACATCATTTCTGGTGAATCAAGTTAAGTTCTTCTTGCATAACAAGAATCCAGCTTTCATCCTCAAGAGCTTCTTCAATGCGTTTAGGCTCCAAATCTGAAATAAAGGCCACATTGCTTGATTCTCTTAATGTAGATCTGGTTCTTACTCCTTCAGAAGGATTTCCAATAATAAGATCCTTAGGATGATGAGTGTTGAACTTCCATTCCCTTTTGAGATCATCATGAAGATCTTGACTTGTCTGCTGACTCTTCTGTTCCACTTGTCTTTCAAAGATCGAGCACGGGGTTCTGTTTTGGTTAGATCGGGTTGTTGAATTTCTGGCTTGTTTATATCAAGACCTGCAAGATCATCTTCTAGATCTGATAGTTCTTTATCAGTCTTTAATCCATCATTGAATTTAACATGAACAGATTCTTCAATAATACAAGTTCTTGAATTGTAAACTCTAAAAACCTTAGACTTTCCAGAATATCCTACGAAAATACCTTTATCTACCTTAGAATCAAACTTTCCAAGATTATCTCTGGTATTCAGAATAAAACATTCACATCCAAATGCATGAAAATAAGATACGTTGGGGCTTTTTCCTTTCCACAATTCATAAGGAGTCCTTTTTAGAAAAGGCCTAATAAGTATTCTGTTTTGTACTTAACAAGCAGTGTTTACAGCTTCTGCCCAGAAGTGCTTAGGGAGATTATTTTCATTGAGCATAGATCTAGCCATCTCTTGCAGAGATCTGTTCTTTCTCTCAACCACTCCATTTTGCTGTGGAGTTCGAGGTGCAGAGAAATTATGAGAGATTCCATTCTCCTCACAGAACTGTCTAAACTGCTCATTTTCAAATTCTCCCCTATGAACACTTCTAAGGGTAGAAATACAAAAACCCTGCTCGTTTTGTACTCGTTTGCAGAATACTGAGAAAGCCTTAAAAGACTCATCCTTGTGTGTTAGGAAGAGTACCCATGTGTATCTGGAATAATCATCAACTATGACAAATCCATATTTTCTTCCAGCCATTATAATGATGACAAAAAGAAACTCTTATGCATTGGACTATTATGATTTCAACTCATAAAAGCATTTCATTTCAGATTTGATACCATTTCAACATAAGTTGAAGCATAAGAAATATTTAAGGCACACATTTGATAACTTCTAGTGGAAAGAATCTTTATCAATATATTTCTTCCAAGTATGCATGTTGAATCATTTTAACATGTACAACAAACACTTTATGAGAATATTCAAATTCATGCGAGGGATAAGCAAATGTGAGCTTAGATTAATGAAAATTAAAATCATTATCTTATTTTAACATGAATGCACTTTAGCACACACAAAAAATCATGTGTAGAATAAATAATCACAAGTTAAACAGCAACAAGAGATAAGGAGTAGATATCACCGAGTTTGATTCCTTTAATTTTTCAGCAGTCATGTTGTTCTGAACTTTTCAACAGGGAATAGGATCAAGTAACTTCCGATGTAGCTTCTCAAGTTTAATAAACTCAACTCCAAAAGTTTTTCTTGAGTTAGATCATTTATAGAAGGTTTCCTTTCTTGTTGGATGATCCTTCCATCTTGTTAAGTACTTTTTCTCACAGGCTTTTGAGACGAAGAGTCACTAATTATGTTGTGTTCTTCCTCTTGAAGACATTTTTATAATCCAACTTCTATCAATGATCTGCATCTTCTAATTCAAGGATATACTTTTACACAAAGAAGCATTGTTGGTAACATAAATAGCATTGAACAGAAATAAAATATTTTTAGATTTGATGCACCTTTTGGGTTTGTCAAAAACAACATTTTTAAAAGACAAAATTCTTAAAAACATTTTTCTAATGTTAAAAAAGTATTTTAACAAAATTAGTCCAAATGAATTTTGGTTTAGAAGAGAAAAGAGTACAAAGAAAAACATTTCACCAAACAAAACTAACATCTTATAAAAACATTTCCAGTTTGAATTTTTGTGAAAAGAAATTCAAAGACACGAGGTTTTTTTTTAAAATTTAAAATCAAACATTTTTAAAAAAAATGATTTTGGTTGCTAAGATAACAAGGATTTTTAACTCTAAGCGGTTAAGCTTCTCTATAGAGCACGTAGCTCTGATACCAATTGTTAGGTCAAAGTAACCATCACACAGGGGGGGGGGGGGTGAATTGGGTGAAATAGAAATTTAAAACTTTTGCTAAACAAAAAAACATAAATAAGAGTTTTTCAAATAAAGAGAGTGTAGATGGATAAAAGAAGTTAATTTAAAAACCATCTAACAAAACTAATAACATATTTTTAACCAGTTTGGAAATAAGGAAGATAAAGCATTTCACTTATCTAATGGACAATAATGACTTGTCTGATTATCTTAGACTAAACATTAACTGGTTAGACAACATCTAGAGGATAAAAACATTTGAAAATAGCTTAGAACATAAAGCTTAAAATCAGTTAGAAAACTTTGTTGAAAATACATAAAACAACAAAGATAAGGAGATAAGGGTAGAGAGAAAATAAGCAACAAGATTTATCTTGGTTCACTCATATAAACGATGAGCTACATCCAATCCTCAGCAGTAGCTGAGTTTTTCTCCACTATCACATCAGATAATTACAATGAGAAGTCTTTGCACACCTAGCCTCTCTAAGTTCATTGAGTATTGTTCTTAACCAGCCTCTCTCCAGATCATTGCAAGTATTATTTGCACACCTAGCCTCTCCAGGCTCATTGAGTATTGTTCTTATCCAGCCTCTCAAGACTGTGGCAAGTATTATGTGCTCACCTAGCCTCTCCAGGCTCATTGATTATTTTTCTTAACCAAACTCTCCATGCTGTTGCAAGTATTATTTTCACCTAGCCTCTCCAGGCTCATTGAGTATTATTCTTATCCAGCCTCTCTAGACTGTTGCAAGTATTATTTGCACACCTAGCCTCTCCAGGCTCATTGAGTATTGTTCTTAACCAACCTCTCCAGGCTGTTGCAAGTATTATTTTCACCTAGCCTCTCCAGGCTCACTGGATTTGGATGAAGTTTACATAGAGAAAATCTCACAACACTCATGGAGTGATTTTACAATGAAGTACAGAGATGAGTTCTTCCTATACTCACAAGAGTGGATATATTTTTAAGCATTTCAGAACTGATAAAAGAAATCTCTCATAACACTCACTTGAGTGAATATAGAATGTTTACATTGAGGATGATTTCTGTTGAGATGAAGATGGCGATCCTCTCATTTTTCATCAAGTGTAGCAGAAGTAGTAGCTCCGACAACTCTCTCTTGTCTTCATCTTCAATGACTTCTGTATTTATGGTCTTCAAGCATTTAGGATCCGTTAGAGACATTCCCTCAGATGTTGGCTTCAAGCTGAACTTCATTAAATGCAATATAGTCGTTCTGGGCAGCCATTAATGCAATAGAGTCGTTCTGGGCAGCCATTAATGCAATATGAATGTTGGTTGTACTCTAACATGAATGATCATGGCTTTATGCATCGTGATACAGCCATATCAGAGTTGTGCAAAGAGCTTTTTGTACTTTGCTGAGTACACTTCCCTTTTCGTGTAAGGACCAGAGGTACTAGGGAATAAAGCATGTTGGAAGCACTCTTTAACTGGTCTTTGGTTCTGATTTTCCAAGGTTGCTTGAGAGAGTAACTTCTGACTTTTCTTGATAAGCGTTAAACTGAGTAGGAGAGAAGGCTTCAAGTCTCTTTCTGGTTCTCGAAATACGATTCTGATAATCCCTATAGAATTCGCGTTCATAAGATAAGTGCTTCTATCTTGAAAATAACCGCGTCTATCTTGCCATTTGAGTTTTCATTCCGGCTAGTAGACGACCTCCATATTAAGGACTCAGCAAGTCCAAAGACTAGTGTGGACGAGCGCTTCTATCACCTTTAGTGGACAAGCACTTCTGTTACTCTAGTGGACGAGAGCCTCTGTTACTCTAGTGGACGAGAGCCTCTATTACTTTAGTGGACGAGAGCCTCTGTTACTTTAGTGGACGAGCTCCATTTGCCACGTCATTGGACGGATACTCCTTTAACTGGTTGAACGTAACCTAGTGGACGAGCTCCATACAGTGCTGGACGTGTGCTTCAATCACTACAGTGTTGGACGTTTGTTTCAATCACTTGTGTGTTGGATGTGAGCTTCTATCACTACAGTGTTGGACGTGTGTTTCAATCACTTGCGTTGGACGGATGATTCTCTTATTTAATCTACACACTCGATAGACAGGTTAGCAACCAATATGAAGGTTAATTAAATCATTAACCAATGTTTAGTTCTCATCAAAACTTAGGGAAATGCACATCAGACATTTTAGAGACTTAACAAGATCTACTGAATATTTTTACAAATATTCAACCTTAAGAATTACAGACTTTTTCTTTACAATAAGAATATGGCTTTGAATATCTTGTAATTGATCAAATGGCAAAAGCTTTTTCCTATCAAGATTGTGCAGGGAAAAGTTTTTTTTCTTCAGTATCTGAGGTCTTCATTTTATAGTGACCTTCTTCTTCTCTTGCAATTCTTCAACAGTTACTTTGAATAATCTCGTTTAGAGATAGCTTTAAATGCATGATATCCGTTGAGACTGATAGCTTGATTTTGGCCATGTTGAAAAGTATCCTTAGTTATCAGAAAATCACAAAATGGAGGCTCACTGTTCTGAGAAATTGTACCTTAAAAACTTTCTTTCCTCCTTTGTGTATAACCCAGCTTTTGTCCAGCAATAAAGATGTCATCGTACAGATCGTTTTGCAATTCCAATAGCACTATTTACTTTTTGTATTTCCTTGATATTACTATGAACTTTCTCAAAGGAAACAAGACATTAAATCGGATAAAAACAAATGGGAAGAACAAATATTCATTTTAAATAAATATCAATCATTTGAAATAAATTAATCATGGACCAGATTGCATTAAATCATATTCAAGGTAGTAAACATATAGAACATATAGAATCATCTACTTAGTTTTAGGAACGCATCTATACAAGATTTTATTCTGCTCGTCCACTGATGTGGCAGAAGTGCTCTTCCACACAAGTCTTTGGACTTGCTAAGTCCTTAGAGAAACTCCATCCAATGACGTGACACTATGGACTTCTACTGAATTTTAGTTAGGCACTATGGTGATATACTTGAGTTACAAGGATAGCACTCGTCTGCTGACGTGGCAAAATGGACACGCTTATTTTCAAGTCTTTGAACTTGTTGTACTTAACAAGTTATTTAGGTATTCATTTATAGCCTCGTCTACTAAAGAAAACCAGTCTACTTATCATTTAAAATATAAACAGTTTAAATAATCTTTCGACGGGAAATTCTTTGCACGAGTCCAAGCATTGTCTACCTTATATTATTTTGGATATTCTTGCATAAACTGAACTCACTTGTTATATCTCAACTAACACTGTGCCAAGCAAATTTAATCTTTTTGTTAGCATCAAAACTTAGAGATTATTAAATCCAAAACCACTTTGGCTCCAACAATCTCCCCCTTTTAGATGATGACAAAACTAATTAACTTTGAAAAGCAAAGTCTGAGAGAGCTTACAGGGCTCCCCCTAAGACAAAACATTCAAATACTTAAGCAGACTAACAGATAGGTACAAACACTTATCATTCTTAGAATCTTTATAAACACAAGTATATCAGAGCAATATATCAAGTGGAAAAGAATATGCAAATGCAAACACATAAGAGCTTTTCAACAACTGACTTTATATATATAATTTTTTTTCTTTTCCTTTCTCCCACTTTTTGTCATCAGCCAAAAAGGTAAAAAGGAGAGGATCATCACTGTCAGCAAAACAAATAAGAAAGAAGAGATTTAGATAGAAGGGGGTGGTGGAGGGGGTTGGTTTGGATTTTGGTTTTTCTGAAATTCCATTAATAAAGCCAGTATTTGAGTCACCATAGCATTTGTAGGGGCCAGGGTATCTTGAACTTGCTTTTGTACTCTTTCCTCAATTTGTTGTGCCATCTACTCAGTCTTTTCTTCAACTATCTTTCCAACCTTATCATCAACAATTCTTCCAATGATGTCCTCAAGATTTGGTGGCAAGGATAATTGTCTTGAGCTCTCAGCAGAGTCTGAGACAGTGTCTTGAGCTTGGGCTGGTGGATGTACCATAGCAAGAGCTAATGTTTGAGAAGATGTCTTAGCAGACTCATCACCTTGCTTAGAAACGCATATCTTATCAGACTACTCTGTCAGAGTTGGCTCAACAGTAGCAACGGCATCAGCAAAGGGAGTTGAAGGTTCAAAAGCAGGTTTTGAAAAGATTTCAACATTCAGCTCAAGGCCTTCCACAACTAATTCTTTAGTAGTATGCTCAGAGGATGAGGTTGAAGCTGTGGTGAAAGCATATTGTATAATTGGCTCGGGGATATCCTTTGCCCAGTGAATTGGATTAGGAATTTCCACATCACGGCTGGTTATTGGCAGACCCCACAGATCCTTGAAGATCAGATATCTGACACTAGAGAGTCCACACCTGCCTCTGAATTTTGGAGTTTTCTTATTCTCTTCAGCAGTCAGGCCAGAAGTGGAGGCTTCTCTTGTGCAGTGAATCAAGTGGGATTGCCAGAAGGCTCCTGCAAAATTAGCCTCAGTGACCATCTCAATTGGCAAGGACTGAATATAATCCATTTGTGAGTGGTCAAAGGGTTCAAAATTGAGATCCAGCATTATGTCTTCAACAACTGGCATCTTTCCTCTTTACCTTGGATGCTTCCTGTCCTTGTCCTTGTTTAGATCAATCATTGACAACCTAGGATAGATCTTGTTGGGCTTGACTCCAACATTTGTAGAAGTGGAGTGTCTTAACCAGGTTGGAGGGACAAATCATGCAGCTCTGTCAGCTCTGAAGTGGCTGAATTCCTATTTCAGCATCTCATACATGAGTGTGTCCACAAACTGGTCAACAGCAGCTCCATATATTCTTGGATGTTTGAAATTCATCCATTTTGTAGTCTGATCCATGACAAAAGGAATTTGCCTGAAGGATCTGGCTCTTTTCTCAAAAACACTCCCAAGATCCTTCTTGATGGGATCAGTATGCCAATCATATATGATAACTCTTTCTACTCCATTAGTGAATGGTTTAAGAGGTGGAAGTTTCACTAGGTTGGGGTAGATTTTTCTGGCAGGGAAATTTTGTTGGGGAAGGTGGATGAGGAGAGGTCCATGTTCATTGAACATTTTAGAAGGGAATGGGCCAGTTGGAGTGTAGGGTTCAGGGTTGACCCAGTATGGATAGATGTTGAGGGGTTCATACTCATACTCAGCCAGGGGATACCATTTTGTTAGAATGAGTTCTGGTTCTTGTGGAATGGTGTGGAAAAGTATTTTCCATTCTCTCTGTACTTTGGCCCAATTTTCAGATTTGCCAGTATAAAGAGTGGGAGAGGGAATTATGGGTGAAAATAAAGTTTTCATGGGTTTAGGAAAGGGGGCTCCAATGATAATGCTATTGTCTGAATGCGTTAGTGGTGAGGGTGGTGATTGTGGTAGGGTAGGAACATAAAAATCATTCACATCATGTGGAGCAGAGATATTATCATCCCGAGTTCTCAAATTAGATACTAATTCATCTACTGCTAACCTAACAGGGTCATCAGCAAAGATTACTACCTCAGAAGTCAAGGTTGTTCTAGCCCTCTTTGCTGGTTGCCTCTTCTTCTTGGCAATAGGACCCGCAACAACAGCAGCTTGTTTTTCAAGAATAGCAAAAATAGGAGGTTCATCATCATCATCTTCTTCAAACATGATGACTTTCCTTGTCCTTTTTGGTGGAGGTGGAAGAGTAGCACTAGAAGATACAGAGGGGACAGATCCTCTAGTAGTCCTCTTGGGAATGGGTTGCCTCACAGCCACAGTCTTCCTCTTGGTTCTTTTCTTTAAACCAAGAATTGCAGCTTCGTTGGCTTCAATTGATTCTTCCTTAATCTTCATTTTCTCTTCAGAGAGAGATTGAAAGGGATGAAGAGACACGAAAATATTTTCAAAGGAAAAGAGGTTACTTTTAAAGATTTCTGAAAACCAACACTTTCAAAAAAAAAATGACAATACATGTCATTAAATGTAAAACGTCGTTGGTAATCTTGGGACCGTAAAAAGTTACGATGGGATTGATGAGGGTAGCTGACTCAGCAAGGAAAGAGAAGCGTTTTATATAAATGTGTTCTAGAACAAAATAATATACGCAATAAATGTATGCATAGACGAGTCCACACAAGACTAAGAGTGGATGCGTAAAGACATAGGTACTGGACGCGTAGATTTTACTTGCTCTGGACGTCATAACTAGTGTACGTGCAGAGAAAACATGCAATGGATGACCAAATTAACAATAAATATACTAGCTCAATCCACATACAACATATTCAAATGCTTTCTTATAAAGATAAATCTGTCCTTAGCAAGAGGTTTAGTGAAGATATCTGCCCATTGGTGGTCAGTATCTATAAATTGAACATCAAACACACCTTTTTGCAAATAATCCCTAATAAAATGATGTTTGATTTCTATATGCTTAGCTCTAGAATGCAATATTGGATTCTTAGATAAATTGATTGCAGCAGTATTATCACACATAAGTGGAATACTACTTACAAATACATTGTAGTACTCCAATTGATGTTTGATCCATAGAAGTTGTGAGCAGCGACTTGCGGTGATATGTACTGCTGTCAAAGATTGATAGAGCAATGGTACTTTGCCTTTTGCTTGACCATGATACTAGGTTAGTGATGAGTGTGATTTCACCTCATCTTTGTCTATCATTTTGCATGCATTTTCATGTAGTTTAGGGACATTTAATTTGATTTTTGGTTAATTTTACTTTGGAACGGGTAAGGCGGTTTTTGTGGTGTTGTTTTGCAGGAATTAAGGATAAAATGCTCAAGATCAACCATGATGGAGTTTGGATGAAGATGGGGCTTGAAAAGTGAAGAAAATGAGCCAAACAGAGCCCATCACGGCCTAGCCGTGATGCCCATCACGGCCATGATCGAGCAAAACTGAAAAGGAAGAAAGACTGAAGTCAGAATCTGTCACGGCCTAGCCGTGATGCCTATCACGGCTGTGACCGGCTAGAACTTGAAGTCTATGGAAGGTCCTCTCGATTTCTGGATCAACCTCACTAAGGCTCCCAACACTTAATAAACGTTTTGATCAGCTTGAAAGGGCTAAAGTGAGTGCAATAGGTGCTACTAACCTTGTTTGTGAGATTTGTGGAATGCAGGGACATGACATAATGGAATGCCCACGTGGTATTGTTCATGGATCCGGCGCTTCGGGTGAACAAGTGAACTCTTGTCACAACTTCTACGACGCGAACCCGAAGTTGCCCAATTTTGCTCCCCTAAATCCCTACAACCAAAGGAAGAACAACCCTTACCTCTCCTACGGCAACTACAGCAACACGCTAAACCATGATTTCCAAGAGGGCCAAGGTAATAGGAAAGCCGCACCGGGGTATCCTCAGGTACAGAGATCTAAACTCGAGACTTTATTGGAAAGTTTTGTTGAAACTCAGATGAAACAAAATGAGGAGTTTAGACAACAAGAAAGGGCAGTGAACGAGGCAATAAAGGAGCTAGCATCTAAGGTAGACAACTTAGCCACTCATAACAAGATGCTAGAAACCCAGATTGCCCAACAAGCCAGCACATACTCGAGACCTAAGGGTACATTCCCAGGGCAACCTGAAGCAAATCCCATCGAACATTGTAATGCCATACACTTAAGGGATGATAAGCTTGGGGTGGTTGAAATGGACGTGGAACCAGAGGAGGACATGAGTGGTCACGCTGTCGCGCACGCGCCAAAAAGAACGAGCGGGTTTTAAAACTGTAGTTTAGGGCGACAACTCGGATGTCGTCTCACAAGGACTCTTAAAGTGTTATTTATCACAAAAATCAGTTTTGGGGGGTTGGATTGGGATGCAAATAAGAAAACAAAGTAATAACAGAGCAATAAAACAAGGCAGTTCAAAGAGGTTATCAAATAGCTAAAAACGATTAATCTACTATTCTTGATTTCACAACTATCATTGGTTCATGCAAATTCCAAGCCCTAAGCAGATTCTAATCCCCTTTCGGTTGTAGCAACAATTAACAACGAAATCGCTACCACGGATATATGTTCCTATTCCCGAAATAACAAACGGGGTTAAGCCCTCATGAACTAACGAACATGAATGAACACACGCGAAATAACAAACGCGATTAAGTATAGGAACATAACATCACCGAAATGAATCAACACAACACTATACACTCCTGAAATAACAAACAGAAATGTATAACATGGCATTGAAATGGGAAAAGCATACAAACAGTGATTGCAAAACCTCAAGTACGGTGGAAATCAATTACAGTAGATTAATCTATGAAATTTAGTTCTCCATGAAAACGAAATACACAGAAAAATGTAAAACAAAACAATGGAGAAGCAAAAGTCCCTTCAATCTGCCCAGAACAGCCTTTTATACTATTCAGAAATTTAGCCCACTCGCGAGGCGAGCCCTCATTCGCGAGGCGAATATTGTGAAGAGTCAGCGACGTTTGGTCTTCTCGCGAGGCAAGGAACTGAAGAGTCTTCTTCTTACGCCCGTTATGGCCATCAGGTCCTAACCGTGATGCTTTCTGACTTCCAGGCTCGCGAGGCGAGACATGCTTCGCGGGGCGAACCAGAATGAGTTGCTTTTTCAGGAACAGTCATCGTTCAGTCTCGCAAGGCGAGAAGAGGAGTCGCGGGGCGAACCAGAGAGGGTCACATTCTGCTGCTCAGCTGGCTTCCAGGTTCGCGTGGCGAGAATACTCTCGCGAGGCGAACCCTCTGTTTCTTTATTCCCTCAACTTTTACTTAACCTGAAAACAAGGAAATAACCATAAGTGCATTATTTTGACTCTAAACTGGCTAAATTAACCTAAAACTACTTTAGAGACTCAAAACCTTGCTTGAGGACAATCTAATCTAATTTGGGTGAAAATAGGATATAATTTGCACAAAACCCTGGTCATACTAGTCATAAAACTAGATGAGCCAGAGGCTTATCAAAATACCCCAAACTTAAACTTTGCTTGTCCCCAAGCAAACTAAAACTCAAAAATCAAAAAGACTTAAGACCTGGCAAGCTTAAAAGATTCAATCAACCTTGCACAAATTCAAGCAGTTTCATCAAAACAGTTTTCTTCAATGTCCCCCCCTTTCAAGCAAAGCAATCCCCACAATCATTCTTTCTAAACAATTGAGAATTTCATCATTCAAACAATCATTAATTTAAGCAGGGAATCCAAGTTACAAACAAGAGGGAGATCACCAAATTCAAACAACTGCCTTCCTCACAAGGGCATTTAGTGTTCCACTCAATTGCTCAGTTTGTCTAGGTTATCAACATTTCACTCAATTTCACTTTTCAGAAGCACTTCCCATAAATTTGATTTTCATCTCCAAATGATTCCCATAGAAAACATGCATGCAACATCAACAGGTCTTTTATGGGTTGTAATGGGGCCTGGCTAAGGGTAGGATATACAAAGGTACTGGGCTGAAGTCCCTAGGAACTAAGAGAGCATGAAACACTTCAAAACATTGAAATTCCACTCAGGTTCCTTTTCTCATTTTTCTTTATGCCTTGGGTGACTACAGCCTCTTTTTTTCTAATACTTTTATTTTTAACATTTTTACACTTTTCTTTTTTTTATTTTTTCTTTTTTCTTTTTTTGCAATCCCAAACAACACATTACACCTTGCAGCCACCCCAAACTTAGTTTCTTGCACCCATTCTCTTTCTAAGATTCCATGCTCTCCTAATCCTAAGATCGGGTTAACATGGTTTTCCAGATTTTGAGCTCATAACATAGGGTTATCAAGAATTAACAGGCTAATCTGGCTCAAAGGGCTAACTAGGGAACATGCATTAAGGATGGTTATTTTTTTAGGCTAAGTAGTTATTTACAAAGAAAATGCCTAAATTATTTGAAGCAAACACATAAACATGCAAACCATAAAGAGATTCAAGTAAATTCAGGAAAGTGCAACTTAAAAATGATTCTCACAATCAAAAACATGTTGGAGGCTCAAAACCTCACCTGGACATTCATGTAAATTGTTTGACAGAGATTCTATCCCTAGTGTGTGCTTCCCTTCACCCCAAACTTATCATAAATCATGCCATCATAACAAAATCTCAAAGTTCAGTTTTCAATTTCATGGGGATTACTTTTCAAATTTTTTTTTTCCAACCTAGGGGGAAATCATCAACAATAACATGCAATCAATCTGTGCAAAATCATCAAAATCAATCAAACTTGCCAACATAAGACTTAACACAATTTATTCAAGACAAAACAAAACTACAACTAGGTCCCTCCCCCACACTTAAAACATACATTGTCCCCAATGAAACAACATAACTATAAAATCAGAGTGAGGGAAAGGAAAGGGTACTCCCTGATCAAGTGGAAATATAGGTGGGAGCTTCCAAGGAGAGCTCCTCAACATTAGCATCCACAGGAACACCAGCATCCACACCATGGAATGGCTTCAGCCTCTGCCCGTTAACCTTGAAGGACTTGCTGGTACCTCCACGTTTAATCTCTACTGCACCATAAGGAAAAACGTTAGTAACAACAAAGGGGCCATCCCATTTTGACCTAAGTTTCCCAGCCATCAATTTCAGGCGGGAGTTAAACAGTAAGACTTTCTGGCCCACAAAAAATTCTTTCCTAGCAATCATCCTATCATGAAAAAGTTTTGTTTTCTCTTTATAAATCCTGGAGCTTTCATAGGCTTCTAGCCTAAGCTCCTCAAGTTGCTGCAACTGTAGTTTCCTTTCAACACCAGCTTTCTTCATTTCCAAGTTACAGCACTTGATTGCCCAATATGCACGGTGCTCAACTTCCACCGGGAGATGACATGCCTTACCAAATACAAGCCTGAAGGGGGACATTCCTATTGGCGTCTTGAAAGCGGTCCTCTGAGCCCACAGTGCGTCTTCCAGACGGCGGCTCCAGTCCTTCCTATTCGGCTGCACCATTTTATCCAAAATCTGCTTGATCTCCCTGTTTGATATCTCAGCCTGGCCATTGATCTGGGGATGATAAGTAGTGGAAACTCTATGCACAACCCCATATTTCCTGAGTAAGGGTTCCATGGTTCGGTTGCAGAAGTGAGTGCCCTGGTCATTGATGATAGCCTTAGGTATGCCAAACCTGCAAAAAATGTTGGACCTAACAAATTTGGAAACAACTTTAGCATCGTTAGTCCTTGTGGGGATTGCTTCCACCCACTTTGAAACATAGTCAACAGCCAAAAGAATATATACAAAACCAAAAGAAGTAGGGAAAGGACCCATAAAATCAATCCCCCACACATCAAAAACCTCACAAAAAAGCTTGGGCTGCTGAGGCATCTCACTCCTACGAGTGATGGCAGGGCCTGCTGTTTGACATTCCTTGCAATTTCTGTAGACCTCATAGGCATCTCTAAAAATTGTGGGCCAGTAGAACCCAGAATCCAGGACTTTTCTTGCCGTCCTTTGTGGTCCAAAATGTCCTCCAACTTGAGAGGCATGTGAAAAATATAAGATGGACTCTGTCTCATGATCGGGGACACACCTCCGAATAACATGATCACTGCAAAACTTCCAAAGGTACGGATCATCCCACACATAGTACTTTGCATCGCTCTTGAGCTTGTGGAACTTGGATCTACTTGTACCTGCAGGAACAACACCAGCAACTAGAAAATTAACTATGTCAGCAAACCATGGCGTTACCCCATACAGATGTAGAAGTCGCTCATCAGGAAAATCATCTTGGATGGGTGAAGGATCCCCATCCCTTGCTATTCGGCTCAAGTGATCGGCTACCAAATTTTCAGCTCCACTCCTGTCTTTTATCTCCACATTGAACTCTTGGAGCAAAAGCATCCACCGGATCAATCTTGGCTTAGCTTCTGGTTTCTTTAACAGGTATTTCAGAGCTGCATGGTCAGTGAAAACAATAACTCTAGAACCTAGCAAATAAGACCTAAATTTATCAAGTGCAAACACAACAGGTAGCAGTTCTTTCTCAGTGGTGGTGTAATTGGATTGTGCAGCATCTAATGTCCTAGAAGCATAGTGAATTACATGGGCAGCCTTGCCCACCCTTTGTGCCAGAACCGCTCCCACAGCAAAATTGGACGCATCACACATGAGTTCAAAAGGGAGTGTCCAGTCTGGGGGCTGGATGATGGGTGTAGAGGTCAATGCTCTTTTCAGGTAGTCAAATGCCTTCTTGCAGTTGTCATCAAATGGAACAAGGCATCATTCTTCAGCAGGTTTGACAATGGCAGAGCTATCTTGCTGAAGTCCTTAATAAAGCGTCTGTAGAAACCTGCATGGCCAAGAAAATAACAGATCTCGCGTACGCAAGATGGGTAAGGCAATGAAGAAATCACATCAATTTTTGCAGGATCTACTGAAATACCCTCTTTAGAAATAACATGACCCAAAGCTATCCCCTGTTCTACCATAAAGTGACATTTTTCATAGTTCAAAATCAGATCAGTCTCAATGCATCTTTGTAGAACTAAACTCAGACAATGCAAACATGCATCAAATGAGGAGACATATACAGTGAAGTCATCCATGAACACCTCCATGCAATTTTCAATAAATTCAGTAAAAATACTAAGCATGCATCTTTGGAAGGTGCCAGGAGCATTACAAAGGCCAAATGGCATCCTCCTATAGGCAAACGTACCGAAGGGGCACGTGAAAGTGGTCTTTCCCCGATCCTCGGGGCAATATGGATCTGGAAATACCGGAAAAGCCATCAAGAAAGCGATGGTGAGATTTACCAGCCAGCCGCCCAAGATCTCGATCTATGAACGGCAAAGGAAAGTGATCCTTTCTCGGTGGCCTGGTTCAACTTCCTATAATCTATACTGAGACTGCTTGACCTATTCTGGACTCTAGTGGGTACAAGCTCATTATTATCATTTCTAACTACTGTGAGACCGGACTTCTTGGGTACAACTTGCACTGGACTTACCCAAGTACTATCAGAGATGGGGTATATAATACCTGCCTGCAGAAGTTTAGTCACCTCTTTCTTCACCACATCCAGAATCAATGGGTTTAGCCGCCTTTGGGCCTGCCTTACTGGTTTAGCCCCATCCTCCAATAGAATTCTGTGCATACATCTGGAGGGGCTAATTCCTGGAATGTCGGCTAAGGTCCACCCAATAGCCTTCTTGTGCTTCTTGATGAGTGTGATTTCACCTCATTTTCCATGTACATTTCTGCATGCATTTGCATATAGTTTAGGCATTTTTAGTTTGTTTTTATTAGTTTTTACCTTGGAACGGGTGAAGGTGGTTTTTGTGTGTTGTTTTGCAGAAATTGAAGGAAAACTGTGCATATTTGGCTATAATGAAGCTTGGATGATTTTGGAGCTTAAAAAGAGAAGAATATGAGCCAAACAGAAAGCATCACGGCCTGGCCGTGATGACCATCACGGCCGTGATCAAGCAGAGAAGAAGGCAAAAATCAGAGACTGTCACGGCCTGGCCATGACAGACATCACGGCCGTGATCAACCAGAAAATGAGGGCTCGCGTCGCGAACACTTCTCTCGCCTCGCGAGAGTCAAAAACTGGAAGACACGCCTTGGACAGAAAGCGTCACGGCCTGGCCGTGATAGACATCACGGCCGTGACGCGCGACGGATCTATAAATAAGAGCACATCAGACAGAAAAAAGGGACTTTTGGCAGAGGCTTGGAACCCTAAAGAGGGTTGATGGTTGGGGGAATGCTAGGACCTTAAAGATGACATCTTCTCTGCTCTTGGATTGGAAGAAGATTGAAGGATTCGTCATGGAGTTTTCTTCCTCTCTTCTCTCTTTCTCTTTTGTAGACATTATCATGTGTAGTTAATTCCCCCATTGTTGGGTTTAGATGTAGCTTTTCTGAACTTGGTTGTTAATTGATTTGGTTTCAATACAAGTTTCTATTTCTTTATGAGTGTGTGATTCTGTGCTTAATGCTTTTCTTGGATTAGCTACCCATAGGAATGATATGTTGCTTTGATAGATAACTGGAAGGTTGGTGTTAAGGCATGCTCATGAATCATATGCCAAGTAGCTCAAGAATCTAGACATAGATGTTGGCTGCTTGCAATCTTACAAGTCTTGACTTAATGCAAAATCTCAGGTTAATCCACCTAAGACATTAGGGTTTAATTTGGGGTTTTAGGCTCAATGCACCTAAGACATTAGGCTTGAGTACTTTAGAAAAGGCTTGATTGGCATAATTGAATTAGGACTTGTGTTGTTAGCCATTTCATTGCAATCAAGGGAGGATTAGTGTAGTCTAAACCTGACAATCTCAACCATTTGTAAATTCTGCACTCCAAGTGTTTGTTAAAAGTCCAAAAAGACCAAAAATATTGTATTGCTTTGTTTTCTGTTTTGATATCTCATACCATAGTTTAGTCTAGATAGTTGTTGAGTTTGTGAATTGGTAATTGACAACCGATCCCTGTGGATACGATAACCGGTCTTACCACCGTATTACTTGTTTGCGACGAGGTGCACTTGCCTTTATCTTAAAAATCACGCATCAAGTTTTTGGCGCCGTTGCCGGGGATTGGCTTTGCCAATATCAGTAGTAACAAATGAGATAACTAATTTAGACATTTTTTTATTTTATTTTTCTGTATATAATTGATATCTTTCTTTTGTTAGTTTTGTATATATTTGTTTTTGTGTTTCTTTGATCTTGGGCTTAATTGTCTGTGAGGTGAAAAATTGATTTGACGGGATCATGGACTACAATTGCTATCAACCATCTGATGCAGAAATTGAGATATCCGAGCTGCAGCTACGGGCAGATATGCTGCAATTAGCCATAACCATCCAACAAGTGAGTGATGAGCTGTCAAGGGCACAAATCTCTCCTCCACCAATGGTAGGCTATTCTGAATGGGGAAATCAATTTCCCAACACTTCTACTCCATGGTGGGGGAACCCTCCAAACAATACTTGGATTGATCAAGAGGAACATTGGGAATCTTCCACACCTACATATGAAGCACAACCATCACCATTGGAAGTTTCTTGGGAGAACTTCAAATCCGAATTCACAGTCAATTCTGAGCAACCTATTCCGGATAGTCGGTCTCACCTAGAGGATATTTTGGAGAGCTTCATGGTAACAACAATGGAAAGTTTAGAAAACCAAGAAGATACCATTCGAAGTCTCGGGGTACGTATTGAGGAACTCTCTAACCAACTATCCGAAATGCCAAATGGGAACTTGATGGATGATGATGAAGATGATGCATTGGTGGATGATGATGAAGATGATGTAATAATGGATGATGAGGAAGATGAAGAAGTGGAAGCAACTGAATTAAGAAATGAAGACCCTATTTTGGAAAACATAGTTGCACAATCTCCCATTGAACCCTTGACTAAAGAGCTTGAAAGGAAGAGGCAATTGGAGGACATCTATTTCACCATGCTTGGGAATGATGAAAAACTTTTGGAATTAGATGATGCTATTAGTTCCAATGCATGTGTGGAATGTGATGGGA
The DNA here is from genome assembly GCA_030762895.1 of Sophora flavescens. Taxonomy (NCBI): domain Eukaryota; kingdom Viridiplantae; phylum Streptophyta; class Magnoliopsida; order Fabales; family Fabaceae; genus Sophora; species Sophora flavescens. The sequence goes on from CM061062.1 coordinate 4,616,153, forward strand.
GAAACACTTGTGTGGTTTGTGCTGAGATTTCTGCATATTTGGAAGGTGATGGATTTGGCAATGCTGAGAGTGAAGATTGTCGGAAGCTGAACAAGCACCAATGATCCTCTCGACTTGTTTGCCACCTCACATTTTAAAGCAGTCAACAATGGAGTTCATGCCTCTGCCTGAGAAACCAGATTTTGGATCTTTAAAAATGCAGGCACCATGGCCAGTCCAAGAGGTTGAACCCCATTTTTATTGGGAAGATTTTGTCGATAAAGGGGTCATCTTTGACCCGAGAGGAATTGAAAAGCGCTTCCCATTTGAAGAAGTCAGCATGAATTTCGAGCGCTCACTTCCACATTTTTGCTGCAAACCGTGGGATCCAGGTGAAGGATCTCACATGGTTAGCATCCCTTGATCCTTATACCACAGGTTATGGGATCCAGGTGGATGCTTCTTAATGAGTCAAGCTAGTGACGTTAAAGAAGCACTAGCAATACTTGTAACCTGGAGAGGTGAAGAATACTTGTTGTAGAAACTATTTGGAAATAGTAGAGAAAATCCTTCAAGTTGAAGGGACTGGACGTAGCTCTTGGTTGGAAAAGAGTGAACCAGGATAAAATACCTGAGTGAATTTTCTATCCCTTATCTTTTACAGTTTCATTTATTTTTACTAACTGCGGGATTTGATTTTTATTTTGTTAATCTTTTAAAAAGGATTTATGTATGCTTATTCTCTTTATCTTCTGCTTGTGAAAAGTTGTTCAAAAAGGGTTTTAGCAAAAATAATTAACAAACACAATTCAACCCCCCCTTCTTGTGTTTGCCTGTGCCAACTTCAGATGGTATCAGAGCTTAGCCTTGACAGGGTTGAGCATCTAACAAGTGCTTAGGCAGTACAATCCTACAATCATGGATGCAGAAGGACAAGCTATTAACATACCTCCTCTCTTTGATGGAACTTATTATGATTATTGAAAAAAGAGGATGATGGCATTCTTGGATGCACAGAATGCTGACATCTGGGAACTAATAGAAAATGGCTACACTGAGCCAAGGAGTGAAGCTGGAGCTGCAGTGCCTAGAGCTGAATGGACTCAAGAGCAGAAAAGCCAACATCAACTAAACTTGAAAGCTAAGCACTATCTCATGTGTGCTATCACCAGATCTGAGCATGACAAGGTTCATAGTTGTAACACAGCTAAATAAATCTGGGATACTCTTGTACTAGCTCATGAAGGTTCCTCACAAGTGAAGGAATCAAAGATAAGCATGCTGGTTCACCAATATGAGCTATTCAAGATGGCTGATCATGAAACTATAGACCAGATGTTTGGAAGATTCCAAACAATCACCAACAGTCTCAAGTCTCTTGGAAAGGTCTACGAGAACAGAGATCATGTGAGAAAAATTTTGAGAAGTCTGTCAAAGTAGTGGAGACCTAAGGTAACTGCTATCCAGGAAGCAAAGAATCTGAATACTTTTTCTCTGGAAGAGCTTCTGGGGTCATTAAAAGTTCATGAACTTGAACTTAATGAAGAGGAAAAATCCAGAAAAGGAAAGTCCATTGCCTTAAAGGCCAAGAAAGCTAGTTCTTCAAAGATGCTTAAAGTTGGAGTCCTCGGATGAAGCTGATTCATCAAACAATGAAGATGACTCAGATAAGGATGAACTATCTTTCATATCCAGAAAAATCCAACACATGTGGAGAAAGAAAGGTGGATTCAGAAGGAAGCAGTTCAACAAAAAATTCTCCAAGGAGAAGTCAGATTCCAAGGAGAAAGGTCCACCCCTGTGCTTTGAATGTAAGAAACCAGGACATTTCAAAGCTGACTGCCCAGAACTGAAGGAGAAAAAAAAATCTTCAAAAAGAAGAAAGGCTTGATGGATACTTGGGAGGATCTTGACCTATCTTCTTTAGATGAAGAAGATGAAGCGGGAGAAGAAGCAAACATTTGCTTCATGGCTAACACTGCATCAGAAAGTGAATTCACTGATGCTGAGGTAATAGAATCTGATCCATCTAGTCTTCAAACTGTTTTTGATGAATTGCTGCATGAATCATGCATACTATCTAAAGAGTATAAGAGTCTCAAAAAGAAGTTTATTAAACTTTCTAGAGATTATGATAAGGTCTGCACAGTAAATTAAAACCTTAGGGATGAAAATGAAAAATTAAAATCAAACAATGTTAGTCTGACAGACAAGACTAAGTGTAAGTCTAATAGCTCTTGTGAAGTTGAACAACTGAAACAAGATGTGACGTACTTGACAGACTCTCTATCAGAACTGGTTGGTAGGTCAGATAAATTAAATCTTATATTAATATATTCTAGATCAGCATATGACAAATCTGGCATTGGTTATGATAAAGAGAAGCAAGATACATCTCTGAATAAACCAAAAGTTCATACACAATATAAGGTTTTTAAAGTCCGTCCACAGGATACTAAGTCAAAACCAAGCCCTTCCAATACATACTGCAAAGTATGTGGTAAAAGTAGGCATGTGTCATCAAAATGCATACATAACAAGCATGCAAATCATTCATGGCCTATGATCACTAACAAGAAAGGAACCAAGTCAATTTGGGTACCTAAAGATAAGATAATCCTTGTTGCAGATCTTCTTAACAACTGGAAAGGAACAGAAGTCTTGGTACTTGGACAGTGGGTGCTCAGGACACATGATAGGAGAAAGGTATATGTTCCAAGACCTTATACCAAAAGATGGTGGCTGGGTCACTTTTGGAGGAAACCAAAAAGGAAAGATCATTGGTATAGGTAAAATTGGTAAACATCCTTTTCCCTCCATTGATAATGTTCTGTTAGTAAATGGTCTTAAACACAATCTGCTTAGCATCAGTCAACTATGTGATAGTGGGTTTGCTGTTTCATTTAATACGAATATGTGTTCTGTCAAGAAAGTTGATGGATCACTCTTATTCACTGCCCAGAGGCAAAACAATTTGTATAAGATTGACTTAGAGGACCTCTCAAATCAAAGTGTGTCATGTCTAGTGTCCATTGAGGATGAACGATGGATTTGGCACAAAAGGTTGGGTCATGCAAGTTTGAGATTAATCTTAAAACTGAAAAAGCATAACCTTGTAAGAGCTCTACCAAACCTTAGTTTCAAATCTGATGCTCTCTGTGATGCATGTCAAAAGGGAAACAAGTCAAAGGTTCCTTTGAATCTAAGAATGTTGTTAGTACCAACTGACCACTAGAATTACTACACCTTGATCTCTTTGGTCCAACAAGGACTGCCTCTGTCAGTGGTAAGAAATATGGTCTTGTCATAGTAGACGACTACACTAGATGGACATGGGTTATGTTCCTTGCTCACAAGGATAAGTCATTCAAGGTCTTTTCTGTATTCTGCAAACGTGTACAGAATGAAAAAAGGCATGTGTATAGTTTCAATTAGAAGTGATCATGGGGGAGAATTTGTCAATGAGCTATTCCATGAGTTTTGTGGAGAAGGTGGTATTCAACACAACTTGTCAATACCAAGAACACCACAACAAAATGGTGTGGTAGAGAGAAAGAACAGATCTCTTCAAGAGATGGCTAGGACTATGCTCAATGACAATTCTGTCCCTAAGCACTTCCTGGAAGCCGTGAACACCGCTGCTACATTCGCAATGTAATATACATTAGACCTATTCTGAATAAGACTCCTTATAAATTGTGGAAAGGTAGAAAATCCAACATTTCATACTTTCACCCTTTCGGATGTAAATGTTATATTTTGAATACAAAAGATCAACTTGGTAAATTTGATGCTAAAGTAGATAATGGAATCCTTCTAGGATTTTCTGAAACTTCAAAAGGCTTTAGAGTTTATAATTCTAGAACTTTAGTTGTAGAAGAATGTATTCATGTAAAATTTGATGACAAATAGCCTGATAAGTGACTATCAGAGCTAGATGAAGCTTTTGCAGATCTTGATCTAAATATTTCAGGAGAGAAACCAGAAATAAAGTCTGATATCCAAGTAGATGACACTTCTCAACAACAACCTGAAACGTCTACCTCTCAACAAGAAAATACTCAGAAATCTTGGTATTTCAGAAATTACCATCCTCAAGATCAAATCATTGGTGACCCCAATAACAAGCTAAGAACTAGGTCAACCTTCAGAGAACTAAGTGATTCTGCTCTTGTCTCTGAATATGAACCAAAGACAGTGGACGAAGCTCTACTGGACGAAGGATGGATTCTTGATATGCAAGAAGAGCTTAATCAGTTTAAGAGAAGTGAAGTCTGGACACTTGTACCCCTGTCTGAAGACAAGTCAGTCGTTGGAATAAAGCGGGTCTACAGAAACAAGCTTGATGAATATGGTTAGGTTGTGAGAAACAAGGCAAGACTTGTTGCTCAAGGCTACTCTCAAGAAGAAGGTATAGACTACACTGAAACTTTTGCACCGGTTGCTAGACTAGAAGCTATAAGAATTTTAATATCGTTTGCTGCACATCATAGCTTTATGCTTTTTCAAATGGATGTTAAAAGTGCCTTCTTAAATGGCTTTATTAATGAAGAAGTATATGTCATGCAACCTTCTAGCTTTGAAAATACAAATCACCCTGAACATGTTTATAAGCTTAAGAAAGCATTGTATGTCTTAAACAAGCTCCTAGAGCTTGGTACGATAGGTTAAGTTCGTTTCTAATAGAAAGTGGTTTTAACAGAGGAAAAGTAGACACAACTCTATTTAGAAAATCCATTAAGTCAGATTTCATTATAGTACAGATTTATGTTGATGATATCATTTTCGGTGCTACTAATGAATCTCTATGCAAGGAATTTTCTAAGTTAATGCAGAAAGAATTTGAAATGAGCATGATAGGGGAACTCAAATTCTTCCTTGGACTTCAAGTTAAACAGTCTATGGACGAGGTCATACATCCATCAGACTAAGTATACAAAGGAACTTCTAAAGAGGTTTAAGATGGATGATTGCAAACCAATGAATACTCCTATGCATCCCACTTCCATACTGAACAAAGATGATAAAGAGAAAAAGGTAGACCAAAAGGTATATAGAGGTACAGAAAAAGGTAGACCAAAAGGTATATAGAGGTATGATAGGATCTCTTTTATATCTGACTGTGTCTAGGCCTGATATAATGTTCAGTGTTTGCTTATGTACTCATTTTCAGTCTGATCCTAGAGAGTCTCATCTCTTAGCAGTTAAGAGAATATTTATATATTTAAAAGATACTACTAATCTGGGCTTGTGCTTTAAGAACAATGATGATTACAGATTAGTTGGTTTTTGTGATGCTGACCATGCTGGAGATAGAATTGAAAGAAAAAGCGCCAGTGGAGGATGTCACTTCATTGGAGCTAACTGGTGTGCGCGCGCGAGCGCACGTGCGATTCCGACAAGTGTACCGGATTGTCGCCAAGTAATAAAAAATATCGATCCCACAGAGAATGTGATCTCGAATCACAACTAATTATCAAATTAGTAAATCTGGACTGTATAAAAAGGATTTGTATTTTGAAAAGGTTTTGAATTTGAATTAAGAGATAAATAAAACAGAATCAAATAAAACAGAAAACAAATATTTTTATGGTTTTTCAGATCTAAATGGATTCCTAGGGATTTGGGTTCCCAACTAGATCGTTTACGTTGCTAAGTCGATTACCCTTGTTAATTATCGAAATTGCCTTGAAGGCGAATTTATCCTCAGATAGCTGAAGCTCCCTCTCGGGTTACAAAAAAACCGTGCCCAATTGAACCAACCCCTACTCTCTTGGTAGTCGAATTCAGATTAGACCCTTTGCGTTTCATGATAATTCGTTGATCCTCGAAGGACGGCTTCTAACTCTCGTGATTTCAGTCCTAAGTCTGACTCTATAGATCTGACACCTAAGTTCACCGCTAGGTTCCTCCTTAGAATGTCTGTGACACGCAAACAAGTGGCCACCGAATTTACGAGTGATTCAAACACTAGAAATCAGATCTAAAACAAAATCGTAATTAACAAAGGTATTACATCAAATTAACATCATAAAACAACCTTGGGCATAGCCCCAATCCCTAGAAACTAAGCTACTACTCAAGCCTTGCCATGGTGATGACAAGCTTGGTTAACAACAACATGAAAATAAACTAAGAGAAGAGAGGAGGAGAAGAAGAGAGATCCTAAATTGTAGCCTAAGAGTAGCAGCCAAAAAGTCTTCTTCTGCCTTTGCCTGGGTCCTTATTTATAGATTTGGGAAGTTTGAATCCCAATCTAACTCAAATTCTGATCCAATTCAGTTGCTTCAGGTCCAAGTAATGCGCGTTACGGCCGGGATGGCCATCACGGTCAGGCCGTGACGGCTTCTGCCTTGGGCACTTCTATAGATTTCAGATTCTTGCGATGCGAGACTTCAAGTTCTAGCCGGTCACGGCCGTGATAGGCATCACGGCTAGGTCGTGACAGATTCTGACTTCAGTCTTTCTTCCTTTTCAGTTTTGCTCGATCATGGCCGTGATGGGCATCACGGCTAGGCCGTGATGGGCTCCGTTTGGCTCATTTTCTTCACTTTTCAATCCCCATCTTCATCCAAACTCCATCATGGTTGATCTTGAGCATTTTATCCTTAATTCCTGCAAAACAACACCACAAAAACCGCCTTACCCGTTCCAAAGTAAAATTAACCAAAAATCAAATTAAATGTCCCTAAACTACATGAAAATGCATGCAAAATGATAGACAAAGATGAGGTGAAATCACACTCATCAAATCACCCCAAGCTTAAGATTTTGCTTGTCCTCAAGCAATCACTAAGGCTAGAAGATATAAATAGTCAGAGCATGGATAGTGAACCAAGAGCCCGAGAAGCAAATCCAAGTGACAGGCATATTCAATAAGCACCCAAGAGATAATCGATTTCAAGTCCAATCAGAAGATTAGGTTCTTAAAATTTATATTCTCACTGATTCGGGCACCCGTCTCACCTCACTCAAGTGTTCCAGGGTATATGACATTTCGCTCAATTTCCTCAAGGAAGGTATTCTACCATAGGCTTGACTTTTAACCAAATCTCTACTTTATTAATGAAAACACATAAGAATCAAGAGGTCTTTTACTTTGGTTGTAGCGGGGCCATGGGATTAATCGTTAGGTGGGAAAATCAAGAAAAGGGAATTTCGAGAAGGCTAAACAAATTATTAAACATTGCAAAGCATGACACCTTCTAAAATACCTTTTTTGGGCTTTGATTTACTTTTCCACCTTTCTTTCCTTTTTTATTTTTATTTCTCACTTTATTTTGTCATCCCCTTCTCCATGTGTTTATTTCATTTCATTTATTTAGAGAAGGGGAGAAATTTTATTTTATTTTAGCTCAAGAGAAATATTTTGTAATTTTCTCATCCCATACTTTTTCAAACTACCTTTTTACCCTTTTTGTAATACTCTAAAAGGTGCCATACCAAGAATTATTCATCAAAGTAATTCAAGGTACCAAGAAAAGTATTTTATTCTTTTAGGCTCAAAATTGGGCAACTAAGGGGTAGCATTTAATCAATCAAAGCTCAGAAGGCCGGAAAAATACCTAGTGCCTCAATCATTTTCAAAAATGTTTTAAAAAAATTTTAAGTTTCGAAACGGTTTCAAGTCAAGTTCTAGAAAATACAGTCCAAGAGGAATTAAAACACTCTATCACAAGGAATGGGGTAGATTTAGTGAGTACCCCCTTTTTGGCTCAAAATCTTATATTTAGTAGTTCAAAAATCAGTGAGAAACACAAATCTAAGGAACCACATGCTAATTATCAACTATCAAAAGATTATCTCAAGAATTTTTATTTTTAGCCTTGTCACAAGAAAAAAAAATTGGGCTCAAAAATTCACTATCTCAATTCATTTGGCACCAAGTTCTCACAATTGGATGCATATTCTAAGTGAGGGGCAATCTAGAGAATGTGATCATACCAAACTATGCCTATGTGAATGCAATATGAATGCAACAATGCAAATGCAAAAATACCCCTACCCCAAGCTTAAAACTTGCATTGTCCCCAATGTAAATAATCAAGTCGGAGAGAGGAGAAAAACGGAACAACTTACCGAGGTGATAGCGGGTGTTGGCTCACATTCCAGTCAAAAATTTGGTGGAAATAGAATCACGGCCGTGAGGCTCATCACGGGCAGGCCGTGATCAATTCTGGTCCTCAGGAGTTGGCCTGTCACGGCCGTGACCTGCATCACGGCTAGGCCGTGATGCTTTCTGATCTTAGGGTCCTTCTCATCACGCCCGTGATGGATGCCACGGCTGGGCCGTGATCCTTTCTGTTCTCCTTGCTAGTTCATCATGGCCGTGACCACTGTCACGGCCAGGGCGTGATGGCTTCTGACTTTATTTTTCCCAACCCTTCTTGCTCTTCCTTCCTTCTTAACCTGAAAAACACTAGACAAATCTATTAATTTATGATTTTTGCCTCTTGATCTTCTCAAATTATTCAAGAGATAAATTCAAAAACAAAAGGAAAAGGGAAAGAAAACTTGGGTTGCCTCCCAAGAAGCGCTTGTTTACGTTCTTAAGCTTGACCATACTTCCTTCAATCAACCGGGGTCGGCTGGGCGTAGAAGTGCAGGAACAATTCTCTTCCACGGAACTCCCTCGAAAAGCCGATTCCGCTCATACGGCCAGTTGCACTTCCGCTTCGCTCTTTTCTCTCGGAGCTTCCTGGCCTTACTCCCTCCCGGCGGAAGTTTTGTTTTTGCATGATCAGCAACTCCAAATTCATCACTACAGGGTGCATCATCATCCATGCATAACTTTGGAGTTGCTTCCATGCTGAGCTCTTTCTCTACCACTGGAGACGTTATATCGATTTTGCACACATGGCTCTCAAAAGGAGGGTTGTTATAGGAGTTAGTCAATTGAAAATCTACCCTACCTTCCTCTACATTTAGAGAGAGTTTGCCATTCCTTACGTCTATTACTGCTCCAGTGGTGGCCAAGAATGGCCTTCCTAAAATGATGGGGAATTCAGAATTCCCTTTCATATCCAATACCAGGAAATCGGTAGGGATGAAAAATTTCCCTACCTTTACAGGAACATTCTCTAGTATGCCTAGAGGAGTCCTAGTTGAGCCATCAAAGAAATTGTAAGGAGAATTTGAATGGACTCAACTTTTTGCTTCCCAACCTTTCCAAGATAGTGAGGGGCATCAAGCTCGCGCTAGCCCCTAAGTCATATAAGGCTTGGTCTATTTGCACTTTTTCAACCGAGCAAGCGATAAAGAAACTACCTGGGTCTTTCAGCTTAGGAGGCATTTTAGTTTCTATATCTACTAGCTTTTTCTTGACCAACCTTTGTGGGAAAGGTATTGGGGGTCGGTACGGTGGTGGAGGGACATATTTTGGTTCTGGCTCTTCCTTTTCGCTCATTGATAAGCCTCTGGCTCATCTAGTTTTATGGCTAGTTTGACCAGGGTTTTGTGCAAATTATATCCTATTTTCACCCAAATTAGATTAGATTGTCCTCAAGCAAGGTTTTGAGTCTCTAAAGTAGTTTTAGGTTAATTTAGCCAGTTTAGAGTCAAAATAATGCACTTATGGTTATTTCCTTGTTTTCAGGTTAAGTAAAAGTTGAGGAAATAAAGAAACAGGGGGTTCGCCTCGCGAGAGTATTCTCGCCACGCGAACCTGGAAGCCAGCTGAGCAGCAGAATGTGACCCTCTCTGGTTCGCCCCGCGACTCCTCTTCTCGCCTTGCGAGACTGAATGATGACTATTCCTGAAAAAGCAACTCATTCTGGTTCGCCCCGCGAAGCATGTCTCGCCTCGCGAGCCTGGAAGTCAGAAAGCATCACGGTTAGGACCTGATGGCCATAACGGGCGTAAGAAGAAGACTCTTCAGTTCCTCGCCTCGCGAGCCATTCTTCGCCTCGCGAGAAGACCAAACGTCACTGACTCTTCACAATATTCGCCTCGCGAATGAGGGCTCGCCTCGCCTCGCGAGTGGGCTAAATTTCTGAATAGTATAAATGGCTGTTCTGGGCAGATTGAAGGGACTTTTGCTTCTCCATTGTTTTGTTTTACATTTTTCTGTGTATTTCGTTTTCATGGAGAACTAAATATCATAGATTAATCTACTGTAATTGATTTCCACCGTACTTGAGGTTTTGCAATCACTGTTTTGTATGCTTTTCCCTTTTCAATTCCATGTTATACATTTCTGTTTGTTATTTCAGGAGTGTATAGTGTTGTGTTGATTCATTTCGGTGATGTTATGTTCCTATACTTAATCGCGTTTGTTATTTCGCGTGTGTTCATTCATGTTCGTTAGTTCATGAGGGCTTAACCCCGTTTGTTATTTCGGGAATAGGAACATATATACGTGGTAGCGATTTCGTTGTTAATTGTTGCTACAACCGAAAGGGGATTAGAATCTGCTTAGGGCTTGGAATTTGCATGAACCAATGATAGTTGTGAAATCAAGAACAGTAGATTAATCATTTTTAGCTATTTGATAACCTCTTTGAACTGCCTTGTTTTATTGCTCCGTTATTACTTTGTTTTCTTATTTGCATCCCAATCCAACCCCCCCCAAAACTGATTTTTGTGATAAATAACACTTTAAGAGTCCTTGTGAGACGACATCCGAGTTGTCGCCCTAAACTACAGTTTTAAAACCCGTTCGTTCTTTTTGGCGCGTGCGCGGCAGCGTGACCAAAAATTGGCGCCGTTGCCGGGGACTCTTGTTTGTTATTTTTTGCGTTTTATTTTTTTCTTTTCTTTCTTTTATTTTCGTTTTTGTTTTGAATTGGTCTGGCTACTAGGTCCAATTGCCCTGAACTGTGTGATTTTGATCCTGAAATTGAAAGAACACTGCACACACGCCGTAGAGAATTTCGGGCTAGCACTAGTAGTGATTCTAATTCCAAAACTGTTTTTGACAATATGGGTGACCAAAGGACATTAAGACAGCTTACGCCCGATGTGTAAATTACAATGGATTGTGTATTTCATATCCTGGTACTGATATTCCTTTTGAGTTAAAATCTGGTTTCATTCACTTGTTGCCGAAGTTTAATGGTCTTGCAGGTGAGGATCCTCACAAGCACTTGAAGGAATTCCAGGTTATTTGCTCCACAACCTCGAGATCAGAGGGAGTAACTGAGGATAGCATCAAGCTGAAAGCTTTTCCGTTCTCACTCCAAGGAGCTGCAAAGGATTGGCTATTATATCTTGAGCCAAACTCTATCACCACCTGGAATGATTTGAAGAGGATTTTCTAAGAGAGATATTTTCCTGCTTCAAGAGCTGCGTCAATAAGGAAAGAAATATGTGGCATCAGACAAGGAAATGAGTCGTTAGCTGAATACTGGGAGAGATTCAAGCATTTGGTATCCAGCTGCCCTCAGCATCAGATTTTTGAACAGCTTCTTATCCAGTACTTTTATGAGGGGTTACTGCCGATGGATAGGAATATTTTGGATGCTGCTAGTGGGGGAGCGCTTGTTGATAAGACCCCAGCTGCTGCCAAGCAACTCATTGAAAATATGTCACTGAATTCCCAGCAGTTTACTACCAGGAGAAATTCTGTTGAGACAAGAGGTGTGCATGAGGTCCATAGCTCTTCATCCAACCAGGCCCTTGAGAATAGAATGGATGAGCTCACTTCTTTTGTAAGGCAATTGGCAATAGATAGGGTTCAGCCTGCAAGGTTATGTGGCATATGCAATTCTCCTGAGCACCCATATGATGCATGCCTCATCCAGAAAGAAGAGTTCGTCAGTGAAGTGCCTCAAGCTTATGCAGCAAATCCCTATAATCAAGGCAATAACCAGAACCGGTACAGCACTCCAAACCTCTCTACAAATAGGTACCACCCCAATTGGAGGAATCATCCTAATCTTCGGTATAGGAACTCATCCCAACAACAACCGATGGCACCTTTGAATCCTCCTCAAGTGACCACTTTTGTACCTTCTGGACCTTCATTAGAAGACTTGGTCAAGCAAATGGCTGCACAAAACCTTCAGTTTCAGCAGCAAGTTGGACAGTCTCAGCAGCGAACATATGCTAGCATTCAAGATTTGAGGACACAGATTGGACAGCTTGCCACTTCCATAAATAACATACAGCAAGGTCAAGGGACAACCCAGCTACCTGCACAGACAATGATGAATCCCAATGCCTCCAATCCTAATGTGAGTACCATTTCTCTGAGATCTGGAAGAGTTGTTGAGGCATCCTCTGAAAAAGATGAAGAAACTATTGAGGTAACTCCCGAGCCTTCAGTTGAAGTTGAAGTTGAGAAAGTGTACACACCACCGATCCCCTTCCCACACAGAGTACAGAAAAATATGAAGATTGGTGGTGAAGACAAGGAGATGGAAATTCTAGATGTGTTCAGAAAGGTGGCTGTAAATATTCCTCTTCTAGATGTGATCAAGCAGGTGCCCAAATATGCAAATTTTCTGAAAGATCTATGCACCAACAAGAGGAAGTTGAAGAATAATGAGAAAGTTGATTTGGGAAGGAATGTCTCAGCTCTTATCCAGTCTAAGCCTGCACCAGAAAGAGTTGCTGTTTTAGCCCCCACTCAGGCACTACCACAGAAGTGCAAGGATCCAGGCACTTTTACTATTCCATGCACTATTGGGGACAGGAAGTTTGAAAATTGCATGCTGGATTTGGGAGCCTCCATAAATGTCATGCCCACTTCTATTTTCAATAACCTTGATCTTGGGCCCTTGCAGTATACAGGTCTCACCATCCAGTTGGCCAACAGGACCAGTGCCCGCCCCATGGGAATGGTAGAAGATGTGCTGGTACAAGTTGATGAGCTGATTTTCCCTGCTGACTTCTACATCCTAGACATGGCAGGAGAGACACATTCCAGTAGATCACCAATAATCTTGGGCAGACCATTCATGAAGACAGCTAAGACTAAAATTGATGTTAATGATAGGACCATGTCTATGGAGTTTGGTGATATTGTGGCAAAGTTCTGATAGTTTTGTCTTTTTATATAATCTTAAAAAATGAAAATTATATAAAAAAACTAAAATCTAATAAAATATGAAAACATTCAGAACAAGAAAGAAAATGTTAAAATTCATGCTAAAATTACAATGCTATCCAGTCGGTTATCTGATGGACACCAAACGTCGGATAGGATAACAGCTTATCCTGCTCATATCCTATCCTACTCCTATCCTGCTTCCTTATCCTATCCGTCCCTATCCTATCTTGACCACCAAACGAGCCCTTATATTCATTGATGACTTGAGCTTGCAAGTTATTTTAGATCACTTGCAGTTACTTGCACTGCGAGACTGATAAAAAAGAGCATTGATTGTGCTTATTCTCTTTATCATGGTAACATTAAAAAATAATTGTAAGTAGCTTTCAAAGAAGAGGTCCCATGTTCTCAGTAGAAAGTGTTTCATTTTTTTACTTCTGAGTTGTAAATTATCCAGTTTTTTTAGTATCATTAGGAAAAAAAAGTAGCTTTCAAAGAATAGGTTCCATGCTTTTGAAAGGGATACACTTTGCACGGGACATGAATTTGTTTTATATTAGTATTGGTATTGGTATTAGTATGTTATAAACTACAATGATTACTTTCTTTGTACTTTTTTTGAATTTGAAAAAACATGTGACATTGAGTCTTGAACATGGCCATATTTATGGAATGTGGACCTTTATATGGCGTGTGAACATGGCATATTTTTGGAGTGTGGACCTTTATGGCCATATTCTGAATTTTTTGTACACTTTCTTGCCACGTACCAGAGAAATCCTTTTTGTATCCTACTTTAGTTTGTTGTTTGTCAATTGAAAGTGAAGGGAATCTCATGAAATCGAGCTTCAAGCTAAAATCTTTTGAATCAGTGCAGTGAGGGAACTTATCTTGTGAATTAAGTCATACTTATTTTGTAATTCTCATTATTTGCAGATATGCAGCTATATGAAGTAATTGACAGAACAATGTTAACATTTTGATGAAAATGCATAACAGTATTGAACATAGTCTGCAAGTATTGCTCCAAGCAAAATGAGCTTCTTGGAACCAAAGTAGTTTTGGATTAAATAATTTCTGCAAGTATTTATGCAAAATTTGAAGTAATCTATGGTCCATTTATTTAAGATAAAAAACTGATTTTCTTGCACCACCGCATTTGCACCGCACCATTAGATACTGTGTAATATTTTCTAAGCATTCCTTCTCTCCTTCTTTAGGCTCTTGCTATAAGTGCCTGCACTACATTGTTCTCTATGGAGCCAAAGCTAACGATTGAAACTAGAAACCATGTAATGAAGGTGGAACAAGTCCTATGTTACATTCAACCTAGAAATTGAACTCTGAGATTTCATTAGGTGTTTCAGCTTTTTACTATATCTGTTATATTTACCCACATGAGAAATTGCATTAGGATTGAAGTTTCGATAGTAAAGACAGCCTCCGTTTGCTTATGTAAAACTTGATATTATTATCTCTAAAATATCAGGTTTAATCCAATGTTGTTTTACTCTCTATTTAGATGACAACGACGATGATATGATGATGAGAAGGAGATGATGGATGATGTGCTAGATGAAGATAAAGAGTTTAGTGATCAAAGTAACAATGAGGAATAAATTTATGTCTTTGATGTTTGTAATGATATTTTAATGCTTTGAATCTTAATATATCATATTCTTGTATTTCAAGATACTTTGTGTTTTTGTTTATTTGAAGCTTGATACTTGTCTAGAGTGGTATCTTAATAATAATTATTTTTTATTATATTATATTAGATTCCAAGTCCAGGTACCTAATTTGGTATGCATAATTATTTAAGTTTGGCCCTTTTTATTAATAAACATAATTTGTTTATCAATAAATATTATTTAAATATGATTATCTAATCCGTGGGAAATCTGTCCAAAATAATATCATAACATTTGTCTGAAATCCGTCCAGAATTTGCATGAATAGCAATATTGAATCCATCTGAAATTCATCCGAAATTAAGTCCAATATAACTAAAATTCAGATTTTTGTGTTTGTCCGAAATCTGTCCGGAACTAATTTCGGACGAAATTTTCAATTTGCAACGGGGCTTTTTTGGACGGGGGATGTTCCGTCTGAAATCCGTCCGAAATTAATTGTCCGTCCCAAATCCGTGGGAAAAGTGTCCAAATTTCGTCCAAAATCCGTCCGAAAATAACAATTTTCTAGTAGTGTTGGAGTTTAGGTTGGGTAGCATCCAACCCTGCTCAAAAAACTGTAAAACAGTATTGCAAACATTATTTTGGAATATATCCCAATAGTTTGGGTAAAAGAAACCACCAAAACCATTAGGCCCTGGTGCACCACTCCCATTCATAGAAAACACAACATTTTTCACTTCTTCTAAAGAAGGTAGTGTAACACCCATCTTTTTGATTAAGGTTTAAGGAAGACGTAACATCCCCGGCTGCTCTATGGATTGACGACTGATCCCACAGACCAACACGGGCCTTTTCAGCGTGCTTTGTCCTCACTCACACGCTTTCAGGGAAAACTTCTCAGGAGGTCACCCATCCCAGAATTGCCCCAAGTCAACTATACATTCCCATACCTACACAGTTCATTCATGTGTCCCTACCAACACGGGTCTTTTTAGCGTGCTTCGTCCTCACTCACACGCTTCCAGGAAAAACTTCCTAGGAGGTCACCCATCCCATAATTGCTCCCAGTCAAGCACGCTTAACCGTGGGGTTCTTAAGTGATGGGCTCCCGAAAAGAAGATGCATCTTCTTAGTATAGGTAGTACCAATCAATTCATATAAGTCATCCTCAACTGTATAGTCCCATACCTACAAGCCTCAGGATCCCTCTCGTTCCGATGTGTAATCGGTTCATTCACGTGTCTCTCGGCCTAGAAGCCTACCAAGAGTCGCTCCTTGTCCGTGCCTTCTTACACCGGTAACCACTCCCTGCCCTCATCATCCTCGGGTGTCACAGAAGAGATTAAGCATGCTTAAGATCTTAATTCCATAGGTGCTAATGAGTTTGTGTATCGAGTTTGAGGTCAACAGGACTCCAAACGGACTCAATGCACCAAAACGCGCGAAAATGCTAATGTGAATCATGGTGTGTTTCATCAGCATTGTCACGTGGAATAAATTAATAATATTATATGCCATGTTGGATACTATTTTAATAATTATATATAATAAATAATATTACTAATAATTATAAATTATAAAAAGTATAAATAATCCTCGGTGGCTATTTTTCATTTCAATTTCCATTCTCAATAATAATATAACATGCAGATTGATCTCAATATTAATTAAGTTTTTTCCCCCACAATTTTAAGATGATATATATCTTGACTGTATTTATGTATCATGATTTTTTAATCTAATGTAACATAAAATTATTGATTTATTCTATATGACAATGTTGATGTGGTGCCATTTGCCACATCAACACTTAACATATGGGATCTAAGTATAAGGACCAATTTCAATGTTTTTGAACTTGTAGGGATCAAAACCAAAGTTATATATATATATATATATATATATATATATATATATATATATATATATATATATATATATATATTAAATGTCACGTGATATTAAAAAAATTATATTTAAAGCAATATGACAGTGTTGGTGTAGCAATCATTTAGTCACGTCAGTACTTAATGGTGCATCTTGACGACAGTGACTAGTTCCAAAATTTTTAAAGTTAAAAACACCAAAAACCAAATAAAAAAAAATATGGAACAAAACCAAAAATACCTATATTTGTAGAGACTAAAAAAATTTCATTAAGCCTTTCTATTATATCGTACTTGACAATTCACGGTTAAATTGAGAAATCTAATCCAAATTGGAAGTATGGCATAAATCACATAATCAACCAGTAACACGAAACTTCTTGTCTTGTTTATTTCTTTGATTACGGTTTTATGAATACAATGAACTTGCTTTCTCATATAACATCATCATCAGAGTACAATCATTGCTCTTCTAGTTCTTTAGGAAGTAGGGACTGGAACGAAGCCTATCATCCTATTTAGTAGAAATTGTTGGCGGTGTCATTTCATGCATTAAAATTGCCCACTTCTGATGCGGTATTGAAATTTGGTAATAAGCCTGCAGATCATTAAAATATCATGGATCTCACACTTTGTCCCCAAGGCTTCCTTCAAATTTCAAACAGAATTTTAAATTTTCAATATATCAAGCAATTGAAAACATTATAAGAAATAAACAAGAAAGGAATTAGGAACACAAAAATATATTCTCAATTCCCATGCACAAATATATAGAATTCCTGAATGCAAACTTCCGCAACTTAGCTCTAGTTATATTTCTAGCTAGAGGAAGTTCTTCGTTATTCCCAGCAATTAGTTATCAGATACATGTCTTTGTCATGAAGCCACTAGTAATTTAGCATATAAGTTAAGGAAATATGGAAAAGAAAAGAATCACAATCTCACAACATATTTATAAGAATCACTCGTTATACCGTGCATTAGCAATAAGTTAATTAGAGACAATTAACCAAACAAAAAAACTACTATATAGTATCAATAAAACCATATTTGATTTCATAATAAGCTATGTGTCAGATAAAGTATAGACAAAAGAAAATGATACTTCCATCAATTAGCAAAACATGATTCAATTGCAAAGTGATAATATTTGATAGGCGGGTTCTACGGCGAGCGATGATGGAATATCTCTCATCGTGAGAGACCAGTTTAGACCGTTAGATTTTGGCATTAATAATCGGACGGCTGTGATGAGTTAAGGGGAACCGGGTAAGTTGCTTTAGTTGGAATTTGCAAATCAGCCCCTGTTGTGAATAGTGAGTAAGGGACATTAGGTTTCCGTATTCACATTTACATTGGGAGATGGGGACGAGATAGGTGGAGCCGTGGAGGGGAGAGGTCCGTCGTCCGCGTATTCCCGGCTGCGATTCAAAGACAAAGGCCACCATCTCGCAAGCCGTAGCGCGACTGCCGCCGCTCATCAAGCCTCTCGCAGTCCAGCGTCGTCGTTGGCCCGTTGAGTGCTCATCGTCATTGACCATATCTCATCTGGTACGTTTTGTTTGTCATCTTTCTCATGACTTTTTTCCTCTTACTCTCAAGACCCTTTGATTTTTTTTTTTTTTTGATTATTTGATTTGTTTTTGTGTTAGTTTTTATGTTATCTTCATCATCACATATTAGGTTTGTTTGATTATTGGTTAATTTTTTCATTTCTTTGATTGTTAGGTTTGTTTGTGTGTTTAATTATCAGGTTTGTGCAACTGATTTGATATTTTGATTTGTGTGTGAAATTGGTTTGTGCAGCTGCTGGAGAAAGTGAGCAATCGTGCATAGAGAAAGAGTAACAGATGAAAGAGAATCTGAAGCCCCTTTAGCACCGAGTGAAACATTGTGAAGTTGGTTTATTGGAAGTTTGGTATGTGTGATGAGGATGAAGCAGAGCATGGTGCAGTGGTGGGATTTGGTGAAGCATTGAAATTATTGTCGTTTACTGATGACTACATTTGCACATCGAGGAGATGCAATTTCGGGGGACTCTCACATCTGCTAATAAATAAAATTTTCTCCAAGTTCCAGTAATGTGAGCAAAGATAGCGATAGGCAACACCACCGCGAGCGAATTTGGTTGGTCATGTGACAATGTTCTTCAATAATAGTCCCACGTGTATTGGTGGGGAAGACATGCTATTTTAATTTAATGTTTGGGATTGTGAAGGCTTAATAGCAGTATTAAGGATGAAACTAAGGTGTTATTGATGCTATATAGTATTTTAATTTAATGTTAGATTTGATTTGAGGTTCCAAAAAAATAAATTTGAAAGGTCAATTAGCAAAGATGGATGAAATATCTCTAATAAGGGAATTAATTATACACAAATAATGCATTCCTAAATTGTTTCTATTCAAGTTTTATTTTATATATAAAGACTAAACCCCCAATTTGGTCCCTGAGAAAAACACTCGGGTCTGAAATAGTCCCTAACCAAAAAAAACTATCCGTTTAGTCCTTAAGAATGTATTTCCGGGACAGATTAGTCCTTCTGTCATATTTTGTAGTGTTTCTATCATGTTTAGTACATGTTAATAGGGACTAATTTGGCTCACGGTCATGTTTCTTAGGGACTTTACTGGTATCACTTAAAAATTGTTAGGGACTAATTTGTGACAGGAGGACTAATCTGTCCCGGAAATACATTCTTAAGGACTAAACGGATAGTTTTTTTTGGTTAGGGACTATTTCAGACCCGAATGTTTTTCTCAGGGACCAAATTGGGGGTTTAGTCATATATAAATTAACTTTACCATCTTGAACTTTTACGATTTTATAATTTAATAATAACTTATTATAAAAGTTAACTTTACAGCTTTTCATAAACAATTAGTATTATATATATTTTTAGAAAAATTATATCAAATTAGCCTATTAATGGAGTGAGGTGATTTAGAATGGTAACTCAAACCACTTCACTCTATCCGAACCTTCGCATTTTCATACCCTCCAAAAGGGGGTAATTTGATACTTACTTCTATTCCCTCATTAAACTTCCAAACAATGGAGTGATGAGATGCTTTTACCTTTCCACTCTACTCGATTACTAACTACTCCATTATTAATCACTTCACTCTGTCTCCATAAAACTTCCAAACAAAGCTAAGAGTTAAACTCTTTCCATATAATTATTATAGGACAAAGATTTTTGTAAAGTAAGTTTAGTTACGGGTAAAGTAAGTAATTTATTCTTTTGTTAAGAAGGTCTCCTTCCCTCAAAGAAGGAATTTTATTTCCAGCTTTGATGTCATTGTAAGATTCACAAGATCTTACAATTTGGTGCTTTCATTGACCATGGCTTTAGAATCCCACTCTGACAACTTAGAATCCATCCTAAGACAATTACTCCAAAACCAACAATCCTACCAAAATGACATCACAACCTTAACATATGAGGTTACCACCATCAAAACTCGCATCAATATGCCCGAGTCTTCCATCATCAACCCAGAAAACATTAAATTAACTCGGGCAAGGATTGCTCTTCCTTTTGGCTCGTATCATGAGGAGAAGGTACGTACGATGGATCCTTTTGGCTACCCTCGGGCGAGGATTGCTCTTCCTCGGAAGGCATCATTGATCTTTCTCTTTTCCGAGCTCTTAATAGCCTTTAATTCTGATAACGTATCTCCTCATTCTCCTTTTGCAGCTGCCTTAACTGTGCCATAGCCTCTCCCAGCTGAGGGTCATCTTCATCGATGGGAGGGGGAGGGTGATTGTCACGGTTCTGGTTCGTGTTTGAAGCCTCATGATCTTCATGGTTCATGCTGTTCGCCCCTCCCCTCCGGCCATTCCGTGTAGTCACCATCAAGCTTTCTTATGGAACCGGGGAAAGTTTTTCCTCGGCCCCACAGTGGGCGCCAAATGTTCCTGCCGAGATCCGACTTGTCGGAGTCTCGCCGTAGAACGTCTAACCAAGAGTGAACAATGGGGTTGTCTTAGATTAAGGCTTGACAGAATGTTGTATTCCGGTCCTACATATCCCAATGGGAATCAAAGCCAGACGTAGTTCTAGGTTCAACCCTTGGCCATACGGTGATCTCGATCCCCTAATCTTGTATTTGATGAGTACTAGCGAGCAAGGACTCTTCAATAGTCTCTTGGTCGAGCTAGTCCTCTAATACGCTTAAGGGAGAGTTATCGGGGTTAGTGAAAAGTGAGTCTCTCTCTTGGGGTTCTCCTCCTTTTATAATAGGATCCCCCTATCTTTAAGAGATCTGGATATATTTCCTTTTATCTCTTAAATCTTCTTTGAGATATGATTTCCTTAATTTAAGTGATATTATCTCTTTTAACCGGATAAGGTTGTGTGAGATAATATCAGGATTGATTTAAGATAATATCTTAAATTGATCTCTTAACCGTATAAGGTTATTTGAGATAATATCAGGATTATCAACTATCACAGATCATCTCAAGCATTTACATTTGCAGTCATATCACAAGAATAAAAAATTGGGTTCAACAATTCACTATCTCAATTTATTTGGCTCTCAGTTCTCACAATTGGATTCAAAATCTAAGCAAGGGCAATCGAATCGTGTGATCATGCAAACTATCATGCAAAACTATATGAATGCAACATGAAAAATGCATATGCAAAATACCCCTACCCCAAGCTTAAGAATTTACATTGTCCCCAATGTAAACAATTAATTCGGAGAGAGGAAAAAAAATAAAATAAAATAAAAATGGAACGACTTACCGAGGCGGTAGCGGGTGCTAGCTCTCATTCCAGTCAGAAACTTGTTGGGAAGTACATCACGGCCGTGAGCTTCATCACGGGCAGGCCGTGATCAATTCTGATCCATGGGTGTTGGCCTATCACGACCGTGAACTCCATCACGGCTAGGCCGTGATGCTTTCTGCTCTTCAGGGTCTTCTCATCACGCCGGTGATGTGGATCACGGCTAGGCCGTGATCCTTTCTGGTCTTCAATTCTGGCTCATCACGGCCGTGACCAGTGTCACGACCTGGGCGTGATGGTTGCTGCCTTTGTTCTTTCCTTGTCTTCTTGCTCTCCCTTCCTTCTTTCCCTGAAATCACTTGGCAATTTTATTAGTAAAAGAAAACTCTTGATCTTCTCAAATTATTCAAGAGTTTAAAAGTCAAAAACAAAAGGACAAAGGAAAAGAAAAATTGGGTTGCCTCCCAATAAGCGCTTCTTTAACGTCACTAGCTTGACGTTCTAGGATCCTCCTCCTGGATCAAATGGCTTGTGGAGTGGCGATTGTAGCAGCAATATGACTTTATCCACTGTTCCCCCTAGCCATTGTGTGAAAACACCATTGACCTCTTCAACTATAATAATGCACTTACTTCCTAGCGGGTCAAATGGCATTTTCACCAGGAAATTTGACAGACAAGTGGAAGGGACTAACTTACCAGTGTCCACACATGCATGCAAGCCAACATATTTATCTAATGCAGCAAAATCAAACTGCTCAGCAAGCATGGTGGAGTCCACTACCACTTCATCTTCATTTTGAACTATCCCCCAAACCAGATTTTTCTCAAATTGGGCTTCATGTGACTCTTGTACTAACTGTTTGCAAATCTCCTCAACTTGCGTTTTGAAGTTCTGCTTCACCGTTTCGATACTGTCACAATTGGCTCTTGCTTTGGCCTCAGAGGAGGATAGTTCTTGGGAATACTGTTCTAGAGCAGCTTTCAACGGTGTTTGCTCCTTCCATTCCCATTCTTCAACTGCCCAAGGACTTGTGAAAGGTACTTCCTCTCTTTGTGACTTGTCCACCATCACCACTTCATCTTCAATTTGATCCATTCCCACAACCAGATTTTTCTCAAATTCTGCTTCATGTGGCTCTAGGGGAATCATACATGGTGGTGGAGGTGGTAAATATGAACAAAAGGTTTCCCAATCCTCCTCGGAGAAGTTATATATAAGCCTTCCCGTCATATAATCAACTTGTGCTGGAGTAACATGATCCATCAAATCTATGCAGTCTCCCAAACACCAGTTGTCTTCCAAAACGCGACTTGAGGCTTCCTCATCAGGTGGATAATAACAATTGTCCATGAATTTCGTCCACCTAGCACAACCAAAACTCAAAACAAAAAGATCAAATATATACAGAAGAATAAAAAAGAATAAAAATGTCTAAATTAGTTGCCTCCTTTGTTACTAATGATTTTGGCAAAACCAATCCCTGGCAACGGCGCCAAAAACTTGTTGACGGTTCTGAGCAAGTATACTCAGTCGTGCAAGTAATACGGTGGTGAGACCGGTTATCGTATCCACGGGGATTGGATGTCAATTACCAATTCACAAACTCAGCAACTATCTAGACTAAACTATAAATCAAGAGAAATTAAAACAGAAAAATAAAGCAACAAAAGCAATAAAATGTTTTTGGTCTTTTGGGGGACTTTTAACAAACACTTGGAGTGCAGAAAGATATGTTGGGACTAGACTTCACCAAACCTCTACCTCATGCAATACCAGGACTAGATACCTCCCATTCATGCTTCAAATATTAAAATCAATCCACTAAAATACTCAAACCCCGATTTCTCGGATGGCAAGAGCCTAAATTCACTAATAGACCCTAATTCCTTAGGTGGCCTAGATTAATGAATTTGCATTAGGATTAGGGATTACGCGATTACTAAACCAAACTCCATTCCTAGATGCAAGGGTTACTAGGTGATTAAATTCAATTCCGGTTCTAATACGAATTTCCCAATTGCATACCAAAACACTAATTGAGTCATGGGGGTGCTAGCCACAACAAGCATTAAGCATGGAAAATTAATCACTAATACGAAGGCATGAACACAGAATAATCAGTCAAGGCAAATACATAATAATCAGTTTGATTACATCTAATCCCAACAAATGGGATTTAGGTGCTCATAATTACAGAGAAAGTCAAACCAGAGAAATAGGAGAAGAGGAGAGAAGAAACTCCATGGGAGCTTTCCACCGTCATCACAGCAGCCCCTCTCAGCAGCTCCCTTCTAGGGTTTGAACCCCCCTTTCAGCCTCCAAGTATCATTTATGTGTTTCTGGTCTCCACTAGGGTTCCCCCTGGATCAGGTCCCTTTTTCTGTCTGTTCTGCACTCTATTTATAGAGAGTCCACGCGTCACGGCCGTGATGGCCATCACGGCCAGGTCGTGACGTGTTCTGGAGTGGGCGCACTTTCAATTTCGGAGCATCACGGCCGTGAGCCTCATCACGGCTAGGCCGTGATCAGTTCTGCTTGGCCTGTCACGGCCGTGATGGTTATCACGGCTAGGCCGTGACAGCTTCTGACTTTGCCTTCAATCTTCTCAGTTTTCTTGATCATGGCCGTGATGGTCATCACGGCCAGGCCGTGATGGGCTCTGCTTGGCTCATTTTCTTCACTTTTCAAGCTCTATTTCATCCAAGCTCCATCAAGGCTAATTTTGAGCATTTTTCCTTAAATTCCTGCAAAACTACACCAAGAAACCGCTTCACCCGTTCTAAGGGAAAAACTAACTAAAATCAAATAAAGAATGCCTAATCTATATGCAAAATGCATGCAAAAGTGTACAATAAACATCATGTAAAATCACACTATCAGAGCCTATTGAGACTTGGGTTGAGATGAGAAAAATAATGAGGAGAAGATATGCTCCATACCAATACCATAGAGTTCTTCATAACAAATCAAAGAAGGAGGGAAACACTTCAACTTCTAAGGAGGCCATGGCTAGTGCTCATGGAAAGAAACCTATGGAAGTCTCTCCTAATTTGAGAGAAAATGAAAAAAAAGAGTGAAAATTTTTTTGAAAAGAAGAGTGATGAAAATGTGAAAAAGAATCAAGAGAAAAAATGTCAAAAAGATGAGAGTATGGAAAAGAGTGAGAGAAAAGAAAGCGATGAGAGCAAAACAATAGGTGACGTGGAAAAAGTAAATGCTTGTTTTGATGTTTTTCCTAACTCTTTGCCTACTTGTGTTGATTCTCTTTTGAAGGAAATCGAAGATGTTTCTCCAATGGAAGCTTGCAAGACAACCGATGTAATTGAAGAGCTAATCCCAAGGGAAGTACCCCATGGCTTGGGAACTTGCATGGTTTCCCAAAAGCATGGATATCTTAACACAAAATTTGGTAATATGCATGGTAAATTGCATGGGTCTTGTTATTCTTCTACATTTGATAGGAATGAAAACCTTCTTGATGAATTGCATGACTCTTGTCATCTTCCTAAGATTGATTTGAGAATTATGAACCTAGACTTGAATGAATTCCTTGATAAATGTGTTGTTGTGCTTTCTAATTTTCATTTGATTTATCACAACAATTTTGAGGAATGTGTTGGATTACTTAGAGAAAGTTTGTTTGCTAACTTGCTCACATACTCATTTGATCAAAATGAAGTTAGCATTTTGAGGTTTGTTATGAGCTCAAAAGGTTTGCATGTAACAATAATGGATGTGATAACTACTATTCCCCTTCTTACTCTACCCATTATTGTAAATTCTTTTAAGCTTTCATATGATGATTCAAATGTGTTTAAGAGGACTATCTTGTTTCACAAAGAACCATCCCTTGTTTGTGATAAGGAGAGTATCCATGAGGCTCAATTTTCTTGGGAGCCTTTAAAAAGAGAAAGTACCTTGCCTTTTATGACCATGCTCAAACCAAGAAAGGTAAGCTTGAAAGTAGATTTTCACATGAGGTATAACTTTCTGGTTATTCTTATAATTCATTACCTTGGTTATGAATGTGTTGGGGTGTTGATTGTATAAGATGGGAATGTGTTACACCTACTTCCTACATTTTATGGTTTCTATCAATTTCCATTTGATCCCGGAGGTTGGGTGTGTACATAGAAAGAATAAATGGTTTACCTATAAAAGGAAATCAAAGATCCACCCTAGAAGAGATGGGCTAATAGCAAGTTGTAGAGAAAATAAATAAAAATGTCTTTGATATTGACTTATCTTCAATATGGCATCTATGTCTTTCATTTGATGTAGGGATTGAAGTCATAAATTCGAGGACGAATTTTCTTAAAGAAGGAGGGTATGATATGTGCCAAGGGGGGCAAGTCAACTTTTCAACAAGAATGATATGAGCCCAATGAAGACCATGGATCAAGAAGAAATTCAAGGACTTTGATGAAAATCTTATTTTCATTAGTGGTGAACCAACTGACTTATTTTGGCTGTATCTTGAGCTGTGGGTCTCCGATTGATGCATTCTTTGGTGTGTTGGAAAGCTTAGGAAATTTCCAACAAATCACATCTCAGGCCTCTTGACCAAATTCGGCTTCTATCATGATTAAAATAATGGTGGAAGTTATGGACGAATTTTACACAAGTTTATTAGACTTTTTATGTTTTGTTAATTATGTGGGAGTTACACTTTTAATTTGAGAAATAAGTGTGGCAGCTACATAATGATAGAGAGAGGGTAATAAGTCACTATTAAGTGACTGAGTTAAGTGTGAGTTTAGTAAGTCATGAATAGGCTAGTTATGTGGGGGTTATGGAATCATTGGGAAGACAAAGGGAGCCAAATGTTGGCAGCCACATCCCTATATGTAACATGCCTAAACACATGAATACACAACTTGGATGTTGAATTTGGATTGAAATCCATTTGTGAGACTTTGTTCTCTTTGGTTCTTGGTTGAGCCAACCTTAGTTCTTATCAAGAATCCAAGATTCTTGTGGCGAACATCATAGGCTTATCAAACTCTCTAGTTTGTGGCGCCATTACCATCTCTAATCTTCACCATTTTGTTTCTTTCTTCTTCTTATTTGGGTTCCAAAATTGGTTTCACATTAACTTGTTAAGAATTCAACCAAAAAAGATCATCAAAGGCAACCTCACCATTTGGTTGTCATCAACAAGTCCCGCGAGTAGCCGGAGCTCAAACGATAAGTCAAGAGCCGGAGCTCAACCGATTAGTCGGGTGCCGGAGCTCAAACGATAAATCGAGAGCCGGAGCTCAACCAAGTAGTCGGGAGCCGGAGCTCAACCGAGTAGTCGGGTGCCGGAGCTCGGCCGAGTAGGGAGCTGGAGCTCAATCGAGTAGGGAGCTGGAGCTCAACCCAGTAGTCGGGAGCCGGAGCTCAACCCAGTAGTCGGGAGCCGGAGCTCAACCGAGTAGGGAGCAGGAGCTCAACCTAGTAGTCGGGAGTCGGAGCTCAATCGAGTGGTCGGGAGCCGGAGCTCAACCGAGTGGTCGGGAGCCGGAGCTCAACCGAGTTGTTTGCTTGGAAGGAGTCGTTCCTCGACTTCCAAGGGAGAGGGCCGTAGCTCGCCTCTCGATTTGAACCTCGGGAGGAATCGCTCTTCGACTCCCGAGTTGTTTGCTTGGAAGGTGTCGTTCCTCGACTTCCAAGCGAGAGGGCCGTAGCTCGCCTCTCGATTTGAACCTCGGGAGGAATCGTTCTTCGACTCCCGAGTTGTTTGCTTGGAAGGAGTCGTTCCTCGACTTCCAAGCGAGAGGGAAAAGACGTTGCCTTTTGTCATTGTTTACCTCTTTAGGTTCGGCATTTCGACCTGAGCTCGGTCGATTTTAGCTCGGTCAACCTTTTTAGGCCTTTCGTTTTTGCCTTTTCTGGTTTGACATTTCGACCTCAGCTCAGTCGACTTTAGCTCGATCAACCTTTTTAGGCTTTTAGTTTTTGCCTTTTTAGGTCCGGCATTTCGACCTCCGCTCGGTCAATTTTAGCTCGGTCAACCTTTTTAGGCTTTTTGTTTTTGCCTTTTTAGGTTCGGCATTTCGACCTCAACTCGGTCGATTTTAGCTCGGTAAACCTTTTTAGGTATTTAGTTTTTGCCTTTTAGGTTCGACATTTCGACCCCAGCTCGGTCGATTTTAGCTCGGTCAACCTTTTTAGGCTTTTTTTTTTTACCTTTTTAGGTTCGGCATTTCGACCTCAACTCGGTCGATTTTAGCTCGGACAACCTTTTTAGGTATTTAGTTTTTGCCTTTTTAGGTCCGGCGTTTCGACAACAGCTCGGTCACCTTTTTAGGCTATTTGTTTACCTTTTTAGGTTCGGCATTTCGACCTCAACTCGGTCGATTTTAGCTCGGTCAACCTTTTTAGGTATTTAGTTTTTGCCTTTTTAGGTCCGGCATTTCGACAACAGCTCGGTCGATTTTAGCTCGGTCACCTTTTTAGGCTCTTTGTTTACCTTTTTAGGTTCGGCATTTCGACCTCAACTCGGTCGATTTTAGCTCGGTCAACCTTTTTAGGTATTAGTTGTTGTTAACCTTTATAGGCTCGGCATTTCGACCTCAACTCGGTCGATTTTAGCTCGGTCAGCCTCTTTAGGTTTGTAGTTGCTTTCATAAATAAATTTTTAGTCATAACAGTATTTTTGCCTAATAGCGCAACTGAAAATGATCATATTTATTTATTTTTCCGGGTGTGCCTCATTAAAACCCTCCCGGCCAAAACCTCGTGGGTAAAAGACCAGGGTAGGAAAAAGAGTACATCACCTTCCTACACAACTTTAACAAAACTTAAGGTGGGACGGGTATCCAAGCTCGGTGGCCAGGTTTTACTCCTCGGCCAGTACACAAGCCCCCCAATCTCTTTCTTTGCTCGGGACCGAGCTCTTATCTTCCAAATCTCTTTTTCTCCTTTTGGATTCCACCATTTCTTCCGAGTTCATGAAACCTGTGGCTTTTTCCTGCATCTCTTCAAAATCTCTCGATGGTTTTAGAGATAAATACTCAAAGAATGGCCCCGTCTTCAAACCGCCCATGACGGTATGTAGACAGAGTTCCGAGCTCATATTGGGAATTAAAATTTGTTTGGCACTAAAGCGAGCCATATAATCTCTAAGTGACTCATTCTTTTCTTGTTTAAAATTCACCAGCGAGACCGAGTGCCTTTTATGCTTTCGGCTCGCTGCGAATTGTGCAGTGAACTTAGTCACAAGCACATCAAAGGAATCAATTGACCGAGGTGGGAGATTCGTAAGCCAGGTTAAGGCAGGGCCTTGCAAAGTAGTTGGAAAGATTTTGCACATGACGGCTTTTGAATCGGTCACCAGATAAACAGAAGAAATAAAGGATTCTACATGCTCGGTTGGGTCAGTGGTGCCATTGAATTTATCAATTTTAAGAGGCTTAAAATGTCTAGGCATGATTACCTCATCGATGTCATCCGTGAACGGCAACCTCGGTCGTCGGTCTGTTACCCTTTTTTCCTGGACAGTCCTTTTTGCACGACATTTAACTCCTGATCCCTCTGGGCGAGGTTTGGTCTTGGACGGTCGGCTCGTATCATGAGGAGAAGGTACGTAGATTGGATCCTTTTGACTACCCTCGGGCGAGGATTGCTCTTCCTCGGATGGCATCATTGATCTTTCTCTTTTCCGAGCTCTTAACAGCCTTTGATTCTGAGCATGTATCTCCTCATTCTCCTTTTGCATCTGCCTTAACTGTGCCATAGCCTCTCCCAGCTGAGGGCCATCTTCATCGATGGGAGGGGGAGGGTGATTGTCACGGTTCTGGTTCGTGTTTGAAGCCTCATGATCTTCATGGTTCATGTTGTTCGCCTCTCCCCTCCGGTCATTCCGTGTAGTCACCATCAAGCTTTCTTATGGAACCGGGGAAAGTTTTTCCTCGGCCCCACAGTGGGCGCCAAATGTTCCTGCTGAGATCCGACTTGTCGGAGTCTCGTCGTAGAACGTCTAACCAAGAGTGAACAATGGGGTTGTTTTAGATTAAGGCTTGGTAGAATGTTGCATTCTGGTCCAACGTATCCCAATGGGAATCAAAACCAGACGTAGTTCTAGGTTCAACCCTTGGCCATACGGTGATCTCGATCCCCTAATCTTGTATTTGATGAGTACTAGCGAGCAAGGACTCTTCAATAGTCTCTTGGTCGAGCTAGTCCTCTAATACGCTCAAGGGAGAGTTACTGGGATTAGTGAAAAGTGAGTCTCTCTCTTTGGGTTCTCCTCTTTTTATAATAGGATCCCCTGTCTTTAAGAGATCTGGATATATTTCTTTTTATCTCTTAAATCTTCTTTGAGATGTGATTTCCTTAATTTAGGGGATATTATATCTTTTAACCGGATAAGGTTGTGTGAGATAATATCAGGATTGATTTAAGATAATATCTTAAATTGATCTAACCGTATAAGGTTATTTGAGATAATATCAGGATTATTAAAGGTAATATCAATATCATATCCTTACTTTAAGGGATATTATCTCTTTTATGAAGAATTGAAATTATTGTCGTTTACTGATGACTACATTTGCACATCGAGGAGATGCAATTTCGGGGGACTCTCACATCTGCTAATAAATAAAATTTTCTCCAAGTTCCATAATGTGAGCAAAGATAGCGATAGGCAAGACCACCGCGAGCGAATTTGGTTGGTCATGTGACAATGTTCTTCAATAATAGTCCCACGTGTATTGGTGGGGAAGACAAGCTATTTTAATTTAATGTTCGGGATTGTGAAGGCTTAATAGCAGTATTAAGCATGAAACTAAGGTGTTAATCGAAGTGTCTAGGATTTGAAATGGAATCATTTGGTATGAGATACTATTATATGGGGCGATATTCCATTGTGATAATATATTTTGTGTAAATATTATGGGGCTGGTACAAATTGTGTTTATTTTTTGTAGGTCCAGTTGTTTCAATTTGAATTGTGTATTTAAAAATATGAAGCATGTAAAAAAAGTAACATGGAGTCTGATTGAATGATTTTGGCAAGGAATTTAGCATGTGGATGTTGGCAGAAAAAATTTGAGTAATCGTATACCAATATACCATGCTCTGCCATTTTAGTTGACGTAACAAGTATTTGGCATTGAGAATTTGCTGCTCATCCACCATGCTTTATTTAAATTTTTCCAAATTATATAAAAATGACAAAACTATCATTGGCTTTTATTAATTTAAATTAAGTTTATATTTTAAAATAATATTTTATTTTTATTTTTATTTAATATATTCAATGTTTTGTAGTAATAAATAAATATTCCATTTTAATTAATTATTTTTATTACTATTCTTGAACATTTTAAAATGTTTCTTTTATGTTGAATTTTTATTTTTATGCACTGTTATATTTTATTCCTTTTAGTTAAACCCTCTTATAGTAAAGGGGTGCACACTTGCACTTAATAATTTCCATGTCATTTTAAGGTAAATTCATCGATTTCCCACACACGTGTTTCATTCACACTGGTCACAATGGTGCATGTAGAGCATCACGCATGTGTATTAATGGATGGTAAGAAAAATTAAAATAAAGGTCTTGCTAACTAGTACCATAAGGATATTGGTTAATGATTTCAAAAATAGAAAAATCATATTAAAAAGTGTAGCTTTTAAATTTTCAAAGTATTAAATACACAACTTTCCAAGACAAAGTTTCTATGTCTAATTCCTCTTGCCTTAAAATAAATATGAGATCTACTTGGCCCAATCTGACATACTTGACCCAATAGGACTTTTTTGGGCCAATTGGAATAACTTGGTCCAGTAAGACTCAGTTGGCCCAATAGAACTCACTTGGTCCAATGATACTCAGTCGGTCCAACAAGACTCGGTTTGTCCAATGGAATTCAGTTGGCCCGATTGGACTTATTTGGAGCAATTTGGCCTAATGGGACTAACTAGGTCCAATGTGACTTGCTTGTCCCAATCCAATAAGCATCACTTGGCCCGATAAGATTAGCGTGGCCCAATGAGACTTAATTGACCTAATAGGACTCACCACTAGGCCCAATAAGACCTAATTGGGACAATATGACTTAATTGGTCGAACGAGACTAACTTGGTCCAACGAGAGTCACCACTAGACGCAATAGGCTTAACCTGGTTCAATGAGTCCCGCTCAACCCAATAGTACTGAATTGGCCCAATAAGACTCACCACTTGACCCAATTAGACCTACTTGGCCCAGTATGACTCATTTTGCCCAATAAGACTCACCTGGCCTAATCAATTTATCGCAAAAGTTTAAATCTTTAATATACTTTTAAGTGTTCTGCAATGAATTTTATCTATTAATTAATACTAGATTTTGTACCCGTGCAATGTATGAGCTTAATAATATTTTTTACGATATTAAATAAATGAAGTAAAATAACAAATTATGAAATAATTATTTGTAAATTACTAAAATAAATTTGTGGTATCAAGGGTAATAGCCTCAGACTCCTTAAATAAGTGGCCAAGGGTTCGACTCCTATCTTTTGTGCATGGAAAAAATCTTATTAGAAGGGGACAATCCTTAAATGTCGTTCAGGTCCCACGATAAAGATTAGTTACTATTTATAATGGTCGATGGTTTATACAAATAACATATTATTAACCCAAAAGAAAGAAGAGTTCAAATATGAACAACAATATTTGATAAGTCTTCTTAGTTATTAAACATAGACATTTTCTCTTGACTTTAACCTTTTTTATTTATTACTATTATTATTATTATTATTATTATTATTATTATTATTATTATTATACGAACTTTTTTATCAGTTTTAATATTATTATTTTCAAAAATGAGTTTTTTCACTATTTTTTTTCGTGTTAGTTGATCATTAATTCAATTTTTTTATTCACTTCTATTTTCATTGTTCTATTATTATTATTATTATTTCAAGAATTGAATTTTCTCATTCAAATTTATCTCCTTTTAATTTATATGTTATTCTAAATTTTTGCTAAGTAGTATATCCCCATAACTCACTTGGATTGGGATTTCACTCGACTTACAAAATCTAAATCTATTTTTTTAAATAAAGCAAAAATATTAAATATAAACAAAGTATTCGAAGACAAAGGTAATGCATTCACATTACCCCTTAAAAACATAATTAGATATTGAAGTAGAAAATAAATAACCAGACTTAAATAAAGGATCCCCTAAAAAGAAGACCAATAATTTATAGAACTACACAATTAATAAAGGTTGTAATAAATATTTAATAAATATTTTACATATTAAAAATTAAAAATGGAACAAATAAAATCCAAACAAAATATATTAAAACATTACACATAAAAAATCAAGAACTATAAAAATTAAATTTGGTAAAATTTAAAGAATGATAAGATATATCATTTTAAATATCGCATAAAGGTTTCATAGAATTATTGGAGGATGCATCCCTTTGAGATTCAAATGTTGATTCATAAACATTATAAAAAATCACATACCAATAATTTATATCATTACAGTTAACAACAATTTCTCGTTATTCCTAAACATTACTATGAATAATATTAAAATCAAATATGGAAAATTAATATTAAACCCGCATCCTCTTTATATTGTATTTTCTTAGATGTTAGGTTTGGGCTTTTGGGGTGGAGGTAGGAGGACTGACAACTAGATGAAGTTGAAAAGAACGTGTGTGACTTTGAAATCCTAATGACCTTTTGTTCAGAACTTTGATTCCAAAACCTTGCTCCTTTACTCCCCGACTCCCCAGACATCTTTGTCTTCTTTCCTCTAAGATCATCTCCAATGCAAGAACCATGTTTTGGTTCTTAGCTCCTTTTAAGTGGGTTTCGGTAAATAAATAAATAAATAAATAAATAACTCCTTTTAAGTGGGTCCAAAGATGCCACGTATGATTTAATGAACGCTTACCATTTTTTGCTCCAATGTAAGAATCATTTGTAAGTTCTTAAATTATTTTTAATGGGTCCCACAGTAGATCCCACATCTTCATATTTTATTTAAATTAAAATATTAATTCATAAATATTTAATTTATAAAACAATACACAAAATCATCTATTTTTGGATATAGAAGCTTCCTCATCCACTATTCTTTCTCTCATTCCAGTATCTCCTTTTTCCCTTCAAATGGTAACAGTGGGTTGTTTACTTTTTTCAATGTTTTAAGAACTGAAACTGTAACACCCCCTTGGGCATTACATGTCTAACACATTGCGGAAATAAAAACTTAAAATAATAGCTGGTTTGCTTTCGAAAAATAATTTATATAAGTACTTAAATACAGATCTATAACTTTTACAAAAATTTCGACAAAGTCTCCTCTATAATTTCAACATCCCAAAACAAAAATACCTGCTAATATATTTATATTTTCATCCAAAAGAAAGGCTCTCCAAGCCATAAACATTATATCCAAAAAAACATACATACTATCATTAATCAACGTCTTAAAAACCTAAGATGGTCGTTCTAAAAGACACTTATAAACATAACAGCAATCCAAAATAAATTTGACTCTATAAAACTAAGCCGGTCGTAGTATGAGACTCTTACTGGAAAACATCTCATGGTTTTTCCAGTAATTCAACTTTCTTCAAAAGTCAGGATCAATCCCTCCGACTGGGGCAGAGAACCCCTCTACACCATCTGTACACACAACAAGATACCACAAAAGAAACCAAACAGAAATAATGTAAAGGTGAGTTGCCAATATATGAGTTTTAGCCTAGCAGTCATATATTTAACATATAAACAGCATCAAAAATACCCAAGTAACAACTCATATAAAAAAATAATAATATTCATCTCATAAGATTGTTCATATTTAAGACTTTATTCGCAAGTTCTCTGTTAACACTTTAATATGCACTTTCTAACACGATCTTCGGAGATCCTAACTTCCCTTCCTTGAGTATGATAGGCCGCAATATTTTCTTTCTATAACACAATTGTTTCGTGTTGGGTGGCCTCATCAATGAAGCATTTCCCCAATTGTTCTAGGATTTCGCGTATCACTTATATAATATTTGATGGTCCCTTATTGAGTACATTCGCGCAGGGTAGCCGATTTCCACGACAAGAGTTTGCAAAGCCCCAAGCATTACGTGGAGTTCAAGCCCGAATGTCCCTAAAGACCTAAAAGTCCAAGAATATGCCTTTGGTCCGTAACTATCAAATTTATCAGTCCACCCTATGTGAAAACTGTAACTCAATAACAATAGCACGTCTGCCAGATCATCTTTTCAGATATTGATTAAACTTTCAATATCAATAGAGTTTTAAACTCTCGCTAAAGATTTTTCAAAATCTTTTATCAACAGACACTAGTCCGACGTCTCGGAACTCTAGGTCCTTAACAGGAGGAATTCTAGTCCGGCTTCAGTATAATCAGAATCCAGTATGAAACCTCAGCACAGAAATCTAGTCATTTTCTGTTTCCTTTCCACTTTACGAAGAAAGCCAAAAATTCATATTTCCACTTTTTCTGTATCCGTAGATTTTTTATAAAATAATTTTCTCATTTATAAGCCATGACTAACATCACGCTTCAACCAGTCTTACAATTCAAGACAGACAAAATATATATAGATATATATATATATATATATATATATATATATATATATATATATATATATATATATATTCATCAATTATAAACAAATTCTAACATTTCAGCATCATGAAATATAGGTATCTATATATAAACAAGCACTCCCACAGTCAAACAACATATCATAAGACATCACAAGCAGTCTATAACATTAAATATATAACGGCTAGGAACTCCTTAGACTTACTCCCTTTACCTTTGTTGACCGGAAAAAGATCATTTCCCTAGCGCATTCAATAGTTTGTTTCCTTCTCAATGATGCCCGAGTTCCTTTAACACCTTGAAACTTGCACAGTTAACTCCTATCAGCTCCCACTAACGCAAAATTTGCTTCTTAATGCAAGACAATCACAATCAACGTCCCAACGAGGGAGTCCAAGCATTTTCAACAACCAGAAAATTCAGAAATTAATTTCTCATCATCTAACACTTAGTCTAAATTGATTTAAATACTTAATTTTATAAAAATAGAACCAATTTCAAATAAAGTCGGATTTGGGTTTAGGGTTTGTAAACCAAATTTGGGGAAAATCCAATCTAACCAAAGAACAATGAAATTGGCTTTGGGAAACACAAATTCATAGTCCCAATTACGTAAAAACAACTTTTAATTTCAGATTATAAGATGAAATCAAAGAGCTAGGGTTAGGGTTTTCAAAATCAATTTGGGGATTTATAACTAGAATGGATTATGGTGAAGCACTCACCCAAAATGGAAAGGAAATAGGACGTGGCGGCCCAAGGTGGTGGTGACGGCGGCATCACGGCGGTGATGGCAACCAGACGCGAAAATCAAACGAACCAGCACAGGCGAGGCGGCGAGCTCGATACGTGGCTGTCTCCTCTAGATGACACGGTGGTCGGACTCCCGCGGTGTGTGTCCGACGGTGGAGCTCGTGGCGGATAACGACGTGAAACGAAGGAACAAGACGGACATCACGCGTGGGACAAACCGCCAAGTTGCGTGGCTGTCTTCTTGCGCCAAGCGACGGCGAACGGTAGCGGGCGGAGCTCCCTAGGTGGCGGTGCCGATCTGAACAAGGCGGGAGGGATGAAGTGAAGAGGGAGAGAAAAAGAAAGAAGAGAATGACGGGGGATCGGGTCTGATAAAAGAGGGAGGAGAGAGGAAATTGTGTCTTTATTACGGGTGTTCGCGGATTGGATTGGATCGATTTTGAGCTAAAAAGTTATCCGATCCAATAATGAAAAGATCGTGCGGTTTGGATTGGATCGGTTTGCTTCCTTAAAAAATTCCGATCCGATCCAATCCAATCAAATGCGGTTTGGATTGGATTGGATAATTCGGTTTTTGCCATACTTTATTTTTTTTTTCAAATGTTAAGTGTCGCTTCTACTTATTTAATAGTGGATAAAAGATAATATTTGTTATAATTTGGGAGTTTGAGAAGAAAAAAATTATTGATCCTTATGATAAAAATACATATAATATTTAAAATTTTAAAATTTTGTTTAATTTAAATTACTTTTTTTATAATTTTAAATATTCATTTTTAATTTTTACTTTACATATAGTTAAATTATTATAATATTTTTATTTATTTTTCAGTTTTTAAAAATAATATAAAATAACAAAATTAGCCTTGTGAAAAGAAATAATAAATTTTAAAATTATTTATTAATATTTTTGTTATTTTATGTTTTATTATATCTTTTTCGGTAACCATATTATAATTTATTATACTTTAATTATTTTATGTATACTTTTTTTTATACTTTATTATCCTTTAAATCACCTTATCCTATCCTGTTGAGTTCTAACCCAGCTCCCCCCTCAGGATAGAATTTTAACTAGATGGACAGGATAGGATAGGAGACAGGATTGGTTTATCCTATCCTGCTGGCTCACCAAACAAAAGTTTCAGACAGGATATGATAGCTTATCCTATCCTGTCTCTCTTATCCTGACTACCAAACGAGCCCTAATATCCAAACCTTATGTTTGTCATATCTTATAATGTTTGGCACAGGAACCCGTCCAGCCATCAGATGCTCTGCATCCAATTCTGGGGCTTCCAACAACTTTCTAAACTTCTCATGTTTAGGGTCCTTATCATAACCAAGCTTTCTCCACTGAGCAATCTTGGAGCTATAATGAATCACCACATGGAAATAAGAATCGATGAGCAAGACATAATCTTGTGAAATGGAACAAATATCAACAAATCCACAAATACAATACAATCAAAGCTAAAAAAACAATAAACCATTTTTCCAGTCATGAAAATAAATTATACTATTACTTGCTTATGTGAGCCAAATAACACAATCCAAAAGGAAAATCCCATATTCCCATTTTCCATGTACAATCTAAATCAGTAATTTTCACTACATAATAAAAAAAGATCTAATTAAAAAATACCTCAATGCAAAGTACCTTCATTTGCCTTCATGCTTGGAACTTAAAGCTACCTTCATCATTCTCTATCTCAAAAACAAAAGAAAAGGTGCTAAAATAATGAAACTTGCATTAAAACAAATAAAATAAAAAGTAAACATCTGTTACCATTTTTCTGCAAATTTTCCAGTAGCATCATTGACTTCAATATAATAGGATGAAGTAAAGGAAACAACTTTGATAGACAGGATTGGTGAGGAAATATACATGTTCGGCAGGACAAGGTTCTTTTATCGCATAGACCACAACAGATGCTTTCATCAGATCAGATTTGGAGACAGCATCAAGCCATAAATGTCCAGTAAACCTTTCTTTGATGTCTTTGTATATACAGAACCGCATAACCAAACCAAACCAAACCAAGACAAAAAACAAAACAAAGGGTTAGGGTTTCAAGAACTTAAGCTTAGAAATCATTAATTAACAGTCCCAATTACATAATCAATTTCAAAATCCAAAACAAAAATCAAAAGCTAGGGTTAGGGTTTCAAAATCAATTTGAGGGTTTTCTTGAATCAGAGCAAAAAGGAGTGTTTTCACTCACCCAAGGAAGAAGAATGTGTCATGGTGGCTGTTTGAAGCTCCGACGCGGCGGTTGGCAACGGCAACTCCGGTGAGCCACTGCACAAACGCGTGACCAACTTCTCCTGTCCAAGCAGCGAGCGGCGCGATCGAGCGGCGTTCTAGGGGCGGTGCACGACGGCTGGACGATGACCCAATGGTGGCGCAACGAACAGACATGCAAGGTCGTTTCCGCGGCAGTGACGATGCGATGCATAGCGAGGAACGAACAGACCATACGCGTGGGGCTTGCGTTGGTTGACCTCATTCCAACGGCGGTCGGACGTGGTTGGGCGTCGGCTGGTCGTGGAGGAAAGAAGGAGGAGATGAAATTTTCAGTGTAGGGAGAAAGGGATGTGGGTTGTTCTGAAGGTAGAAGAAGAAAATAAAGGGAAAAGAAGGAAGGAATGTGGGAGTCGTGCGTTTTCATCCCAGAGGGAGAGGAAATTTTTATATTTCCCTTACTTAGTGAGTAGATACAAAATGAGTGGTTAAGATTGAGTCATTAAAAATAAAATAAGTAAAATTGGTTTTTGGATCTAAAAATAATTAATGACAAATATAAAATCTTAAAATTTTAATTAGAGTAAAGATTGATGATTGACCTGGTAAACCAACAAAATCAGTGATTCAAAATTAATCTCCAGTTAACACTAATTTTTACAACAATTTAATTTCTAAAATTTAATTTTTGAATTTAATTTGTAAGATAAATTATTTAATCTTTTTTAAGAAAATATAAAAAATAGCAAATCTGTCTGAAATCCGTTCGAAATTTTCGGACGGATTTCAGACGGATGTAAGATAAAGCAAGGAAAATATAAAAAATAGCAAATCCGTCTGAAATCCGTCCGAAATTTTTGGACGGATTTCAGACGGATGTAAGATAAAGCAAGGAAAATATAAAAAATAACAAATCCGTCTGAAATCCGTCCGAAATTTTCGGACGGATTTCAGACGGATGTAAAATAATTCTTTGGCTTATCATGTTTTATCTATTATTTTAGAGTGGATTTAATCGATTAAGTTGAGTTGAATACTTGATTTAACCCAAATTAGACTTTGTTTCCTATTTTAGTTATTTTAGAGTCAATGTGTGCATTTAATTGATTTTAATTAGAATTTAATTAATTTTCTCAAGATTTTCTTATTTTTATTTTTAGGAAATGACAAAGAAGAAGGATTGCAATTAGATTGAAGATTACCAAGTAAATTGCGAGGGCCCACATGATGGATTTGAATCCAAATCGATTTGGATTTGAATTATTATGAATAAAGATAATTCAATTGGCTTTGGGAGAAAAAAAATAGGATTTGGATAATAATTGCATATCACAACAACAAAGGATATGATAAGATTTGACAATTAATTTGGAGATATTGATTTGGCAATTAAATACGAAGATTGAAATGTTCAAGATCAGTTATGTTGGAGTTTGCATGAAGGCAGAGCTTGAAATACAAGAAAATGAGCCAAACAGAGCCCATCATGACCTGGTCGAGATAGGCATCATGGCCATGATCGAGTAGGGCTGAAAAGAAAGGGTAGTCGCTGAGAGATCCGGTAAAAACCGAGCATAGTGAAGTTAGGTCCTCCTCCAAGACGGACATAGATGCTGACCGGGCCGACGTAACACATGAAGAACTGTGAGTGGTCGACCTGCTGTAACATTCCTCTCCAAGGGTAATTTAGTCTTTTCATTTTAATTTTTCCATGGGTGTGTTTGAATCCTTTTATATTTCTTAAATGTGAAATTGTATGGTTTATTTATTTAGTGAGGTTAATTAATTGTGAATTGAAATGGAATGGAAATATTATTTTTATTTTTATTATCAAACACACACCCACTATTTTAAACCAACTTACCTATCTCTATCCTCAAATCTCCTTAAGTGACCAATACTCTTCAATGATATCTAACCTCCATTGGTCAAGTTTTATTTTTATTATTGGGTCAAACCAGAAGCCCATTGTCCAAGAGCTCTCCAAGAGACCATTTTTCTTCTAAACTCGGATCCATCACCCATATCACATTTTGTTCCTATTCTCTAACCCTAGCAGCCACACTCATCTTCTTCCTTCTCCCAAATGAAACCCTAGCAGCCACACTCATCTTCTTCCTTCTCCCAAATGAAACCCTAGCCGCCACCTACTCCTCCTCCCTCACTATCATTTTCGTCCCAAAATGGTGCTTTCCTTTCTTAGCCAGAACAGCTCTTTCCCTTCCTTTTCTCCTCACAGATTTTAGTTTTACCCACACACCATTTCCATTCTCATTCCCTTCTATATTCTTCCTAAAACTCTCATAAACCTATACTAAATTTCCTTCTAACCTTCTACCTCACAATTTCAACTCATCAAATACCTAAATCAAGCAAAATAGACAACATGCAAGACCTCTAGAATTTCGAAAATAGGAGCACAAATCAGATTAGGGAAGAAGCACAAGGAGATCAACACTCACCACTTTCATTCTACCACTTGGTTAAGTGAGTTTTGTTGTTTGTAACATTGGGTAACCATAAATCCCAATTTCTTGTTAATTGTTCTAATTGTTTGTGAAAAGCCTATTTTGATCTGTTATATGCTTGTTGACAACTGGGTTTTCGAATTGCATGTTGATTAGAGGTAGTTTTTGATAAAAATTGACAAGGGGCTCTAAAATCCTTCAAACCAAATGTCAAGGTGCATATAGGACTGAACAATTTAGAACTATTGCTTTATCAAATTTCCAATTCAAAATTATCACTGAAGTTATAGCAGATAGGCTAGCTAAGGTGGCTCCAAAGATTGTATCTGAAAATCAAAGAGGTTTCATTCAAGGTAGGAATATCAAAGAATGTCTCTGCATTGCTACTGAATGTGTGAATATGCTCGATAAAAGGGCTTATGGTGGTATTAAATATTGATGTCAAAAAGACATTTGATACCATGGATTGGAAGTTCTTACTGAAAGTTTTTCAATCATTTGGTTTTGATGCTAAGTTATGCTATTGGATTGAAACTATTCTTCACTCAGCCAAGCTTTTTATTGGTGTCAATGGTAAATCAATTGGCTATTTCTCTTGTAAGAGAGGAGATAGACAAGGTGATCCTTTGTCCCCTCTTCTCTTTTGTATTGTTGAGGATGTGTTAATTAGGGGCATATGCAAGTTAATTCAGGATGGTAAGCTCAAAACAATGGCAGGCCCTAGAGGTTTCAGTACACCAAGCCATGTATTTTATGCTGATGACATGCTCATCTTCTGCAGAGGTTCAAATCATAATTTGTCCAATATTATGTCTTTTTTAAGGAGTATGGAGAAGCTTCTGGCCAAATGGTAAACTTGAATAATAAATTCTATTCAAGTTTTATGCAAATAACATTTCTGCCAATAGAATGACTAGTATTGCTCATACTTAAGGATTCTCTGTTGGAAGGTTTCCTTTCACTTATCTTGGTTTGCCTATGTTCAAAGGTAAGCCAAGGAAAGCTCATTTGCAACCTATAGCTAATAAGATTAGATCTAAGTTAGCTACTTGGAAAAGGTTACTTGCTTTCTATCATGGGAAGAATGCAACTAGTCAAATCTGTTGTTATTGTATGTTGTTGTACAGTTTCTAGGTTTATTCATGGCCTGTTATTTTACTGAAATTAGTTGATAAATGACTGAGAAATTTCATTCGGTCGGATAATACAGATGTTAAGAAAACAGTTATAGTAGCATAGTATAAAATATGTAAGTCTGAAGCTGAGGGAGGTCTTGGAATTAGATCCTTAAGAGCTATAAATAATGCATCAATGTCAAAATTATGTTGGGATTTCACCTCTTCCAAAGATCTGTGGGTTAGACTTTTAAGAGCTAGAGTTTTGAGGAACAATGCAATAGTGTTAGGGGTGGCAAAGTGGGTTGGGCTCATCGGGTTGGCCCGTTTAACCCACCTTTTTTGGCTGGTTGGGTTGAGGTCCCTAACCCATCAACCTGCTTTGACCCGCCCCGCCCAACCCACCAAAAATATGGGTTAGATGCGGGTCGGGGTGGGTTGACCCACCAACCCGTTTGCCTTTTTTTAAAAAAAATATTTTTGATTTTATAATTTTGTTATCTCATCTCAGTGAGTGCATGTCCTTGACCCGTAACGTTATGCTAGTAATAGATAGTATACAAAGAGTCTCACTCATTGCTGCAATATGATATGACAATATGATATGACTTCAATGGTACATGATTTCAATTTTAAATGAGTAATCTTGAATTTTTTTTATCCTAATATGATTCATGTTAAATATTTGATGTTGCAAAAGCCGTAACACCGATTTAAGAATATATTATTATTGCATTGTTTATTTATCTAGCACTTGTTTTTTTAATAATGGTATTTTTTAGCGGGTCAACCCGCCAGATAACGGGGTGGGTTGGGGTGCTCAATCCAACTTAAGATGGCGGGTCAACCCGCCCCGCTTAATGACGGGTTTGTGATGTGGCGGGGCTGGTCGGGGCGGGCCGGCCCGCTTTGCCACCCCTAAGTAGCATAGTATCTAATTTCATCTTCTATTTGGTCAGGAATCAAGCCTTTTTTGTCTACTGTATAGAGAACACAACATGGTTAAGGGTCATCCTAGTCGTGTACC
The DNA here is from genome assembly GCA_030762895.1 of Sophora flavescens. Classification (NCBI taxonomy): domain Eukaryota; kingdom Viridiplantae; phylum Streptophyta; class Magnoliopsida; order Fabales; family Fabaceae; genus Sophora; species Sophora flavescens. The sequence goes on from CM061062.1 coordinate 4,658,575, forward strand.
TAAAATCATTGAAGTCACTTGGTACCCTCCTCGTTGTTACTTGGTTAAGTGCAATACCGATGGTGCAGCTAAAGGTGCACCGGGTCATTCTGCTTGTGAAGGTATTTTTCGTGATCATAGTGCAGCCACACTTGGTTGCTTTGCAGCTAATCTTGGAGTCTCATATGCTTTTCATGCATAACTTATGGGAGCTATCTTGGCAAATGAAATTGCTCATAAGAGAGGACGGTCTTTGTTGTTAGAATATGACTCAAAGCTTGTTATCTCAGCAATCACCTCATCCTCTATAGTTCATCGGAAACTTAGGAATAGGTGGAATAATTGCATTACTCTCAGTAAAGAAATATTCTTTGGTTTCTCTCATATTTATCGTGAGGGCAATAATTGTGCAGATAAAATTGCCAATCCCGGGTTATCTATTCATGGATTTATTTGGTGGGATTTAATCCCTAGTTTTATTAGGGATGATTTCTATCATAATAGGGTTGGACTCCCTAATTTTCGTTTTAGATGAATATTCCATGGGTAAGGTTCATGTCCCCCATGCTCTTGTATTCTTTATTTATTATCATTTTTAATGAATTGAGATGCACGGTAGATGATTGATAGTGGCTATCCCAACCTAGTTGGGATGTTAGTCTCTATTGTGATGCCTTTGCATGTTTTATTTTACTTAAAAAATAAAAACAATGAACGAATTAAATAAAAAACCGAAATACAAGTGGGAAAAAGTTATAAAATAATACAAACAAAATAACAATTTCTATTACCTGGACGAATTGTGAAATTAACATTCTTTCTTCCACGTAGTATATCTCCATAACTCACTTGGGTTGGTAGACTATGTTGTTGGCATTCCACTCGACTTAAAAAATCTAAATTTGTTTGTTTTAAAAAAATAAAGTGAAAAAATTAAATATAAACAAAGTATTCGAAGACAAAGTTAGTACAATCACATTACCCTTTCTAAAACATAATTAAATATTGAAGTAGAAAATAAATAATAAAACTTAAATAAATTATCCCCTTAAAACCAAGACCAACAATTTTTAGAACTACACAATTAATAAAGGTTTTAAAAAATACTTCATAAATATTTTACATATTAAAAATTATACATTGTTTACAAATAAAGTCCAAACAAAATATATTAAATAATTATATTCTTATCTATTTATTAAAATAAATAACTCATTTTATTGTATATCTACAGTAAAAATGAGGATGAGCCTTAGAAAGTGTGTGTGAGTGTGTGTATATATATATACACACACACACACACACACTAGTGTAACATACCCGTGCAACGCACGTGTAAATCTTCCATTAAATCATTTCTTGTTAATGGTTAATAAAAAGAAAATCGTTATTTGACATAGTAAGACAATGGACTTGTAGATAGAAAATTGTATTTTGTAGGAGTGATACAAAAGGATCTATTTATTACATATTATAAAAAATGATTTTCATATTTTATAAAAAAAGGATCTTATTGCAATGAATAAAAAATGAAAGCTCTGCTAACGCAATCAACATGAAATTTCGTTTTTACATTTTTTTTGACTAAAAAGGTATATTCAGTCATTCAAATGGGTAAAATACATCGAAAACAACACAAATCCAATATCGCTAAAAATCGAAAAAGATGAATCTGCGAACAAACTCATAGCACCCAGGTTAATAGCATAACATGGCAAAATCAAAATGCCTACAAAAGTGACAAAATCAAAGTCACCGGAATACCCATGTCTCCGATTTTGTAACATTGACGCCCAATTCTTGATCAAATCTGTGATGGATCGAAGCAGATCTGTCAATCTGAACCAAACAAACACTGCACCAAGACGGGAAACTGAACAATGCTTCACCAAGACGACGAACAACAGTACCACCGTACACAGATGACGAAAAACACGAAAAAAATCAGATATATGTGGAAAAACCACTTATTTAGATAAAAGGGAAGAAAAAACGAAGTAAAGAGGTGATTCCAGGGCAAAAATGGCCCAAAACCACTCCCTCTAGTGGTGGCACGTGGCTGTGTGTGTAGAGAGAAGGGAGAGAGTTTGAAGTTAGAGAGATTAAAATTTATAAGACTCCAAACCTCAACAAATAATACAGTAGAGTTGGCAAATGCTAAAGTGTTAGTTCATACATGGTGAAGGCTTCCACTAAATCAAGAATAGAAGTAGGGACTAAATTTTGACTTGGAAACATAATTTGTAGAAGTCATTGAGCAAATAATTCACTCTGGTAAACATCCCAAAGCTCATAACATCAGCATAAAGACAACATATTCAATATCCAAGAGAAATTGATACATTGTGAAAAAAAAAAAAGAATTTAATATATAGAAGAAAATCCATATATACAAATTACTAAGTTGGCTCGTAGTACATGGCACACTAAGAATAATACACGATCACATATCGAGTTATAGAGCCAATTGTTAAAGACATAACAACATTTAGTAGTAAAATTACATTATACTTTAACAAAGGTGCTTAGCTTGTGGAGCTAGATTCTTTATTGTTTGGTGATATCCATGGGGATCCTTTTGCTTCTTGCCGTGTGTAGTTTGTTTTTTTCGTTTTTGGGCCTAGACCCTTTTTGTCTATCAAAACCAAAATAAAACATAAATATAAAAGTTAATGATACTATAATCGTAGGATGCTAATTAAGACATAAATAAAGATAAAGTAAAAATTCAACATATAGATTTCTAATCTTGAACATAACGTCATGATCAATACTTACAAAAATTTATCAACTCTATTCACGGCATTGACGACAACCTCGACCTTGTCAAGCTTCGCATGCCATTCCAATTCCAACCTCAACCTCGATCATTAGTACAAATCTAACCCTTGATTTAGGAATTAATAAAAATAACTACTGGCTTGCCATAAATAAAATTCACATTGTTATAAAAAAAAAAACCTTGACACAATTGTATAGAGAATCCCAAAATGAAAACAGTCCAAAAATCACAATGTTGTACATAAAGGCAATTAGAAGATGAATCAAGAGAAATCAATGAATAAGAACTTCCTGCTTACTTTGGATAAGGTAATGGTCTATCTAGAAAGTGAAGGATAATCAATCTTCAAAGGACTAACTGTAGACTGCAGCAAAAATATCTGTATTTACCTATGTGGGTGATTTAACTATCATTTTTTCTATTAATAAAACTGTTGAGACAACTTTTTCTTCAAAGCCCTGTGGCAGAAATAGTTTAAACTCTCATTGAAACTTATACTGCCATTCTGATTTTATTTTTGAAATATGTCTTACTATTACTCTTAGTTGATTTCCATACCACCCTTATCTTGTTGCCAGAACTAATTTTAGCTAGTCATTGCACCTTTTGGTGTTTGTGCTGTACCTGTAATTGTTTGCTGCTATAATAAACTTTATAGCAACCAACAACGATTTTACTTAAAGTTTTTGTATCTACATGGAAATCACTATTAAATATTGCCTATTTCATTTACTGATTTGAAGTTTTAAGCACTTACTTGTGCAAGCTTTCCTTTATTTCCTAGAACATACATTCTTAATGCAACTTTCCTTTATGCCAGTTTTGACTTTTGAGCACTTATTTATGCTTCTTTACCACGGACAATAAGTGTTCTCTGAAAAGCAATCTATCAAAAGAAATTTGGGGCTGGCTTAAAAAAGAATTGTGTTGGCAGTCATTTTTTTTTTTATTAAGAGTAGAATGTCAAAGCATCACTATGGAGAATTGTCATCCCAACCATGTTGGCACCACAACTTTCATCAATCATATGCGGCATACTACCTAATTTATTTCATGAAAGGTAAAAAAAGAAAAATAACAAAAAGCATGGGGAGACATTAGGCCTTACCCATGAGAAACAAAGAATCATAAATCATTTAAATCTATAGCTAGGAAGACCTAGTCTATTTCTATTAAACACACCCCTAATAAATATAGGAATCGAATCCCATCAAACAAAATTTTGTTGATGAATTTCATAACAAGCAAGACAAACCGCAGACTCATTGCCCTCTCTATAAATGTGTGGACCCTGGAAGAACATGGTCTTAGACATCTGAACACAGTTGTACCATCTACTTTGCAGCTTCCAGGGCACCAGCTCAATTGAACTAAATGCTTCAACTACTATCATAGAGTCAGTTTCAAGCCATAGCCGATTCCGTCCCTTTTTGCTAGCTATTTCCAAGGCATTCATTGCTGTAGTGAGTTCAGCCACCAGAGATGTTTGCACGCCAATGTTGAATGAAAAGCATCCTAAGAAAGCAGCTCGGTTGTCTCTGAAAATTCCTCCACAAGCAGCTGTTCCAGGACTCCCTCCTGTTGCTCCATCTACATTGCACTTTATCCAATTGCAAGGGGGAGGATACCATGTAACTTGGATGATTTTCGGGGCCTTTGAAGGATGACCTGCAACATGAAACTTACCAAAAGCAACCAATTATGTTATATCATTAAACATAGATCCAGAAGTCAAGTTCCCTGTAAGCGTTGCATCAGCAATGATTCTATTCTGTACTTGTAAAACTGAGAGTCTTTTGTTTTCAAATCTAATCAGATTTCTTAAATGCCATATGTTCCAAATCACATGAATTAATGCTGAACAAATGATAACATGTAATTGAGAACTACATTGCTTATTGCAGCTTTCAAAAACACTACATAAAGATGAAGTATCTATCCTGATTTGTAAGATATCTCCAAGCCACAGCAAAAGTGAATCTGCAAAACCACACTGCAGAAACAAATGTGCAGAGGATTCCTCAAACTTGCCACACAAGCTGCACATGGAGACACTGACTTACCCTATAAGTTTCAAGTTCTCATCTGTAGGAATGAATTAACCTCCAAACTAGAAAAGATCTAGAAGGAGGAACATGCTGCAACCAAATGAATTTGCTCTAGCTGACTGAATTGGAAACAAGATTCAGAAACTAATATGCATCTTTGAAAGTTAACCGTCCTGTTGAAGATGCTGTCCAAACCAGCTTATCATCACAGGAATCTATACTCAAAACTACCTGCAACACAATATCATTAAGTATTGGATATTTAACACTAAGAACATTAGGAATAGACCATGACCTGTTTATGATAAAATCATAAACGGAAACACATAAATGCTTGTGCAAATCTTGTGGAATCTGCAACAGATTTACCATTGTATCATAAGCCCATTTATCTGTCCAAAAGTTCACCCTCAGACCATTTCCAATTTGCCAAGAAACATTCTCCATAACTAGATTGAACCACTTAGTTATAGCAGGCCAGATTGAAGAACTGATAAAGTATTTTATTGGATTGGGATCCCTTAAGAACCTTGCCCTTAAGAAGCAAGCACATTGATCAGTAGAGGAAGCCAAGTTCCAACTTAATTTTAGCAAAGCTGCTTCATTGATAGACCTGATTGGTCTTATTCCTAGGCCTCCTTTTGATATTGGAGAACACATCTTTTTCCAAGAGACTGTTATATATTTCCTTTGCAACACATCTCCAGACCAAATAAAATTTCGAATCCAACAATCTAACTGCTTTAACAATGATATAGGCCAGGAATATATATGAAAACTATAGGGTAACATACCATGAATAATAGATTGGACTAATTGTACCCTTCCCATAACAGATAAGAGGGATTCTTTCCAACTAGCAAGCTTATTCTTAATTCTATCTATAATAGGTTGCAAAAACCTTTGTTTAGGTTTGCCCTTAAACAAAGGAACACCTAGATAAGTAAATGGCAAGGTTCCTGAGGATAATCCCATCAAACTTTTAAGATCAGCTATTCTCCTAGCAGAAGTCTTCCCTTTGTAAAATCTACATTTATCTAAGCCTAACACCTGCCCTGAAACCTCTCCATACTTATGGAACAGATTCATAATGTTTTGCAGGTTCCTTTTTGATCCTTTGCAAAAAACTTAAATGTCATCAGCATATAGGACATGACTAGGAGTGGCATAGTCCCTTGGGCTGCTCATATGTTGAACCATTATAGATCTAACTAGCAGAGAGATAGCTCTACTTAGCACATCTTCAGCAAGGCAAAACAACAAAGGGGACAAGGGATCACCTTGTCTAACTCCCCTCTTACTTTTGAAAAAACCTATAGCATGACCATTTATAGAAATAGATAAGCTTGCAGATTTTAAGATCAAGTCTATCCAATGGCAGAACTTTTTATCAAAACCAAAAGCATTTAGAACCTTTAGAAGATAGCTCCAATCAATGGTATCAAATGCTTTTCTAATGTCTAATTTAAGGGCTATGTTTCCACCATGCATCTTCTTATCTAGCATATTGATTGCTTCAGAAGCAATTCCTATGCAATCAAAGATATGCCTTCCTCTTAAAAATCCTCTTTGTTACTGAGAGACAATCTTAGGAGCAACTATAGCAAGCCTGTCAGCTAGAATCTTTGTAACAATTTTAAATTGAAAATTAGCTATAGCTATTGGCCTATAATTCTCTATTCTAGCAGCATTAGGGAACTTAGGTACCAAGGTAACTATGTTAGAATTTAGATTAGGGGAAATCCAGTCATGAACGAAAAAATGCAGAACATAATTAAAAACATCTATGTAAATAATGTCCCGATAGGTGTGATAGAAGCTCCCACCAAACCCATCAGGACCAGGAGCACTTCCTCTGTCTAGGGAGAAAACTGCTGCTTTAACTTCATCCATCAGAGGAACATTTGTCAGCATAATGTTGTCTTCTAATGATACCGTTGGAGAAATAACTTGATCAACTAGACCATTATCATTACAGTAGTTATCTGATGCATAAAGGGTGGTATAGAAGTCAAGAACATGCCTTTCTATATCACTTGGATTATCCAAAACAGAATCCCCTACTTTTAATATAGACATTTTCTTGGAAGCATATCTAATTCTTGCCACTTTATGGAAGAATGAAGTATTTCTGTCTCCATGAGTCACCCTGTTCAACCTTGATTTCTCCTTCCAAAGCAATTCCGGATAAGGTAACAACTTATATAATTCAGTTTGTGCAGATTCCTCCTGCATTTTCAAAGTATATGAGCAACCATGCTTGTCAATTTCTGATTGAATTGAGTCTACCTTAGCGATGGTCTCCTCTACCTTTAAATTCACATTTCCAAAGACAGAAGAATTCCATATTCTTAATTCACATTTTAGATTCCTAAGTTTTTTGAGAAAGGATGAACATTGGATTTCCATTAACTGGCCTATTCCAAACCTCCTTAGCCAATCTCCTACAGTCTATATGCTCATTCCACCTTTCATGAAACTTAAATGGTGAGGGACATAATTGTGTGTAACACCCCGTTTTTACTGTTTTTCATTATCGGTAGAATTTTTAATTCCCTATATTTTATCTGAGATCTAGAAAATGATTTTGGATAAAATAAAATTATAATTATACTCTACCTTATGTAGAAGGTTACGGTAAAAATTTAGGTTTAAAATTCAGATGAAACCCGGTCTGCGTTTTAACTGATAGTAAGATTTTGCTAAGCAGAAAACCTAATTTTGACCCGAGAACAAAACAGTTTAGATTCTTATTTTTTTTCCAACAATAGTGGTTATTTTGGAAATTTTCAAAATAATTAGGTTATTATACATTAGTCCGGCGAATACTCGACAATCGAGGATCGACGGAATCGAGAATGGAGGTGCAGAGACAAAACCCGACGTCGGATGGATGAGGACAATGAGTCACTCATGGGGGTGAGCCATAGGGGTGAGTCATAGGGGTGAGTCACATTACCTTCAATGTAAGTAAAGATGGCTAAAATGTAAAAAAGTCCAAAATGCCCTTAATCCTTCATTGTAACTTCAAGTGTGCCATGATAAAATTTTACCCATTTCACCCTAGAAACCTACGGCCTCAACACCATAAGATCACACTTGGTCATTCATTTGTTCATGTTGTTCTTTAAAAACTTGAAAAAAACTCTAAGTTCTTCATCTTCAATTTTCAAAGGAAGTCTTACATCTTGATCGTTTCTTGAGATTCCAAAGGTATAGCCTTATGATCCATGATCATACCTTCACTTCTCTTCATAAAATTTCTTCTTAAATCCATGATTTCTTCAAGATCAAATTCCTAGATCTAGTTTTTTCAAATAATTCTAGAAAATCATAGAAAAATCATTTTAATGTGAGATCAATTTCTATGATCTTCATATGACTTCTATATTCATCATCCAAGAGTTTGAAAAAATTAGAGATCCCTAGCTATTTTTATCTAGCTTGGCCAAACCTAACTCATAAATGAGTTAGATGGGTTTTTTTTCCCCATTTTTAACTTGTTTCTTGTTGATGGTTCATGGCTAGGTTTTAGGTACAACACCGTGGAGGCCTAAGGTGAACATCATCCTCTTCTATTGCTTGAGTTTCAAGTGATCAACAAAGGTATGGGGGGATTACCATCATCCTACCTTAGGGTAGATATGTTGTGGTTTATTTAATGTATATGGTCTTTTAAATCATAAGTATGTAAGTTGTGTAATTTATTGATTTATATATTTGTGATCCTCTTGGAGGATTTGGTTGATGCTTGATTGTGATATATGTTGATATTGGTGTTATTGATCTCTAATTGGAAACTTGGTTATTGTTTGATTGATATGTGAAAAAAATTGCCTAACATGAGTAAATTAGGGCCATTCGGCCATAGTTGATTAAAGAGGTTTGGTGTGATTTGAAGTTATAAAAAAAAGTTACAAGGTTTTAAATGAATAAGGACTTTTTTGTAATTAATGAAAGTTTAGGGACTAAACTGTAATTTTCTAAAATTTATGTAATAGGACAGTTGGAAACTGTTTTTCATACCTATCAAAGTGTTCTAAAACTCCAAAATGAGTTTTGGACTATCAGAGTGCAAAATCATTGAAAAAGGATTTACGAGATTTACAAAATTAACGACGTTCGGTCAAATTTTTAGCAATTGTGTATAAATGAAGAGAAATATGTAAAATCAGTGTTTCAATATTTTCATATGAGTATTATAACCTAGGAGAGTAACATATTTCAGGTGAAGAACCATATTTTCAAAAGTATGGCTTTTGGGCCTAAATTCAGTAAAAAGCGGCAAAGCCGTTGTTAAACGTTTTTATGGATTTTCGAGAAAATGTTTTGGAGAAATTGATACCTATGTATCTTTGAGGGAAGTCATTCTTCAAAATGGATTTGATTTATCTAAAGGTGATGATTTTAAGCTAAAAGGATTTTAGTCTCCAAAGACTAGATTTTACGGTAAAATGTAAAAACCTAAGTCAAGAATGACTTAGTGAAAATACGAACGTAATAATTTATGACGTGGGGTGGAACACAACCTTATGTCATAAAGTAAGGATAATTCATTATCCATATTCCATAAAATTTAATGGACTCAGAATGATTTGTTTTTTTGGAAGCCAAAGAAAAAGGCTCAATTAGAAAACTATAGAGAAATAAATAATTGGGCTTGTGTTCCAATCTCATAACGTGCTAGGATTTTAATGAAGTACTTTAATAAAACTTTTCACAAAGATGAAAGGATACTTAATAACTTTAGCTTGATGATTAAGTACCGGTGATTCAGACTTAAGAACATCTAGCATATGTTACAGTACGTTGAAAGTATTCCGATGGGATCACGATGTCTGGTGGATGGATGAGAAGAAGAACACATTTCCAGCAAAGTTTGCCTAAACACATAGTGAAACTATGTTCTGTAAGGCCGTTGTGCCTAGGAGATTGAGCTAACACTTTAATGCGGGTGCAAATTCCGTAGTGCCGATCCATTGATGCTCGGGGATGTCGGGGTATGAAATACTCATATAGGCCCAATTGGTTGCTCCTGTGGCATGGTGATGTTGCAATGCACCGACATACTCGACTAGTACGCTGTGTGTTTTCTGGTAGTGTAGGATGTTCCCGAAAAAGCCTATGTGCACCATGATGACTGTTGATGCATTTTATTACCCAAGACTGGTTGACTCTGGAACAATCCTCCGAACCACTCTCTCCGACTGTTTGTTAAAACCATGGTATAGGGAATCAGAGGTCATTCCTCGAGTCTTAGATGTCTTCTATCTAGTAAAAACGGTGCCCCGCTATTATGTTGTTGTGAAATAGTATTATTTCTATTGTGATGGATGATATAATTGTTAATTAATATTTGTATGTACCTGTGTGTCGTACCACTGCATGTCTGCGTTAAGTGTAAGATGAACGAAAATATCACCTCATTTCTGTATTTTCTGGTTTGCTGTTCTATTTTACGTTGGACGAAGACGACGACATCACTGTTTCTCCATCACACCCCGCTGGAGTTTGAGAGTACTTGGAGACATGGACACAGTCTCGAGGGCTTTAGTGTAATGGACATTTTGTCATTATTTTGTATCTGGCCAGTCTCGTGTCTATGTTATATATTGTGGAGCCATGTCTGCAAAGTTGTTAATATTTTTATAAACATAATTTCAGTAAGTTGTTGTTGTTTATGGGCGTTGGTATTTCTGCCTTCTTTATGAATATGTATGACTGATAGTACTTGGAACATGGTTTGTAAAATACTTATATATGAGTTGATGATGTATGTTAAAGAATATGTATAGTATCATTTGTCAAAGAGAAAAGAAAAAAGTAAACCCGTATTTTTTGTAAAAGAAATATTTTGCTTTACTCGATCTTATAAAATAGAAATGTCACAGACAATGTAGCGCCCGAGAAGGGTGTTATATTATTTGGTATCTGAGCTGGCCGAGTCTGTTAGGGTTTGTGGTTTAGGTCTATCTTTGTTTGTGCCGTGTGTTCTCTGTGTGCTTAAGATATTATTTATGAAAGAAATGATATTGTTTTGTGGTGAGTTAATTGTAATCTACACGACTAATTTATTTTGGTATTGTAGGATTATAATGGCTCGTGGCGGAGGAACTACGGCTATGAATGCAGCTGTGCGAGCAATGTCACAAATGACTGTTGCGTTTGTGCAACATGAGGAAAGGGGAGCTGTAAGCAGAGGACTGGATGAATTCCTATGTAGGAATCCGTCGAAATTCAAGGGAGAGTTTAAGCCTGAACGAGCTGAGCTCTGGATTCAATATTTGGAGAATATTTCTGCTGCTATGAGGTGTACTGATAACGACAAGGTTACTTACGCTGCCAACATGATGGTGGGCGATGCTGAAAATTGGTGGAGAGGAGCTCGCCAAGTGCTTGAGCATGATCAACAAGCAGTCAACTGAGAAGCTTTTCGTAGGAAGTTTCCGGAGAAGCATTTTCCGGCAAGTGCAAGAGATGCTAAAGAAACGGAATTTCTGCAAAAAAGCAAGGAAGTATGATTGTAGCTGAATACGGCGCCTGATTTGAAAGCCTGTCGAAGTTTTCAGCCTATTTGGGTGACAATCCACATGAAAAGTGGAAGTGTCGCAGGTTTGAAAGAGGATTACGATATGAGCTTAAAGAAGTAGTAGTTCCAATGGAAATATCTGTATTTCCGAGGCTGGTGGACAAGTGTAGACAGATAGAGAATTTGAAGGCGAGTCGTGATGCTAATCAACAGAGTTATGGACCATCTAGGTTCAATAGGGGAAAATTCAAGAATAACAAACGATTCCAGAGGAAGCCATACAATAGGCCACAAGGTCAGCAGCAGTTCCAACAATGATCTTTTGGTGGAAGCATTGGAGGTGCTGGTTCATCCAGGAATGTTCCACAGAAGTGCATGAAGTGTGGCATCGGTCACGCTACCAAAGACTGCAAGATTACGGGTATCATTTGCTTTAAGTGTGGACAGCCTGGACATCTCGCTAGGAATTATGGACGATCTAACACGGAACCTTCTGTGAACAATGTGCGAGCTACAAGGCCTAGAGCTGGAGGAAGATTTTATACAATGAGTGGTACTGAGGCCTCTCATAATGAAGATCCGATTCAGGGACAATGTGTCATAGGAGGTATATCTTTAACTGTACTGTTTGATTCGGGTGCGACTCATTCGTTCATTGCATATGACTGTGCTAAATTGCTAGGATTACCTGTGTCTTCTTTACCTTTTGACTTGACTATATCTACTCCTACTGTTGAACCTGTTTTGACTACTACAACTTGTTTGAATGGTGCTATCTTTGTAGAAGATGGGAAATTTTTTGTTAATTTAATCTGTTTGACTCTTTCGTAAATAGATGTGATACTAGGGATGGATTGGTTATGTTCTAACCATATCCCGTTAGACTGTGCAAATAAATCCTTAATTTTTCCTAAGGATGAGATTTATGGATTTTTGTTTTCTAACCGAGTAAAAACTTCATTAAGAGAGGGAGCTCAAGGATACATGTTATTGTTTTCCTTAGACGTCAAGAGTGTGATCGACTTACAGTCCATACCTGTCGTAAATGAGTTTCTTGAAGTTTTTCCTAAAGATGTACCTGGACTACCGCCTGTTCGAGACATTGAGTTTGCGATTGATCTGGTACCGGGCTCTGGACCGATATCCATGGCACCATACCATATGTCCCCATCAGAGCTAGAAGACTTGAAAAAGCAACTAGTGGAACCGATGAGGAAGGAATTCATAAGACCTAGTGTATCACCCTAGGGAGCACCAGTTTTGCTTGTAAAGAAGAAGGATGGGAGTTCTTGCTTATGTGTAGATTTCCGTCAGTTAAACAAAGTGACGATTAAGAACAAGTATCACTTCCGAGGATAGATGATTTGATGGATCGGTTACGTGGAGTAGCAATTTTCTCAAAGATAGATTTACGATCTGGTTATCATCAGATTCGTGTGAAGGCGGAGGATATTCCAAAGATAACGTTTTGAACACGCTATAGGCATTATGAGTACCTTGTGTTGCCATTCGGAGTGACAAATGCACCTGCAATATTCATGGATTACATGAACATGATTTTTCGTCCTTATCTATATCAGTTTGTCGTTGTCTTTATAGACGACATTCTAAACTATTCTCCTAATCCAGAGAAGCATGCTGAACATCTCATTATGGTTCTCCGGATCTTAAAAGAGAAACAATTATACGCAAAACCCGAAAAGTGCGAGTTTTGGTTAGATGAAGTTCAATTTTTAGGGCACGTTATCTCGAATGAAGGTATCGCAGTGGATCCGCCAAAAGTTGAAGTTGTTCTAAAATGGGAGAGACCAAAGATGGTAACATAAATTCATAGGTGGGTTTAGCTTGATATTATAGGAGATTCATTGAGGGATTCTCCAAAATAGTAGGACCTCTTACCCAACTAACTGTGAAAGACCAAGCGTTTGCATGGGCTGAAGCGTGCGAGGAGAGTTCAAGAGTTAAAGAAAAGGTTGACTACTTCACCTGTGTTAGTATTACCTGATCCTAAGGAGCCTTTCGAGGTATACTGTGATGCTTCGCATCAGGGGTTAGGTTCTGTGCTAATGCAGAATCGGAAAGTGGTAGCTTATGCTTCAAGACAATTGAAGATTCATGAGAGGAACTACCCAACTCATGACTTGGAGTTAGAGGTTGTAGTTTTTGAGCTGAAAATCTGGAGGCATTATTTGTATGGAGCAACGTTCAACGTTTTCAGTGATCACAAAAGTTTGAAGCACTTGTTTGATCAAAAGGTGCTCAACATGGGACAGAGACGTTGGTTGGAATTCCTGAAGGATTATGATTTCTAACTACAATATCACCCTGGAAAAGCAAATGTGGTAGCAGATGCCTTGAGTAGAAAATCAATGCATGTGTCTACAATGATGGTCAAAGAGCAAGAGTTGTTAGAGCAATTCCGAGATATGCGGTTGACTGTTGAAATGTCATCGGGAAAGCTTTACTTAGGTATGATTACTGTTTCCAATGGATTGATGGAACAAATACGAGAGAAACAAGAAAGTGATCAGTACCTACAAGAAGAAAGGGAACTGGTGCGACAAGGAGCAATATCAGAATTCAAAGAGGGATCCGATGGAATCTTAAGGTTCAGTGAAAGGATTTGTGTATCGGACGATTCCGAGCTCATAAAGTTGATTCTAGATGAAGCTCACAAGAGTAAAATAAGTTTACATCCGGGAGCAACAAAGATGTATCAAGACCTCAAGCGATTGTATTGGTGGTACGAGATGAAAAGAGACGTGATGGAATATGTCGCTTCCTGTCTAGTTTGTCAAAAAGCTAAGACTGAACATCAAAGACCATTAGGAATGCTACAACCTTTGAACATCCAAGAATGGAAATGGGATGGTATCGTGATGGATTTTGTGACAAGTTTGCCAAAGACCCGAAGGGGACATGATGCGATATGGGTAATAGTTGATAGACTAACCAAGTCGGCTCACTTTTTCCTCATCAACATAAAGTATTCAATGGAGAAATTGACTCAGTTATACATCGGGGAGATTGTCAGATTACATGGTGTACCTTCGAGTACTATTTCGGATCGAGATCCGAGGTTTACGTCAAGGTTCTGGCAATGTCTGCAAGATTCGTTAGGAACAAAACTCAGATTGAGTTTTGCATATCATCCACAAACAGATGGACAATCAGAGAGGACAATACAATCACTTGAAGATTTACTGAGAGCTTGTGTGTTGGAGCATACTGGGAGTTGGGATGAATTTCTACCATTGATTGAATTCACCTATAATAACAGTTTCCACTCGAGCATAGGAATGGCACCCTATGAAGCTTTATGTGGTCGACGATGTAGAACACCTTTGTGTTGGTACCAAGATGGTGAAATTCTAGTGTTGGGACCGGACATCGTGCAACAGACAACAGAAAAGGTGAAAATGATTCAGGAGAAAATGCGGACAACTCAGAGTCGACAGAAGAGTTATGCGGACAGGAGACGACGACCTCTTGAGTTTGAGGAAGACGATCATGTGTTTTTGAAAGTCACACCTATGACTGGGTTGGCAGGGTAATTAAATCCACGAAACTTACTCCTAAATTTATTGGACTCTATCAAATTCTTCATCGAGTAGGTCCTGTAGCTTACCAAATTGCCTTACTGCCTTTTCTTTCGAATCTTCATGGTGTTTTCCATGTGTCGCAATTGCGAAAGCATATTCATGATCCTAGTCCTGTCATAGTACCTGATATACTACAATTGAAAGATAACTTAACCTATAAGGCATTACCTATGAGGATTGAGGATCAAAGAGTGAAACAACTAAGAGGGAAGACGATGTCATTGGTTAAAGTGATTTGGAATGCAACGTCAGGAGATGCTACATGGGAGTTGGAGGACAAGATGAAGGAACGATATCCGCATTTGTTTCAAGGTAACTTTAATTTCGCGGACGAAATTCTTTTTAGAGGGGTAGTATTGTAACACCCCGTTTTTACTGTTTTTCATTATCGGTAGAATTTTAATTCTTTATATTTTATATGAGATCTAGAAAATGACTTTGGATAAAACAAAATCATAATTATACTCTACCTTATGGTAGAAGGTTACGGTAAAAATTTAGGTTTAAAATTCAGACAAAACCTAGTCTACATTTTAACTGATAGTAAGATTTTGCTGAGCAGAAAACCTAATTTTGACCCGAGAACGAAACAGTTTAGATTCTTATTTTTTTTCCAACAATAGTGGTTATTTTGAAAATTTTAAAAATAAATAGGTTATTATACGTTAGTCGGGCGAATACTCGACAATCGGGGATCGACGGAATCGAGAACGGAGGTGCAGAGACAAAACCCGACGACGGATGGATGAGGACAATGAATCATCTATGATGACTCATGGGGGTGAGTCATAGGGGTGAGTCACATTACACTCAATGTAAGTAATGATGGCTAAAATGTAAAAGTCCAAAATTCCCTTAATCCTTCATTGTAACTTCAAGTGTGCCATGACCACATTTTACCCATTTCACCCTAGAAACCCACGGCCTCAACACCATAAGACCACACTTGGTCATTCATTTCCTTCATTTGTTCTTGTTGTTCTTCAAAAACTTGAAAAAAACTCTAAGTTCTGCATCTTCAATTTTCAAAGGAAGACTTAGATCTTGATCATTTCTTGAGATTCCAAAGGTATAGCCTTATGATCCATGATCATATCTTCACTTATCTTCATAAAATTTCTTCTTAAATCCATGATTTCTTCAAGATCAAATTCATAGATCTAGTTTTTCAAATAATTCTAGAAAATCATAGAAAAATCATTTTAATGTGAGATCAATTTTTATGATCTTCATATCATGACTTTTATATTCATCGTACAAGAGTTTAAAAAATTTAGAGATCCCTAGCTATTTTTTTCTAGTTTGGCCGAACTTAACTGATCAATGGGTTTGTTTTTTTTTTTTTTTCCTTTTTTAACTTGTTTCTTGTTGATGGTTCATGGCTAGGTTTTAAGTACAAAACCATGGAGCCCTAAGGTGAACACCATCCTCTTATATTGCTTGAGGTTCAAGTGATCAACAAAGGTATGTGGGAGATTACCATCATCCTACCTTAGGGTAGATATGTTTGTGGTTTATTTAGTGTTTATGGTCTTTTAAATCATAAGTGTGTAAGTTGTGTAATTTATTGATTTATATGTGTGTGATCCTCTTGGAGGATTTGGTTGATGCTTGATTGTGATATATGTTGATATTGGTGTTATTGATCTCTAATTGGAACCTTCGTTATTGTTTGATTGATATGTGAAAAAAATTACCTAACATGAGTAAATTAGGGCCATTCGGCCATAGTTTATTAAAGGGGTTTCATGATCATTTAAATTGTTTGAATACATTTTATGAGGATTAAATGAACATATAAGAAAATAGAAATTGGTTTGGATTGATTTGGATGTGTATATTGAAAGACACGGATTTATGAGTCCTTAGGGACTAAAATGTAATTTCTGAGAAT
This sequence comes from Sophora flavescens, assembly GCA_030762895.1. NCBI lineage: Eukaryota > Viridiplantae > Streptophyta > Magnoliopsida > Fabales > Fabaceae > Sophora > Sophora flavescens. The sequence continues at coordinate 4,675,409 of CM061062.1, forward strand.
TTCAGTGGCTGCACTTAAATTCATATTTTTGTGTTTTAGATTGTAGTTCTTGATGAGATAAAACCATAGAAATTGGTTTGGTGTTATTTGGATTAATATATAAAAAGTTATAAGTTTTTTTTGTAAACAATGACATTTTTGCAATTATTGTAAAATATTTGGGGCAGAAATGTGATTTCTGGAAATTTGATGGTAACTGAAAAATATTTCTATAGAAGTTGGTTTGGTGTGATTTGAAGTTATAAATAAAAAGTTACAATGTTTTAAGTGAATAAGGACTTTTTTGTAATTAATGAAAGTTTAGGGACTAAATTGCAATCTTAAAAATTTATGTAATTGGACAATTAGAAACTGTTTTTCATACCTATCAAACTGTTCTAAAACTCCAAAATGAGTTTTGGACCATTATAGTGTGCAATCATTGAAAAATGATTTACGCGATTTACAAATTTAATGATGTTCGGTCAAATTTTTAGGAATTGTGTATAAATGAAGAGAAAGATGTAAAATCGGTGTTTCAACATTTTCATATGAGTATTATAACGTTGGAGAGTAACATATTTCAGGTGAAGAACCATATTTTCAAAAGTATGGCTTTTGGGCCTAAATTCAGTAAAAAGCGGCGAAGCCGTCGTTAAACGTTTTTAAGGATTTTCGAGAAAAGGTTTTGGAGAAACTGATACCTATGTATCTTTGAGGGAAATCATTCTTAAAAATGGATTTGATTTTATCTAAAGGTGTTGTTTTTAAGCTAAAAGGATTTTAGTCTTCAAAGACTAGATTTTACGGTAAAATGCAAAAACCTTAGTCAAGAATGGCATACTGAAAATACGAACGTAATAATTCATGACGTGGGGTGGAACACGACCTTATATCATAAAGTATGGATAATTCATTATCCATATTCCATAAAATTTAATGGACTCAGAATGATTTGTTTTCTTGGAAGCCAAAGAAAAAGGCTCAATTAGAAAAATATAGAGAAATAAAAATTGGTCTTGTGTTCCAATCTCATAATGTGCTAGGATTTTATTCAAGTACTTTAATAAAACTTTGCACAAAGATGAAAGGTTACTTGAGAACTTTAGCTTGATGGTTAAGTACCGATAATTCGGACTTAAGAACATCTAGCATCTATTACAGTACGTTGAAAGTATTCTAATGGGATCACGATTTCCGTTGGATGGACGAGAAGAAGAACTCATTTCCATATAAGTTTACCTAAACACATAGTGAAACTATGTTCTGTAAGGCCGTTGTGCCTAGGAGATTGAACTAACCCTTTAATGTGGGTTCGAATTCCGTAGTGCCGATCCATTGATGCTCGGGGATGTCGGGGTATGAAATACTCATATAGGCCCAGTTGGTTGCTCCTCTGTGGCATGGTGATCTTGTAATGCACCGACATACTCGACTAGTACGCTACGTGTTTTCTGGTAGTGTAGGATGTTCCCAAAAAAGCCTATGTGCACCTTGACGACTGTTGACACATTTTATTACCCAAGGCTGGTGGACTCCGAAACAATCCTCCGAACCACTCTCTCCGACTGTTTGTTAAAACCATGGTATAGGGAATCACAGGTCATTCCTCGAGTCTTAGATGTGTTATATATTGGAAAAACGATGCCCCGTGATTATGCTGTTGTGAAATAGTATTATTTCTGTTGTGATGGATGATATAATTGTTAATTGATATTTGTACGTACCTGTGTGTTGTATCACTACATGTCTGCGTTAAGTGTAAGATGAATGGAAATCTCGCCTCATTTTTGTATTTTTTGGTTTGCTGTTCTATTTTACGTTGGACGAAGATGACGACAACACTGTTTCTCCATCACACCCCACTGGAGTTTGAGAGTACTTGGAGACATGGACACAATCTCGAGGGCTTTAGTGTAACCAAATGAGACACCCCGATGTGCCCCATTGTATTATTTGATTAAAACCTTATTAATTATTTACTTAATTGCACGCTTAACGTTGAAAATACGTAAAAATTAAAACTTAATACCAATCATATAACTTCTGCAAAATTTAAAACACTCCAAAGTTATATTCATAAATACATACATATTTATTCATTACATTACCAAAACATTGTTTAGGGTATCCTATCAGTAGGATCCCTCACAGGTACTTATTCATACAAACAACTTATAACTAGCAGAAATAAAAAATGTCTTATTAGACTCACTGGCCGTAAACTTACTACATTATGTCATTGGGATCTATAGCTTGTCCTCCAGCATCAGCTTCATATGGAGTTTCATCCAACTCCTCAGCAACATCCGTTTCGTACAGGGTTCCATCCATCTCCTCAGCAACATATTCCTCCATCGGGTCTTCTAACGTAATAAAATTGACACACACAGAAAAATACAGAAATAGGGAGATAAGAAACGGTTCTATCATCATAAGCGGAAAAGATTCATAGCATATAATACAATAATAGTCACAAACACTTATCACTCACAATCTGCAATCATCCATACTACCCTCCAACTCATGCAACTAAACCTTTATGCTGATGTGGCCACCACTAATCCTGTCACACATCCCTCATTAGGAATGTCAGTCAGTCGTCCAAGTGACACGTTTCCAACGTTGGTGCACATTCTCATCCATGATGAGAATGCTCATGCAAAGCAATGACACTATAGCTGCACAGTACCGTCGGTGCACACCCTGGTTTTCTCTCATCTCTATCAAAGGTGCTCATGCATAGCAATGACACTATAGTTGCACAACTGAAATTCTAATTTGGAACGGTCCATGATTAGTGACTTGTATCACAAATACACGGTTATGAACAACAATACAACATATGATCTCACTGACTTGTATCAATAACAAACTAGTGCCCCAAGCTTTCTGTCACATACCAGTTTTAGAAGCAGGATAATTATTATTAAACTGTTCAATTTATTTTGTACAGTGATAATTATTTGTGTTTGATAATTATAAAATGATATTTTATAATTAAGTTTCAAATTATATTATTTGGCTAAGAGATATTTTAGTAAGAAAATATAATTATTTTGAGATTTATAAAGGGTAGAATTTATTTTATGAAAGTACCTAACTCTAAGATATCACAAATATTTTATTTATTTCAAAAAGCTGATTTTATTAAATTACTAGTCACACCCCCTATTTTACTATGCATACCCCTCTCCTCTCTTAAATAAATCACGAACCCTCACCCTCACTTCCCATTTTTCAGAAAACACTCTCTTCTTCTCCTTCATCAGAACCTCCTCCTTTTACCTCATCAAACCCTAAACCTAAAACAAGACTCCATTCTCTACCTTTGAAGCTCACAAATTCGGCCTCATCTCTTCTTCTTCTTCTTCTTCTGTTTTCTTCCAAAATCAACATGAAGCAAACATCAATTTTTCCTTGTGAAGTGAGTTTGGAGCAGCCACACTTGAGAGAAAGGAGGAGCAAAGTCAGATCAAGGAGGGAATTCTAAGGAAATAAACCTCCACCACACTATCTTCATTCTTGCTTATGTGAGTTTCCTTAGCTTAGTGCTTGGTAACCATAAATCCAAGCTTAGGAATTTTGATTTGCTTGCTTTTATTGTTTGATTTGGCATCTGCATGTTGATTATATGAAGTCAATTGAGTACATATTGATGATATAAATTATTTCAATTGCATGCATGTAATCTGTTTGTGAAAAGTCCCAAATGAAATTACTGGTCAGAACCCGTATAAACATATGTGCAGTATTTTGCTTATAATTATTTCTATAAGGCTTTGTTCGGTATGATTCTTGTTTTTCTTGAAAATAGACTCGAAATTCTACAAATTAGGTACTTGTTTTGCTGTTTTACACTGAGTATAGATGAAGAAAAACCTGTTATAAGTTGGAGTATTGTAACTGTCCTGTTTGCTGGGTGCAGAAGCTTGGTTGTTAAAAACTGTAAGTTTTCGTAAACAGTATTCAAAAACTAAAATTTTATTTATAAATTAGACTTATTTAGCTTTCCAGGGTGTGGTCTTTTGACTAAATCCGACTTCGTTTGGTATTTTGGTAAATTCATAGAGTTGGATGAAAGACTGGAAATTTCTGCAGGTGTTGTTGATGTTTTATTTCTTAATAAATACTTGTATGAAGGTAGTTTCGGTTAATTTAAAATGTTTTGTAGTGTAACAATAATACATAAAAGTAAAAAATAGCTTGACATCTAATATTGATAAGCATCCTCTTGTCGGTTGATTGCGGTAGATGAATATTTAATGCATTTGATTTCCATTAGAGAAGAGTATGAGAAAATGAATCATAGCATGACATTAAAAAACTTAAAATGGTCTATGTTTAGTGAAACTTAAGGTTTCAAAACTATTCTAGCCATTATTTAAGGCCACAATATTCTTGTGGGTGAGATATTAAGTCCTTCATTTTTTGGAGGCTAGGATATGGTACTAACAATTAAGGGATGCCTAATTGTTGTCATAGAGCTCTGACTGCCATATCAACCAATTTAAACTATGCGTGCCTTATTTCCGCTCACACTTGAGGTACCTAGTAAAGGTTTCTTTCCTTAAAATGTCTATGCTTAGATTCACATTCAGTAAATAACTCAATCCAAGTAAGGACCCAGTAAAAAGAGCTGGTGATGAAAGGGTGAGTTATAAGAGAATAATTCCGTAGTGGTATAAAGTTGAGTTGTCCTACTTTAGCCTGCTTTAGTCCACGGAGTGTACACCTGGCAAAATGGGGAGGTAAGTTGGCTATAAGAAACTTTACCACTACCTGAGATTAATTATGATATGTGTGCATATGAGTAAGTATGTATAACTCAACGAGGACAATTAAACATAATATATTGTTTACTAATATGCTTTGCTTGAAGCAGGAACTCATTGAGATTCATTTCTCACTAGGCTCCTCTTTGTTTCAGATAACAGGTACATATTGGAAACTGATAAGCAAGTTCGGGAAATTGCTTGACAGTCACCCAATAGTGTCCAAGATACGTTAGTTTTCACAGCCGAATCAAAGTTGGAGTCTTACTAGGAGTCAATGTTTACATTGAAATTGAATTGCTGATTAGGGGTTAAATGGTTATTTGTATTAAATTAAGTCCAATTATATGTTCAACTATTATTTCTGATGTTATAACCATGTTTATATATTATTACTCAGTAGTATCCTTGTGAAACTTGGGATATTACATTTACGGTATCAGAGCAGTTTGGTCCTTCCGGACTGTGAGTTTATCATAATAAGAAGAGCGTGTTTAGTATGATCTGGCTTAGGATGTCAGCAGTCAAATACTTTTTGTAGTGTTATTACACTTCCGAATTCTTTGAGGACAAATTATTGAGACTGGCCATCCCAATTGTTTGCTCAAAGAATGAGGGATGATAATGACCTGCAAGGGTAAGCATTAAATAGACAAATGCTTCAAATGGAGTTTGTGGCATTTGTAACTAGGCTTATATTTTTTTTTTTTTGATTTTTCCATGTATTATACCTATATTATATTCTGCATTTTGGTAGTTTTGAAATTTTATCAATTGGATATTGAGTTTGAAGTAGTAGTTGTGGATTCAGTTGAGTTAAATGCAGGGTATTGATACAATAGTACATTCTTGTTTATGAATTGGCACTCCATCTATTAATGTTGCTCCATTTTTTTTGATCAATTGTAGTTTGATGGTGAAAACACTTACTTTGAAAAAAAAAATATAATTCTTGTTTATGATTTTACAAGTACGAGGAAAGGGAGTGGAAATGATATTAGATGTTTTGTTTCTTTTAATTCTTCTGTTGCCGACATAAGGTTATGACTTAGGGTGAAAAATGAAATCATTATGGATCTCATTGTGGATGAGTTTTGAAGAAAACCATTAAGTTTCTTCTTTGATGTTATTGCATTATGCATCAGATTTGAAGTGTTGTAATTGGCATATATAGATAAATAAGAAGAGCTAACTCCGTTAACCTTCTTTGTTTTGTGGCCTGGAGGAATGTAGTATTGATAAGCTATCAATATCTAAGAGTAGTGGTGTTGAGTTTTATATATGCTTATGATAGGATAGAAGTTGGCAAGTTGCCTTTTAGCTTTAGCTTCATGTTAATCAGAAATGCTGCAGGAGGAGATTTGGTCGATATTATTCTCTGCTTAAGCTATAATGGGGTACTTGCACATGGAGTATTTGTTTTCTGTCATAATTATAAATCATTAGTTATTATGAACACATAATTAATCAATAGATATTTATGTTAACTATAGTTATTCCTTAGCACTTGAAATGACAGAAGATACTTTTTAATAACTAAATATTTTGCACATATGCATGCCTTCAAGTAGATTGTTGTTATGCATAAAACTACTAATTTGAATTTTGTTCTAAATAATAAATGTGCAATGTGTGCAAGCCTCGATTTACATAGTTTTAATATTTTAGTTAGTTTCCTCATATCTTCCTGGAATGAGCATATTGGCAGAAACCTTGCTTCAAGTCATGTTTTGATTCTTTTGAGAAGTTAAATCTTGTACTTATGTAAGTTGAGCCTTCATTATAAAACATGTATGCAAGTGTTGTATTGGCATAGGCCTGATATTTATTCTTTCAGAAGGGTTTGTTAAATCTTGAATTGCACAAATAATTAAGCTAAGTTCAAAGTTCAAAGTTCAAGCTTGACTTATGTTCAGATAAGGAGCTCTGTGTTGCATGCTTACCTGAGAAATTGATTCTACACCATATGACTTTGTTGATGAAGAAGTATAATGAAGATAATAAGGCATAAAAGTGGGTTTGATGAAGGAACTCTCAAATCAGAAATTTTGTTGAGATAGGATCAGTTCTCACAGTTTCATTTTTCTTAAACTAGACTTATATAATGAATTTTGAGGGTCATCAAAAGAAACACACATAAAGACACACATATATACAGAGAGATGTTGAATCTTTTATCTTGTGGGCTGATCTTGTTATTTATAATGGAAAATATACTTAACCATGTTGCTGTGGCAGTGTGTGAAAGTTGCTAAGGATATGTTTGTGATTAGAAGATTGATGAGGGTTGGCTTTCTTGCTGAAAATGAGTAGAATTACTATTGATAAGAATAATAGGATAATGTTGGCTGATATATAGAAGTTTTGTTTGATTACTACTGATTATAGTTGTTATTGAATGCTATTTGAAGGAGTTTTATGTGGCTGACTGAATTTGCAAGGAAGAACTAATGATACAACACATATATTGCATCTTTGATAGAACTGGCTGATTGTGTATGAATGTAATGTTCATATTTGCTTCTAATGTGCTATACTACATAAATTTTACAATGCCTATTTATTTTGTCATTTGATTACCCAAAAAGGGATTATATTTAGAATGGATGCACCAAACCATCTTTGAATCACCTATTAGCGGTGAAAATCACCTTGCTTGCTTCTTTAGTCCCTTTGTTATTCTTCCAATTTGATCACAATCCCCTCACCTAAGCATCCAAGGCTTTCCATAAGTTTCTCTTCAGATTCTTCCCATTTCATCAACCTATTCAAGGTAAGCTCGGTTCCTCATGCTTTACCTTCATGGCCTAAGAAATTGTATGTCCTCTTTAAGTTTATCAAAGAAAGATCGAAAACTTGTTGCTTCTCTGGCACCATCTCAAACTTTTAAGACCACCCCATCCACATTTAGAAATAAGGACACAAAATATATTAACTTCTTGGTGATGGGTTCAACCGGGTATATTGGAAAACTTGTGGTGAAAGAGTTGGTTAAAAGAGGCTTTAATGTTATAGCCATTGCTAGAGATAGGAGTGGAATTAAGGGTTAGCATTGACAAAAATGAGACCTTAGCCCAATTAAGAGGTGCCAATGTGTGATTTTCAGATGTGACTTATTGATAATCCATGTTACTTATTGATAATTGTAATGATGTTGCTTGTACGCTACTTCATTATGGTAATTAAACGGGTAGTCAGTTCAAAGGATCTATTCCGTTCACTTCTTAAGCGTGCATATGAAAATATGGATTGAATTGGAACTTCCTCAATTTAACTGATCATGTTGCTGAGTTTGATATAGGGTAATAAGATGCTTGCATGTATTGTATCTTGTGGGTTGTTAAAATTCTGTTTTGATATTAGCAACCCTCTCAAATTGTTTTTGGAAGCCAAAAAAATGAGTCTTAAATTTTGATAGATGAGGTATAGTGTTTGTTTTGTTTTCTCATTCAAGAATTCTTTACAATATGTTTAAAATTTTGTTTTGGAGCTTTGGTGTTAGTAGCCTACTTTAGTATTGGTTATCGTAGGGAGGAATGAAAATCATGAGTTAGTATTGTTGTTGCTTTGTGGTTTTATTTCTTTTTCTGTTTGTGTGAGCTATAGCTCATAATAGGTGCAGTATTTCCTTTCTTTCATAGGTGTTAATGATAGTACAAATAGTTAGACAACTTAAGTTTCCTATGCTTCCCGTGTGACATTCTTAGCAAGGTTATCTAATTTGCTTGTGCGTATTAACTACAACTTGTTAGCTATAACTTAAAAATTCTTCCAATTCAAGCAAGGTTGCCTTGTTGTACTTCTAGTATGTGGACACCTCTCCACTTTTGCCTTCCATCAAATTCTCCCATGTTGGCACATTCTTTCCATATTAACTTCATGTGCTAGAGATAAGTCGATTATCTATGGTATTTTAAAATTATGTTTCCTAAAATATTCAGTACATGACTCTCTAATTATTCTATTCCTTTATGTGCTTTCTCAACAGCATATCCTTACCCTGTTTCCTATGTCTGGCAAAAATCCATTTCCTTTCTTCTATGCATTGACAACTGCTAAAAGTCTTACTTATTGTTGAAGGAACTAGAGTTGAAGGCTGCTAACTCTTGCATCTTTAATTCTACCCAAAAATATCAACAACTTTTTGATTTCTATTCATGTACATATACCAACTAAGAGAAAAGGAAATAAAAGTCAATCGCCTCTCCCTCAGATTTTATTTTGTGCAAGTTACACCATTTTCACTCCAATCTCCATGATGTATTTCACGTTTCACAACTTTTCTAATGTAACAAATTTCGAGGACGAAATTTTATTTAAGAGGGGGAGTAATGTCACATACCAGTTTTAGAAGCATGATAATTATTATTAAACTGTTCAATTTATTTTGTACAGTGATAATTATTTGTGTTTGATAATTATAAAATGATATTTGATAATTAAGTTTCAAATTATATTATTTGGCTAAGAGATATTTTAGTAAGAAAATATAATTATTTTGAGATTTATAAAGGGTAGAATTTATTTTATGAAAGTACCTAACTCTAAGATATCACAAATATTTTATTTATTTCAAAAAGCTGATTTTATTAAATTGCTAGTCACGCCCCCTATTTTACTATGCATACCCCTCTCCTCTCTTATATAAATCACGAACCCTCACCCTCACTTCCCATTTTTCAGAAAACACTCTTCTTCTCCTTCATCAGAACCTCCTCCTTTTACCTCTTCAAACCCTAAACCTAAAACAAGCCTCCATTCTCTACCTTTGAAGCTCACAAATTCGGCCTCATCTCTTCTTCTTCTTCTTCTTCTTCTTCTTCTTCTTCTTCTTCTTCTGTTTTCTTCCAAAATCAACATGAAGCAAACATCAATTTTTCCTTGTGAAGTGAGTTTAGAGCAGCCACACTTGAGAGCAAGGAGGAGCAAAGTCAGATCAAGGAGGGAATTCTAAGGAAATAAACCTCCACCACACTATCTCCATTCTTGCTTATGTGAGTTTCCTTAGCTTAGTGCTTGGTAACCATAAATCCAAGCTTAGGGATTTTGATTTGCTTGCTTTTATTGTTTGATTTGGCATCTGCATGTTGATTATATGAAGTCAATTGAGTACATATTGATGATATAAATTATTTCAATTGCATGCATGTAATCTGTTTGTGAAAAGTCCCAAATGAAATTACTGGTCAGAACCCGTATAAACATATGTGCAGTATTTTGCTTATAATTATTTATATAGGGCTTTTTTCGGTATGATTCTTGTTTTTCTTGAAAATAGACTCGAAATGCTACAAATTAGGTACTTGTTTGGCTGTTTTACACTGAGTATAGATGAAGAAAAACCTGTTATAAGTTGGAGTATTGTAACTGTCCTGTTTGCTGGGTGCAGAAGCTTGGTTGTTAAAAACTGTAAGTTTTCGTAAACATTATTCAAAAACGAAAATTTTATTTATAAATTAGACTTATTTAGCTTTCCAGGGAGTGGTCTTTTGACTAAATCCGACTTCGTTTGGTATTTTGGTAAATTCACAGAAGTTGGATGAAAGACTGGAAATTTTTGCAGGTGTTGTTGATGTTTTATTTCTTAATAAATACTTGTATGAAGGTAGTTTCGGTTAATTTAAAATGTTTTGTAGTGTAACAATAATACATAAAAGTAAACAATAGCTTGGCATCTAATATTGATAAGCATCCTCTTGTCGGTTGATTGCGGTTGATGAATATTTAATGCATTTGACTTCCATTAGAGAAGAGTATGAGAAAATGAATCATAGCATGACATTAAAAAACTTAAAATGGTCTATGTTTAATGAAACTTAAGGTTTCAAAACTATTCTAGCCATTATTTAAGGCCACAATATTCTTGTGGGTGAGATATTAAGTCCTTCATTTTTTTTGGAGGCTAGGATATGGTACTAACAATTAAGGGACGCCTAATTGTTGTCATAGAGCTCTGACTGCCATATCAACCAGTTTAAACTATGCGTGCCTTATTTCCGCTCACACTTGAGGTACCTAGTAATGGTTTCTTTCCTTAAAATGTCTATGCTTAGATTCACATTCAGTAAATAACTCAATCCTAGTAAGGACCCAGTAGAAAGAGCTGGTGATGAAAGGGTGAGTTATAAGAGAATAATTCCGTAGTGGTATAAAGTTGAGTTGTCCTACTTTAGCCTGCTTTAGTCCACGGAGTGCACACCTGGAAAAATGGGGAGGTAAGTTGGCTATGAGAAACTTTACCACTACCTGAGATTAATTATGATATGTGTGCATATGAGTAAGTATGTATAACTCAACGAGGACAATTAAACATAATATATTGTTTACTAATATGCTTTGCTTGAAGCAGGAACTCGTTGTGATTCATTTCTCACTAGGCTCCTCTTTGTTTCAGATAACAGGTACATATTGGAAACTGATAAGCAAGTTCGGGAAATTGCTTGACAGTCACCCAATAGTGTCCAAGATACGTTAGTTTTCACAGCCGGATCAAAGTTGGAGTCTTACTAGGAGTCAATGTTTACATTGAAATTGAATTGTTGATTAGGGGTTAAATGGTTATTTGTATTAAATTAAGTCCAATTATATGTTCAACTATTATTTCTGATGTTATAACCATGTTTATATATTATTACTGAGTAGTATCCTTGTGATAGTTGGGATATTACACTTTCCTCATAACCTCCACTTACATTCTATATCACATCACTTATATAAAATAATAGCTAGACACCTCTAATTTATGTTCAAGCTCTCACCCCCAAACAAAAATACCTCTGAGCAACATATATCTTTACTTAAAATCCACTAAGCACTTTATAAATCCAGGCAGATCAGGCATAACACATTTAATCAATAAATTGTTCCTTCTTTTGCTGTATCTTCTTTAGATTGTTCCTTCTCATATTCTGAATTATCCACCTTCTGTTTCTTCTTTGGTTCTACAACTTCTACATCTTTGGCACTTCTCGAATGGATTACCTTGCACTGCTCCTTTCCCCCTCCAGGACTTGAGGCCTTAGGGACTTCAGTAGAAGCAGGTAATGTGCCAATTTACTTTGAATTGATTGCATTGGCCAGCTGTCCCACTTGAGTCTCTAAGTTTCTCATTCCAGCCTTGGTTTCTGTCATGAATGCCTTCAGTACGGATTCTAAGGATGGTTCTGGATCTTTCTGTTGAACTTGTGGTTGTTGCCGCCTAGGCTGCTGTTGCTGATTGTAACCAAGAGGTGGATTCAATGTGTTATTGTAATTGGAATACCTCAAGTTTGGATGTTGAGATTGCTGCCAACCTGTGTAGCCAAATGAATTATTTCCTCGATAATTGTTATTTCCTACATAGTTGACTGCAGCAGGGTTTGCCGAGCAATTCTCAAACAAATGATCTCCTCCACAATATACACATGAAATTGCATATGCCTTGTAGATTTGTTCATTCACCATTTCTTCAGTCATTATTGGTGGTGCAGATGAATTTCCTTGATTTGCTATGGTCAACCCCCTAACCATATTAGTTAAGGAAGTCATTTAAGCTGATAGTGCAGATACTTCACTCACTTCATTAGCTCTTGCTGCAGCATTGGCTTTCCCAGAAACTTGTCTTGCTATTGGCCACTGATAGCTGTTAGCTGCTATCCCCTATATCAGAGCATGAGCTTCATTGTACGATTTGGTGAGAAGACTGCCTCCAGCTGAGGCATCCAGCATTATTCTTGAGCTTGGTGAAACACCATTATAGAAGTGCTCCATCTGAATACAGAGTGGAATACCATGGTGGGTGCACTTCTTAACGAGTTGTTTAAATCTCTCCCATGCTTCAAATAGTGGTTCATCATCATGCTGCTTGAATGAAGTGATGCCAGTTCTCATCTTTGCATTCATAGTTGGTGCAAAGAACTTGGTTAAGAAATTTTCAGCAAGCTTGTTCCAGGTATTAATTGAGTTTGCATCCAAGGAATTCAACCAGTTCTTAGCCTTGCCTCCCAAAGAGAATGGAAATAGTCTCAATCTGTATGCATCATTAGTGACTCCTGGAATCTTGAAATTGCTTGCTACATCCAGAAACTGTTTGAGATGCAGGTGAGGATCCTTTGTTGCAGCACCATTAAATTGTCCAATTGTTTGCAACATTTGGAACATTACTGGCTTGAACTCAAACCGAGGTGCCGTGATGGGAGTCCTAACTATTCCAGTATTCATAGCTTCAGGGTCAAACACAACATACCCCCAGATAGCACAGTTTTTGTCATTGGCCATAGCCATGCTGTCCTTTGTGGCACTTCTTCAGCCATTTCTGAAACAGCAGGGGACAATGCTTCAGCAGAATCTGGTGTGGAGTTGGTTGGAGTGTTTAGAACCAACTCAGGTAAAGGTTGAGATGATTGACCTCTTTGGAGCCTTCTGAATGTTCTTTCTATCTCTGGATCAAATCTGTATTCAGGTGACAAGAACCTGTACATACAGTTTCAGTACCCTGTGCTACAGCAAAGCACTAAGAGTGTCAGTACCTCTACCTACAGAACGAATAATCTAGAAACATAATTTTAACACCAATTACAATCCCCGGCGATGGCGGAAAAAACTTGTTACCTTTAAAACAGTTTTTATTAAGCGTGTGCAAGTATACACAAATGCCTCAAGTCATATAGAACTTTCGTTCAGATATCGTTCCCTCATGGATTAAATTGATGCAAAAAAATTCCAGTTTAGATTATATGTTCTAGGAGTTAGGATTGAGTAACCAAAAAATTGTTGTGTGTGGACAAATTAAAATAAAGGGTATGAGTGCCAGAAAAATAAATGAGTTGTGAATTAAAAGTGGAAATGAAACAGGTTAACAAATAAATGATTTGGTGATTTAGGTGATTAAAATAGCTTCAGGTATGCTGTAGCATAAATCCTGTTTAGCCCTCATTATGCTCTGACTATGCTCCAGCATCTAGCTCCAGGAAATTAAAGTTTGTTTTCCAACAAAACAGGGTCAGGTTCATTAACTTTGTTCTATTCCTAGATTCAGATGAATTACACCATCCTCTAAATCAAGCACGTTCCAGCTAGCTTAGGGACATGGATAGCTATTCCTAGGCTATCCAACATTAATTAATTTTCCAGTTAATGACTTAACCCCTATCTTTTATCAAATTCCCACTTACTTATTTTTTCCAAATTAAGCAAGCTAGATATCCAATCAAGTTGATCACTCTTAATTAAACAACATTAAATGCATGATAAAAGAAGATGAAAAACATAATCATCACATAACTCAGCTAAACATTCATTATATTAGCATACCCAAAGCTTAAAACTGTTTAGCTCATAATGAGCTTACAAAGAACAAACATAAGAAATGAGCTAGAAACCATTACAATGGGTGAAGAAATTCAAAATGCAGCAGCGGCTAAGGGAGGAAGAACACCAGTGCAGCTCTCAAGAAAGGACAAGACAATGTAAAATAAAATGTTCAAGTGTTTCCTCATTAGGGTTTACTAAAAATCTTTTTATAGTACACAAAACCCTATTCTCTTTCATTCCATTTTGGGCTAACATCCAAAAATATTAATAGAATAACCCTAGCCCAATTTCCTAAAGATGTGGGGCAGATGATCCTTGGCGCGTGTGCTTCCTTAAAAGTAACAGCGCCAGCGCCCTTGAGGATAGAGGAAAGGTGTCCTTGTCAGCTTTTGTCCTTTAGTGCAATCCTACTGGAAGGTAGCCCTTGCTGCAACAACCAAGTTCTTGTATCTCAATGCTTCAGCCATGCTCTAGAAAGCTTTCTGCGTATACAGACACATCATTTTTAGACAATGATAGAGCAAATCAAGAGCAAATGGCTACTATTCACTAAACTTAACATAAATATTTACAAACTAACATTTTCTAACAAAAGCAAGACTTTAAACCTTAAGGATGGCAAATAATCATAGTAAAAAGGATCTAAATAACTCTTCATTCAAAGAGTTATCAGGGAAGTACCACTGCATGCTTGATTTATGTGTATGATGAATGAGGATCTCACCTCATTTTGTGTTTCCTGATCTTTTGTTTATTTTATGTTCTGCAACAAAGACGATAGTACTGCATTACTATCAAAACCAGCTTTGGATATGAGACAAATCGGTTATGAGGACGCACCTTCAGAGATTAGCATATGGAAGATGTGAGAGCTCAACCCCAGTGTGACGATGTATCGTTCTCAGTTGTTATTGTTGTACAAAGATGACACCTCGACATCGTTTTGTACAGGCCAGCATGATGAGTCCTTGTGTTTATAATTTTTTTTATGGAGCTGTGTCTCCAAGGTTATTTATGTTTTTCTTAGTCATGTTATTTTAATGGCGTTGTTATTTCCGCCTGTAGTTGTTTCTGTCCTTATATGAATTTTATCCTGAAAAAGAATTTATGAAAGTATTATGTATACACTGGGAATATATAACTATTTACTGCTTATTTTCCCATTTTCTGGATGTATATGTCTTAGGCCTATTAGTGGTTGGAAGATGTTAATAAATGTTAAGTATTGTCTACTTTCTTATTTGCGAAAACGAATAGCAAAAAATAAACTCGTATCTTCAGAAAATTTATTTTCCGCGTTAAACAAACTTGAGAAAATGTCACAGACAATGTAGCACCTGAGAAGGGTGGTACAACAGGATATCATGCCCTAAACATATGACTGAGACTTTAAAAAAATTATCATACCATGATTATCACATCTCTTTATAAGTTGTTATTACCCTTTGAACCTATTTCTTGGGATCTCCAGTCTATTGGTTGGGTTACCTCTATAAGAGACAATTTAATATATGGGCATTAGTCCCATTCCTTTAGAGGTTTTGAAAACCTTATTCTCTTCCTTATCCTTTCGTCAAAGAATTAGCCAAATTTTCTTCAGACCTCACATGATCCAGTCTCTCAATCTTTGCGATAGCCGCGGTACTATCGCAATGGATCAATATAGCTGGAATCGATTTATCACACATAGGAATATCTAACAATAGGTTTCTCAACCATGTTGCTTTCTCACTTGTAGTTTCCAGTGCAATCATCTCTGACTCCATTGTAGATTAAGATAATATGGTCTGTTTCTTATATTTCCAAGAAACAGCCCCTCCAACTGATAAAACTCATTAAGAATCAATCATTGATTCAACCTTTCAACACTACAGGATATCATGATCTAAACATATGAATGAGATTTTAAAATATTTATCATACCATGATTCTCACATCTCTTTATAAGTTGTTATTACCCTTTAAACCTATTCTTGGGATCTCTAGTCTATAGGTTGGGTTACCTCTATAAAAGACAATTTAATCTATGGGCATTAGTCCCATTCCTGTAGAGATTTTGAAAACCTTATTCTCTTGCTTACCCTTTCGTCAATGGATTAGCCAAATTTTCTTCAGACCTCACATGATCCAGTCTCACAATCTTTACGATAGCCGCGGTACTATCGCAATGGATCAATTTAGCTGGAATCGATTTATCACACATAGGGATATCTGACAATATGTTTCAGAACCATGTTGCTTCCTCACTAGTAGTTGCCAGTGCAATCATCTCTGACTCCATGGTAGATTAAGCTAATATGGTCTGTTTCTTATATTTCCAAGAAACAGCCCCTCCAGCTAATATAACTCATTAAGAATCAATCACTGATTCAACCTTTCAACACTACAGGATATCATGCTCTAAACATATGAATGATACTTTAAAAAATTTATCATACCATGATTCTCACATCTCTTTATAAGTTGTTATTACCCTTTGAACCTATTTCTTGGGATCTCCAGTCTATTGGTTGGGTTACCTCTATAAGAGACAATTTAATATATGGGCATTAGTCCCATTCCTTTAGAGGTTTTGAAAACCTTATTCTCTTGCTTATCCTTTCGTCAAAGGATTATCCAAATTTTCTTCAGACCTCACATGATCCAGTCTCACAATCTTTGCGATAGCCGCGGTACTATCGTAATGGATCAATATAGCTGGAATCGATATATCACACATAGGGATATCTGACAACAGGTTTCTCAACCATGTTGCTTCCTCACTTGTAGTTGCCAGTGCAATCATCTCTGATTCCATTGTAGATTAAGATAATATGGTATGTGAACGCGCTGTCGCCACGCGCCAAAAAGAACGAGCGTTTACAAAATAATGTAGATAGGGGAGCGACAACTCGAGTATCGTCTCTCAAGGACTCTTAGGCGTTGTTGTTATTAACAGAAAATCAGTTTTGGGGGTTTTGGGTAATTGAAATAAAATAAAGAAAACAAAACAATAAAAACAGAGCAGTTAAAAGATTAACAAATATGCTAAGAAACGATCAACCTACTGTTCTCGGTTTCCCACTATCATTGGTTCATGTAATCACAGGCCCTAAGCAGATTCTAATCCCCTCCCGGTTGTAGCAAAAATTAACAACGCAATCACTACTACGGATGTATGTTCCTATTCCCGAAATAACAAACGGGGTTAAGCTCTCATGATCAAACGAACATGAACGAACACACGCGAAATAACAAACGCGATTAATTATAGAAACATAACATCACCGAAATGAATCAACACAACACTATACACTCCTGAAATAACAAACAGAAATGTATAGCATGGCATTGAAAAGAGAAAAGTAAGTGAAAACAGGAATCACAGAACCTCAAATGTAAATGGAAACCAATCACAGTAGATTAATCTAGGAGACTAGCTCTCCATTACAGACTTAAAAGAAAAGAAAATAAACTATGAAACTACTGACTAAAAACTAGCTAGCCACTGGCCAACAACTAGCCAACCGTCAGTTCTGTCTAAAACTGACTTATATACAACTTCTGGACTACGCGGACTCGCGAGGCGAGCACTCCTTCGAGAGGCGAATAATGCGAACAGTCTGCAACTTTTGATCTTCTCGCGAGGCGAGCATATCATTCGCGAGGCGAGGAACTGAAGAGTCTTCTTTTTACGCCCGTTATGAATATCAGGGGCCAACCGTGATGCTTTCTGACTTCCACACTCGCGAGGCGAATGGATACTCGCGAGGCGAGACTCTGCAACTTCAAAACTGCCACAGCCGTGACCTTCTACACGGGTAAACCGTGATAGTCTCTGACTTTCAGGGCTGGGTGACTCGCGGGACGAGAGCTTCTTCGCGGGGCGAAAGATCCAGAATTATTCCTTTTTATTACCTGAAAACAAGAAATAACAGTAAGTACTTTATTCGACTCTAAATTAGCTAAATTAACCTAAAAATACTTTATAGACTCAAAATACTGCTTAGAGACAATCAAGTCTAATTTGGGTGAAAATGATATAAAATTAGCACAAAGCCAAGGTTTTTATTAGTTATAAAACCAGTCAACCAGAGGCTCATCAGTATGTTTCTTATATTTCCAAGAAACAACCCATCCAGCTAAGCTAAAGAATACAAGCCACTGGTCGCCTTGGAGTCATCTGAAAGGGTATTCCGATCAGCATCACTATATCCTTCAAGGACAGTGGGAAACCTTTGATAATATAACCCTTCTAGGTTCAAAATTTCCAAAAACATATTTTTGACATTTACCTCAACATGAAAATTAGAACCAAAGATAAGCAAGTCATTCACATATAAACAAATAATAGTGCAAACATTATCATCTGATTTATAATATATGCACTTATCACTTTCATTAATTCTAAGACCATGTGAGATAACCAGACTATCCAAATTCTCATGCCCACTGCTTAGATGCTTGTTTCGAGTCATACAAAGATTACTTAATTTTCATATACTTTATTCTCATGACCAGAAACAACAAAACCAACAAATTGATCCATATGAATATCTTCTAAATCACCATTTAGAAAAACAGCTTTTACATCCATTTGATGCACAACCATATCATGCATAGCAGCAACAGATAACAACACACGAAAAATTGGAAGTCTAGATACAAGAAAAAACGTGTCAACGAAAATTATGTTTTATCTAATAATTCATTATAAGAAACACTTGTTCTAATTGGTGAATTATTAGAAGACGAGACCCCATTATTTCTCAATTTAAATGATCTTCATAGAAATCAACATCATTTGATTCAATAACAATTTTTCATTTAAATAAAAAATTCTATAAGCTTTGCTATTAAAAACATTTATGTGCTCTACTTGCTAAATTTTTACCAGGAATAACATGCTCAAAATAACATGACATATTCACATTTAGGAAAATCACACCCAATAGACATATTCACATATTAGTAAGAATACAAATAACATAACACATTCATATTTTTAAATAATTCATTTATCAACTTGAAAAAGTCTAGAATGCCAAAAATTATAAGAACACGACATGTATGAAGAAACAACTTTAGTCAATATTCAACTTAAATATGCCATCAGTAGCATAACCCTTTCCCACAAAGACAGTGTTCTTTGTAAGAGTATACGAATCAGCCCCAATGGTCCGAGTAATCAAATTCTTCAAAGAGAACTCCTTGGTTTTGTGCCTGAGGATGTTTTTAAAAACTTTCCGGCTATGAGACAACTTATCAATAATAACAGCTACTTAAAAGTGTTCATCTAATTTCATATCTTTAGAGATGATTTCATGAGCAATTTTTCGGAGTTCATGGGATTGGGATTCTACAGAATTATCATCAGTCATTTGATACTTCAGGTAGCGGCTTACACCATATTTCTTGGTTCCAGCCTCTTCTGTAACACCCTTCTCGGGTGCTACGTCGTAAGTGACATTTTAAGACCGAAAAGTAAGTTAATTAAAATTGACTATAAAAGAATGGGGTAATTTTTTTCTTTTTCGACAATCAAATATTCCATTATCACAATTGGGATCATAAGTTCTAAAATCATTTACATAATACCCAACGCGACTCATAAATATGAATCATAGAATATATAGACTCAACATAAAGATGTGGAGACGCAGTTCCTAAAATATAAGATACTTGGAGTCACAGCTCCATAGACAGTTACATTAACTCCCAAACATACCCAGCCGGCCAAACTAAAATAGAAAAGACAATCCTTTCTCATACATCGTGAGAAAGACAAACCCACTAACGAGATCTAGTGGAAACTCTATTTGAGTCCACTACCGACGTCGTCACAAAAGACACTACTGGAGCTACTACAATAGTAACTCTTGAACTAAGCCACTTCCTCTTCCAAGAGGGAAAACATGGTCTACCAACCATCGACAGTATGGAAGACGTCCACTAGAAAACTCTAACATATCGTTCGCATGCTCGAACCTCGACCTCTATGATGCATCAGCCAAGTGACATCTTGACGTCTCAATCTTCTAAAAAATAGTACAGAAGGCACATAGCCAGCCGACATAGGCAATATAAAAATAAGGAGGTGAGATTTCTATTTATCTTACACATAAGGCAGACATGCAGTGGTACGACTCTCAGGTACGTACAATTAACAATTAGCAATCATATTTATACTCATAACAAAACAATAATGTTTCGCAGAAGCATGACCACAACACCGCGTTTTCCTAAGACATCCAAGACTTGAGGAATGACCTCTGAATTCCTATACCATGGTTTTACGAACAGTTAGAGAGAGTGGTCCGGAGGATTGTTCCTGAGGTACCAGCCTTGGGTGATAAAGAATACGTCAATAGAAGAGGGCGTGCAGGTCATAGGATTTTTGGGAACATCCTACACTACCAAAAAACACGTAGCATCTATTCAAGTATGTCGGTGTATTGCCATATCACCACGCCACAGAGGAGCAACCCACTGGGCCTATGTGAGTATTTCATAACCCCGACATCCCCAAGCATCAATCAGATCAGACCTATGGAATTCATACCCGCATTAAAGTGTTAACAGGCACAACGGTCTTACAGAACACAGTTTCACTATGTGTTTAGGCAAAATTTGCCGGAAATGCGTTCTTCTTGTTTATCCATCGGATGACATCTTGATTCCATCAGAATTCTCTTAACGTGCTTTCTCAGATGCTAGATGTTCTTAACATCAAGCAAAAGTTCTCAAGTAACTTTTCATCTTTGTGTAAATATATCTTAAAACACTTTGTTTAAAAGTCCTAACGCATTATGAGATTGGAATACAAGTCCAATTATTTATTTCTTTGTACTTTTCTAATTGAGCATTTTTCTTTGGTTTCCAAGAAAACAAATCCTTATGAGTCCATTAAATTCTATGGAATATGGATAATGAATTTTCCATACTTTATGACATAAGGTCGTGTTTGTAACAGCCCGATTTTCGGATACGTTGTATTAACGGTAAAGATATATTTATTTATATTTTTATCTGAGACTTAGGAAATGATTTTGGAGAAAACAAAATCATATCTAGAACCAACTCTATGGTAGGAAGCTCTGGTTAAAATTTGGGTTTAAAACTCAGACGGAAATCGGTCTGCGTTTTTACTGACAGTATAATTTTATACAGGCAGAAAACCCTAATTTGACCCGAAACTGAAATTTGTAGATTTTTTATATTATGTCCGAGAGGAATCCTACTTTCCAAATTTCTGATCGAAAATAAAATATTATGTTTATTTGACGAATTTTGATAAAAGTTCGGACGAAAAATAGTCGGTATTTTCATTGACAGTAAGATTTTAATGATCAGAAAAACTAATTTTGATTGTTGAATGAAATGGTTTATGATTAAATCATATTTCCAGCGAGTCTGGTTAGTTTGAAAATTTTCAACCAAAAACGAGATATCACGCTTTGATTCGGGCGTAAAACCCTAATCGGGAAACCGATGGAGTCGAAAACCGAACTGTAGAGACTCGTTAAGAGACCGGGACAACGAGTCATACATGATGACTCATGGAGGATGAGTCACTAAGCATTTATGAGCTTTAAATGCTAGTAATCATGACTTTTAGGTAAAATGACCAAAATACCCCCAAGCTTTCGCGGTTATTAATAAGACACATCTACGCACTCTTAACTACTCATTTTACATGGTTGTAAACCTCCCACATCTCCTTAATTTCGTGCAGCCATATATACCAAACCATACCTATTTCATTTTGCTTGCGTTTCATCATTTTCCCCTCAAAAACCGAAATCGGGTAAATGACGGAGCAGCGTACAGGATTTTCGGGAATCGCTAATGGATGGGATCAATGAGTCATGGATGACTCTTTAGATGTGGCCCAAAACCAGCCACACCTACATTAATTGTGAGCCGTATACTTAACTATGGTAAAGCTTATATTAATTAAATATTCACAAAACCCATTAAACCAATTCCTTATAACCAAACACAGCCTAAATCTAGCTTATAAATACTCCTCAAAACCGTGGCCTCCCTCCCCCTTCACTCAATTCTTCTCCTCACAACTTGATCATTCTATCACTTTATTTCATTATCTAGAGGTAAACCCACTTCTATGATATTAGTTATCTTCCTCATCTTCTTAACTCTCTTTATCACCCACTACTTCGGATTAGAGGAGAAGAATTGAGAGAGAAACCTCAATAGTTACAAGAAGCTTTTGTTGGAAGCTTTGAAACCTAGTTGGAGCAGTCTCAGTGAGAGAGTCGCTAAACACTCTTCAACCGTTGGATCATTCTCCAATTTTAGAAGAAGATTCATGACTTGTGGTTATTCATATCCAATGGTATTAATGTTGAACAAACCTCCAGAGTGTGAGATATAAAGCTCGGACAATAGGCCTAGGAGGTGAGAAACTCAACCCAGATACCATCTAAGCTGTCACCAAAGAATTATGATCTGAGATGTTATAACCGTCGGATCGGGCTGAAACTTTGTGATAAGGTTTATGAAGGATAGTTCTTAATTTTCACCGTTCAGTTTTCTAAATAGAGCTCTTTGGCCAGAGTAATGGAGCTCGAACAGTAGCCCTATTTTGGTAGCTTTCCCTAGGATTCATGAGCTTATTTTGAATCCGACTTTCCCTAAGTCCAGCTGTTGTTCTCATAAGTTTTTCCATCAATTTTGTATCTTGATTCAAATAGATTTATTTATTTGAAACCCTATTGTTGATTCGGTTGGTATTTGGTGATTCTGGCGAATTGTGCTACTCGTACGTGTAATCGGGACGAAAAGCGGTACGGTGGATGTGTAAGGATGAATGGTGGCAGATTTGTGGATGTTGTTGGACAGCGTACTGAGGTTCTTGGCAGTAGCATGGACGCATTCGGAGCTTGTCGGGAAAGCGCGTACATCAATCAGGTGGGGTAAAGAATCAATCTACCGTCGGAATCGATAAGTAGTGTATTATATGATAATTGTGTAGGGCGACCTAAACCCTACTAGTAGTCGAGTAACCGACAAGACCAAAATCACATTGGAAACCTTTTCTGTAAAACCAATGGTGATTTGGGGATTGTAGGTTTATCGACATTAGGTTGATTATATGATATTGAGGATGTCTGACTTTATGTTGTTGAATTTACTGTGATACACTAGTTGAGGTATTCCATATGCATGTGTCGTATTCTTTTGGTGTTTGAATATTTATGACATTGAGGATGTTTGTTGTCTGTCACGGTCGTGATGGTTGTCATGGCCATGCAGTGACAGGTTTTGTTTGTAGAATATCTTGCTTTTGGATGTCTATCACGACCGTGAGGGCTATCACGGCCAGGCCGTGACAGAGTCTGACTTGTTGATTTGATTTTTGTGATAAATTACTTTATGTGATAATTTGATACTTGAATATTTCCTGATATTGTGTTATGCATGATCTGCCTGGTTTTTAATACTATGCTTAGTTGATTTTAAGCAAGGATATATGTTGTCTAAGAGATGATTGTTTTGGATGTGAGGATAATGATTTAGAAGTGCCTAACCTAGATGATGTTTGTTAAAGAGGTGTTAAGGCATAGAATATGTGTCAAGTTCTAATGGAAGGTTAAGGCACTAGGATGTTGTTAAAACGGGTTGGTGAGATTCAAGTATAGCTATTGTTGTCCACAATCGTGTATTGGTAATATAATACACAAGGACAAAAGTGTATTGGTAATATAATACACAAAGACAAAAGTGTATTGATAATATAATACATTAGGACATCTGTGTATTGGTAATATAATACACTGTGTATTGGTAATATAATACAAGTAAAACACATCTGTGTATTGGTAATATAATACACCGTGTATTGGTAATATAATACAGTAAAACACATCCGTGTATTGGTAATATAATACATGTAAAACACATCTGTGTATTGGTAATATAATACACCGTGTATTGGTAATATAATACACGTAAAATCAAGAGTTCTAGCGAGACCACTTCCACCTTAGAAATAGGTGTGCATCTATGATGTCTTTGAGTAGCATGAGATTGAGGGTATAGGATGATATATTAACTTGAGGATGATTTTTTAGTTAGGTGTGTTGATTGTTTGTGACAATTACTGTATAATTTACTATTACTCTTTTCCGCTTTTTGGTGATAGAACTGCTTATTATCCCCTATATGTATTTTTTTGGGTTACTTTACTTACATTAGAAGACCTGATGGAGGATTATGTTGCTGAGGAGCTGGACGGTGTAACACCCGGGTGCTGACGAGGGCGGGGAATGGTCGCCGGTGCAAAGAGAGCATGGACAAGGAGCGGCTCCTAGCAGGCTTCTAGGCGGAGGGACACATGAATGAACCGATAACACACCAGAATGAGTGGGGTCCTGAGACTGTGTAGGTATGGGACTACATAGTTGAGGGATTCTGAGACTGTAGAGGTATGAGACTGTACAGTTAAGGAAGGCTTAAAGGAACTGATTGGTACTACCACAAGATGCATCTTCTTTTCGGAAGCCCATCACTTAAGAACTCCATAGTTAAGCGTGCTTGGCTTGGAGCAATTCTGGGATGGGTGACCTCGTGGGAAGTTTTCCCAGGAAACGTGTATGAAACGGAGGTAGTTGAGGAGTTGGATGGAACTCCTTACGAACCAGACGCTGGAGGTCGAGCTGTGATCCATGGTGATTAGAGTATAGATAGTATGGCCAGTGTGTCTAGGAAGTAATTTTTATATGTTTCCGCTAAGTATGACTTTTATTTTAAGTTATGCCTGTGAGGGTTCCTACTGAGAGACTACCCTCAACAGTGTTTTGGTAATGTAATAAATAAACATGCGTGCGTCTATATATTACAACGTTGGTTTGTTTAATTTGCAGAAGTTATATGATTGTTAAATAAGTTTTAATTTTTACGTATTTTTCATGCAAAGCCAGCGATTAAGGAATTAATTAATAAGGTTTTAAGCTAATAAAACATCAGGGCACAACAGGGTATCTCGGTGGTCCACCCCACGTCATAAATTATTATGTTCGTATTTTCACTAAGTCATTCTTGACTTAGGTTTTTTTACAGTTTACAGTAAAATCTCGTCTTTGAAGACGAAAATCCTTTTGTCTTAAAACCAAAATCTTTAAATAAAATCAAATCAATTTTCAAGAATACTTTCCATCAAAGATACATAGGTAGAGGTTTCTCAAAATATTTTCTCGTAAATCTTAAAAACGTTTAACGATGGTTTCGCCGCTTTTTACTGAATTTAGGCCCAAAAGCCATATTTTTGAAAACATGGTTCTTCACCTCAAATGTATTACTCTCTTGGGTTATATTACTCATATGAAAATGTTGAAACACTGATTTTACATCTTACTCTCCATTTATACGAAATTCCTAAAAATTTGACCGAACGTCGTTAATTTTGTAAATCGCGTACGATTTTACACTCTAATAGTCTAAAAATCATTTTGGAGTTTTATAACAGTTTGGTAGGCATGAAAAATAGTCTCTCACTGTCCAGTTAAATATATTTTCAGAAATTTCAATTTAACCCCTAAACTTTCATTAATTGCAAAAAGATCCTTATTCTTTTAAATCCTTATAACTTTTTATTTATAACTTCAAATCACACCAAACCAACTTCTTTAGAAGTATTTTTCAGCTACCCTCATATTTCCAGAAATTAAAATTCTACCCCCAAATATTTTACAGTATTTACAAAAAGGTCATTTTTTTCAAAAAAGCTTATAACTTTTTATGTATTAATCCAATTAACCCCAATCCAATTTCTATGGTTTTGTCTCATCAAGGACTACAATCTTAACACAAAAGAATATGAATTTCAGTACATTCACTGAAATTCTCAGAAATTACATTTTAGTCCCTAAGGACTCATAAAATCATATCTTTCAATATACACATCCAAATCAATCCAAACCAATTTCTATATTCTTATATATTCATTCATATTCATTCAATCATTATAAAAATTATTCAAACAAATTAACTAAACTTGAAACCCCATTAATCAGTTATCGTCGAATGGCCTGAAAAAAATTTATTAGGCATTTTTCTTACTAAGTCAAGCAAACAACAATCTTGATTCCAACTTAAGGTCATTGGAATCAAAACAACCATATGACATATCATACCACAACCAAACATCAAATCAAATCCTCCAAGTGGATCACACACATATAATTCAATAATACATAATCCTAACACTTAGGATTTACAAGACAACATACATATACTTTAAACCACATACATATCTACATTAATGTAGGATAGTAGTAATCTTCCCCCTTACCTCTTGTAGACACTTGGAAAGTCAAGTAATAGAAGGATGTTGTTCACCTAAAGCCTCAAGGTTTGAACCAACAAACCTTGCCAGGAACAATCAACAAGAAAACAAGTTAAAGATTGAAGAAAATCATCCTAGCACACTTGAACATAGTTTCGGCCAAGATAGAAAGAAATGGCTAGAGATCTCTAAATTTTTCAAGCTCTTGGACAGTGAAAATAGAAGTCATATGAAGATCATAGAAATTGATGTCACGTTAAAATGATTTTTCTATGATTTTCTAGGAATTTTCAAAGTTCTAGATCTAAGAATTTTAAATGATGATCATGGCATGAAAATCATGAAATGAATGAAAAAAAAAAAACATGATTGATAATGTATAAGAGAGGTTACCTCTTGATGAGGAGTAATGATCAAAACAGGCTTAGTTGAAAATTTGACAGCTTTGAGGGTGTGGTGGTGTTATGAGCATAGCTCAGTATTTACTCATCTAAAAATTACAAACTTTGGATTGTTAGAAAGGTAAGAAGGACAGGCACAACTTTTATGTTTAAGGTTTTGTTTGATTGAGATCAGAACAAGGGCGTAAAGAGCCTTATTTACACTGTTCTCTTGGGATGCTGAGGATTTTGAGCTGTTTTGGTAATTTGGATATATCTCCCAATATACTTATCCGTTTTTGGTGATCTTTAGTTCGTTGGAAAGAAGCTATTAAGAGGAACGACTTTCATGTAGAAAGTGTTTCGAGTTTCAGAACAGAAAATGGTCAGAATTTTGGTACAGTTTCGGATGAGTATGAGAATCAATGAAGTCTTTATGTGTTCTTAGAGAAAATGATGAACAACCTTCATGAAGAAGATGAAAAACTTGTGAAGGAGCAAAAATGAAATGGAGATAGACTTTTATAGAGGGGAGACCGTGGCTTCAAGGGACCAAATGGTCAAAAATGTTGTCATGGCAAACTTGGAGTTACAAGGAAAGATGGAGGGTATTTTGGACTTTTCACATATAAGTAATCATTATGCTATGAAATGAATATGTGGTGGAGGTACTCTTAGGGTGGTGTGGCTGAGTTTGTACCACAAGAAGGAAGAAGATATTTTTAGTTACAAATCATGGTTGGCTAACCTTGGTTGGAGTTAACTAGACATAGGTTAAGTTAGGGGTATTTTAGTGTATTCACATTTACTTGTCATAAATGCACATAAATGGCTATGGTGATTCATTATAGTGACTCATTCCTCTTGAGTCATCATGGATGACTCATCATTCTGTTCTCCCGGTATATCTCTGCACATTCGTGTCTGGTTCCGTTGTTTACCCGATTAGGGTTTTTGAGAGAAAGGTGATGAAATGAAATCAAAATGAAATGAGTTTGGTTTAGTGGAGGGTCTACACGAAATTAAGTAGATTTAGAGGGTATTTTGGGCAAATTTCACTTAGGGACACTCTTGGAATTTTACTTAAACATCAAGGGCATTTTGGTCTTTTTACATATAACCATCATTACTTGCATTTAATGCAAGATGACTAACCCCTATGACTCACCCCCATAGTCATCAAAGATGACGTATTGTGCTCATCCACCCGGCGTCGGGTTTTGTCTCTGCACCTCTGCTCTCGATTTCGTCGATCCCTGATCGTCGGGTACTTGCCCGATTACGTATAATAACCTATTTATTTTGAAAATTTTCAAAATAACCACTATCATTGGAAAAAATAAGAATCTTAACTGTTTCGTTCTCGGGTCAAAATTAGGTTTTCTTATCGGTAAAATCTTACGGTCAGTTAAAACGCAGACCGGGTTTTGTCTGAATTTTAAACCTAAATTTTTACCGTAAGCTTCTACCATAAGGTAGAGTATATCAAAAAATAATTTTCTAAATCTCAGATAAAAATATAAAGAATTAAAAATTCTACCGACAATGAAAAACAGTAAAAACGGGGTGTTACATCTTCGGTATCAAATTGTTTCTGCAGCAGCTCCCATACTTCCTTGCCAGTGGAATTGGTACTGTAATAATCATAAACATCATTAGATAAACCATTTAAAATGAAATTCTTACACATAAAATCATTTTCGTTCCAATTGTCCAATTCTTTCTATTGAGCATCTGTGAAATTCTCTGGTAAAATTGGCTTGTCAGTCGTGAGAATTGAGGCGACTTTGCGCACGATCAAGAAAAACAACATCTTATGTTTCCATCTTATGTAGTGAGCGCCTTCAAAACGAAATGACTTGTTGAGATCAACCGGGACAGAATCGTGTTCAGAAGTCATGGCAGAAAGATTCCGTCTTAAAATTATTGCTTCAAATGATGAACACGAACAAGAAACAGAAGGCTGAGTCACGGACTAGGTCGCTCTCTTTAAGACGTTTCGTGACTCTGCCTAGTTTATGCAACAGTGTATAGCCTCGTCGTCCCCAAGATAAAGCAGCCTCACCAGAAATATGATACTTCTTGTACAGAGAAGAACCACCAATAAACACCCTCACATACTTTACTGCTCGAAAACTTAGAAAAAGGGGATTCAAAGAAATTTTGGAAAAATCTATCTCAATATGATGTTCTGTATTACAAAAGGAGAAGCAAACATCGCAAGAGTGTTTTTCATTCAAATACGAGTCTAAAATAGCAAGTAAAAGGGAGGGGGGGGGGGGGGGGGGGGGATGGGACAAAACATGTCGGACAAGTTCACTTTGTATAAAATTTATGATATAATTTCATAATAGGTATGCATGAAGAACCCAAAATCAACTTAAGATGGAAATCAATCTCAATCAACATGTCACATATCATGGATATCATAAGCAAGATAACTTATTGTACTATGTACACATAGACCACATTATCTTTTCGTTGTGACAAACGATAATCATTTAAATTACTAGAGCATTAAGCTCATAGGCCGCACTATCTATTCGTTATGACAAACTGTATCTACAAAGACTATGATCACTCTACTCATAGGCTACATCCTCTCTTCGTTGTAGCAAACAGTATACACATGAACTATGAGAATTTAACTCATAGGTTGCATTCTCTCTTCGTTGCAGCAAATAGAAATCCATCATAGAGCTCATAAAGGACAAACAACACATAACTTCAACTAAATCATGATCATTACATTCAAACCAAGCTATCAGAATATACTTCACTTCATTGTTTCACATAATCAACAATATTACTAATTTGAAATGCAAGGTATATTATGGTCAGAACTTCTAACAATAACAAAAAATAATTTTAGAACCATGAAATCAAAATTAATAGAAAGAAACAACAATTTATAACAATATTCTTCATCTCCAAAATGCTCATAAAATCACCAACATGGTGTGGCACAGTTGGTAGATAACTGACCCCCTTAAGCATGTGGTTAGGGGTTCGATTCCTGACTGATGCGTATAGAAGAGCATCTGTCGGGAGAGGAAAAATGCCCATAAAATCAAGTTGCCCTCAAAATAGAATTAAATTGCAGCTCCTCCTTGTAAAAAAAAATATGTTTTAAAAATAATTTACTTCTCTCATATATAAAACATTATATGAAAATTTTCCACTAAGTAGATTAGCTACTCGCCATACGAAAGACCAACTCAATCTCTTGCTATACCTTCAGGACGAGCCACCAAAGTATTTTCCAACGAATCTGACCATCAACAAAATAACTTTGACCCTTAGCAAATTTATTCAAGGCCATACTAGCAATAACTAAAGAATTGGACAAAAGCCCCAAATTTACTGAACTTAGGGTTTCAAACGAACCGATGGAAAAAGAGATTATTCTACCCTAAACCATATCACTACTCATTCATGCTCAAATTCAACTTTAAATTTCATGAGTTATAGAGTTTTACCTCAAAGAGCTCTAAAGAAATAATTTTAGGGAGTGGTTAAAGCTCCTTCCAACCAAGAACATCAACATATAACTTTAATTTTTCGTGGGTGTAGGAGTTTTTGTGGAAATAAAGGGAATAAGGTGATGAGGGGAAGATGATATGGTTGGGAGAGATGGGGATGGGATGAATGAGAGAAATTTGAGGGAGAAGGGTTTTATGGGAGAGAGAGCACTGAGTGTGTGTGCCTTGTGTTTTTAGAAATACGGGACAAGCAAACACACAGACACCAAGAAAATAATTCTTTAAAATAGTCAAAAATTACATACAGAAATTATACTAAGCTTTAAATTACTTCAAAATGATATTTTTTAGGCAAACTAACTAACTTTCAATCCATCTCCCAAATTAAAAGGAATGTAAGAGACTCGGGCTAGGTTTATGTTCCCTAAAACGTTCTAACCGCATCCTCTATTTTATAAGCAACTACTCTTCTATTAGCATTAAGATATTAAAGTTGAAATTTAAAGCAATTATTATTATTTGAAGCTCGTTACCGCATTAGAGAAAAAAAAAACTGTTTAGCATAAACTGCATAATCTATTGAATAGACAGTATAAACTAAACATAAAAAATCAAACAAACAAACTCATCACCCAGAAACAACCATGCCTCCATGATTTAAAATTGAATAATGCTATACAAGTAAACCAACAAAACTAATAGGAACACAATATACTACAAGAGGCATCACCTGCTGCTTCTAGATCAGCATGTATACAAAGATCTTCTTGACCTTTAATTATCATTTCTCTATATCAGTTTTGTGCATGCCCTTAAATTTAGCAACATATGCGTGTCCATGAATCATGCCTCTGTTCAATTTAATTAGCAGTAGATGGTATTTGTGAATACCATATTTTGTCTGGGCTCTCCTTTTTTATTAAACTTTTGATTTTAAATTTTGATTTAAATTTTTAATTTTATTTTTTGTTTTTTTAAACTAAAAAATAAAATAAATAAAAAATAAATCAATAGGTTCAAGAAAAGATAAAATGGGTGATGTTTTTAGTCTTTTTGGCCTAGACTTGTCCAAACCTAGATCCAACCCAAACCCATTTTCTTCCTCACTTGAGACACCCCTCTCCAAACCCTAGCAGCCACATTTTCCCTCCAACAATTTTGAATCTGATTTCATTAGACAAATCCCATGATTCTAGCAAGGGAGGCTCATTACTTTCCATTTTTGTTTCAAATCAAAGCTCTAATTGTGATTCTTACAGATTTTCAGTCAGAGAATAAGATCAAAATTGACAATATAAATCACAAGATAGACTCCAAAACAATAGAGAATCAGAGGAAAATTTCTGAGCAAGAACAAAAAAAAACCGGAGAGAAAGGGAAAAAAACCTTAAAAATGTCTCTGAAAGTATGCTGAACATAGAGTGAAAATACACAGAACAACCTGTTACCAAATGGCTTCAATCTCGGGGGCGGGGGGTGAATTGAGATCTTAAAATTTGTGTCCCCCTTTTGTGACCTAGACTAATTTTTGAGAAATTGTATAATGATAAAGGAAGGGGAAATCACACAATCAGTTTATATTGGTTCAATCACTCCCTTTAGTGACCTACATCCAGTCCCCACAATACATTTGTGAGTATTTTTCACTAAAGCAAATCCAAGCTTTACAAACTTGAGCACTCTTCACTTGGGATCCCCCACCCATGTGCAAGAGCCTCTAAATCAAACCAAGGGATACCTCACCCTTGTTACAATCACAAACTAGAGAGATTCCTCACTCTCTTTAACCAACAAAATCAAGCAAAAAGGATCACAACGAAGAATACCTCAAAAGGTTGAATCAATACAAGATGAAGCACACTATGACTCTTGTGTAGGATTGGTTCAAATCTTGATCTCAAGAGTGAAAGATTGATTAATGAGGTTAGAGTTGTTGTTCAAGTGTTCTAAGAGTAGTATCCTAGGGTTTTCAGAGCTACTGTAGTGTATTTATAGTGGGGTGAAAATATGATCGTGTTGTACAGCTGTCACACATTTTCTGCACTTTCTGCGACGTATAATCGATTACGAGTCTTCTTGTAATCGATTATATAGGCCCAAAATAATCTGTTATGGCCTGACAGATAATCAATTATCAGCTTTCTGCTAGAACTTAAAAATTCAAAAGATAATTGATTATGAGGCCTCTGTTTGCTGTTATGATTTTCCAGAAACCAATAATCGATTATGGACTTCAATATAATCAATTATAACAATTATTTTAGTAGAAAAATGATGTTTTTCAACCTTAAGAACATTCTTAACACTTATGGAAATCATTTTTAACCTTTAGCTCATTTCATGAATTATTGAAATCATTTTTCTAAGTCCTTGAAAAAACCTTAATCCCATTTTCAATTTTAAATCCAATTTTTAGTTATTTCAATTTTAATAGCCAATCCTACACTTGAATCTTACAAATAATCCTAAAACCAAACTTAAACTATATATACCCTTGAAGTTCTTCTCTTGGTCTTGGATGATCTTTCTTTGATCTTGCACTTTCATTTTCTCAATTAATTGTTTTGCTTTTGTTGCCCATCATCAAAATTAATTTCCTGAAAGTACATAGCATCCACATTCTCCCCCTTTTTGATGATGACAAAACAATATTGAGATTTTTGGAAAAACTTAGGTGGGAGGTTACTTACAAATGTCATATAAAATATAATCAGAGTGGTAAGCACATATGAGAAGCATGAAGTGTAAAAGCTCCCCCTTACTAAGTGCATATATCAATGGGGTTTAAAAAGAAGTTTAAAATTTAGAGCCTCCCCCTTACTTTGTGCCATATAATAAATATATAAAAATTAATTCCAATGACCCAAGAAATGCTATTTAAGTCACTTTGCATTCAAAGAATTTTCAAGTTCAAGTGCATTGAGAAAATGGCATAACTACGTTTTTCCAAACATACAAATATATCCATTCAACCATATATTCATCCCTATCTTCATCCAAATTCATTCAAATATATTTTTGTCTATTTCAAGCAAATAATCCTTCCAATTGTCATTCAACCATCCATATATTCCTTCCAATCTATTTCCATTCAATCAAATCAATTATGGATTCAGACATGTTCATTCATTCATATCAATTATCCAAGCATATGGATATTCATCCAAATGTATCTATTTCATACAAAAATAATCCAATGCATATAACAACAATCTATCCAATGCATATCTCTCCCCATTTTTGTCATTATCAAAAAAAATTCTAATCATTCAACCATGGTACCTATCTTTCAAAACTTTCAACATCTACAATTATCCATACCATTAGCATCCACATTGGCATCCATCCAAAATTAAAACGTCATACAAAGTGATTTCCAAAATTCATCCACATTAGGAGTTCATAACCCATTCACACATGGCAATGATAAAATAAAGCATCCAAACAAATTTAAATATTCCATCATTCAACATGAAAACCAAAGGCATAACCATCCATAATCATAAACATCC
Source organism: Sophora flavescens (assembly GCA_030762895.1). Lineage (NCBI taxonomy): Eukaryota > Viridiplantae > Streptophyta > Magnoliopsida > Fabales > Fabaceae > Sophora > Sophora flavescens. The sequence continues at coordinate 4,709,117 of CM061062.1, forward strand.
ATTATCATAGGTCCTAGAGAAATAAACTAGTCGTCCATAAAGAGTCTTAGAGCATAGCTAAATAAGAGTACAACCAAGGTCAAACACTAACATCCAAACAACATAAGATGAAAAACATAAAAAGCAAGATAATTGAGCTATCAATCGAAAAAGCTATCCCCAGGTGGTGCAGACATATCAGTCGGAGCAACGAAATTATCGTGAGAAGAGCTGCCATGTTGTCGCTCAAGAAAATCGAAGCGCTCTAGCATCTCGAGGCGCATCTCCCGCATCTTGGTGAATATCCTCTCCAAAGGATCAACACTTGAGGAGGCTGCATCTTGGTTCCCTCTAGCATCTCTATTTGCAGCTTGGTTCCTCCGGTTATCTCTATCTTTAGCTTCCTTAAGCCTTCGCTCTAATTCTTCAAACGACATATTCGAGGTCCATTCTTCATAAGAGACTGAGCCAAGGTGGGGATAAACCTAATCACCATCTATCTGCTTCATGTTCATGTGATTTATAGAACCAGCAGTGAACAATGTGTGTGATTTTTCTGTTTTGATTTTGATTTCACCCTGCAGTGGAACATTGAAGTGTTCCAAAATTCAAGTGATTTGCAGAGCATATGGCAGATTTGTCCCTTTCTTGATTTTGGCTTCATTCATATGATATGCAACAAGGTGTGCCCAATTGACTCGCCTTTGGGTTTTAATGATCCACATCAATAAGATTTGGTTATGATTAACTTGTGCATAATTCCCATATTTTGGAATAAGAATATGCACAATACTGTAGTGAATCAGCCTATTCTGAACGGTGAGTGATTTAGCGAGAACGGGTTTGGTGAAACCAGCCTCTAAGTGCTTGAAGTTATCAAGGACCTTGTCAGAATCAAAATCAGTCCAATGCGTAGGGGGTTTAAAATCAAGACATATATCCCCATCAGTGGGCAGATTTACAATATTCCCAAATTCTTCTAAGGTCATTTCTATCTTAACCCCTTTGACTTCAAATATCAACAGACCAGCATCTTCTATAAATCTTATATTGGTATAAAAAGCTTTGAATGGTTCCTCATAATATGGACCCTTGAATTTCATAAAATCAATGAGGTCTAGTGTAACACCTCAACTTGGTTACATCACATATAAAAGTTATACACGTCTGATTATTATATGTGTATCAGAATAAACAAACCACATCATTTCAATAAAACATGATTTTGAAAACTTAATAAAATCTCTTCAAACCAGCTTGTTTCTTACAATAAATTACATTTTTACATCAAAATACTAAAATACATAACTTAACAACTTTGACATGTGATTGGGCAACTAACTACTTCTCTAATCTTCCATGTCTTCATCTTCACTTTCTCTCGTTCATCCTTGCTAAAACCTGCATCCACATCTGGTTGCACTACTAATGTGAGACTATGTCTCAATGAGGAACTACAATCATTTAATAAAACAGTAGTACAATCAGTCGGAGGAACTCCAGAAAATCACCTCAAGCTAACATCAATACTATAACCATGAAAAATATATACTCTATAATAAACATACTTGTATGCTTTTACCTCAAACCTTAGCATAAAGTACTTTATACCTTTACATCAAACTTTGTCATAAAATACTTTTTATGCTTTCACATCAATCTTATATTCTAATAAAGCACCATATCATAGGAAACATCATAAATATCATTATAACATCATAGGTTATAATAGAACATCATCTCCTATGAAACATCATGAATATCATTATAACATCACATATGCATCAACATGAATAACCTTATAATCTCATCACATAGGGAATGTATCCTCAACCTCTTTGGCACGTGAGCTCACTACCTATCAGGGCGTCCCACTGCCTTACCTCAATGCAAATGCCATGAAAATGACCCTCAACCTCACAATAAGCACATTCCCTTAACTTAACATTCATAAATAACTTCATAATAACATCATATAGCTTCTAATGACCTTCAACATTATAATAATTTCATAGAACATTAACTTATATATTAACTTTAAACTTTTCATGAAAAGCAAATTATTTATAAATCATATAGCATTTATGAAGCGTAAAACCTTTAACATTTTCAACAGACAAATCCTTTCATATCTTTTAAGAAATCATTCACCAAAACATCATTTTAGACATTTTCTTCATAATCATCAACATTTAAGAAAACCCATGGTTCATGCATTACATCAAACACCTAGGGTGCTGTCACTTTTCTCACAAGGAGAAGTAACTTCAAAGAGCCTAAATACTCATGAAACTCTCTCATATAATGTTCCCTTCTTACAGCTTATCTAATAATCAACAATATAAAGATGGGTTTGGTTATCTTGAGTTCGTTAAATCTTCCTTCAAAAACATATCCCTTGAAAATAAGCCCCATGCATGTATAAAGCTTCAAGGACATCAATAATCTAACATCCTCAAGCATAAAATCCTTCAAATTTACCCTAAAGCCTTCATACATACATTTTCTAGCATAAACAACTTATTAAAGCTTAGAGGAGGTTTAAAGATTGTAATTCCTCACCTCACTTGGAGATCTTAAATCCTTGCACCTTTTGCTCCTCATCATCTTCTTATTCTCTTCCTCAGCTTCTTGATCTTCAACCTCCGAGTAGCTTAATCTTTCTCTAATCCTTGTTATCTTATTGATTTCCTTGAATTTCCTTCATTTCCATGCATTTCCCTCACTTTCCCTCTCTTCTCTCTCTAGAATACGATTTCCAAACCCTAGAAGACCATTTTTTGCGTTTCTGGTTCGGACAGGGTATTTATAGAAGTTCTGCTGTCATAATCGATTATTGAACAGGATAATCAATTATTTTTCAGCATATAATCGATTATGGAAACTCAATAATCGATTATTTGGGTTCATTTCCTGTTCTTTCAGTTCCAGCGAGCTCATAATCGATTATGTAATCGATTAATTATATACATTCTGGACCCGAGGTTCTCAAACCAGGGGGCTTCTAATCGATTATGAGGGTTTCTATAATCAATTAATTGTTGTCTGTTTGTCATTTTGATATTCCAGAGGACCAATAATCGATTATACTTAGAACATAATCGATTATAACACTCAAAAACCAACTTTTTACTTGTTTTAACCATCTCTAATCAATTATAATCCTCCAAAACATCCTTAGGATATAAACTCAAACTTAGATAAAGGTCTTCAAAACATTGGGATGTTACATCTAGATTTACTAGTTTGTTAAAAAAACGGAACCCAGTTTGCTCGCAAAACCAATCATAATCTAATAGCATAGGTTTGTCTAGACTCCTAGTAGCAAAATTTTCCTTAAAGTTGTGGTACTGGATATTTGAGGTAAAGTATTTACCTACGAGAGAAACTGGCCGAGGTGCCGGAGTTTGAGCTTGCTCTTGTGGTGGCTCAGATGATTGTCCTTGCTCCATGGAGGACTTCTTCTGTTTGTTTGGGGGTTTGGAAAACCCAAAAGGCTTTTGATTTGGCATGATTGAGTATGTGGGTAGTGATAACTATGACCAAAAATGAAGATTTGGAGGAGGAAGCTAGTGATGGGGCACGGTTTTGAGGGGTAGAAGTTGAGGTTTGATGTGTGGGTGATGATGAAAGTGAAGAAGAATGGAGTTTTTAGTGAGTGGGTATGAGTAAAAATGAATATTTGAGGGAGAGGAAGATGGTGGAGGCATGGTTTGTGGAGTTTGAGTGGTGGAGGCGTGGTTTGATAGATTTTGTGTGAGGGGAGAAGGAAAATAAAGGTTTTGGTGAGTGGGTGCTGATGAAGATGGAGGAAAATGATGGTTTTAGAGGATGGGTCTTGGTAGAGGTGAATAAAAATGGAGGATTTGTGGTGGAAAAGGTGGAGGCGCGATTTTGGAGAGAGGAGGAAGGAGGAGACGGCACTGAAAAGAGGAAGAAGATGAAGGCTGCATGTGAAAAACCCTATATTTCCCTTTTATGTGCCGCGATTTAATCGATTATAGAGGGCCATATAATCGATTATCGCGTGTCTGTCTCCTCTAATTTTGCTCAGCTGAAGCTAATAATCGATTACAGGAAGAGTGATAATCGATTATCTGCCTTCAGATTTGTAATTGTTGTTGCCCAGAAGCTCAATAATCGATTACAGAGGTTTAAATAATCAATTATTGTTGTCAGATTTTCACAGAACATAGTTTTTTTTTTACACTTCTTTGGTTCTACAACCCTATGCTTATGTGTTTATTACTTGACATTTAATTTCAACCAATATTTTTGTGAATTGTGTGACAATTTAATTATGATAACTATTGGAACCAAAGTGATTTGGATTAATAATCTGAGTTTTGATGTTAACAAAAAAGATTAAATTTGCATGGCAATGTTTAATTGAGATTTAACATGCTTTATGTAGTCTTGCAGGAATGTTAAAATTATAGAAGTTATGGAAATCTTGAATAAAGGTTCCTTATATCTGCTTGGACTGAGAAAGTGAATTCGCGTCCATTCATGTAGACGAGCTGCTCAAAACATTGGTGATTTTATTTATTTAATATAATTGAGTAGACGGGAAAATAAAATGTTCTCAGTAGACGGGAACGTTAGTTTCAATGACTAGATAAGCTTAAAATGCCATGTCAGTAGGTGGAGATCAAAATAACTCATTGAAATATAGCAAGTCCAAAGACTGGACGATAGACGAGAGGACATGCCACTTCAGCAGACGAGCGAAAATAAAAATGCTAGTCCATAGACTTGATTTCACCCTGAGCGTGTAGACGCAGATCTTAAGTAGACGAGCTCCTTTTGTATAGGTTTTCTTATGCTCCATCTAGCTTAGTAAATACTACCCCGACCACATAGAAATATTTATTTCAAATGATTGATAGTTATTTCAAATGAATGATTGGTCCTTTCTATCCGTCTTATCTGTTTTAATACTTTATTTTCTTGTGAGAGAAACATAGTACCATCAAGGAAATGCAGAAAGCAACATAGTACAATGGGAAATGCAAAACGCTCTGTACTATGTCACCTTTTTCTGCTTGAATAACTGGAATTTTTCACAAAGGAGGAAAGACAGTTTTTCAAGTTGCAATTGCTCAGAGATATGTCACTCCATTTTGTGCAAAAGTGATAACCAATAGTACATTTCACAATGGCCACGATCAAGCTATCAGTCACAACAGATATTATGCATTTAATGCTATCGCTAAACGGGTATATTAAAATCAACTGTTGATTTTCAAGTGAAGAAGAAGGTCACTATAAATAGAAGACCTCAATCACTGAAGAACAACTTTTGCCAGACCGAACTTTTGCAAGATAAATTTTTGCTAATCCACAAACTCTATTTTTTCATTCATTTCAAGAGGAAAAGTCTGTACTTATTTATTTCTGAATATTGTTGCAATATTCAACCGATCTTAAACTTTCATATCCTCACACAAAGTGAGTTAGAAGATCATAAGCAAACAATCTCTTTGTTAGAGTTAGAGCCTGAAGAGGCTTGGTAAAAAATGAATACTTGTAGCCTGGAGAGGTGTTGAATACTTGTTGTAATCTATTTGGAACAATATTGGAGTAAAACCTTCAAGTCGAAGGGACTGGACATAGCTCTTGGTTGGAAGAGAGTGAACTAGGATATATCACTTGCGTGAATCTTCTAATCCCTTAACTCTTCAATTTTATTTGCTCTTACTAACTTTTGGGAATTTGATCTTGTTTTTGTTAAGTTCTTTAAAAGATCATTTTCTGTGTGTCTGCTTATGTCTTTTATTCTTTGTGTGAGAAAATAAGTTTTGAAAAAGGTTGTTTTCGAAAATTATTAACAAACACAATTCAACCCCCCCTTCTTGTGTTTGCCTTTCTCAACTTCAGTTGGTATCAGAGCTCAGCCTCGAAAGGGTTGAGCATCTAACAAGTGCTGAGGGAGTACGATCCAACAACCATGGATGCAGAAGGACATGCTATCAACAGACCTCTTCTCTTTGATGGAACTAATTATGACTACTGGAAGAAGAGGATGATGGCCTTCTTGGATGCACAGAACGTAGATATATTTGTGTTGATTGAAACCAGCTACACAGATCCAAGAGGTGAAGCTGGAGCTGCTGTCCCTAGAGCTCAATGGATTCAAGAGCAGAAAACTCAACATCAGCTCAATCTAAATGCTGAGCACTATCTCATGTGTGCTATTACTAGATCTGAACATGACAAGGTTCACAGCTGCAACACTGCCAAAGAAATCTGGGATACTCTTGCCCTATCTCATGAGGGTTCTTCTCAAGTAAAGGAATCAAAGATAAGCATGCTGGTACACTAGTATGAAACAATAGATTAGATGTTTGGAAGATTTCAAACTATCACAAACAGTCTCAGATCTCTTGGAAAAACTTATGAAAAAAGAGACCATATTAGAAAGATTATGAGAAGTTTATCCTAGCAATGGAGACCCAAGGTTACTGCTATTCAGGAAGCCAAAAACCTGAATACTCTTTCTCTAGAAGAGCTTCTTGGATCTCTCAAGGTTCATGAGCTAGAACTGAATGAAGAAGACAACTCCAGAAAATGAAAGTCTATTGCCCTAAAGGCAAAGAAAACAAGTTCATCAAAAGTTCTCAAAGCTGCTAAAACTTCAGATGATGCTGAAACTTCAGACAGTGATGAAGGATCAGCTGAAGATGAACTATCTTTCATCTCCAGCAAGATTCAACACATGTGGAGAAAGAAATGTGGCTTCAGGAAGAAGCAGTTCAACAAGAAGTTTTCCAAGGAGAAATCAGATTTCAAGGAAAAAGGTCCACCATTGTGCTTTGAATGCAAGAAACCTAGACATTTCAAAGCTGATTGTCCTGATCTGAAGGACAAAAAGAAGTTCTTCAAAAAGAAGAAAGGTTTAATGGCTACCTGGGAGGATCTAGATCTATCCTCATCTGATGAAGAAGATGAAGCTGAAGAAGAGACAAATATCTACCTCATGGCTGACACGGCATCAGAAAGTGAATACACTGATGCTGAGGTAATGGACTCTGACCCGTCCACTCTTCAAAATACATTTGATGAACTATTGCATGATTCGTCCATATTGTCTCGTGTTTAAAAGTCTCAAAAATAAGTTCACAAAATTATCAGAAGAATATAATAAGGTTTACATGGAAAAACAAAACCTTAAAGGTGAAAATGACAAACAAAACCTTGTAGGTGGCTCAGATAAGCTCAGTTTCATTCTAAGGAATTCTAGGTCACCTGATGATAAATCTGGCCTCGGTTATGACAAGGAGAAGCATGAAGCATCTCACAAAAATTCAAAACTACATACACATCATAGAGCTTCAAAAGCTCCAGATAAACATGTTAAAACTAAGTCAGGCCCTTCCAACACCTTTTTCAAAGTGTGTGGAAAAAATGGGCATGTCACATCCATATGCATACATAACAAACATGCTAAACATTCTAGTCCAGTGAAAACTAACAAGAAAGGACCCAAGTCAGTTTGGGTACCTAAAGATAAGATAATACCTGTTGCAGATCTGCTTAACAACAGGAAAGAAAAAAACATCTTGGTACTTGGATAGTGGGTGCTCACGTCACATGACGGGAGAAAGGTGTATGTTCCAAGACCTTAGACACAAAGATGGTGTCTGGGTTACATTTGGAGGAAACCAGAGAGGGAAGATCGTTGGTATAGGTAAAATTGGTAAACATCCTTTTCCCTCCATTGATAATGTTCTTTTGGTAAATGGTTTAAAACATAATCTGCTGACCATAAGTCAATTATGTGACAGTGGATATGCTGTTTCTTTTGATAAAAACATGTGTAATGTCAAGAAAAATGATGGATCAATTTTATTCACTGCTAAAAGGCAAAACAATCTGTATAAGATTGACTTGGAGAACCTTTCAAATCAAAGTTTCTCATGTCTAGTGTCCATTGAAGATGAGCGATGAATTTTGCACAAAAGGCTAGGTCATACAAGCCTGAGATTAATCTCAAAGCTAAACAAGCATAGCCTCGTGAGAGGGCTACCAAACCTGAAGTACAAATCTGATGCTCTCTGTGATACATGTCAAAAGGGAAAACAAGTTAAGGATTCTTTTGAATCTAAGAATGTTGTTAGTACCAATAGACCACTAGAACTGCTACACCTTGATCTTTTTGGTCCAACATGGACTACTTCTGTCAGTGGTAAGAAATATGGTCTAGTCATTGTAGATTACTACTCTAGATGGACATGGGTTATGTTCCTAGCTCACAAGGATGAGTCTTTCAAGGTCTTTTCTATATTCTGCAAACGTGTACAGAATGATAAAGGCATATGTATTACTTCAATCAGAAGTGACCATGGGGGAGAGTTTGAAAATGAGCCATTTCATAAGTTCTGTGAAGAAAGAGGTATTCTTCACAACTTCTCAATACCTAGAACACCACATAAAAATGGTGTGGTAGAGAGAAAGAACAGATCTCTTCAAGAGATGGCTAGAAATGCTCAATGACAATTCTGTCCCTAGACACTTATGGATCAAGTCGTTAACACTTACGCTTACATTCAGAACAAAATAGACATTAGACCAATCTTGAACAAGACTCCTTATGAATTGTGGAAAGGACAAAACCTAACATTTCATATTTTAACCATTTTGGTTGTAAATGTTATATATTAAATACTAAAGAAGATCTAGGTAAGTTTGATGCAAAAGTAGATAACTGACGTTGAAAGTGTTACTTATAACGTCAGTTAATTAATATAACTGACGTTAAAAGTGATACTTATAACATCGGTTGTTTTAAACAACCAACATTATAAGTATTTTTTTAAAAACAAAAATACTTTTAATGTCAGTTGAATAGAGAACTGACTTTAAAAGTGTATTCATTAACACAATTCAGTATTCTGCACCAAACATTTATACTTTTGACTACTGTGCTAACTTCCCATGCGCCTTGTAACTTAATCCTCTTAATGAACATTAATTTTTTAGCAAGTAACCACACTCAATATTGAAGAAAAAAAGGCATTCTTATCTTTATATATAAAAGTACCATTCTTCCTCTATATGACACACACTTTCGTTTTTCTAGCTGTAGCTGCTTCACAATATGGCTCTGCCATATTAGAGATTATTATTCTTTCCTATTCCTAGACTCAAAGGTTTTTGTCTTAATGGTCAAACAACTTCTGAGGTTGTGTAAATCACATAACATGGATGATAAGGTTGCGTAAATCACATAATGTGATTTGCTCACCTTATCTAAAGTAATCAGAAGCAATCAAAAGTATGGTATATCTAAGTGCCTTTGTCACCTCGGCTTTGGTAGCAAGTGACTGTGGCTAGGACATGGCTTCTGATCAACCCAAGCACATGAAACAGATGAAGCCTCATCAAGAACGGAGGCTGGGCAGAAACGTTTTTATTTTTTAGGGTTAGGTTGTAGAAACTTTTTTATTTTTTAATCATGTAGCTTGTATCTTATGAATCACTTCAATGAGATCCGATTTGAGTATATAATTTGTATTTTATTAATTTTTTATTTTACTTCGTACATGAATTTATTTATTAATTCAAGAGTAGAAAAATAAAGTACTCGTAAACATGCAAATACTGAAACTTTGAGGGTTTAGCAAGTAACCACACGCAATACTGAAACTTTTTTAGGGTTTAGGGAGTTACCTACTTTCAGAGTTATGACAATGTCTCGGTTTTTTCTTTCCATTCGATGTGCATGGTGGCTGAGAATGAGAGGGAAAGAGATATTAGTTAGGGTGCAATGTTTAAATTTAAAAAGAGAGAAAAAGAGAGTTAAGATCAAAGAGAGAAAGAGAGGAAGGGACTACCTGCATCTAGGTTTGAGAGCTTTGCGTTCGCCCTCTATTTGCATCTAGGTCTCTCTGCGAGAGAGGAAAGAGCTCTGCGTTCGCCCTCTACTCTGCATCTAGGTCGGGAACGAGACATTGAGGAAGGGGTGGAGAGACTAATAAGGAACTTGAGGGTTTCATAATGAAATGAATAAGGTTTATGAAATGAAAGGGGGTTTCTGTTACTTCAGTTGTTTAAACAGTTGACGTAAAAGATACACTTTTATGTAAGTTATTTAAACATCTGAAGTAAAAAGTGTATCTTTTACGTCAGTTTTTTAAACAACTGAAGTAAAAAGTGACTCCCATAACTTTTAACATCAGTTATTTAAATAATTGATGTTAAAGGTGATTTAAGTGACCCTGATAATTACAATTCTGCCACTGCCTCCTTTTTAACGTCTAAGTTTTGGTTAACCGACGTCAACATTTCCTGCTTATTACATATTTTGTACTAGTGCAAGTTTGATGACAAGCAGCCTGATAAGAAACTATCAGAGTTAGATGAAGCCTTTGCAGATCTTGATCTAAATATCTCAGGAGATACAACAGAGGTAAAAGCTGATGATCTAGTGGACGAACCTCCTCAACATCCAGAAACCTCCACTTCTCAACATGATACTGTTCAGAGATCTTGGTACTTCAAAAATTATCATCCACAAGATCAGATCATTGGAAACACCAATGATAGGATAAGAACCAGATCAACTTTCAGAGAGCAGGAAGATTCTACACTAGTCTCCAAGTTGGAACCAAAGACGGTAGACGAGGCTCGGCTGGACAATGGATAGATTCTAGCTATGCAAGAAGAACTGAATCAGTTTGAAAAAGTGATGTTTGGACTCTGGTACCCCTGCCTAAAAACAAATCAGTTATTGGAACAAAGTGGATTTACAGAAACAAACTAGATGAGAATGGTAAGGTGGTAAGAAATAAAGCAAGACTTGTTGCCCAAGGTTACTCTTGTTGCTAGATTAGAAGCAATTAGAATTTTACTTTGTTTTGCTGCACATCATAGCATTATGCTTTATCAAATGGATGTTAAGAGTGCTTTTCTAAATGGATTTATTAATGAAGAAGTATATGTAAAGAACCTTCGGGTTTTGAAAGTGACACCCAACCTGAACATGTATATAAGCTTAAGAAAGCTTTATACGGCTTTAAACAAGCCCCTAGAGCTTGGTATGATAGACTAAGTTCATTTCTAATGGAAAATGACTTTAATAGAGGAAAGGTTGAAACAACCTTGTTTAGAAAGTCCATTAAATCTAATTTCATAATTGTGCAAATATATGTTGATGATATTATATTTGGTGGTACTAATGAATCTCTGTGCAAAGAGTTTTCTAAGTTAATGCAGAAAGAGTTTGAAATAAGCATGATGAGAGAACTCAAATTCTTCCTTGGACTTCAAGTTAAACAAACTATGGATGAGGTGTACATCCATCAAACCAAGTATACAAAGGAACTCCTAAAGAAGTTCAAAATGGATGATTGCAAGCGATTGAATACCCCTATGCACCCCACATCCATACTGAACAAAGATGATAAAGAGAAAAAGGTAGATCAAAAGGTATATAGGGGTATGATAGGATCTCTTCTATATCTCACCGCGTCAATACCTGATATTATGTTCAGTGTATGTTTGTGTGCTCGATTTCAATCTGATACTAGAGAATCTCACTTATCAGCAACTAAGAGAATATTTAGATATTTGAAAGGTACTACCAATCTGGCTTTGTGTTTTAAGAAAAATGAAGATTACAGATTAGTTGGTTTCTGTGATGCTGACTATCACTACAAAAAAAAGCTCATTTAGCGACCGAAAATAGTGACTGAATTTGTTGGTTGCTGTTTGCGACCGAAATGGCGACCGATTATAGGATCTAAATCAAACACTGATTCGAGTTGATATTGCAACCGAAATAGCGACCGAAATAGAGCGTAGCAGAGGTATCAGTCTCTATTTCGGTCGCAAAATAAAGGAAAATAAAAGTAAAAAATTTATGACTTTTTAGCGACCGAAATGGCGACCGAGTAAAATGCAACGGTTAAAATTTATTTATAGTTGCGATCAATATTAAATCGGTCGCTAAACGGAACGTAAAAAATTAAAATAGAGCGTGTTAGCGACCGAATTTTAAATCGGTCGCTGAATTTATGAATTCAAATTTCAAATTAACCCATTTAGCGACCGATTTAGCGACTGAATAATTCGGTCGCTAAAACTAAAATCCCTAAATCGCGAGCCCTTCCCCTTTCTTCCCCATTTCTCTCATTTCTTCTCTTTTCTTCTCTCTTGCACGCTCTGCTCCTCCCTGCCACCACGCGACGTCCGTGCTCCGATCACCGCCAGGCCACCTCCGGTGAGTGATTCCACCTTCCCTCTCTCTCTCTCTCTGTCTCTGTCCCTGTAGCGCACCTGAGTCGCCTCCCTTGAGCCACCACTGTCCACAGCTCCGGTGACAGCACCACCACCAAGGGTAAGCTACCTTGTCTTCTCTCCTCTTCTCTCATTCTCTGTTTCTCTAACAGAATGGATATTTGGTAGCAGGGTAAGGAAATTAATGTAGAAGGTGGTGTAGTCATGGAAGGGAATGGGAATATAAAGGAAATGGAGGATGGTGGAAGGGGTATGAGATCATTTGAAGTAAATAGGGGTGACTAAAGCCATAGGGCAGAGATAGTTTCTTTCTCTGGTATTTTTTAATTTTTCTATACTCTTTTCTGCATTCATAGCTTCTGTTCTCTACAATTGGAGTTTGTTGCTTATCATTGTTTTACTATTTCTCTTATTACTACCAGTTCCTATCATAACGTCAGTACTCACTCCTAGATCTTTTCTATTTGTTGTGGAAATATGTATGTTACCATGTAAAAATACTGGATAAGTAGAAAAACCAACATCCGAACCACGATCTCTGATGATGCATTAATGGAGCACTCGAGAGTCAAAAGTACTTGCTAAAATATGATCGAGTTTAATTAATTGGTGGAGGAGGTTGATATGCAAGAAGGATAAATGATTTAAATATCCATTTTCATTGTCGAGTTTAAGTCCCTATTCTTGCCTAAATCTGTCATGAAGGCAGTGTATATATAGTGTAGAGTGGAGCTCTTTGGTTGAGGAAATCTTTGCTCAGGTTAAGATCATAAAATTTGTACTGGTGAGGGGGTCATACTGGATTTTTTTTCCCCTGGTGTCCTGGGAATTGGTTCTTTGGATCTCGTCTGTAGAGGTTTTCAAGAGTCAGGTGTGCCTTTGAGTTATAGTTTTGGTGTTTTTTTCATAATTTTCTTATATGGTTTCGATATATGTTCTATTTGATGTATATTAGTTTTGGCTTTGTTTTGTAAGTCGTGTGGAGTTTCTCCTGCCGGGTCCTAGTTTGTTTGCTATATGTTGTGTGTGGCTAGCAGATATTTGGTAATTGTGGCCTTGCTGTGTTCACGGGCACTACAACTTGATAGAAAAGCTGATTTTCTAATGTCTTGTCCTTTTTTTTTGTGCTTCTCTACTTGAGAATGTTCCCAAAAAAAAATTAGAGGGGAGTGAATATACTGAACATTATTTTCTAACTCTAGAGTGGATGGTCAGGTTCTTCTGTGCTTTGTTCTTAAAGTATTTGTTTCTGTGCTTCTCAATTTTACCTGTTTGGATGCTAAGTTGATCTTCACCAGTGTTTTTGTATACTGAAAAGTAGGTGTCATATGTAATGGATAGCTTGGACTTTGGTTATGAGATTTGATGTTTCTGTTGGAGTGATGCTCTACTACAGAAGTGGCCTCAACTATAATTGAAAGTGGGAACATAGGATCATGGGATGCAAGTGCTGAATGAGGGTTCCTTTAGTTTTGCCTAATGGGGGATGATACCTGGGTGTTTGTTGTGTATAAGATTTGGTAAAGTTGTTATTGCTCGCAGGTTATAAGAAATTATGAAGGGGCATGGTAATGCAAAACATGGCAATGATAGTTGAAATTTTAGTTTGCTTGGGACTTTTATTCGTGTAGAATCGGCCTAAGGTGGGGCAGAACATGTTCTGTGTGTTTGGCATGGATGTCTTTATTTTTGGGTCCTACGGGCTTTATGTGATGGGGAGGAATGTGGAGACAAAGTGCAAAATGTTCTTGTTGATAATCCTCTAAATTTCCATGTTCGGAGACAACACCAATAGCATCTGTAGTAATAGCATATATATGAATGTTAAAAGCATAAATGAATGTATTAAGTCCAAATGTTGTCATTTCAGCTCTGACACGATTATTTTTATTGATGCATTATAGGTCCTTGTCTGATCTTCGTTGTCCGCGGCTCCTCCCTTATCCTTACTTGGTTTTGCTTTGTCGAATAGGTAAGTTCTCTCAATACTCTCTTTTAAGGTTTTGCTTTGTCTAATAGGTACTGATATGTGTGGTGCTTCTAATGTATTATGTGAATTATCGTGTTGTTTGGTAGTGGAGAGCTGAGCTCGATAGTAATATGCATGTGTTTGTCAATATGTGTTGTTTGTTAGTGGAGAGCGGAGCTCAATAGGATGTGATCCTGTCCGAAAAGCGGGATGCTGGTTGTGTGCTGATAATTTAGAAATTATGCACGTGTTTGACAATTAACTGCTACTTGTTAGTGGAGAGCAGAGCTCAATAGGATGTTTGCTACAATATTTAATCTAAGTTTGTATTGATTTACGCTGCAATTTATATAAGCTCAACGATGTTGCAATATTTATAGGTTAATGGTTTTATTTTCTGTTAGATTTAATAATTAATTTACGAAAGCCTTAGTTTCCTATTTGAGATTCAATATTAATGAGCATGCATAACTTATCAAGGTATGCATGCTCATTGTATTGAATCTTGAATTGTCCAAGTGGGACAGTTTGGGAAAAAACCTTTTTCACACTCGTACAATAGTCATTTCAATGTTCAAATGCCTTATATACTTGTTGAAATCTCGGTCTGATGTATTTCCTTTTGTTCTCCTGGTGCATACTTGATTGCGGTGATTCTCACCGTGCTCGAGTCGTGTACTTGGAGACCGATGGGAAATGCTGCCAAAATTTTGTCAAGTATAAGGTATTTGAATATGGGAATAACTATTAATAGCCGAGTGTGGTAAAGGTTTCTTCTCGAATGGGATAGGTTCATACCTTATCATAAGAACGAGATTGATGGAGTTATTGGAATGCACCGTAATATATAAGTGTTATTGTAGGATTGGTCAGGCTATTTAATTGACAAATGAATGGATATTCGAGAATCGGAAATGGATGTATCGTCGGTTGGATAGGAACAAACGCCTTAGGGAAGAGTATAGAGTTGGATTGGGTGAGTTTATAGAGTTTGTTGTTAGCCAGGAGAGATTTATACTACCGGGGTGATCAATTGAGGTGTCCTTGCAATAGATGCAAGTGTCAATCTTTCAAAAGCGTGGGTGGAGTTGTAGCCGATCTTTATGAGAAGGGCTTCATGCCTGATTACTATTGGTGGAGTAACCATGGTGAGACGTTGCCTGACTTAAACCCGATTGTGTTTGAAGGTTCGTACTATGGAAGTGGTGACCGGAGGGAAGAATTGAATCCATACGAGTAGATGATAATGGATCATGCTGGACCATCGGTTGGTGTTGTACAAGAAGAAGATGGGGGAGAAGATGGTGGAATGGGTTCCCAATACATAGAGGAGAATCCGAATCCCGAAGCTTAAAGATTCTATGATATGTTGAGTGTTGCACGATCTCCATTGTGGGAAGGATGTCGGGAGTACACAGAGTTGTCGATGTGCATGGAATGATTGAGTATCAAATCTGACTACAATATGCAAGAAGGCTGTTTTAATCGCCTCACCAGGTCAGTGTCCAAGGCGTTGCCAGAAGACAATCGGATGCCTACTAGTTTTTATCATGCTAAGAAGTCTGTGGAAAATTTGGGTCTGGGGTGTTTGAAAATTGATTGTTGCCCGAATGGATGTATGTTGTACTATAAGGATGATTCAGTGGAAAGCATAACATGTTGTCTATTTTGTGGTGCGGATCGGTATAAGACAACTACTAGGATGGGCATCGAGAAGAAGAGGTCGCTAAAAAAGATGTGGTACTTTACTCTCGTGCCAAGACTTACAAGATTGTACTCTTCGATGGCCACTACAACTCACATGAGGTGGCATAGTGAGCATGAGAGGGAGCAAGATGTCTTGTGTCATCCATCCGATGGAGAAGCTTGGAAGCATTTTGATAGGGTTCATATGGCATTTTCATAGGACCCTCGTAATGTCCGATTGGGGTTATGTACAGATGGATTTAATCCTTTTGGGCAGTCTGGAAAAGCATACTCTTGTTGGCCTCGATTATCCCGACTCGCACAATCTTACCCCAGGGATGTGCATGAAGCGGGAGTTTATGTTCCTAACAGTCATAATTCCGGGTCCGTCTAATCCAAAAGGTATGATTGATGTGTACTTGCAGCCGCTGATAGATGAGTTGACGATGCTGTGGAATGATGGTGTGTTGACATATGACGTATCTTTGAGGCAGAATTTCATCATGAAAGCAGCTTTGATGTGGACGATCAACGACTTTCCCGCTTATGGGATGATGTCGGGTTGGATGACCGCGGGGAAGCTTGGATGCCCAATATGTATGGAGCGATCGAAGGCATTCATGCTTAAAAACAGTCTAAAGATCTCATATTTTGATTGTCATCGTCAATTCATTCCAGAAGATCATCCTTATAGGCGGAACAAGAATGCATTCAAGAAGCGTTGTGCAGAGACAACACCGCCTCCACCACGTTTGACTGGTCTTAATGTATGGCGCAGAGTACAGTATTTACCGCTCGTCCATGAATCCCAAGGAGAACATATTCCTGATTATGGCATCAACCATAAATTGGACAAAACAAAGTATATTTTGGAGGTTGCCGTATTGGAGGACGCAGCTACTCCGTCACAACATTGATGTCATGCATACTGAGAGGAATGTGTTTTTGAATGTGTTTGACACTGTGATGGACATCAAGGGGAGGACAAAGGATACAAATAAAGCCCAATTGGATCTGGCTGAAATTTGTAATTGGAAGGAGCTTGAGTTGCAGGACGGTGGTCGTGGCAGACTTATCAAACCGAAGGCAAGTTATACACTAAGCAAAACACAGAAAGTGGCCGTCTGTAAGTGGGTTAAAAAAATAAAGTTACCAGATGGGTATGCTTCCAATCTGGGTAGATGTGTTGACATTAAGGAAGCAAAGTTACATGGAATGAAGAGTCATGATTGCCACGTGTTCATGCAACGGATGCTTCCAATTGCGTTGACGACATCAAGCAAAAATTCGGAACCCACTTGTTGAGCTTAGACACTTTTTCAGGGAGCTTACATCGACAACACTAAATGTGAATCAATTAAAGGATATGGAAGTCAACACACTAGTGGACATAATGTAATATACGGGAACGTTTTACGTCAGTTGACCATATGTTTGACGTTAAAAATGAGGCGGTGCCAGTTTTGTAAATATAAAATCACTATTTGCGTCAGTTGTTTAAAGAACTGACGTTAAAAGTGATTTTCACACTTTTAACGTCAAAATCACTTTTAACGTCAGTTGTTTATACAACTGATGTTAAATGTGTTAGTTTTACGACAGTTAATTAAATAACTGACGTAAATAATTATGAAACTCATTCCTTTCGTTGTCATCTCCCTCGTTGTCACTCTTAACGCAAATCACTCCATATAGTGCAGTTTATTTCTAAACCTTTTTTAAACAAGTTTATTTTTAATGATAATTAATTAGCTTGAATTAGTAAACAAATTCTTGTGCAAATTAAAATAAATAACACTTAACAAAAAACAAGTTATATGTATAATCAAATCGTATCTCATTGAAGCGATTCATAAGTTACAATATCTTACATGATTAAAAGATAAAAAAATTCCGCAACATAGCACTAAAATATAAAAAAGTTTCTGCTTCAACATCATTTTATTCTCAATCCTGTCCTCAGAAACTCCAACGGATGCATCTCCTCCCTTACTTGAAGTCCTTGATGCTCCATCTGAATCCACAGTCACTTTGGAGCCAAATCAGAGTGAAGGGTGCACTCGATCTGTTTCAGCAATGGTCTTGGAACAGTCACTTGCTTCCAAAGCTGAGGTTTTGGAACTGTAGCTGCTGATTCTCCGAAAGGATGATATTGTGAGCAACTCACATTATGTGGTTTACACAATCTTATCTCCCATGTTATGTGATTTACACAACCTCAGAAGTTGTTTGACCATTAAGACAAAGATCTTTGAGTCTAGGAATAGGAAGAAAGAGTGATGAAGTTAATCTCCATGGCAGAGCCATATTGTGAAGCAGAAAAATAAAAGGAAGGAAGGAAGCTATTTATAGGAGCAGGGGATGAAGTTACTAGGCGTCGTAAGTTACTAAAAAATTAAGTTGATCATTAAGAGCATTAGGTTCCAAGGCGCATTGGGAGTTGGCAGTCATATAGAGGAATAGGAAGAAATAGACCTTTTAAGTCTAGGTATAAACCTAATGCTCATAAAGAGGATTATAGGTTACAATGTGCATGGGTAAGTAGCACAGCAGTCATGGGTAAGTAGCAGAGTAGTCAAAGGAATGAATGTTTTTGCAGAAACTTATACACTTTTAACGTCAGTTGTTGAATACAACTGACGTTAAAAGTGTGATTTTTACTTCAGTTAAATAAATAGCTGACGTAAATAATCCTATATCCCTATCCTATATAGAGGAATAGGAAGAAATAGACCTTTAAGTCTAGGTATAAACTTAATGCTCATAAAGAGGATTATAGGGTACAATGTGCATGGGTAACTAGCACAGCAGTCATGGGTAAGTAGCAGAGTAGTCAAAGGAATGAATGTTTTTGCAGAAACTTATACACTTTTAACGTCAGTTGTTGAATAAAACTGACGTTAAAAGTGTTTTTAAAATAAAAAATATTTATTTTTAACGTCAGTTGTTGATACAACTGACGTTAAAAGTGTGATTTTTACTTCAGTTAAATAAATAGCTGACGTAAATAATCCTATATCCCTATCTGAAATGCCCTTTTGTCACTCTTAACCAGGTCAATCCATATATATAGTGCAGTTTATTTCTAAACATTTTTTTTAAACAAGTTTATTTTTAATCTTAATTAATTAGCTTGAATTAGTAAACAAATTCTTGTGCAAATTAAGATAAATAAACACTTTAACATAAAACAAGTTATATATGTATAATCAAATCGTATCTCATTGAAGCGATTCATAAGTTACAATTACATGATTAAAAGATAAAAAATTTCTGCAACATAGCCCTAAAATATAAAAAAGTTTCTGCTTCAACATCATTTTATAATTACATGATTAAAAGATAAAAAATTTCTGCAACATAGCCCTAAAATATAAAAAAGTTTCTGCTTCAACATCATTTTCTTCTCAGTCCTGTCCGCAGAAATTCCAATGGATGAATCTCCTCCCTCACGTGAATTCCATGATGCTCTGATCCATCTATTTTATCCACAGTAACTAGCTGCGAAAGCAAATGAAATGGATCTTTGCATCACCTTGAATCCACAGTCTCTGGCAGCCAAAGCAGAGTGAAAGGGATGACTGGGATGAAAAAAAGTGAGGGAATCACACTGTGATTTACACAACTTTATCACCCATGCTATGTGATTTACACAACCTCAAGTTTTTTGACCATTAAGACAGAGACCTTTAAAATTAGGTATAGGAAGAAATAACAAAAGTCTCAGAGCCATTTTGTGAAGGAATAGAAAACACACGAAATATAGAGGAAAAGAAGAGGCTGTATTACAGACTGATACAGAAGAATGACACTTTATATAGAGAAGATAGACTAGCTAATTTTCTTGAAAACTGATCTATAAACTTAATGCTCATTAAGAGGATTAGGTTACAATTATGTGCACGGGTAAGGCACAGTAGTCATGGGTAAGTAGCACAGAGGTCAAAGGAATGATTTTTGCATAACACTTTTAACGTCAGTTGTATTCAACAACTGACGTTAAAAGTGTTTTTAAATAAAAAAATATTAATATTTAATGTCAGTTGTTTAATACAACTGACGTTAAACAATGACTTTTAACGTCAGTTGTTTAAGACAACTGACGTTAAACAATGACTTTTAACGTCAGTTGTTTAAGACAACTGACGTAAAATGTTGTTTTATATCTGGTTTTTGATTATAACGTTTACACCCGCGCGACTTCTGCACTTCGTTGTACGTCTCTGTTCTTCTCTTTTCATCATTCTCACTCTCACTCTCAACTCTCACTCTCACTCACATTCTGCCCTAATCGCGCGCTCATCTCCACCGCAACCACCGTGAGGGCTTCTTCGCCACCACCGTGAGGTACACTCTTAACCCCTAACTCTGTCTTTCCCGCTCATTCTTTGCATGCAATAACTTGACATCTCTCTTTTACCCCTTCCCGCGCACTAACTCTCCTTGTCCCTCTGCTCTCAGTAATCACATCGAACGTTGGCCACCACTCGAGCTCCCCTCCCCACCACCACGCGAGCACCTATTCCTGGTGAGTCTTTAGGGCACATTTTTTTTATTTTTGGTTTTGCATGTATGTTGAAACTTTAGTCTCAGTAGTTGAAACTTGAAACTGTGAGTTTGAGTTGTTTGGAATGTCTGTATTTTTTGTTTTGAGTGTATGTTGCTCTGCTGGTTGGTCTGCCACGGCCGTGATGCTGATCACGGCTAGACCGTGAACAGTTCTGCCTGTGAGGGTCTATTTCAGTTGGCACGTTACGGCCGTGATGGACATCACTGCCAGGCCATGACCAGTTCTTGGCAATCTTCAAAAACTAGTTTTCAATCTCCCTTATTGTCCTTATATTGGATATATGTTTTGTATATTTACAGAACCTATCTAGTTATGGATCGTAGTTGGATGGTTTGTAAGCGCACTAGTGCGAGTATTTGAAGGGGGTGGGAGAATTTATAGAATTTGCTCAAAGGAATGTTCCTAATAGTAATTGAATGTTCTGTTGTCCTTGTGTCAAGTGTTTGAATACGACGAAATGTACGGTGAAGGATATACGTACTCATTTGATTTATGAAGGGATTTGCTTGAGTTATACAAGATGGATATGGCATAGTGATGTGTTGTTTAGTAGTACGGCAAGTGTCTCCCAAAGTGAGGACGTTGACGTAGATATGGAGGATGATCGAGTAGAGGACATGATCGGTGATATTGGACAAGAATCTTTTCATCGAGCTCATGTGTATGATAGGTTGTGCGGTGATGTGGATAAGCCTTTATATCCAGGGTGTACTACTCATACACGGTTGTCGGCGGTGCTAAAATTGGTTTGTGTGAAGGCGAGAAATGGTTGGACCGATAAAAGCTTCGTGGAATTGCTTGAAGTGTTGAAAGACTTGCTTCCGGAGGACAACACATTGCCTGACCGTAACTATGAGGCCAAGAAGGTATTGTGTCCGATGGGTATGGATTATAAGAAGATACACGCATGCCCCAATGATTGCATATTGTACACCGGTGTTCATGAAGACAATCACGATTGCCCCAAATGTGGGTTATCACGATACAAAGTGAAGGGTGGTGATGATGATGATGATCTTGATGATATGAGAAAAAAGGGTCCTCCTGCGAAGGTGTTGTGGTATCTTCCAATAATTCCAAGGTTCAAGCGATTGTTTGCCAATGAGAAAGAGGCGAAGAATCTTAGATGGAATAATGATGAGAGGAAACGTGATGGAAAGGTTCGTCATCCTGCTGATTCTATGCAATGGAAGAATATTGATACTATGTTTCCGGATTTCTCCGATGAGCCAAGAAACCTAAGGCTTGGACTTGCTACGGATGGAATGAATCCTTATGGTAACATGAGTAGTATTCATAGTTCATGGCCTGTTCTGTTGATAATTTACAACCTGCCCCCTTGGTTGTGTATGAAGCGCAAATACATGATGTTGTCTATGATGATTTCGGGTCCAAAGCAACCGGGAAATGACTTAGATGTTTATCTAAGTCCCTTGATTGAAGACTTGAAAACACTGTGGGTGGAAGGTGTTGATGTAGTTGATGGGTCTTCTCCTGAGACTTTCAAGCTTCCTGCCCTGTTATGTTGAACCCTCAACGACTTTCCAAAGATACGGTAAATTTGTCCCGGGTATAGTGTCAAGGGGCATAAAGCATGCCCTATATGTGAAGAAGGCACATGCTACACTCAGTTGCATCATGGAATGAAGACGGTTTACCTTGGGCATCGGAGATTTCTTAGACGTGATCACCCATATCATAAGATGAAAAAAGCTTTTAATGGATGCCAAGAGACAGAAGAAGCTTCGGCGGCCTTAATTGGAGAGTAGGTTTATCACAGGGTAAAGGGCATCGATGTTATATCCGGCAAGTCCAAAAAGAAAGGTAAAGCTGCTGAGAAAAACATATGGAAGAAGAGGTCGATATTCTTTGATCTTCCATACTGGCGCAAGCTTGATGTCAGACACTGCATTGATGTGATGCATGTGGAGAAAAATGTGTGTGATAGTGTGATCGGGACGCTTCTCAACATTCAGGTCAAGACAAAGGATGGTGTCAATGCTCGTCTCGACCTCATTATGGGTATACGAGAGCAGTTAGCTCCAGTTGTTGAGGATGGTAAGTGGACTTATTTGCCGCCAGCATGTCATACTTTGTCAAAAAAAGAGAGACAAAGTTTCTGGGTGTCTTCGTGGCATCAAAGTTCCACATGGTTACTCTTCAAATATGAAGAGGCTTGTCTCTAGTGATCTTAAATTAGTTGGCTTAAAGTCTCATGATTGTCACATCTTGATGCAACAACTTCTGCCCGTTGCTATTCGTGGTATTGCTCCAAAAAATGTGAGACATGCCATTACTCGTTTATGCTCATTCTTCAATTCTATATGTAGCAAAGTCGTTGACCCCCGTATGTTGGATGACTTGGAAGTTGAGGCTGCTACAATCTTGTGCCAATTGGAGATGTATTTTCCTCCTTCCTTTTTCGACATAATGGTTCACTTAATTGTTCATTTGGTGAGGGAGATTAGATTATGTGGGCCAGTTTTTATGAGATGGATGTACCCAGTTGAGCGCTACATGAAGATCATGAAAGGGTACGTGAAGAATCCTCATCATCCGGAAGCATCTATTGATCAAAGGTATGTTGCAGAAGAAGCTATTGAGTTTTGTTCGGACTACCTTCATAACACGGATCCTATAGGGGTTCCTAAGCCTCGGCATGATGAGATCAGATGTCAAGGTAAGGGTACACATTGCTTAAGAATTAATAGCAAGGGTCAGGAGGAAGTGCTTCAAGCACATTTGTATGACGTAAGATGGCTAGCACGTGGGCCTAGCTTCAACGTCATATGTTGGAGCGGATACGACATCAATAACTTTTCCTTTTATACAAAGGAACAAGATAACAAGAGTGCCATGCAAAATAGTGGGGTTATGATCGTGGCCGAAGCAATGCACTTCTCTAGTGCAAAGGACGCAAAACTCGTTAAAGCACCGACACCTTACTTTGGATATATTGAAGATATTTGGGTGCTTGATTACACTAAGCTTATGGTGCCGGTTTTTAAATGTAAGTGGGTTGATAGTAACGGTGGTGTAGAAACCGACGAATTGGGGTTCACATTGGTAGACCTCAACAAGTTAGGTCATATAAATGAACCTTTCATAATGGCTTCCCAAGCAAAACAAGTGTTCTACATCACTGATCCTTCTAACAAAAGGTTGTCCGTGGTTCTCCAAGGAAAAAGCATGTCTAATGGTAGTGATGAAAATCAAGTTTCAAATCTTGATATTCCTGAGACTCCTTCTTTTTCAACAAACATGCCTACTATAATCGAGGAGACACAGGTGGACGAGGTATGTGCCACTCGTGATGATCATCACGAAGGGATATTGATATAGGTAGTTTAAACTTAGTATACATTTATTTTTATTTATACTTCTGTATTTATTTTGAGTTATAACCTATGTTAACAAATATATATTGTTTCTGAACAGGCATACATATGGATCAGTCGGATAGCCCACATGCACGGGAGGACACTGTGGGGCCTACGCAGGACCCGATTGCGCATACGCCTGATTCTAGTGTAAGTTTACATGTTATATACTATCTTTTGTCCTTCTTTTTAATGTAAGTTTATAATGTTACAACCCTCTATTTTATCTTTTTTTTTGTACATACAGACATCACAGGCTCATAGGAAACGGGGTAGAGGAGCCACATCGTTGAAGAAACTAGAGAAGGACAGGCAAAGCGGACAAAAGCTTGAGGTGTCCTTCGATGCTAATCTAAATGCCCAGGGACCCCGTGCTAAAGAATTTAATAAGTGGGTGTTTCTACAAGCGAAGAAGCAAGTAAGCATCAACTACAACCATCGGACCGACGCTCCACGAAACGTTAAGGATCAGATTTGGGAGGCTATCACGGTATTTTACCTTTACATTCGCTTTGATTTACATTATTAGATAATTATCCGAGTTATAATCCATCCGGTTGTTATGTATTTAATGTGTAGGTAGCTTGATCGTGCCAAATGATGAGGATCATCGCCATAAATGTATGAAAATGGCATCAAAGTGATGGAATGGGTTCAAGCATGATCTTACCAGGTACTATGTATCCGGGAAGAAGCGGCTTGATAAAATGTTCTCGATTATCCCTGGATTAATCAGGATACTTGGGATATGTTTGCTAGGAGTCGACAAGATGCAGAATTTCAGGTTGGTTGATTAAGTTAATTTTGTATGCTTCTTATAGATCATTTAACTGTATTTAATTATGTGTTTTTGTTTTAATAGGCTAAGGCAGATAAGGGTTGGCATAATCAGGCGAAGAATGTCCACCGCCACACCATGTCTCGGGGTGGGTACCGGACTGGATCGAAAGCGGATGATGGCAGATAGGCTGAAGGTGCAGCAGGAAGAGCACTCTGCTAGGATTGAAAGAGGAGAGGTGTCTGAGGGCACACCAATAAGTCCTCTGTCGACCATCGACCTCGAAGATGTCTGGTTAGCCGACCGCATGACAAAGACGGGATCTTTTAAAGTTGATGCCACTCGCGAAGTGGCGGATAAGATTGTAAGTAAACAATTAACTTCATTTCAATTGATATTTGTATAGATATTTTTAACACTTTTCACTTGCACGTTTTTTCATTTTTTTCATTGTAGATGGATCTTAAAGCACAATCCTCCCAGGGCACATTCATCCCTTCCTCGGACGGCGAGACGCCTTGATGACTCGCTCTAGGCAAGAAAGACCATCCTGGTCAGGGTTATCGGTGTTCCCGGGAACGTGACCATCAAAGAATATTATGGCAAGTCTGCTTCACGAAAGCGGGTGGTCGATGAAGGATCAATTTTGGCTGACATTACTCAACAGCTCATCTCCAACCCTGCTATTACAACACATCTGATGCAAAGCTTATTATCCAACCTGCAATTCAAGCAGCGCCCGCCATAGAGCTTTCCTCCACTCGGCTCATCCCAGACACCGCAGGGCATGCCAACCCTTCACATGTGAGCACAAAAGAGAGTAATAGTAGGGCACATGTGGAGGACGATGAGTTGGCAGCTAGGGAACGGGAGTTGGAAGTCCAACGTCATGAGCTTGAGCAAGAGTTGGAAATGAAAAGGCGTGAGCTTGAGTTGGACTTCAAACGACGTGAGCTCGAAATGTTAACAAAGGTATGTATTCATTATTAATGTCCAAATTAGTCAAATAATTACTTGTGTTTTTTTTAATTATCAACAACTTATCTATTTTATTTTTCCTAAACTGAAGGCCAAGTCGACGTCGGTGTCGCTGTCACCTATCACTCGTATGTTCTCACTTGGTGAGGATTATGCGTTTGAGGTTTTTGAATGTCCATTGGAGCACGATGGATGGGTGGCACGCCCAGATCAACAGAGGATATTTAACTTCTGTGGTGACGATCTCGGGACCGCCTGCAGAAATAACGTCTGGATGGCCAACACGGTTTTGAGTCTTTGGTGCACGTAAGTTAATTTTAATTTTATAACTTATTTATTTTTGGTATTTTTCCATTTAATAATTTATTTTAATTTCAATATATATGTTATGTAATTAACATCCACACCTTTTCATATCTTAGGTATCTCCATCGTCTTCAGCTTGATAAGGGCGTTACATCAGTTTACGGCTTCTTAGATCCGTCAATCCTTGTGCCCGAATTATTTCCTGGCGATGCATTTAGCAAATACATAGGGAGCTTGTTGGGAGACAATCAGAAAGAATTATATCTGGCTCCCTACTGTATGAAAATCCATTGGCAGTTGTTAGTACTTCACCCGTCTAGGCATACTGTCATATTCTTATGCTCTCTCCACCAAAAGCCGCCGGAGGTGGTGGTGGAAGTCAGAATAAGTAAGTAACTAATCGTAAATTTAATTTAAGTTTTAATATCAGTTTTTTTAGTTTATTACACACATGATATATGAATTTGTTAATTGACATGATTATTTGTTTATGATAGCGCGATGAAGGCGAGTAGCATAAGTTGCGCCAACGGGAGAAGTAGGACTTCTAGGGCTAAGGCAAATCCTGAATGGACCTACCTCAAGGTTTGGTAGTTTATTTATCAAATCATTAATATTATAATTACTAATTTATATGTATATTCAACTGACATTGAAATTAATTTTGTTTGTAGTCTCGATTTCAAATTGACGGGTGGTCGTGCGGCTATTATGTGATGCTTCATATGCTGAACATAGTCTATGCATCTATTACGGATGGATGGAATAAGGTAATATTTAAATAACTTGTTAAATTATATATTATAGTTTTGAACATGACTTGCGTTAATGTTATTGTTATTATTTGAACGTGTGTAGGCATTTAACGACCAATTGCCTCTTAAAGAAGATGACTTTAGAGACTTGAGGATGCGCTTTGCTGAATTCTTCTTCAAGTATGCGGCTGAAAAAGGAATTGCCAATATACCTCCGCAATACTTAGATGAATAGTTTTTTTGTTAGACTTTAGAAACTAATTAATAACATGTATATATATATATATCCTTAGATTGGTAGTTTTGTTTTTAGACATTAGAGACTAAAATTAATATATATATACTTGTAGATAGTTATGTGTTTGCAATTCTGTAATGTGTGTGATATTCTGTGTTAGTTGGATATTTACTGAATGCAGGGATAGCTGAGGGGAGTGATATTTTAAAACTGAATTTAAAAAAAAACTATTAACGTCAGTTGTATCAAACAACTGACGTTAATAGTATTTTGTAAAATATACAGTACACTATTAACGTCAGTTGTTTATTACAACTGACGTTAAAATTAAAACCTTTAACGTCAGTTATTTACAACAACTGACGTTAGTTTTAACAAAATTAGCGTCTGTTGTGTTAAATAACTGACGTTAATAGTTTTATGTTTAACGCCAGTTGTTTAAACAACTGACGTTAATTTTAACAAAATTAACGTCAGTTGTGTTAAAGAACTGACGTTAATAGTTTTATATTTAACGTCAGTTCTCAACTGACGTTAAAATATTGACTATTAACGTCAGCTGTATTTACGTCAGACAGTATTCTGACGTAAAAAATCATTTTTAACTGACGTAAAAAGAAATTATTGCACTAGTGACATACCCGTTTTGTTATGTAAGCTGGAGTAAATCTTCCCGCCGAGTTTCTTTGATTCCATGGAACACCTGCCAGTTCATCTACCTTACGAAGCAATACCGTTGGATGTATCCATTTGAGAGGTAAACAACATCAACTATTTTACTTAATACATATGAAATTCACGAACACGAGAGCGTAGTTTAGCTTTCCCTAAAACTAGTAATTATTTGTATGTATCCCTCTTTAATAGGTTCCCGCACTCCCTTAAACACAAAGTCAAGAACAAGGCACGAGTGGAGGGTTCCATTTGTGAAGCATACTTAGTAGAGGAGACTTCCACTTTTGCCTCTTATTTCTATCCGGACGAAGTTAACACGAGAAGGACAAGGATGCCTAGAAACGTTGATTCGGGCGAAGGAAGTTCAACTAGTCCTCCTATATCAATATTCAACTATCCTAGGCAGATTTAGTGGCAAATCAAAAGGATATTTCTTGGAGCAAATGTGACATTAATGCTGCTCATCTGTATATCCTTCAAAATTTTGAAGAGGTGGTGCCATATTTAGAGTAAGTTTCTACAATGTCTTTTATAAGTTCAATTGACATTTATGATTATTAATCGTCCTGCTGTTAATCTCCCATATGTAGGATGTACGACAATTTTCTAAGGGATCTCCAACCTGACATTTCAAACGATCAGGTTGATTGAGAAATTACTTCTCACTTTGCTACGTGGTTCAAGAAATATGTAGGTTAAGCATCTTCATTTGTTGCAATACATTTTATCTCTTTAAATATATAGCATGTATAAGAATAATATAAATTTGATTTTTTAGGTACTAGATCCAGAAAACAATGTTCAAAATCCATTGTTGACAAATTTGGCATGGGGGCCTAACAGATGGGTTACATCATGGAATACTTATATTGTAAATGGATATAAATTTAACACAAAAACATGGAATGAAGGAATGCAGACGTGTAACTATGGTGTTTGTGTGCGAGCCACCGATGGCAATGTAGAGGATGATTTCTATGGGGTTCTAACCGATATCCTTGAACTCGATTATACTGGGTTTCCCCCATGATGAAGTTATTTATCTTCAAGTGTGATTGGTTTGATCCTACTCTTGACGTAGGGACAAAAATCGATAAAAATATGGTATTGTTCAAATTAGGCTGTCTCGAAGGTATAATAAGGCATACGACCCATTCATTTTTTCACAACAAGTGAGATCGGGTTTATTACTCGCCATATCCCGAAGGACATCAAGGCTGGTTGGGTGTTATTAAGATAAAGGCTCGTAGTATAATTAATAATGTAATAACCACCTAAAAAGATGTCCATTAAAGATGATGAGTTTTCAAGACCTCACACATTGCAAATTACGCCGGACATTATTGTTAATTCTCCGGCGGACATTTCCAGAATTGGGGAAGAAGTTGAAAGAGAGTTAATGGATCAATCCGAGTTGGACGCATCTAGCGAAGGTACATTCCGATCAAGTGATACTGATGAGAGTGAGGGTGAATTTAGTGACAGAGATTCTACTTAGGTATTTTATTAATGTCATAATTCATTGTGTAAATGTCATTCTACTTAGGTAATTTATTTTTGTATTATTTACACTGTTGTGTAATCATATTTTCATTTTTTTTCACAGATGGCAGATTCCTCTAGAGGTAGGGGTCGTCGTGGAGGTCATCGTGGAGGTCGTGCTGCGACAGTCCCTTCGCCGGCCAACCCACAGCCTTCAGATCGAGACCACCCTACCAGCACCTCTGTGGACGGGACACCTCAGGGTGATGGAGTTGCACCCCCTACCCAGCCTCATGTGGTCGGGACACAGGCTGCACCCTCATCATCCACACCTACGACAGGACCATCATCATCATCGGGACAGGAGAGTCGTGGTCCATCCGACAGGAGGATTCTTCTTATCCCCAGGGGGATAACGAGTAAGCTAATTTAATTTTTTAATATATATAAAGTATCGTTAATTTCTATTTACTTGTTTTTTAAATTTATTTATAACATTTATTAATACTCTAATTTTGCTGCAGCTTTCTGCCCGCGAAGGGCCCTTCTGATTCGATATAGAAGATCCTGCGATGCAAGTTTGATGGTCCATGGCCTACATTGAAGGCCATCCCAGGGGGCCATAGGGATCAGTTGTTTAAAGAGTTTAAGGTAACAATTTATTAAGTTATTTAAATTAAATTTACATTATATATATACACACGAATTTCCTAACAACTGTAAGTTACAGAAAGAGTATAGGTGGGACGTAGCTTTAGAGGCTCTCGTCAGGGACATATTTGAGCATAAAGGCTCACTGGTCATGAAGAATCTGACGAACAAGCTGAGGAAGGGTAATAATAAGGGGAAGTGGGTGGATCCTGAGATCAGGAGGCAGCTGGACCAGTACTAGGCTACTGAGAAGTTCCAGGAGATCCAGGCCACAACTGGGCATAATCGAGCTTCTGATGGTGGCGCATGTGCTTGGACCGGCGGGTCTAAATCAGCCGCGCCCCACTACGACGAACTGGTAATACATTAAACTTTTGACTTATTATACTATTTAATTAATTAGTTTTCATTTTTAATTATTCTTATGAATTTAAGATTATATTTTTCTCATGCGAAAGCATAGAAACAAACCCCCGCCCCGCTATGGAGTTGGTGGAGAGGACGAAGAAGTTGAAGTCGGGGACATGGGTCAACGACAAGGCCCGTAACTATGCTGTAAGCAAAAAAAACAATTTAGTGTTTACTTGTAATTTATTATAATCAAATATTTTCCAGACATGAAAAGTAAGGTCGCCAATGGTGGACCTTGACCAAATTTTTTGGGGAGCCACAAATTATTAATTAAAATAATATAATGAAAATCTATATGATGATATTTTTTTTAGGGAATATGATGATGTTTCTTAGAAAGTGTTTTGCGCTCTCTAGTCTCTATACCGTCAATATAGTTTTATTGAAAAGCGTGTGGGTGAGATTAATTCAGTACGCATCACACAAACGACAATGAAACGACGTCGCATCGAACCTCATCACTCCAAACCTTGCCAATCATTTGCATTCAATCTTGGTTGAGATTTGAAGTGCAACGGGAGGGAAAGGGAAAAGCAAAAAGGGTTGAGATCCAAATCTGAAAGATGGAGAAGGCGAAGATCGAAGAGGTTATCGAGAAGCAGGTTTTGGCGGTGGCTCAGGCGGTGGAAGACAAGATCGACGACGAGATCGCCGCCCTCGACCGCCTCGACGACGATGATCTGGAAGCGTTGAGGGAGCGCAGATTGCAACAGACGAGATCTCCAGTGCAAACGAGTTGAGTATCATGAAGATGGTTGAGCCCAATAGAGGATGGCAACGGTTGGTGGACAAGGCAGAGAAGGAGGTCGGTGACGGTGACAGGTGCTTGTAGAATATGTAATAAAAGCAGAGGAGAAGAAACATGTCTCCATGTTTGAGAAGACTGAAGATAAGAGGTTCAGATGAGGGTTGCCATAACAAAAAAAAAGACTCTTTAAAAAATTAAAAATATAACATACACATATGCAGCGGAAGACACAAGTAGAAAAGGAAATCTCACTCATTCATTCATCTCATTTGACACAAAGATAGAAATACCAACCACCCACCTTTTGAAACTGTTTAGGACTTCACCCAAAAAGACAAGCAAGCTAAGATGCCTCACTAATCAACACCGATTACAACCACATCCCCTGTACTTGCTAACAAATTCACCCCTCCAAAAGAAAAACCAAAACACCAGCCTTTGCCATCTTTCAATTCCAATTGTAGGGACACATTTAATAGTATCATGAATAAAAGTTCCCTGTTGTTGTAAATGTAATTCAGCATATAAATAGTTAGTTGAATGCTGTTATGTTGTTATGATATTAATTAGTTAGAAGTTTGTTGTATTGGATAGAATCTATTTTTCAGTTAATTGATATAGCCTTCGCATTGTGTGAGAGGCTATATATAGAGTTGTATTCAATAGCAAGATGATATAGAAATATTGACAAGTCTTCTCTCTTCTTCCTCTCTCACTTTTGCTCCTTCAAACAATCTTGAGCTGCTTCTGTTTTCTGATCGTGTGAAAGTTCCAACAGTTGTGGTATCTAGAGCTCAGTTTCGATTCTGAGATTGTTTCAAGAATCATGGCATCCACCAATGGAAATGTGCCTATGAATCTCCCGATCCTGACCACAAAGAATTATGATAGGTGGAGTTCCCAGATGAAAGTACTCTTCGATTTCAAGAAGTATTGGAGGTGGTGAATGATGGGGTGAAAGAGCTCGGGAAGAATCCCACAGAAGAACAAAGGGCAGCTAGTCAACTTAGCTTAAAGAAGGATGGCAAGGCTCTTTTCTTGATACAGCAATGTATGGATTCAGAAAATTGGGAAAAGATTTCATCTGCAGTAACTGCCAAAGAAGCATGGGATAACCTGGCAAGATTCTATGAAGGGGCCGAGAAACCAAGAAAGTAAAGTCACAGACCCTAAGGAGGCACTATGAGTTGCTACTGAGATGGGAGATCGGAGAGAGTGTGGCGTAATATTTTACCAGGTTGTTAACTCTACCAACCGAGATGAAGGCATGTGGTGAACAACTGACCAACCAGACAATTGTTGAAAAGGTGCTGAGAACCCTAACTCAAAGATTTGATCATGTGGTGGTAGCCTTGGAAGAATCCAAGAATCTTGAGGAGGTGAAGGTAGAGGAGCTGCAAGGATCCCTGGAAGCACATGAGTTGCGCCTAAATGAAAGAATTTCTAGTAGAAATGCTGAGCAAGCACTTCAAGCTCAGACATTTCAGAGGAGTTCATATGAGGGTGGCAAGAATCATAAAGGAAAGCCAAAGGGTAGCGGGTCGTCGATATGCAAGTGATCGTGAAGATGGTGATCAACAAGAGGATGGGAGCACCAGAAGCAAAGATTCAAGAAGAGGTTTGATAAGAGGAACATCCAGTGCTATAATTTCCAGAAGTGGGGTCATTTTGCCAGAGAATGCAGAGGCAAAAGAGTACCTAGGAAGTTTGATGAGGCTCAGATGGCACATGAAGAGAAGTATGATTCTGATGATGTGTTGCTGATGGCTGTTACCAAATCAAAAGATGACATTTCTGAGCTTTGGTACCTAGACACAGGATGTTCCAACCACATGACTGGTCATCGTGGAGTGGTTTATGAATCTTGATGAAATAGTGAAGAGCAAAGTCAAGTTTGTTGACAATAGTACAAGAATAAATTGAGGGTGTTGGCAAGGTGATGATCCAGAGAAAAGATGGTGGAATGTGTTACATTACCAATGTTATTTATGTACCTAACATGAAGAATAACTTGCTAAGTCTTGGACAACTATTGGAGAAAGGATATTCTGTGAAAATGGAGCATGGACAGTTGAAGTTGTTTGATAGTGCAAGAAGACTAATCTTGAAAGCTTTCTTGTCAAAGAACGTAACTTTCAAGATTGAGATTCAGATCAAAGAGCACAAATGTTTGGCTACCGCAATTAATGATGAGAGCTAGAAATGGCATCATAGGTTTGGACATCTCAATTTTAAGAGTCTAAGCCTATTGTCAAACAGAAGATGGTGAATGGTCTTTCTACTATCCAAATGCCAAAACAATTGTGTGAAGAATGTTGTGAGTCAAAGCAGCCCAGAATTCCTTCTTAAACAAGATTCCCATGAGAGCAAGTGGAAAGTCGGGAAGTAATATGCTCAGATGTATGTGGTCCCTTTGAGGTTCAGTCACTTGGAGGTAAGTGTTATTTTGTTTCCTTTATTGATGAATACACTAGGAAAATGTGGATTTATCCTATAAAGAAGAAGAGTGAAGTGTTTGATATTTTTGAAAGATTCAAACTAATGGTTGAAAAGCAAAGTAGCTGTGTTATTAAAGTTCTTAGGATAGATGGAGGAGGGGAGTACAATTCACATGAATTCCAGCGGGTTCCGTGACAAGGAAGGAATTGTACATGAAGTGACACCACCATACACACCTCAAAGACAATGGAATTGCGAAAAGAAGAAACGGACTGCCCTAGATATGGCCGGAAGCATGATGAAGGGAAAGCAAGTACCAAACTATCTCTGGGGGTGAAGCAAGATTCATCGCTGTCTACATCCTCAACAAAAGTCCATCAAAAAGGCTCAAAGATGTGACTCCTGAAGAAGCATGGTCGTGAACAAAACCTAATGTAAGCCGCTTTAGAATTTTTGGCTCTTTATGCTTTAGGCATGTTCCCGAACAATTAAGGAAAAAGTTGAATGATAGAGCTGAACAAATGGTGTTGCTTGGATATCATCCAACCGGGTGGCTAGAAACTATATGATCCTAAGTTGAAGAAGATTGTCATTAGCAGAGATGTCTTGGTGGATGAAACCAAGAACTGAATTAGGAAGATTCTACCGTCAAGAATAAAGTGAAAGAAGTGATGCAATGGTGAACTTGGACAAGTGATCAAGATGAAGAGAGCAATGCTGCACCCGAATTGCAGCCAAGGAGATCTCGGAGAGAAAGGCAATTAACTCATAGATTGCGGAGTATGAAGTATTTCCCGACACCGCAGTAGATGATGATGGATGTTTGGTGCACTTTGCACTATTCTCCGAGGCGTAACTAGTGGATTGTGAAGAGGCCTTACAAAATCCAAATTGGATGATTGCAATGAAGGAAGAATTGAAGGCCATAGAGAAGAACAAGACTCGGGAGTTAGTCTATTTACCTCATCAAAAGAGACCAATAGAGGTGAAGTGGATCTATAAGATAAAATTGAAGCCAAATGGAGAAGTAGCCAATTACAAAGCCAGACTAGTGGCAAAAGGCTTCTTACAAAAGGCTGACCTGGATTATCATGAAGTCTTTGCTCCTGTGGCAAGGATTGAAACTATAAGGTTGGTGGTTGCAATAGCAAGTTACAAAGGATGGTCATTGTTTCAGCTAGATGTGAAATCAGCCTTTCTCAATGGGCCTCTAGAAGAAGAAGTATATGTATGCCAGCCACCAGGTTTTGAAGTGATAGGCAAAGAAGACAAGGTGTATAGGCTGAGAAAGGCCTTGTATGGCCTAAAGCAAGCCCCTCGGGCTTGGAACAAAAGGATTGACACCTTTTTACAGCAGTTGAAGTTTACTAAGTGTACTACTGAGCATGGTGTGTATGTAAGAAACACTGCAGGCATTCATTCACTGATAGTTTGCCTATATGTGGATGATCTGTTGGTGACAGGAAGTAATGAGACTGAAATTGCTGAGTTTAAGAAGAAAATGATGGAGGAGTTTGAAATGACAGATTTGGGAGTCTTGTCATACTTTCTTGGTATGGAATTTGTTGCTACCAAGGAAGGTATTCTCATGCATCAAAAGAAATATGCTGCTGATATTCTCAAAAGGTTCAAAATGACTGATTGCAATCCAGCCACTACTCCAGCAGAGACAGGGTTGAAGTTAGAAAAGGATGGTAGTGGGCAGGAGGTTGATACCATACTATACAAGAAAATTATAGGGTCATTGAGATATTTGTGTAACACTAGGCCTGATTTGGCTTACAGTGTTGGTCTTGTTAGTAGGTTTATGGAGAAGCCAAGGACCTCACATCTTACTACAGCTAAGAGGATCTTGAGGTATGTCAAAGGAACAATGAATTTTGGCATACTCTTTCCTAATAAGGAATCCAAGGCAGAGGTGCATGGATTTTCTGATTTGGATTGGTGTGGTGATAAGAGTGACAGAAAAAGTACTGCTGGACATATTTTCATGATGGGAAAGGCACCAATTTTGTGGTGTTCAAAAAAACAGAATGTTGTGGCACTATCATCTTGTGAGGCAGAATACATTGCTGCAGCAATGAGTGCTTGTCAAGCTTTGTGGTTGGAGGCTTTGCTGGCAGAACTCAAGTTGGAAGGAGCTGAACCTATGAAGCTACTTGTAGATAACAAGTCAGCCATTGATCTAAGCAAACACCCTATAGCTCATGGAAGGAGTAAACACATCGAGACAAGATTTCATTTCCTGAGAGATCAAGTCAGCAAAGGCAAGATTGAGTTGATACATTGCAGATCAGAGGATCAAGTGGCAGATATCTTGACTAAGCCATTGAAAGTTGGCAAGTTTGTAGAACTTAGAAGCAAGCTAGGAATGCTGCCCCTAGATAAGCTGAATTAAGGGGGTGTGTTGTAAATGTAATTCAGCATATAAATAGTTAGTTGAATGCTGTTATGCTGTTATGATATTAATTAGTTAGAAGTTTGTTGTATTGGAAAGAATCTGTTTTTCAGTTAGTTGATATAGCCTTCTGCTTGTGTGAGAGGCTATATATAGAGTTGTATTCAATAGCAAGATGATATAGAAATATTGACAAGTCTTCTCTCTTCTTCCTCTCTCATTGTTGCTCCTTCAAACAATCTTGAGCTGCTTCTGTTTTCTGATCGTGTGAAAGTTCCAACACCTGTATCCAGTGTTATGTATAAACATTCCTTTAGCACCCAATTCAGAACTATCTTCTAAAGTTGTCACTGAATGAAAGCATTAACAAAATAAAAGGTTTTAAAGAATCTAAACATCATGCTCATAAACTTCAAACTTATGTAACTTGAATATTAACATTAAATAAGATCACATACAAAATACACAACAGTGACTACAATATAAATATTAATCTTATGTACTTAAATAAGACCACATACAAAATGATCTGTTGAAAAACCCACCCAAAACAAAAATTTTAAAAATTAAGCAATATATCTCTAAACTTATAAAGATATTTTATATTTATTAATTTTATTTTTTATTTCTCAGATTATTATCATATCAAGAGTGAAACATTTTAAGTTAGTTTTCTTTGTATTATATTTACAGATAAAAATATATTTAATTTTATTATTTATCAAATTCATCAATAAAGCATAAAAGTTTTAAAATTTAGTAATTTTCATTAAATTTAAAATTATATTATTAAATTTTTTATGTACATTTTTTTAAATAAAGAGCCGTACTAGAGGAGAAAATATCTATTTAACACATCTACATAGCCTGAATGACAGAAAAAAGAGTTCGTAGTAATTAACCCAAAACATTTTGCTTCTAATAAAGAGGAAATTGACTTTTATAAAATACAAATATATATATATATATATATATATATATATATATATATATATATATATATATATATATATATATATAACTAGACTTTGATCCCGTACCCCGCACGAGCAAATCATAAATGTTTTCTTTTATTTTTTCATATTTATAGGAATACAATAGAAAATAAAAAAGATATGATAACAACACGTGAAAACTAACACATGACAAAATTTTCTTACATAGGAGATTGCTTTGTATTATTTAAGATAGGTATAGATAGATATTATATATATATATATATATATATATATATATATATATATATATATATATATATATATATATATAACACAAACATTTCTAGCATACATAATAGATAAAAAAATTAGTAAGAACAAAATTATTTAGCATCATTATGAAGATAAAATTATTAAAAAACTATAACTTAGTGCTAATTATGATATACATGTTAGTAATTTAAAATTTGCTTTAATTGTCAAAAAGAAATTAATGGCATGGTGACATATATTCTTGATGTTACAATATAATGTTAGATATATCCTTTCATAATGAAATTAAATTTTATTTTAATAATCGCAAAGATACTGGTCAAGATGCAACATTGTTACCAATTAATAGTGTCATTATCTGTCAAATATAAATCATATTGATGGGCATTAGTTACACCTGCACTTTGTTTATTGTCTCATTTTTCTGTGATAATAAATTTCAAAATTCATAAGATCAAATAATTGAGAAATAAATAGAGACAAAGGTATTAAAATCACATGCCTCAGTCTCTGATATCTTCCAATGTCTTTCTCTGATTTGCATTGAGCAAGTCTTCTTCAATAGAAATCTTTGGAGAACAACTTGTTTGATTTAAAACTCTTTGTCCAAAATCATTATTATCGATAACCCTTTCATGACATAAATACATTATTGAGTACCTAATAAAAAATAAAAGAGTTATAATATATTGATCGAAGTTGTTGGCAATCCCACCTTTTGTTTTTCAAATTTTCAGCTTCTTCAATCTCTGGATTGAAGATAAGCTTGGTTGAATACATGACATTTTGAAGACTAACATTCTCTGCAATCTATAACGCCCTTCATTACATTAGTAACCCAAATTAATTTCAATAAAAATCCTTCAAAACATTTAATTAAAAAAACAAGTCATAAAATTTTTCTCAAATAACTAAGTATGAAAATACCTCGTATTAAATAAAATGATAGTATTTACAAAGTATTGAAAAATATTATAAAATCCAATCATTTGAATAAAAACTAAAAGCCTCAAAACCGAGCGTCTAATTACAATCTGAGAAAAATAGTATGTAAACCAAAGAACGTCGTCTGCATAATACTCCAAACCATACTACATTACTAACCAACTAGCTAATCAAAGATAACTCTTCAGATCTTTGGATCCTCAACAGCGATGTCCTCGGGCTCTAAAAACAACACTTATAATGAGATATAAAATCCCCGTGCACAACAATACATTTATAAAATGTTTCGAAAATAATGTTGGTCTCAGCCGGTGCGGTAATCGGAAAAACTGTCCATGGTATCCGCTAATTTCCCAAAATAATATATAAAAAAATACTTTTAATAACAACAAAAATTTCATCAAGTCAAATGCATATAGTATAAGATCAACTCGTCTCAATGCATCACAATCCGCATACCAAGTAAATTCTAAATTAATCCAAGTGGCTCGAAGGCCTCATAACTAATCTGGTCTCTTGCCAGCATGCCATAAATCTCACACATCACATGACAATGGCATCTCATTGCCCACCCCTACTCATGAGGAATGTTTCGATGTCACCTCCTGTCGGAGACATTTCTATTTCGATACCTCCCATGTGCACATGGCGGTTTTCTCCCTTTTGGACACCCCAACGTGTGGCGGTGTTACTTTCGATACCCCTTTTTAGGCGGTATTGCTCTTTTTCGACATCCCAATTATATGGGGATGTTACTTTCGATACCCCATTACGGTGGTATTACTTTTCGATACCCCTATCATAGGTGGTATTGCGGCAAACATCATACAACATATTATAACTCAAAGATGTCATGTCTCATGCATGTAACAAACTATTTTCCATGAATTAAACAAATAAATTTCTCCCAACAACAAGCAATCACGAATATCACAATATATCATACATGAATAAGCATCTTACAACATCAATTAATCAACTTATTCCCCTTTTAACAAAAACCCCCAATTTTAGAAATTAGGTTACTCACAATATGCTTCAAATCAATTAAAAACTCCCAATTTCATATGGTAATTCATTGTCAACACAAACAATCATATATACCATGGAAAAGGTTTGCAAAAAGTATTGTTACTCACCTCTTGAAGACCTCCAAATAGCTCTAAGTGTTTTGTAACACCCTGTATTTCACTGTTTTAAATAACAGTAATACATATAAATATGTTTATAAATTTATTAGAGTTTAAGGAAATTATTTTAAATAAACGGAGTTTACCACTCAATCCTACTTGAATGTAGGAAGCTGCGATTAAAATTTAGGTTGGAAAGTCAGGCGAAACCCGGCCTGCGAATTCCATTGACAGTATAATAATACTGCTCAAAAGACCTAATTTTAATTCGTGAACGAAAGACTTAAGTTTAGTATTTTATTTTCTACAATTATGTATTTTTATATTTATTTCAAAAAAAATAAAATAATTTACGTTTTTTAGGCGAAACACGTAATCGGGTAGACGACAGAAGGGAAATAAGAGTTTCTAAGAGTAAATAGAGGGTTTATCTTAGGATTTTGAGATGATTCAAGGGTATGAATCATATTTTTAAGTCTAGAAGGTTTTTCAAGATTAAAGTGAAAATTTAGGAATTTTACGCTTAAGCCCCTGAACTTTCTGTAAATTACCCTTTTGTCCCTAAATTAGTTTTTAAGTTTTTTCAAGGGAATTGGGCTAGAATCCTTGTTTCCAATCTCAAATGGTCGTGGCTTAGAAGCCCAAAATTTTCTAGTTCATGGTTTGAGTCCATAAAGCCTAATTGAAACTATATAAGTTTCCTATCTTAAGTCTAATGCTTAAATTTTCAAGTGGGACCCACAAGAATGAACGCAAGCCCAAAATTACCCAGCCCATGCGTAAGCCCATGAGGATTTATGGTTGCCTCATTTGTTGTTGAATCAATTTTCTAGAGTTTTCCACAAGTTTCCACATTTTTCTACATTATCCTTGATTATTCTTCCACATTCTTGATTCTTCTCAAACCTTCATGAATTGTCTTAACCTATCTTTGACTCATAAATTCAGCCAACAAAGTCAAGATAAGCTAGCATTTAATGTGGCAAAATTATCATCATGACACTTTATTGACAATTTGCAAACTAGTCCTTCAACTTATGGAATCTTTGCAAAGTGATCCTTAGAACTTAATTGCATTTGAATCCTTTAGCAAGACAACTCATCATCATCTAGATCCTTCCCAAGATGGCGCCACTATCACTATAAATACCATACTCTCACTTTTCACTTAGTTTCTTTTGCCATTTGTTTCCAAAACCCTAAAGTTCATAAGTCTCTTAGTGATAAGTTTGTGAAGCAAGTTTCTTGGATTTCCTTTGTCTTTGATCTTCAAGAGGTAAATCCTAATCTTCTTCCTTAATCATGCCTATGTTCTTTATAAAGTTTCTTGATTTAAAGTTTGTTTCATAGTTGTTCATCATTTTCAAGTTTCTAACCCTAGAACTTTGAAAAGTCATAATAAATTCTAGAAAAATCCAATGATGATGAAACTACTTTCTATCTTCTTGATATCATGTATATTATCTAAATCCAAGAGCATGATGTAATCAAAAATTTCTTTCCAAAAAACCTAGCCTTGGCCGAATCTAGTAAAGTAGGTTTGGTAGAGTTTTGTTCATGTGTTGTCATGTATGATCATGTATTCTATATGACATGTATGTCTACACACTCAAATCCATGTTAGTTTCTTAAAATGAAAATCTTTACTCAAAAATCCCTATGTTGGCCGAAACCCTAGGTGGTTAGATTTGTTGAGTTTTGTTCATAGTTTTCCTTAAAGATCTTGTTAATCAAACTCTTAGTATGTATGCCTTATAAATCCAAGTTGGTTTATTAAACTAAGAACCCTAGCCCTATAAACATGTTGAGGCCGAATCCTTTTATAAAAGAGTTAGGAAGTTTTGAGTTTGAAACTTAGTTGTTTAGTCACTCATCTATGATTTAGGTTAATCAAGGATCATTAATCCATGACTTAATCATGATTAGGAATTTTAGTTAGTCAAAAACCCTAGAGGCCGTGACCATGTAGTAGGGTTTTAGGATGTTTTTAGTTTCTTGAATTGTGATTGTTTGATTGTAATGGTTGAAGGTTAAGTATAAAGCGGTGTATGTGAGTTTCCGGCTTCCGACGAATTTAATTCAACTTGCTGTGGATCTTCAAGAGGTAAGAGGGGTTACCTGACGGATTATTCAGATGACCATATGTCCATGTTTGTGTTTGTATACATTTGTTTATGTGGTTGTGGTGTTTGGTTTGTTTTATTTGACTATGTGTTTCTAGCTGTTTATCTGTGTTTGGTTGTTTCTCTGCTTATAATTTATTTAATTAGCTGCAGTAGTATCGTATATTGTTATGATGCATGATCTGCCTGGTGATATAATTTTAATAATGTTGGATGTTGTTTGTGAGGCCTGACAGTGGTCAGTGTACAATCGATTAATCAGATAAAAGATTTAATAAGCTATGAAGAATTATATTCAATGTTTTATGGGAGATGTTGGAATATAATAGAGG
Source organism: Sophora flavescens (assembly GCA_030762895.1). Lineage (NCBI taxonomy): Eukaryota > Viridiplantae > Streptophyta > Magnoliopsida > Fabales > Fabaceae > Sophora > Sophora flavescens. Next base: position 4,750,541 of record CM061062.1, read on the forward strand.
CGGAAAATATTATTTTGGAAAAATAATGAGTTTTGAGAAATATTATTATTTTAATGATTTATTAGTGTAAAAGGAATTTAGGAGTCACGGTGAGAGTGTAACCGTGAAATTTTTTTAGTACTGTTGATTTTTACGCAAGAAATTATGTAATATTATAAAATATTATTTTGTGAAATTAATATTCGAAATTTATTTATAAAAATAAAAATAAAAATGAAAATAAAAATAAAAATAAGAATAATAATATAATAAAATAATATAAAAGTCAAAGTTTGACTTTAAAAACATTTTCTTGGAAAATGATAAACAACGACAAGTTTTGAAATTATTTACAGTGAAAGTTGAAAAACAGCAGTACTTATTTTAAGAAGAAATTTAATATGAATTGATTTAAAGAGTTGAAGTTTCAGTAAAAGAGTTTTAAACGATTTGATGTTTTATAAACGAATTACAAGTAGAAAGAAATTACGGTGAATGAGTTTTACTTAATGACTTAAAAGATGATATAGAACTTAATAACCGAGACGTCGGGGTATTAAGGTTGTTGTGTTGTAGATTGGGTATCTACTTAAAGAGGTTAAAACATTTTAGATGTTTTCTACTACCACGAACCTAAGCCTGAGGCATCAGTCTAGGGTTTGTGATTGAGCACTCGGACTTAGATGTCCTGTGTTTTAACGAAGGTTTTTAAGATGTTTAAATTATGGTTGGTCAAAAGCTTTTGAGAGCTTTGACAAAGAAAGACATAACACAAAGAAAAGTGTCGAGAACAAATGTTTTCTTGCATGCATATGGAAGACGTGTTGTGATTCTAAGAGTGATTATCTTGCGGCGTCAAGTATATCATGCAACGATGTTCCTCATTGTTCCCGGGGTTTGGACAATGAGACCCCATCTACGAGGTTATCACTGTGCCATGATGTTGGACAGTGTGCGATGGGCGTGCCTGTGGCGGTGTGCCTGTGGCAATCGAGTCTGATCAACTCATCACGAGGTTGGGATATCTCATGAGATTAAGTACGAAGTTTTAGACGATGAATATGAAGTGTTCATGCATTCAGATTTTAAAAATGACGAAGTTCGGGTGTGAGGCCCTTTTATATATTGTGTTGTATGCCAATATTAAAGATGAGAAATTAACTGATCTGGGTTTGTATATGTTTTGTTGTGTCGTACATATGGTTCTCGTGTTATGATCAAATTGTCGGTTACTCACTCTTGCATGTTTTATTTGTGGTTTCTCTTCTGGGTTCTATGTGGTGAAATTCAGATGAACCTCTTAAGGGCTTGGCGTCTAGAAGAAGAAGAATGTGTAGTTCGGGAAATGTTGATGCTGCTTCTTTTGTCGTAGTGTTTTGACCAGCTTAGGTTTAAGTTCAGTTGTGTTTTGGGAATAATCTTTTTATTATAAATGTTTAAGTGTGAAACCTATGAGGCATTATAGCTGTATGATATATATATATATATATATATATATATATATATATATATATATATATATATATGTATGACTTATGTATATAGATATATCTAAGTGCGATTATGCGAACGCTGTTGTGACGATGTTGAAAAGGAAAAAATTTTATCACCATATTTCGAAAAGATAAACGTTGAGAAAACATTATTTTCCGAAAGCAACCAGCAAATTATGTTTTATTTCCGCAAACGGGTAGTCATGTGATGACCCGAGTTAGGGTGTCACACGTTTCCTACTGCGAATCATAACGTTTGCCAAGAGTTATCATCATCTTCCTCTTCCTAGACTCCTTCTTCCACAACTATCTCTTCTTAATCCTTGAATTTCTTCTCTTCTTAGCCGTTTCCGAGTTTCTATGTGTAATTAGGGTTCAAAAACGCACCCTAAGAGTGTTAAGATTCTATTTATAGAGTCCCCAATAGCCAAAAACGTGTAAAAACGCGTTAAGCCCGCTTACTCTGTATATGGTGCTGTATTTCGCACATATCTTGAATTATAGACATTCAAAAATTATAAATTTTATATCGTTGGAAAGATAAAAGAATTGTCTACAACTGTTATGAAGACCACAAAATCTGAAACCGACGTTTAGGTAGTCAAAACGTGGATAGCATTTTAAAAAAACGGTTCTGGCGCTGGAACATGAATAGTGTGTACGAATTTGGTCATAACTTGCGCTACAAGAATCCAATTTGGACGAATTTGGTGTCTATGGAAATCTAAGAGACAGGGATATATTTCTTATGCAGATCTCGAATTCAAACAAGTTCTCTTTGGTTACGAAATATCCGTCTGAAGTTAGGTATCTAGTCATATTATGCTAATTGGGCTTAAAACACTCAAACTATCTGTTTATAATGGGTAACACAGCATGGGCCTTGATATGCTTATGTTTCCTATCATTATTGCCACAATAATTTTGTCCAGGGTAAGTTCTTATCCTTATTTTTATTTTATTTATTTTTTAAAATCAATTTTACATTATTGTGGAACCCATTGGATTTTTATTATAAAGAAAACAATTATAATAAACTCTTATACTATCCTTTTTTATTAAAATAATTATATTTGAATTTTTAGGATGTTACATTTCTCCCCTCCTTAGAGAATTTCGTCCCCGAAATTCATCACATACTCACACACATATTGTAACATATGCTGAAAACCAAACATAAATGTTACCTTACCTTAAACAACAAGATCTGGGTATTGACATACGATGTCCTCTTCCATCTTTCAAGTAGTTTCCTTCGGAGTTAATCCTTTCCCATAACACTTTCACCAATGGAATTGTCTTGTTCCTTAGAGTCTTTGTGCCCTTGTCCAAGATTTGACTAGGCCTAGGCTTATATATCAAATTATCCTTCAATTGTAAAGACTCGGGAGCTATTACATGAGACTCATCAGGTACATATTTTCTAAGTTGCGACACATGGAAAACATCATGAAGATTTGCCAATTGTGGCAAAAGAGCCAATTGGTAAGCAACGGGCATGACTCTTTTGAGAATTAGGAAAGGTCCCATGAAACAAAGAGTTAGTTTTCTGAATGACATTGACCTCCCCATCCAAAACTTAAGAGTCCCTCTCAAGATTACATGTTCCTCTTCCTAAAATTCTAAATGCTTTCTTTTCTTGTCGACATAACACTTTTTATCTATTCTGCACTATGTGCATCTTTCCCTCAATTATTAATCCTAATTGCGATCTCTTTGATTAAATATGATCTTAACAATATCTTCTCATCTACTTCGCACTATCATAAAAGGGGATCTACATTCCTAATCACATCATTAATATATATATATATATATATATATATATATATATATATATATATATATATATATGTATAGTCATTAAATATTCCACCAGATAATAAATGTACAATTCATGGCCCTTAACTAAAAAAAATCATTTTTTTAAAGAAAAAAAATTTTAATTTTAAAATGAAGTCAATAATAACATTTATATAATAAAATCATGCACTTAATCATTTGTTTCTATCCATCCGCCTATAATTAGAACACCTTCACTTGCATTTCATCTTTATAAGCATTCTCACAAATTAAATTTAACAAACAATCCATAAAAGAAATTGATGTAATATTTTATATCATCCACACGTAGACATAATATCTCTTACGAACTCTATACCAAATTTCTTATATTCTACACAGAACTGAGGAATTTTATAAATTTTATAAATAAAGAAATGTGAAGCAGTAGCACGTTCGTACATACTAATTTTTAGCTATCCTAAAATGATAATTTCAAAAGAGGAAGAAATAGTTTCACTTTATGTTGATAAGAAGATCTTACTAAAAAAAAAATATGTGATAACAAAATGGAGAATAATGTTTAACAAAATTACAATTAAACTGTGCAGACATTATGCAAAAACAACTGTAAAAATTAACACCACAATAGTATAAGAAACCAATTCAATCTCGATCTTTGAGTAGGCACATACAAATAATTAGAAATAACATTTTTTTCACTTTTTGTTAAGAAATATAAGTTTGTTAGGATTAGACATGCCATTAATCTATATGGAAAACAAATCATAGGGGAATATCAATCGCGATTAATACTTTGTCATTTGAGAAGCAATTTGAAATTTCAAGAAAGTGATCCTCTAAAAATTATATAACAAAATTACAACATTATAATAAAATTTAAACATATATATAAAATTCTTTAATCTCACTTCCATTTTTATTCTCGTCCACTAATACTTCTTTAAATCTTGATGCTTCTTGGTTATTCCTAGACACATGGTTAACGTTCTTTTATGTGTCTCTTCTAACATTTTTTCCCTCTAAGGCTCCCCTTCTTAGGGACAATGATCCTATTCTTAAACAACACTACACCATTATTATATAACACGTAATTCTCTTGATCCAAAAGAGATTTCAAATCCTAGTTTAAAAACTACACTCGCTTAATCTATTTTCTAAGGTCACTACAAATTTTCAACCTATTCAATTCCAAGTTTTAAGCCTTAAAAAGATATCCAAATTCATGTCTCTAGACTCTTCTATTAGGTTCATCTCTTGCAACTTCGAGTTAGACTTGTGCGATAATTTCCTACTCCGAGTATCGACCACTGCATTAGCCTTTCCCGGACTATACTTCAACTCAAAATCATAGTTCCTAAGAAAATTCATCCACTTTCTTTGCCTTGTATTTAACTCTTCGTCTATGTCTCTGTCTCTATCTCTTAACAACTGTTTAAGGCTCTACTGATCATTAAAAACTTCAAGTTGTATCCTATACAAGAGATTTTCCTTTCCTAATCAGCTTGGTGAGAGGTAAGGCTAGTCTAGAGAACTCGTTTATAACTTCCTATAATACTTCTCCAATTCTATGAAACTTCTCACACTTGTCATTGTCTTAGGCTTCTCTCACCCTATCACTGCATCTACTTTACTAGAATCAACCACTACTCTACTCCATTGATCTAAGCTCATCTATCATAGGTAAAAGATACCTATCCATAATAGTTACTTTGTTCAATTGCATATTGCCCACATATAACCTCATACTCCCATCATCTTTTCCCACTAAAAGCACTCAAAACTTAATACAAAATCAAACATATTTTTAAAATTTATAAAGTGAACCATAATTTAATTTAAATATTAAATATATAATTTGATTCAAACTAACAAAAAATAGAATTCATGCCACAATTAAATCCATGAGTCAGAGGAAGTTAGAAATATAATTACAATTCAATAAATTGGCCTCGATGCGATGGAGGTGGACTTCACACACAGAAGGAATTAAAAAAAATTAATAGGACATTTCAATTAGATATGGGAATGGGTTTTGACAGTGTTGGCAGAAGTATAGATGATGAGAATAGTGTAAACAAGAAAAAACCAACATGAACGCACATACAAAACTACCATTAGTAATAATTCCTTATAGATTAAAGGAAAATAAATTTATTAAAATCAATTCATCGTCAACATTTAAAAATCTCATATAAAGAATCAAGTTCCCTAAATTACAACTTTTTTTTTATAGTAGACTAATCTACATGTAAAAATCCAAAATTAAACGTACCAAGGAAGGGTAAGTGATAAGCCTCTGGCTTATCTAGTTTTATGACTAGATGAACTAGGGTTTTTGTGCAAATTATTCGAGTTCACTCTCGTTTTCGCCCAAATTTGCCTTGTTTTGTTCCTAAGTTGGACTTTGACTCGTTTTGCGTCTTTTGTGTAGTTTTTAGGTTATTTTGAATAGAATTACGCTTGTGGGTGCTTTTGTTGTTTCAGGTTAAATAAGTGAAGCTCCGGGAGTCAAGGAAAGTCGAAAAGAAGTGGAAATTGCAAGTCTGGAGACACTCGCCTCGCGAGTGTATGCTCGCCCCGCGAGCCTGAAAGTCAACAAAGCAACAAAAGTCAGCACTTCAGTCTCGCCACGCGAGAGGTGTCTCGCCTCGCGAGATCATGAGGACCTGCAAGACAGAGACCATCATGGCTTGGCCGTGATGAATACCACGCCCGTGGCAGTTTAAGGTTTGAAGACTCGCCTCGCGAGAGGAAGCTCGCCTCGCGAGAGAATGAAGACTTGGAAGTCAGAGACCATCACGGCCTAGCCGTGATGAAGGTCACAGCCTAAAATTGAAGACTCGCCCCGCGAACACACTTTCGCCTCGCGAGAGTTCAAATTGAAAGCGCGCCAATTTTAATTCTCGCCTCGCGAAAGGATGCTCGCCTCGCGAGCGAGCGCAGATCAGGAATCCTATTTAAAGGCTTTTGCAGATCAGATTTGAGGGGGGGATCCGAACTTTAGGAGGCAGTTTTCCACTTAGGTTAGGGCAGTAGTTACGAATCCTTATTTCTCCTTGGAGCTGCGTCTCCTTTTCTGGTTTCTTTTTATTTTACGATGGTGATTATGTCCGATCTATTTTCTATGAGCATGAGGAACTAATCGCCGTCGTCCGAGGGAACGATGAAGCCACCCGGAGGCGATGTAAATCCGATATGATGTATGTTTTTCTCCTTTAATTCAATTCTTGTTTTCTAATTCTGATTTGATCGTGTTAATCATATGTGTTGCGTGATTGACTTGTTAACGTGATGAGGCTTAGTCAGTGATTCGCGCTTAGAACTTGAATTAGGATCATCGATCGAATATTGCACGAGAGTGAGTAGGAGATCGGTGCAACCATATAGGGAACAAGAATTAACAGAATTCGAGATTAGGATTATGAGACCTAGTAAGTAATTAATCCAATCGTCGAATACGTCCTAATGAGCACGAGAGTGGATTTAGGAGAATTTAGGGGTCCCGGTTGACATTGTAATTGAACCTAGGGAGGAATTCATCATCACTTGGGTATACATATTGGGTAGGTGGATTTGTGACCTTGGACATTTTAGTTTTCTGATTTTTAGTTAATTAGTTTATTTAGACTTGTTAATTGAATTTTGATATTATTCTCTCTCTCAACCACCTTCTTCCGTAACTTGACCGAACGTATCCGATTTCCCGCGGATTAGTCGAATTGGTAGCCCAATCCTTGAGTTCGACCTCGGTAATTACTTACCGTGTATTTTTATTACTTGCGACGACCCGGTACACTTTCCGGAGTCACAACAGTAAGCAAATTTTATTTTTACTCTCAGACTTCAGATATTACTGCCACATTACTATAAATCTCTACCTTACCAAAAACAAGAGTATGTATCGATCATTGAGCTCTCTCAACTAAGCATTTATTACAAGTAACAACAAATGCAATATGGGTCGACACCAAAGGATCAATCGACGTTGGTTGTGAAGAAGCAAAAAAAAAAAAAGTTCTATCAGAGTGCTTTATGACAACAAGTCTAGACGACAATCAGTCCTTACCAATAATAGCATCCAACCCAGACATAGATAACAAATAAGATCGATGGCATAAGGAACATCCCGACGCATAGGAAGACGATTTAAACAAGTACTAGAAGCAATAAGATTATCCCCATAGAAGTAGAAACACATGACTCAAAGGACAAACGAAAGATAGGCAACTCAAATTTCACACTTGAAGGATATATCAAAGAAAGTGCTGCTCCTAAATCAAATAATATAGTAACTTCTTCCCCTATACGAGTTAAATAAATCAAGTCTCCTTAGGATTCTAAGCTGCCTCGGAATAATAGGGGATCATTCTTCTTAAATTCGAAAAGTCCCACGTGCTAAGGGTCCTAGGTAGCCACCACTCCATCAGTGATTGGCCTCCATTCCCCTACAGTTGACGGAGAGTCTCCGTCTGCCCTTGCGTAGCTCTGATCATACAAACCAAAGCTGCTGCAAGTGCAATGTTCGTCCCTCGCCTATTAGTCCTATAAATCTGCTCACTACCTATGAAATATTGGGTTGATCATGTCCAATATCCAAAAGAATAACATGCAGTATTTATAACTCTAACAAGCATCCTATGCGCCCAAGTTTTGTTTTAGAAAAAGCCCCACTACCACAGTCCGATTTAGAATCGAACTGCTCTGATACCAAAAATGTAACGCCCTTCGTTACATTAGTAACCCAAATTAATTTCAATAAAAATCCTTCAAAACATTTAATTAAAAAAACAAGTCATAAAATTTTTCTCAAATAACTAAGTATGAAAATACCTCGTATTAAATAAAATGATAGTATTTACAAAGTATTGAAAAATATTATTAAATCCAATCATTTGAATAAAACCTAAAAGCCTCAAAATCGGGCATCTAATTACAATCTGAGAAAAATAGTATGTAAACCAAAGAACATCGTCTGCATAATACTCCAAACCATACTACATTACTAACCAACTAGCTAATCAAAGATAACTCTTCAGATCTCTGGATCCTCAACAGCGATGTCCTCGGGCTCTGAAAACAACACTTATAATGAGATATAAAATCCTAGTGCACAACAATACATTTATAAAATGTTTCGAAAATAATGTTGTTCTCAGCCGGTGCGGTAACCGGAAAAACTGTCCATGGTATCCGCTAATTTCCCAAAATAATATATAAAAAAAATACTTTTAATAACAACAAAAATTTCATCAAGTCAAATGCATATAGCATAATATCAACTAGTCTCAATGCATCACATTCCACAAACTAAGTAAATTCTAAATTAATCCAAGTGGCTCGAAGGCCTCATCACTAATCTGGTCTCTTGCCAACATGCCATAAATCTCACACATCACATGACAATGGCGTCCCATTGCCCACCCCTACTCATAAGGAATGTTTCGATGTCACCCTCCTGTCGGGGACATTTCTATTTCGATACCTCCCATGTGCACATGGCGGTATTTCTCCTTTTTCGACACCCCAACGTGTGGCGGTTTACTTTCGATACCCCTTTTTAGGCGGTATTGCTCTTTTTCGACATCCCAATTATATGGGGATGTTACTTTCGATACCCCATTACGGTGGTATTACTTTTCGATACCCCTATCATAGGTGGTATTGCGGCAAACATCATACAACATATTATAACTCAAAGATGTCATGTCTCATTCATGTAACAAACTATTTTCCACGAATTAAACAAATAAATTTCTCCCAATAACAAGCAATCACGAATATCACAATATATCATACATGAATAAGCATCTTACAACATCAATTAATCAACTTATTCCCCTTTTAACAAAAACCCCGAATTTTAGAAATTAGGTTACTGACAATATGCTTCAAATCAATTAAAAACTCCCAATTTCATATGGTAATTCATTGTCAACACAAACAATCATATATACCATGGAAAAGGTTCGTAAAAAGTATTGTTACTCACCTCTTGAAGACCTCCAAATATCTCTAAGCATTTCCTATTGCGAATCCTAACATTTGCCAAGAGTTATCATCATCTTCCTCTTCCTAGACTCCCTCTTCCACAACTATCTCTTCTTAATCCTTGAATTTCTTCTCTTCTTAGTCGTTTCTGAGTTTCTAGGTGTAATTAGGGTTCAAAAACGCACCCTAAGAGTGTTAAGATTCTATTTATAGAGCCCCCAATAGCCCAAAACGTGTAAAAACGCGTTAAGTCCGCTCACTCTGCATATGGTGATGTATTTCGCACATATCTTGAATTATAGACATTCAAAAATTATAAATTTTATATCATTGGAAAGATAAAAGAATTGTCTACAACTGTTATGAAGACCACAAAATCTGAAACCGACGTTTAGGTAGTCAAAACGTGGATAGAGTTTTAAAAAATGGTTCTGGCGCTGGAACATGAATAGTGTGTACGAATTTGGTCATAACTTGCGCTACAAGAATCCAATTTGGACAAATTTGGTGTCTATGGAAAGCTAAGAGACAGGGCTATATTTCTTATGCAGATCTCGAATTCAAACAAGTTCTCTTTGGTTACAAAATATCCGTCTGAAGTTAGGTATCTAGTCATATTATGCTAATTGGGCTTAAAACACTCAAACTATCTGTTTATAATGGGTAACACAGCATGGGCCTTGATATGTTTATGTTTCCTATCATTATTGCCGCAATAATTTAGTCCAGGGTAGGTTCTATCCTTATTTTTGTTTTATTTATTTATTTAAATCAATTTTACATTATTGTGGAACCCACTGGATTTTTATTATAAAGAAAACAATTATAATAAACTCTTATACTATCCTTTTTTTATTAAAATAATTATATTTGAATTTTTAGGATGTTACACAATCATTTTGACAGATTAGGTAATATATGTTATATTTACTTATAGTATTTGATATAAGATTTTCTAGTAAACCAAATTGTACCTTTGTAAGTCTTCATTTTCGTGCCTTGAATAACAATGACTGAGTTGATAACATTTCCCAACAAAGGCATTGAAAACAAATCTGCGCGACGGTTGGAATTAAAGTTAAAAGTAAACATTATACTTGAAATTATATTTTCATACCAAATTTTGTATTTATTATGTCTTTAAAATCAAATATCAAATTTGAAATCAAATTTATAAACACATCATTATTCTAGATAAGTTGTTATAGTATTACTTGTTTTATAAAAAAAAGATAAATTTAAATTTAATTCCAACTTTGATAAGATTTACTTAAATACATATTGTATGATCTTAAATATGAAATTAAAATTGAAATAAATTAAATAATTAGATAAGATTAGTTACATTTAAACTTTAAATTTCAATTTCAGTAATTTCATTCAATTTTTATTTTTAGTGTGTTATTTTTTGTTAATTTTATAAACACAATAATAAATCGGAAAATTGTACTGTTGATGCTTTGCACATGACACATGTCAACATTTCATACATATCATACATAGAGAAGGTGACACATGACAAAACTACATTACATAGGGGATAGAATTGTATTGTTTATAAATAATAGATAAATAATAATATAAAATAAAAACAAATAAACTAGATACGCTACCGGACTCACTTTGGAACCATTCAAACGAGACTTTTAATTAATTATTTTTTTGTTTTATTTCGTAACCCCACATGCTATACAATAATACAAATATCACTACTAGAAATCTTTTGATTACTTGTATATTTTTCAGCGGATTTTGTTTAAAAATTTGTAGGAAATAAGTTTTATGCGGATTTTCCTATGAACTCCTATCAATAGGTAATACTTTCGTGGGTAATTTTTTTATCCGTAAAAAATTTCTTACTGATTTTCTTACGAAAAATTTAAATCAACAGAAAATATCAAAATTTCCTACAAAATTTCTTACGAATCTAGATATAGAGCACATCAAACCATGTTTTAATATATATATATATATATATATATATATATATATATATATATATAGAGAGAGAGAGAGAGCGCACACTACAAGAGTATATATATATATATATATATATAGAGAGAGAGAGAGAGAGCGCGCACTACAAGAGTAAGGTGGCAACACTAACGTCTCTCTTCAACCAGAAAAATACACACATCAAACCATGTTTTAATAATTTTCCCGTTCACTATTCATCATTTTAATAATTTCCAACCTTTTTATTTTTATCAACCTGTTCCCTCATACCAACCTCCAACTCACCATGTCACATGCACGTGTCATCATCTAGCAACTCCACCGTCTATTGTTCATCACCCCCACCCTTGAGAAATTCTACTGTACCCATATAAATTTAAAGGTTTCAATACCTTTAAATTCTGACCAATGGTTGGATGGTGTTTCATTTAATAAAATGAGATCATACCTTTGACCATTTACCAATAAAAGTTTCCTTTTTTCGGTTGAGAAAAGTTTCACTTTTTTGCAATTTAGTTCATAGGTACACTAGTGGAAATAATGTAATATACGGGAACGTTTTACGTCAGTTGACCATATATTTGACGTTAAAACTGAGGCGGTGGCAGTTTTGTAAATATTAAATCACTATTTGCATCAGTTGTTTAATGAACTGACGTTAAAAGTGATTATTAACACTTTTAACGTCAGTTGTTTATACAACTGACGTTAAAAGTATGATTTTTACTTCAGTTAAATAAATAACTGACGTAAATAATCAACTCATTCCTATCTTTCTTTCGTTGTCATCTCCCTGTTGTCACTCTTAACGCAGATCATCACTCCATATATAGTGCAGTTTATTTCTAATCTTTTTTAAAAAAAAGTTTATTTTTAATCTTAATTAATTAGCTTGAATTAGTAAACAAATTCTTGAGCAAATTAAAATAAATAAACACTTAACATAAAACAAGTTATATGTATAATCAAATCGTATCTCATTGAAGCGATTCATAAGTTACAATTACATGATTAAAAGATAAAAAATTTCCGCAAGATAGCACTAAAATATAAATAAGTTTCTGCTTCAACATCATTTTCTTCTCAGTCCTGTCCTCAGAAACTCCAATGGATGCATCTCCTCCCTTACTTGAAGTCCTTGATGCTCCATCTGAATCCACATTCAATTTGGAGCCAAAGCAGAGTGAAGGGTGCACTCGATCTGTTTCAGCAATATTCTTGGAACAGTCACTTGGTTCCAAAGCTGAGGTTTTGGAAGTGTAGCTGCTGATTCTCCTGAAGGATGATAATGTGTGCAATTCACATAATGCGATTTACACACCCTTATCACCCATGTAATGCGATTTACACAATCTCAGAAGTTGTTTGACCATTAAGACAGAGACCTTTAAGTCTAGGCATAGGAAGAAAGAGTGATGAAGTTAATCTCCATGGCAGAGCCATATTGTGAAGCAGAAAAATTAAAGGAAGGAAGGAAGCTATTTATAGGAGTAGGGGATGAAGATACTAGGCGTCGTAAGTTGCTAAAAAATTAAATTGATCATTAAGAGCATTAGGTTCCAAGGCGCATTGGGAGTTGGCAGTCATATATTATAAACGTGCAGAAAAGAAAACGCCCGAAGGAATAGGAAGAAATAGACCTTTAAGTCTAGGTATAAACTTAGTGCTCATAAAGAGGATTATAGTTTACAATGTGCATGGGTAAGTAGAACAGCAGTAATGGGTAATTAAGTAGCAGGGTAGTCAAAGGAATGAATGCTTTTGCAGAAACTTATACACTTTTAACGTCAGTTGTTGAATAAAACTGACGTTAAAAGTGTTTTTAAAATAAAAAATATTTATTTTTAACGTCAGTTGTTTATACAACCCGGCGTTAAAAGTGTGATTTTTACTTGATTAAATAAGCAATGACGTAAATAATCCTATATCCCTATCTCGAAATGCCCTGTTGTCACTCTTAACACAGTCAATGGGTAAGTAGCGTGAGTAGTCAAAGGAATGAATGTTTTTGCAGAAACTTATACACTTTTAACGTCGATTGTTGAATAAAACTGAAGTTAAAAGTGTTTTTAAAATAAAATATATATTTTTAACGCCTCATTGTTTATACAATTAACGTTAAAAGTGTGATTTTTACTTGATTAAATAAATAGCTGACGTAAATAATCCTATATCCCTATCTGAAATGCCCTGTTGTCACTCTTAACACAGGTCAATCCACATCTATAGTGCAGTTTATTTCTAAACTTTTTTGTTGACTAAACCCCCAATTTGGTCCCTGAGAAAAACACTCGGGTCTGAAATAGTCCCTATCCAAAAAAAACTATCCATTTAGTCCTTAAGAATGTGTTTACCGGGACATATTGGTCCATCCGTGAGTTGACCACCTTTGACCGCGAGTTACCACTTACGCGTGGCCCACGTTTTTCTTGGCGCGTGTCGATGCGTTTTTCTTGGCGTGTCATTACGTTTTTGCTGACGTGTCAGTATTCATTTCTCACGGGGCTGCCACCGTGGAAATGGGCCAAAATGGTCCCTTACAAAATTCATATGAGACAGATTAGTGTCTCTTGGAATTGCAGAGTATGTAGTATGAGTTCCTTGCAGAGTCTGTAAAATCGACGTCGAAGCTCTCATGCAGATTCCAACCCTTCGTTCTATAAGCTTTGTCAACAAGAAGAGTGAGGTGAAAACTAAGAAGGTTGCTAGCATTAGTTTGTTGGGTTTGTTTTTCTTTATCATTCTGTTTGGTGGGCATGTTCCTCTGGTGGATGTTAAGTTTGGAGGTTTAGTTGACAATGTAACTGGTAGGTCTAGCTATGTTAGTGATAGGTGGTTGTATGGTCAAGGTGGAGGGAAGGTTTGACCTGTAAATGGTGGTCATAGGAATGTATCTGAAAGGGATGAGGATGTGAGATTTTCTAATGGAAGGTATAGTATTTCTGACAGAAGGAATTATGAGAGAGGTCGGCAATTAGAAGAATTACATGAACGGCTAGACCCACATTCGGATGATTTTGCTCGTGCTGGCAATGCCAGTGAGCCGCTTCTTGCTTCTTTGTATGTCCCTAGGAATGATAAATTGGTGAAGATTGATGGAAACCTGATAATTCATTCCATCCTGGCCAGTGAGAAAGCTGTGGCATCTTAGATGGATCAGGTGAAGAAGGACAAGAGGGAGACGGGTTTGGCCATTCCTAAAGCATTGGCTATTCCTGAAGCTGGAAGAAATAGGGGTCAACATCCTCATGTGTATAGGGTTTCGGCCGAACAGAGGAAAGCTCTTGGCTCTGGTTCAACCAAAACTTTGAGGGACCATATGAAGTCCACTTTGCCATTCCTTGGTTTTCCCTCGATTAAAAATTCACCATCTTTGTTAGGTAATTATGAAATTATGTCTCGTAGTATTTCTGCAACAAGTTCTTTTAGTTGTTAGAGATCTTCCAAACTCGGTCAGATGGACTACTTGGACTCCTTGGGACTGTCAAACTAGTTCGATAGCTTGTTTTAAGTAGTGCTTATTTTTTCAAAATAGTCATTAACTAGTGTGTTTCTGTCTCAATGTGAACCAGAGAACAATCTTGATTTTGTTCACCTCTCAATCATGCTCAAGTTTTAGCATGACCTGCAGACATCTTAATTGCTGGTTGTCTTCTGCTGTGTTGCATATTTGTCTAAGCTATGCTAAACTCAAGGATCTGCCTGCTTATTTTGGTGCTGACATAACATTGAAAATATACTGAATGTTTTGACTCCCTGATGCAGGGCCAATGTTAAGTTCGGGCATGTGCACAAAATTTTTCCAGTTTGATGCCTCTCCAACTCCTGGAGCTATAGTTCCAAGCAACATCTCAGAGCCAACATTTCTGCAGAAAATCGTCAAAATGCTACCATTCTTAACAAGAGTAGGAACAAGAAGAATCCTCCATGGGCTCCCCGATCCGCTTTCGGATCCGGCATGGAACATAATCAAGATCATGTTAGGACCTCACAGAATGACCTCCATGGTAATAAATCTTCCATGGTTGTTTCAGTGCTTGTGGATCCCAAAGAAGCCGCAGATGTTGGTGTTGATGGCGTGATGACACCAAAGTCACTCTCGCGGATTTTTGTGGTCGTGCTTATGGATAGTGTCAAGTATGTCACTTACTCGTGTGGTCTTCCGCGTGCTTCTCCTCATCTGGTGACTGCTTAAAATGTTTTGATAGAAGTTATATGATCTAACCCAAGTTCTATTTTCTGTAACAGAATATGTGGGGACTGGGAGGGGAAAGAAACTGAGCTCCAGTTTTGTACATTACATATTTAAAGTAGCATGCCTTAAGTGGGATTGACCAACTGTGCGAGGTTGAGAACTTCCTTTGAAACTTCTATAATATGCTTAGCTGAGAATACAAAAGTCGATATACCTTGTTGAATTCTGGCATTGGACCTGAGAAGTTGTTGTTGACAAAGCTTATAGAACGAAGGGTTGGAATCTGCATGAGAGCTTTGACGTCGATTTTACAGACTCTGCAAGGAACGCATACTACATACTCTGCAATTCCAAGAGAGACTAATCTGTCTCATATGAATTTTGTAAGGGACCATTTTGGCCCATTTCCACAGTGGCAGCCCCGTGAGAAATGAATACTGACACGTCAGCAAAAACGTACTGACACGTCAGCAAAAACGTGGGCCACGTAAGCTGGTAACCTGCGGTCAAAGGTGGTCAACTCACGGATGGACCAATATGTCCCGGTAAACACATTCTTAAGGACTAAATGGATAGTTTTTTTTGGATAGGGACTATTTCAGAAAAGAAAACGCCCGAAGGAATAGGAAGAAATAGACCTTTAAGTATAGGTATAAACTTAGTGCTCATAAAGAGGATTATAGTTTACAATGTGCATGGGTAAGTAGAACAGCAGTAATGGGTAATTAAGTAGCAGAGTAGTCAAAGGAATGAATGCTTTTGCAGAAACTTATACACTTTTAACATCAGTTGTTGAATAAAACTGACGTTAAAAGTGTTTTTAAAATAAAAAATATTTATTTTTAACGTCATTTGTTTATACAACTGACGTTAAAAGTGTGATTTTTACTACAGTTAAATAAAAAGCTGACGTAAATAATCCTATATCCCTATCTGAAATGCCCTGTTGTCAATCTTAACACAGGTCAATGGGTAAGTAGCAGAGTAGTCAAAGGAATGAATGTTTTTGTAGAAACTTATACACTTTTAATGTCAGTTGTTGAATAAAACTGAAGTTAAAAGTGTTTTTAAAATAAAAAATATATATTTTTAACGTCTGTTGTTTATACAATTAACGTTAAAAGTGTGATTTTTACTTCAGTTAAATAAATAGCTGACGTAAATAATCCTATATCCCTATCTGAAATGCCCTGTTGTCACTCTTAACACAGGTCAATCCACATCTATAGTGCAGTTTATTTCTAAACTTTTTTGTTTAAACAAGTTTATTTTTAATCTTAATTAATTAGCTTGAATTAGTAAACAAATTCTTGTGCAAATTAAGATAAATAAACACTTAACATAAAACAAGTTATATATGTATCTCATTGAAGCGTTCATAAGTTACAATTAATTACATGATTAAAAGATAAAAAATTTCCACAACATAGCCCTAAAATATAAAAAAGTTTCTGCTTCAACATCATTTTCTTCTCAGTCCTGTCCTCAGAAATCAAATGGATGCATCTCCTCCCTCACTTGAATTCCATGATGCATCGTGATTAATCAAAGTGAAAGGGATCTTTCAATCACCTCCTTCACTGGAATTCCTTGATGCATCATCTCGAATCCACGGTCACTTGCAGCCAAAGCAGAGTGAAAGGGATGACTGGGATGAAATAAAGTGAGGGAATCACATTACGTGATTTACTCAACTTTACCATCCATGTAATGTGATTTACACAACCTCAGAAGATTTTTGACCATTAAGACAGAGACCTTTAAGTCTAGGTATAGGAAGAAATAACAAAGGTCTTAGAGCCATTTTGTGAAGGAATAGAAATATAGAGGAAAAGAAGAGGCGATGTGCAGGATCGATACGAGAAGAATGGTACTTTATATAGAGAATGATTTTTACACAACACTTTTAACGCCAGTTGTATTCAACAACTGACGTTAAAAGTGTTTTTTTTAAAAATATCAATATTTAACGTCCGTTTTTTAATACAACTGACGTTAAACAATTACTTTTAACGTCAGTTGTTTAATACAACTGACGTTAAATGTTGTTTTATTTTTGGTTTTTGATTATAACGTTTACACTCGCGCGCCTTCTGCACTTCGCTCTGTACGTACGTCTCTTTTATCTTTTCATCACGCTCAACCCTAGATCACTCTCAACCCTCACTCTCACTCTCACCGAGCACAGAACCCTAATCGCGAGCTCATTTCCATCGCAACCACCACGAGGGCTTCTTCGCCACCACCGTGAGGTACACTATTAACCCTAACTCTGTCTTTCCATTCATTCTTTGCAATAACTTGACATCTCTCTTTCCCCTTCCCGCGCACTAACTCTCCTTGTCCCTCTGCTCTCAGTAACCACATCGAACGTTGGCCACCACTCGAGCTCCCCTCCCCAACACCATGCGAGCACCTATTTCTGGTGAGTATTTAGGGCACATTTTTGTATTTTTGGTTTTGAGTGTATGTTGAAACTGTAGTCTCGGTAGTTGAAACTTGAAACCGTGAGTTTGAGTTGTTTGGAATGTACGTCTCTATTTTTGGTTTTGAGTGCATGTTGCTCTGCTGGTTGATCTGTCACGGTCATGATGCTCATCACGGCTAGGCCGTGACCAGTGCTTGGCAATCTTCAAAAACTATAGTTTTCAATCTCCCGTATTGTCCTTATATTGGATATATGTTTTGTATATCTACAGGACCTATCTAGTTATGGATCGTAGTTGGATGGTTTGTAAGCGTACTAGTGCTGAGTATTTGAAGGGGGTGGGAGAATTTATAGAATTTGCTCAAAGGAATGTTCCAAATAGTAATGGAATGTTTTGTTGTCCTTGTGTCAAGTGTTTGAATACGAGGAAATGTAAGGTGAAGGATATACGTACTCATTTGATTTGAGAAGGGATTTGCTTGAGTTATACAAGATGGATATGGCATGGTGATGTGTTGTTGAGTAGTACGGCGAGTGTCTCCCAAAGTGAGGACGTTGACGTAGATATGGAGGATGATCGAGTAGAGGACATGATCCGTGATATTCGACAAGAATCTTTTCATCGAGCTCATGTGTATGATAGGTTGTGCGGTGATGCGGATAAGCCTTTATATCCAGGGTGTACTACTCATACACGGTTGTCGGCGGTGCTAAAATTGGTTTGTGTGAAGGCGAGAAATGGTTGGACCGATAAAAGCTTCACGGAATTGCTTGAAGTGTTGAAATACTTGCTTCCGGAGGACAACACATTGCCTGACCGTAACTATGAGGCCAAGAAGGTATTGTGTCCTATGGGTATGGAGTATAAGAAGATACACGCATGCCCCAATGATTGCATATTGTACACCGGTGTTCATGAAGACAATCATGATTGCCCCAAATGTGGTTTATCACGATACAAAGTGAAGGGTGGTGATGATGATGATGATCTTGATGATGTGAGAAAAAAGGGTCCTCCTACGAAGGTGTTGTGGTATCTTCCAATAATTCCAAGGTTCAAGCGATTGTTTGCCAATGCGAAAGATGCGAAGAATCTTAGATGGCAAAATGATGAGAGGAAACGTGATGGAAAGGTTTGTCATCCTGCTGATTCTATTCAATGGAAGAATATCGATACTATGTTTCCGGATTTCGCCGATGAGCCAGGAAACCTAAGGCTTGGACTAGCTACGGATGGAATGAATCCTTATGGTAACATGAGTAGTATTCATAGTTCATGGCCTGTTCTATTGGTAATTTACAACATGCCCCCTTGGTTGTGCATGAAGCGCAAATACATGATGTTGTCTATGATGATTTCGGGCCCAAAGCAACCGAGAAATGACTTAGATGTTTATCTAGGTCCCTTGATTGAAGACTTGAAAACGCTGTGGGTGGAAGGTGTTGAGGTAGTTGATGGGTATTCTCATGAGACTTTCAAGCTTCGTGCCATGTTATTTTGCACCATCAATGACTTTCCAAAGATATCGAACTTGTCCAAGATGCAGTGTCAAGGGGCATAAAGCATGCCCTATATGTGAAGAAGGCACATGCTACACTCAGTTGCATCATGGAAAGAAGACGGTTTACCTTGGGCATCGGAGATTTCTTAGACGTGATCACCCATATCGTAAGATGAAAAAAGCTTTTAATGGATGCCAAGAGACAGAAGAAGCGCCGGCGGCCTTAATTGGAGAGCAGGTTTATCAGAGGGTAAAGGACATCGATGTTATATTCGGCAAGTCCAAAAAGAAAGGTAAAGCTGCTGAGAAAAACATATGGAAGAAGAGGTCGATATTCTTTGATCTTCCATACTGGCGCAAGCTTGATGTCAGACACTGCATTGATGTGATGCATGTGGAGAAAAATGTGTGTGATAGTGTGATCGGGACGCTTCTCAACATTCAGGGCAAGACAAAGGATGGTGTGAATGCTCGTCTCGACCTCGTTGCTATGGGTATACGAGAGCAGTTAGCTCCAGTTGTTGAGGATGGTAAGCGGACTTATTTGCCGCCAGCATGTCATACTTTGTCAAAAAAAGAGAGACAAAGTTTCTGCGGGTGTCTTCAGGGCATCAAAGTTCCACATGGTTACTCTTCAAATATGAAGAGGCTTGTCTCTAGTGATCTTAAATTGGTTGGCTTGAAGTCTCATGATTGTCACATCTTGATGCAACAACTTCTGCCCGTTGTTATTCGTGGTATTGTTCCAAAAAATGTGAGACATGCCATTACTCGGTTGTGCTCATTCTTCAATTCTATATGTAGCAAAGTCGTTGACCCCCGTATGTTGGATGACTTGGAAGTTGAGGCTGCTACAATCTTGTGCCAATTGGAGATGTATTTTCCTCCTTCCTTTTTCGACATAATGGTTCACTTAATTGTTCATTTGGTGAGGGAGATTAGATTATGTGGGCCGGTTTTTCTGAGATGGATGTACCCAGTTGAGCGCTACATAAAGATCTTGAAAGGGTACGTGAAGAATCCTCATCGTCCGGAAGCATCTATTGTTCAAAGGTATGTTGCAGAAGAAGCTGTTGAGTTTTGTTCGGACTACCTTCATAACACGGATCCTATAGGGGTTCCTAAGCCTCGTCATGATGAGATTAGATGTCAAGGTAAGGGTACACATGGCTTAAGAATTAATAGGAAGGATCGGGAGGAAGTGCTTCAAGCACATTTGTATGTATTGAACAACATCGAATGTGTTCAGCCTTTCTTATTTGAACATAAAAGAAAAGTCAATCAAGAAAACCCTCGAATGAGCGAAAGGTGGTTGTTGAACAAGCATAACAAGACTTTCTTACCATGGTTCAAGGAAGAAATGCTTAAGGATGGTAGTACTGCTTCTGATGACGTAAGATGGCTAGCACGTGGGCCTAGCTTCAACGTCATATGTTGGAGCGGATACGACATAAATAATTTTTCCTTTTATACAAAGGAACAAGATAACAAGAGTACCATGTAAAATAGTGGGGTTATGATCGTGGCCGAAGTAATGCACTTCTCTAGTGCAAAGGACACAAAACCCGTTACAGCACCGAGACCTTACTTTGGATATATTGAAGATATTTGGGTGCTCGATTACACTAAGCTTACGGTGCCGGTATTTAAATGTAAGTGGGTTGATAGTAACGGTGGTGTACAAACCGACGAATTGGGGTTCACATTGGTAGACCTCAACAAGTTAGGTCATATAAATGAGCCTTTCATAATGGCTTCCCAAGCAAAACAAGTGTTCTACATCACTGATCCTTCTAACAAAAGGTTGTCCGTGGTTCTCCAAGGAAAAAACATGTATAATGGTAGTGATGAAAATGAAGATTCAAATCTTGATATTCCTGAGACTCCTTCTTTTTCAACAAACATGCCTACTATAATCGAGGAGACACGGGTGGACGATGTACATGCCACTCGTGATCATCATCACGAAGGGATATTGATATAGGTAGTTTAAACTTAGTATACATTTATTTTTATTTATATTTCTGTATTTATTTTGAGTTATAACCTATGTTAATAAATATATATTGTTTCTGAACAGGCATACATATGGATCATTGTTCCATTTTTCCTTTGCAATTCTGTAATGTGTGTGATATTCTGTGTTACTGGGATATTTACTGAATGCAGGAATAGCTGATCAGGGGAGTGATATTTTAAAACTGAATTTAAAAAATAAAAAAATACTATTAACGTCAGTTGTATCATACAACTGACGTTAATAGTATTTTATAAAATATACAGTACACTATTAACGTCAGTTGTTTATTACAACTGACGTTAAAATTAAGACATTTAACGTTAGTTCTTTATAACAATTGACGTTAGTTTTGACAAAATTAACGTCAGTTTTGTTAAAGAACTGACGTTAATTTTGACAAAATTAACGTCCGTTGTGTTAAAGAACCGACGTTAATAGTGTTATATTTAACGTCAGTTCTCAACTAACGTTAAAAGTTTAACTTTTAACATCAGCTGTATTTACGTCAGTCAGTATTCTGACGTAAAAAATCAATTTTAACTGACGTAAAAAGCACTTATTGCACTAGTGGTAGGTAAAAATATTTGTAAGTTATTAATAATGATTAAAAAAATATTATTTTAAAATTATTTAAAAATTAGTTTCCAGAAGCCTATCAAAGAGTTCATTGTCATAGAAGTACTCAAGTAAAATATCTCTTCCCCAAAATCTAGAATTAATGAAGGTCCAAAGATGTTTAACATTTTCAACAAGCAAACAAATAACTTTGAAAAATATAACACCAATTATTGAAAACTACTATCCAAAGATACAAAGTACTATCTCCGATCCAAAATATAAGAAACAAAATCCTAAAATACATAGATCAAGAAAATATATAGAAACGAGTTAATTGTAATTAATATTCATATAAATTTTCAAAAACATCCCTTCTAATTTTAATTAATAGTCTGATGGCCTATAATTAATAACAATAATTAATAAGGGTAATATTGGAAATTAGTATTTAATATATATAAAAATTGAAACATATTTCTTATATTTTGGACAAAAAAAAAACCATTTATTTCTTATATTATGGACCAGAGGTAGTATACTATGACTTCTTTGTGTTTATGTTTCTTGCATGTAATGTTTGACAACTCTACCAGATGACTCAACTACAATTATGATTTAAATATGTTAGATAATTAAATCAAGCCTATCTTAATTAGTAAACCGCCAACAATTAATTCAAGCCACATGAATTTAAGTTTGCTTACATTGTAATAACATTATATTGTCAAGTGTAGCCTATAAAAGAAATGCTTGTACGTACTGAGCAACTATATATTCAATAATTACTAGCAACTTTCTCCCACTACAGCTCCTCTTCCACGTCCATTTTCTATAGCAACCAAGTCTTGCAATCTAAATTGCATTTTTCTAAGTGTCAGATCACAACTTCTACCTTTTAACAACTACTATGGATGGCCAACCCCCCCGCCCCCAACAACCCCAACACAATACATGTTATGAATTCTTCCTCACCGCCTTCTGTATCATGTTAGTCCTCGTCTGTTGTCGGTGTCTTTCTTATGGCCGCCTCCGCCTATCTCGTCCTTCAACCTCCCCTCTCTTCTTCCAAATCTTTCCCTATCAAACCTCTCCTCCACAACCACCCCCAACCAATCCCTCAACACCATGTGGCACCTCTCCTTCCTCTGTCGTAACTGCGAGAAGAAGATAATCGATACCTGCAACGCAGTCCACTCCACCATCTTCCACAGCGGTTTCATCCTCACCGACTCACAGCTCGTGCTGTTCAAGCTAGACGACGTGAAATCTTACACTGCCGTCAACGCCACGCTCTTAATCACCGCAAATGCCACGATATCAACTTCCAAAGGTGATCTGGCGGTTTGGTTACCTTCGACGTGCAACTCGTGGCTTCCGCTAGGTTTTGCTACGGTTGGTGGTTGTTCAGCGAGTGCTAGCTTAAGGTTTCTTGCCGGCAAGTCCCCGTCGGCATATAGCCGAACGCTACGTCATAAGATTTGGTTGGTGGAACTAGGGAATGCGAGGTCGGCACGAAATGCTTAAAATCAAAACACTTGTTTTTTTTTATACAGAAAATTGATTTTTCTATTTTAGTGGTTAATTAAACTATTTAGGTTTTTTTAGCTTCTATGCTGTTTTTCTTTAGGTTTGAATTGAATATATGTTATTGCCTAAAGAAAAACCGCATAGAAGCTAAAAACCCCTAAATAGTTTAATTAATCACTAAAATAGAAAAGTCAATTTCCCGTATAAAAAAACCTAGTGTTTTGACTTTAAGCATTTTCTGCCGACCTCGCATTCCCTGGTTCCACCAACCAAATCCCCCGACGTAGCGTTGGGAGATATGCCGATGGGGACTTGCCGACAAGAAACCTTAAGCGAGCGCTCGCTAAATAGCCACCAACCGTAGCGAAACCTAGTGGAAGCCACAAGCTGCACGTCGAAGGTAATCGAATCGCCCCATCGCCTTTGGAAGTCAATATCGTGGCGTTGGCGACAATTGAGAGCATGGTGTTGATGGATGTTTCAGATTTCATGTCGTCCAGCTTGAACGGTCTGAGAGGCGGCAAGTATGAAACCATTGTGGAAGATGGTTGCAGGTACCAGTTATCTTCTTCTCGTGGTTACGACAGAGGAAGGAGAAATGCCAAGTGGCGTTGAGGGATTGGGTGGGGTGGTTGTGGAGGATAAGTTTGATAGGGAAAGAGAGGTGAGTTGGAAGATAGGGAGAGGAGGTTGAAAGACGAGATAGGCGGCCATATGATGACGTCGACGACACAGACGAGGACTAACATGATGCCGAAGGCGATGAGGAAGATGTCATAACATGTATTGTGTTGGGGTTGTTGGGAGGGGGGAGGGTAGGCGGTGGAGTCAGGGGGTGGTTGGTCATCCATAGTAGTTGTTAAAAGGTAAAAGGTGTGGTCTGACACTTAGAAGAATGAAATTTAGATTGCAAGACTTGGTTGACCATCTAGTAGAGCTATCAAACATTCATTACAAGAAAATAACTATTTAGCGACCGAATTAGCGACGGTTCTAGCTGTTTTAATTATTTGGTCCCAAGTCTGAACTTAGCAACCGATTCATTCGGTCACAACCTTTACGAATGCTAATTTGGTCGCTAATCTCCAATAATAGAAAGTCAATTTGGTTGACTAATTTGCGACCGCATCAGGAAATGCATAACGGCCATAATTTAGTGATCAATACTATATTCGGTCGCTAAACTTAAATTATTTAAATTCGGTCGCTAATTATTAAAACCCTAAAACGCACACAATTTTAATGAGTAACATTGGTAACTTAACAAAATTTTTAATTAAAAAAAGAAAGTCAATCAAGATCACCTCACCTCCCTCATTTTCTCCCTCGACTGAGTGTTTGAGTGTCCCTGTCACTCTCACGATCTGAACCTTTTTACTTTCCTCTCATCATTCATCAAGATCTGGACTCTCAAGGGCGGACGGCCTCACTCTCTGCATCTCCCTCGGCTCCTCGACGACCTCTACCGACTCCTCGAGTACGAGTCTGCAACTTCCTCCGCTGCAGGAAGCGGTGTTCACTACAAAAAAAAACCTATTTAGCGACCGAAGATTTCGGTCGCTAAACATGATAATTCGGTTGCTATACTGTGTAGCGACCAAATTAGTGACCGAATTAAGGGGGTAGCAGAAACCATGGTGGCTAAATGTTTAGCGACCGAATTTGTATTTCGGTCACAAAATTATATATTACGGTCGCCGTATAGTTGGTCGCATGCTCAGATAACCGAATTCGGTGACCAATATTCGGTCGCTATTTCGGTCGCAAATTTTGAATTTTTTTTTTATAAAAATTTTCCTGTAACTTAATCCTACCGACAAAATTTTGTTTTTTCAACTATTACCCCATTGATTTTTAATTTCTGATATAAACAAAATACACCAATAATTTTTTTGAATAAATAGAAAACGTAAATATGATGTACTAACGATCCAAAACACCACAGTCAATATGATCAAGAAAGCATATACATTAATTAATGCAAGTTTAATAATTGTTTATAAAAAAAAAGTTTAATAATGTACTAATTAACGATGAAAACATAAAAACACACCACAGTCAATAAGTACTAATCAAAATATCAAAACTCATCATCTTCCAAAGGGATGAACATGTAGAAGCGAGAATCCCCAAGGTACTTAAACTTTGCCAATGCACCAGTGGACAACAAATACAACTCCCTGATACCATTTGTATCTGTTGTAAAATATGGGCGATCCTCATGGATTACTATATTCCCATTGAACAGATTTCCGCTTTTGTCTTCAATAGTCACAACACGCGGCATTTGTTGTCCCCAACGACGGTAGAATGATCGCGGGATTGAAATTAAATCCTGCAAATACACAAGAACAATTTAGTAATGATTAGTTTATGACTTAACCATCATTACGTGAATCCGATCGTTATTCTTAAGTTGATGAGATACTGTACCTGGTCTATATGGATGACTGTCTCAAAACATTTAGTCGGATCCATTTTCTGATAAAACGATAAGGAAAACAAGTCATATGTCTAAACTTCATCAAGTGATAATAAGAAAAGATGGAAAGATCCATGTAGCATACTAGCATGTTAAAATAGAACAAAGAAATGCAACTTCACATGCAACTTTACAGATTAGCAAACATAGTAGTTTTCTGGAAAGCAGATGCTTTTACGTTGTTTTGAAGGATGGTCATAGAGAGGACTTTTCCTACCGGAAATGCCTAGATAACCTAGTAAGGATGGTCATCAACAACTATTTCTGGAAAGCTCCATTGCCTAGTGAAACAAATGAGTAGAAAACCAGAGTAGAAAACTAAAGCTTTCGTAGCTTAATAATTAACTCTAGCAAAAAATAAAACCATTGACTTATAAGGATTCAGCATACTTCAACAAATATATATTGAAGCATATTTCAATACAAACTTAGATAAAATATAGTAGCAAACATCCTATTGAGCTCCGCTCTCCACTAACAAGACAACACATGATTGTCAAACACATGCATAACTTCTAAATTAGCAACACACAACAAGTATCTCGCCTTTTTGACAGGATCACATCCTATTGAGCTCTGCTCTCCACTAACAAACAACACATAATTGCAAATACATGCATAAATATTAAATTATCAGTACACAATCAGCATCTTGCCTTTCAGGCAGGATACCTTCCTATTGAGCTCAGCTCTCCACTAACAAACAACAAGATATATAGTGTGTATAGGCCATCATTACCCCTCTACATTTTATTCAGACATTATCACAGCTAACATTGGTAAGATTATCCTCAATATGACCCAGTGGGTGTCATTGCCATTGCACACTATAATGCATAAATAAAAATAATCGTGTCAGAGCTGAAATGACAACATTTGATAATATTACTTTATAAGGTTTCTATCCAAATCCCAAATCTAATATAAAACTAGTTATGTTTGGTTGTTTTGTAAGAGGGCTATAAGTGACCCTCCTACTAGAAATGCCTAGATAACCTAGTAAGGATGGTCATCAACAACTATTTCTGGAAAGCTCCATTGCCTAGTGAAACAAATGAGTAGAAAACCATAGTTGCTTTCATAATATTGTGTACAGAGCTGCTTTCTAACGTGAATAATATTTGAATGATGACGGCACGTCATGTGCCTGGTAAATTGTGCCCCACCCTTCATTTTATCTAACCCTATACTTAATCCTTCATTATCTAAGACCTTGGCCTTAAGGCAAATTTTGTGGTTTTGGCCTTAAAGAAAGAAGAACGAAAAAGTCAGAAGCTGTCAGGGCCAGGCCGTGATGGCCATCACGGCCATGGTGGCCATCAGGGCTAGGCCGTGATGACCATCACGGCCGTGACAGACCAACCAGGAAGAATTTCCAGGCAGAATCCGTCACGGCCGTGACGTGCATTACTTGATTTTGCCAAAGGGAATAAGACTTACTGTGCTGCAGTGGTAACTGTGGCGCTGCTCTGGTGGTGACGGTGGTGGCACTACTCTGGACGTGCGGAGGAAGACGGACCTAAGAGAGAGAGAAATGGTTAGAGACAGAGAGAGAGAGACAGAGACAGAGAGGGGGAGAGAGAGAGAGAAACGAAGAGGGAGAGGGAGAGGGAAAGGGAGAGGGCTTACCTGACGGCGGTGGCTGGAGCCTGGTGGTCGGAGCTCGCGAGGAAGAGAGAATGATGGCCGGAGAGGGGCTGCTGCGCCGCGCCGCCTGCGTGTGAGAGAGAAGAGAGGAAAAGAGAGAAATGGGGGAAGAGAGGAAGGAACGTCGCGATTTAGGGATTTCAGTTTTAGCGACCGAATAAATCGGTCGCTACACGGGTAAATTTGAAATTTGAATTCATAAGTTTAGCGACCGATTTAAAATTCGGTCGCTAACACGCTCTATTTTAATTTTTTTACGCGCCTCTTAGCGACCGATTTAACATCGGTCGCCAAGATAAATGGAATTTAACCGTTGCATTTAACTCGGTCGCCATTTCGGTCGCTAAAAAGTCATAAATTTTTTACTTTTACTTTTCCTTTATTAGGCGACCGAAATAGAGACTGATAACTCTGCTACGCTCTATTTCGGTCGCTAATTCGGTCGCAATATCAACTGTAATCAGTGTTTGCTTTTGATCCTACAATCGGTCGTCATTTCGATCGCAAACAGCAACCAACAAATTCGATCGCTAAATGACCTTTTTTTTGTAGTGGTTGTGGCGGTGCGACACACCGACGCTTCCACTGGTGTGACTCCCTCCGACCTCCTCTGCTGCGCAGCGTTGGTTTATGTGGCCATGGATTTCGGCCGGCCACGGGCGACTTTTGGTCTTCTGGAAGACAGGAAGAGGAAAAAAGAATGATTGAAGGAAGTTGGGCCATAGCTGGAGTGCTGGTCAGTGTTAACGTCAATAATGTAACTTATGTGTTTTTTTCCTTTATGTAAAATAATAATAAAATGACTAACTGTCGCATCAATTTTTTTTAGAAATCTTGTACCTGTTTCTGTTGTATTTGGCTTAACAAGCACTCGGAATTTAAATTTTTTTTGTTAAATAATCTCTTGGCAGTTGGTAATCAGGTTTTATCATTCTAACTTCATCTCTTTAGTCTCGATTTATAGTTTTATTTGTTCATTGTTTTTATTTTAAAATATATAAATGTCAATACGAAAATTTGAATCAGGTTATTCGAAACTAAAAAAAAAGGAAAAAGTTGAAGCTTTGATTAAAAATATAATAATTTTAATAAAATATTATTATTTTCTTTAAAAAGACCTCACTTTTAGAGTTCGCTTTAGGTCTCCAAAGGTATTGGGCCGGTCCTGTGTATGCTTTTATTTTAATAAATAAAATAAAGAAATAACAATAATGTTGATTTATTAAAATATTATTGAATATCAGTATAAAAATCATTTATACTGATAATACATAAAAATTAAACTCATTTTTTTAACTTCAACCTATTTGTACACTTTCTCAAAAAAAAAAAACCTATTTGTACACAAATAATATGCATTTATATAGTCGTAAAATACATTAAAGTTCAGGCTAGTAAATAGCAACGAGGGTCTTAACCGCTTAAGTAATTTGTATGATGTTATATGTTTAAATTTTATTACCACCATTTATAATAAGTGCATGTTTGAGAATGCTGGATTATCCGACTTTCAGCTGTTTTTTGAGAAAAAAAAAAGCAGTTTCTAAAATCATCTGTTTTATTTGGCTTCCATGTTAAATTTTAAGAAAACATTTTGGTAGAAAAAAAGTTTTTTCATGCAATCTGATAAAAAGCACTATTAGATACTTTCACTTAGATTATTTTTCATCTCACGACTCTTTCCCCAATTTACCCCCAACTTTTCCACACTCGCGAGACACGAACTTTTTCTATTGCATTACTGATGCTTCATCCAAAACCAATGGCATTGTGGCAATGTTACGATGCTTGTGTTTCTATCACATTGCATTATTGTGTTTCAATCGAAATTTTTTTGGGTGCTTCTAGGGTGTCTTGGAAGATTTAGGTGGCATTTGCAAGAGCTTATTTAAGCTCCTTTTGACTTATCTGATGACATATGCTCTTATGCAGTGTGTTTGGCAGAGCTTATAAAAATAACTTATGTCATCCCATAAGGAGTTTTTGACTTATTTTCATAAGCCACCGGGAGAAGCTTATGAAATTATTATAAGAGCTTATGCACTAAACACCCTCTCCGTATTTTTCACCATTCGAATCCTCTCATACCCCTTTCTTTCTTTTTCTTTCTTTAAGCGCTTATGACATAAGCTCTCATGCGATAAGGTCTTATGTGATAAGCTCTTAATTAAGTTGTTTACCCAAACGCACCCTTAGTTACACCAATACATTTTACATTTAAACCAATAGTTGATGAGGTTTCAATTAATGCTGTGATCTATGTCATTTATTATCAATATATAAATACTAAACTTCATTTTTTTACCATTTTGTACCTTGGTAAAATCTTTTTTTACCCTGATATTTAATGTTACAATTACTTAATATTTAACCAATAGAAAATTAATTATAATTTGAAAAAATCTCCATCTTCTTCTCTCTGAAACCTTCACTATTGTTCCCTTATCCAGAAATCTTGTTCCCATGTAGAAGATGGAGAGTTGCAAAGCTCGGCTGCCTTTTTGCCACTACAAATGCACAACTAAACCCTAGAATCAAGTGTAAGTGTTGTTAATCAGCTATTTTATTATATATATATATATATATATATATATATATATATATATATATATATATATATATATATATATATATATATATATAATAAAAGTAAATTTGCATCAACAAATTGTTGAATTATCTTAAGTGAAATTGGAAAGCATTAAAAAAGTTACAAATCTAATGAAATTTTTTAAAAATACATAAAGAAATATTAAAAAAAATTCGCTAAGGTAAAAAAATAATCAATTTACGTTAAATACACATTGCTATTAAAAAAAGATAACTCGTTAATTCTAATCTAAAAAACATTTAAACATCCATAGAAAAAAAACAGAAAAGTTAAACGAATAAGTAAAAAAATAGCCAAATAAAATGTATTTATATATTTACGCATTTGTGCATAATGATAATGAAAATAGCCGAGTTTTTTTTAACCAAGAAAACTACTGCATTTCATTAATAATCAAAGATCTAATACATATAAGGATACCAGAAAACTAAACTATGAGTAACCATTATAGTTTACCTCCTAGTAAACTCAACATGTGAGTTTTGATAAAAAGAAACAAACAAATCCTTATTGAACCAGATTCAAACAAACCAGAAATTGAACCATGCATCCCATCGACAACTAATTGGGAATCCAGCTCAAACTTATTAGCACTAACCAAAGTTTCAAGAAAAAAATAAAGTCCGGCTTATGCCAGATTAGGAACTACACTCAGGTGACTTAGACATCGGCAATTTTGTCATTGCTCCCTGTAGGCCTCAACACCATGAACTACTAATAAAAAATGATTCACAGTGGCAACATCACCACTACCCGAACACTGGAAGAACCAGCAGCTTCCCTTCTCCTTTTGGGCTCAATTTGCAATTCATCCGCCACCTCAGCGCCAGGAGTCATGACAGTATCCAACGAATTAATAGCCAGATTAGTATCAAGGGAATTAAAAATCCCACGTGCTCCACTACTAATAAAAGCCCCATAATTTTAATGCGCTATTTCCTCCACAAATGCGAGATTCCAGCTCCTGGGACTGTTACAAATTGATTTCCATGATTGCTATTATTAATGGCATTCAAACCTGAAATCAAATTAGTAGGCCCCACATAGTTAATGTCCCCCATAAAGTCAGTTGCGCCATTTGCAGAACTAGGGTTTTGCCTGCTTCCTCAATCCTTCTTCAACCTTCGGCCGTTGCCGCCGCTACCCTTACGCCTTGACTCTGCTCTGAGATCAAAACTCCACCCCCGCGAGCCATCATCAATCTCCCTTGCAAATAGCACTTCACATTTCTACTCTGAATGACCAATACAGCCACACACAAAACAGAAAATACCCAGTGTTCCGTCCAAATACCTCGGATGTGAGATACTCGGCCGAACGAGGATTAGTGGGGTGTTTTTGGATTGTGCTTGACAGAATGTGGATTCTGCTCCTACGTATCCAAATAGGAATCAAAGCAAACGTAGTTCTGAATGAGGGGGTAAGCCCCCTATTTATAGAGATCTCTCAGGATCAAGCTCCGAAATAAGCGGAGAAATATTTGGACCAGGTCGCGATCATGGGGAGAGATATCCGGAGCCTGATTATACGGAGCGACATTATGGCTAGCGAGATATTCGGCCCAGTTAGCTGCGGATGGATAGCTTGAGGCCGAGGTATCTTCGCGAGTGGCCTGATATGGATCAGGGGGGAGTAGTTATCCTCGGATGCCAGGCGTGCTGACATGTTCTCGGCTCCTTGAGGTTTGGGCCAAGGCCCATTTGTGGGGGTAAGCTCGGTTGGTCTGGTCGTATAGACGAGTTCTCGGTCTTTTATTCTCGGCCAGTACACAAGCCCCCCGAGCTCCGAGCTTAAATAAGCGAAAGAGCTGATAAGTATGAAACCGAGCTTATTCTTCGGCTATGCAGTTATCCACATTCCCAGCTGTCGTTTCAATCAAGTCTTCTCTCTGTCAGAGGAAGCAATTATTCCCCTACTACTTCTACGGCACGCCATGGACAAGAAACCCTAGAGTTCCGCGCCCATTTAATGGGGGGAAAATCAAAAGTCGCGCCCTTTTGGGCCCGATGGAAGATGGGCCTCCAATTGCAGGCTATAAATATCTCCTCTGGCGCCAACTCCCTCCTACTTTGCTTACCCTCCTTTGCCATTCACATTCGTCTTCCAAGTTTCTGCCATTATCTCCCTGCTTGTCATCCTCCAGGTACGCTCCGTTTCCTCCTTTCCTTCGTGCTTCTAAGCTCTATTTCTGGTTACCAGATATGAGTTCATTTGTATCTTCTGAGTCGAATACCTCGCCTCTAATTGAGCGCGAAGTTTCCCCAATTGGGGGATCTCCTTCTGTTTCTTCTGTTCCTTCACAGGAACTGAACGTCGGAGAGGTGGAACCGTCCTCCTCCGGGTCGTCTTCGACTGATTCAGATTCTTCCGAGTCTGATTCACCTAGATCTGCTTCTCCCCCTCCCAGAGTGTCCAAACCCACCGCTCGTAAACAACGCCCTAGGGTTCCAAAAGACCCTATTCCCGATATTACCCTTCCTGGGTATACCTGGGTTAAAGGTGAGGTTGGGACCTTTTTCTCTGACTACCAAACTCCCGATTCAATTGTTCAACTTCGGTCCCATATTAATATCTCGGCCTCTGGAGACGAGTCCGAGTTTATTTGTTCTCCATGCTCGGGTACCGAGTGTGTCTTTCTCAGGGCTCGTCCTTCCGAGACCCCCTTTACATATATGTACAAAACACTTTTTGAGAAGCTGCATGTGTCTCTTCCTTTTACTGAGTTTGAGTGCGACGTTCTGAGAACCATGAACGTCGCACCTACTCAGCTCCACCCTAACAGCTGGGCTTTTATGAAAGCCTTTCAGATTCTATGTAAATACATCAGGATAGAGCCCACTACTCCAAAATTTTTGTACTTTTATCAAACCAGATTTGGCGAGAAAACGGGATGGGTATCCCTTAATGGGTTGAACCGAAGAGGTCTTCTTAGTTTATACGCATCGTCGTATAAAGACTTCAAGGTTGGCTTCTTCTGAATTCGCCCTTCGGGTTCTCACACCTCCCACTTTTTTGACGAGAATAATTATGCCAAGTTTCCTTTATACTGGCAATCCTCTCCCACAAAATTCGTTGGCTTCGAGTACCACTCCCTGCCGGCCGAGGATAGGCGGGATATAGATATACTAGAAAAACTTCCTCGGCCCCTCCATTGTGGACGCCTTCTGAAACTCCCCTTCTCATCCACCCCGAGAGCCGACCTGAAAAGTAAGTGCTCGGCTTTTTAGTTTTTGAATCTTTTCTGTATGTATTGCTGAACTAACCACTTTTTCTTTTTGGCAGTCATCATGGGGAAATTTGACTTCTCTAAGCTTGTAAAGGCTAGTGCTGCTAAAGAGGGTCAGGGTCCCTCTTCGACCGAGAAGAAGCAGAAAAGACCTCCCTCCACCAAGACTTCTGCAAAGGGGGCTTCGTCATCCGCCCCTCAAAAAAGGAAGAGGGCAGAGGTTGAAGTAGTTGTCGAAGATACTCCCCTTCCTGGCCCAAGCTCCCCTCGCCCGACTACTCAGGGGACGGAAACCGCGGGGCGAGAACAGCCACCTCCTGCCCCCCTCGAGCCGAAATGGTACAACACTTCCCTGAAGGCAGGGACTTCATCTCTCTGGGGTGAAGACTTCAACCCCTTCCCCTCTTTCGACTCAAGCTTCTTAAAGCCCGCCGATCTTCGGCTTATCAAGCAGCAGGGGGCCCGATCTAGTATGGAGGCCCTCTCGGTCTACTGCCTTCGGGCTGCAGCTTTGGCTCGTTTCTGTAGCCGAGAGGTGACAGAGACCGAGAGGAAGTCCCAACAGTTGGAGTCTGAGTTTGCTGCTATTGAGAGGTTGAAGGGGGATCTTTCCCGGATTTCTTCCGAGCGCGAAGAGCTGGCTCGCGACAACGAACGCCTAACTGCCACCATTGCCGAAATTAATACTCGGAACTCCGAGCTGGATTCCCGGGCAAAATCGGCCGAGGAAGGCAGAGCTCGGGTTGAAGAAGACAAGGCTCGTGCCGAGGAAAAGCTCAAAGAGGCTCAAGCTGAGATTGATCGACTCAAGGCTGCCTTGGAGGCTGAGACCCAGGCCAAGATGCTGCTCGAGGAGGATGTAAATGAGGCCACCAGCTGCATTATCATCGAGCACCGAAAAGGTTTTGACAAAGCCATTGCCCAAACTGAGGTTCTAGTCCCTGGCATTGATCTTTCGGGGGCCGATGTAAACATGGAGGTGGTGAATGGGGAACTTGTTCCCATTATTCCCGAGGAGGAGGAAGAGGTAGACGTGGTGGGGGACTCTCCCGAAGGCCACATTGATGCCGAGGAAAGCCATAGGGGGGAGTAACTGTTGTAGTTTTTTGTTTTTTTGTTTTTTGTCCATCCTTCGTAATGGGCTCATGCCTTTGTAACTTGATATTACTGAATGAAAGTTGTTATCATTCCGCTGACTCTGTTATGTTCGGCTTGTTAATTAAATCTTCGGCTAAGGCTGAGGTACTCTACCGTCCACATCAAAAATGGACGGTGGTTGTTACACGTGAAACACGTGTTTTACACTTTACGTTGTCACGCATTAAATGCTTTGGAAACTGTAATGGGTTCATGCAATCACTGCCTTTTGCTTAGTTTCGAGATTTGTTTTTCCAAAAAACCCTTTCTCACGCATACTACTTCCTTCCTTGCTTATAAATAGGGCCATTCCGCTGCCTTACTTGTTCATTCCTCATCCTTTCCATCAGCCAAATTCGTTTCTTACTTTTCTTCCACCCGAGTAGTTCTATGCTAGTGTCAGGGGTTTATGTTCCCCTCTCCCAGTTAACATCCTTTTTTGGGTTTCACATCCGCCAAAAAGGATGTAAGTGGGAGACGGGATCCAGAATTCCTTTTATGATTCGATCCTTCAAGAAGGATGTTAACTGGGAGAACGATAATCTTCGGGAGTGGAGAAAGGGGTAGAGGTCGTCTACTCCCGGAGCTGTCCGAGCACCTCATCATCCAGCTTTCTCAGGGGGAAGTGACTACAGCCTCCCTTAAGAGAGAGTGGTGGCGCTTGATCAGGGGGACTGGGGGTCGTCTGGACTTGCCCCTGTTCTACTTGGGGGGACTACTGTCCCGCCGAGCGGCCCTTGTTTTCAATTTCGGCTTTCGATTTCAGCGTTGTGCTTGGTCCTTGAATGTACTTTTCAAGAGTCAAACTCGGCTTTATTTTTGCTTTACGCATTGTACTCGGTTTCCTTAATAAAATAATGGCTCGTACTCGGCCTTTTTCATCCGAACTTTGTTCTTTGCTCATATCTGGCTTTAATAATTTCGCGGCTTAAATTCAGCGCTAATAACTTAATAACTCGGACTCAGCTAATAGGATCATGCTTGACCTTTAGGCTTAATTTCATGGCTCGAACTCGGCTCGAACTCGGCCACCAGGCTCAAACTTGGCCTTTAGAATTTTAACTGGCTCGAACTCGGCCATTGGCTCGTACTCGGCCACCAGGCTCAAACTTGGCCTTTAGAATTTAATTGGCTCGAACTCGGCCATTGGCTCGTACTCGGCCACCAGGCTCAAACTTGGCCCTTAGAATTTAATTGGCTCGAACTCGGCCACTGGCTCGTACTCGGCCACCAGGCTCAAACTTGGCCTTAGAAATTTGACTGGCTCGAACTCGGCCATCAGGCTCAAACTTGGCCCTTAGAATTTAATTGGCTCGAACTCGGCCACTGGCTCGTACTCGGCCACTGGCTCGTACTCGGCCACCAGGCTCAAACTTGGCCTTAGAAATTTGACTGGCTCGAACTCGGCTATTGGCTCGTACTCGGCCACCGGGCTCAAACTTGGCCTTAGAAATTTGACTGGCTCGAACTCGGCCATTGGCTCGTACTCGGTCACCAGGCTCAAACTTGGCCCTTAGAATTTAATTGGCTCGAACTCGGCCATTGACTCGTACTCGGCCACCAGGCTCAAACTTGCCCCTTAGAATTTAATTGGCTCGTACTCGGCCGCCAGAATAAGATGCCTGCAGAATAAATACTTCGGCAAAGTAAGAGAGCATAAAACAATATTCATAATAAAATTTGTTTTTTATTGAATGGAGTCCGCGGTGTGCCTCGTTAAAACCTCCCCGGTCAAAACCCTTTTTGGGAAAAAATACCGAGGTAGGAAAAAGAGTACAACACCCGACTATATACATCAGCTGTAATAAAACTTTAAATGAGAAGCATTCCAAGTCCTCGGGATAGGATTTCCTGACAATTCTTCTAACCTATATGCCCCGTTCCCCAGGTTTTCAACTACTCGGAATGGCCCTCCCCAGTTTGCTGCCAACTTGCCTTCCGTGCGGTCCTTCCTTGCCTCTCCTTTTATTCTCAGCACTAAGTCTCCGCGCAAAAAACTCCTCGGCTTTACTTTTGAATTATACCTTCTGGTGGCTCTCTGTTTGCAGGCTTCTTCTCCGATCCTGGCTTCCTCCCGACTTCTTCTACCAGGTCAAATTCGACCCTCAGTTGCTCTCATTATCATTCGGCTTGTGTTGTATGCGTCGGAAAGACGGTTCACCAACCTCCACTTTGGGATCATGGCGTCTGTCTCCATACGTCGGCTGAAGGGTGTTTCTTGAGTGGTAGATTGAGGCGTGCGGTGGTTGGCCCAGAGGATACTCGGTAACTCTTACCGCCCAAGCTCCTTTGGATCTTCCTACCCTTTTCTTCGATTCCCGAGGATGACTTTGTTAGCTGCTTCGGCTTGCCCATTGGTTTGGGGGTGCTCAACCGATGTAACTTGGTGCTTAATACCGAGGTTGTCATAGAATTCCCGTAACGACTTATCCACAAATTGTCTTCCGTTGTCAGTGACGATCGCAAAGGAAATTCCGTGCCTACAAATAAGGCTTTTCCATACAAATCTCTGCACTTTCTCGGCGATAATCTTTGCCAAGGGCTCTGCTTCGATCCATTTGGTGAAGTAGTCCACCGCTACCAGTAGGAATTTGACTTGACCTTTGGCTACAGGGAAAGGCCCCAGTATGTCCATTCCCCACATAGCGAACGGCCAAGGCGAGTTTAATGTGTGAAGTCCTTCAGGGGGGCATGATTTACATTGGAAAATCTTTGGCACTCATCACACTGCTTCGTCCACTCCATGCAATCAGCTCGGACGGTAGGCCAATAGTATCCTGCTCGGACTACCTTGGAGGCCATTGATCTGCCCCCACAGTGAAAACCACAGATTCCTCGGTGAACCTCTTCCATGACATACTTGGATTGTGCCCTCGTCAGACATTTTAGCAATGGTGCCGAGAATCCTCGCTTATACAACTCCCCGGAGACTATAGTAAAGTGACTTGCCCTGAGACTGACTTTCCTGGCTTCGGCCTGATCCGAGGGCAGAGTTTCTGAGGATAAATACTCCCATATAGGCATCATCCATTCTCGGTCAACCAACTCGTTGGCCATCACCTCTTCTGTCCCAATGCTCGGTTCATTGAGGGTTTCTTGAATAACCGTTCTATGGTGACCCGGCTTCTTTGTACTGGCTAGCTTGGACAGCAAATCAACCCGAGTGTTTTCTTCCCGGGGAATGTGCTCAATAGTGAACTTTTCAAAGCCGGAGATTGATTGGTTGACCTTACACAAGTACCGGGTGAGCTGAGGTTCCTTCGTTTGGTAGCCTCCGGATATTTGTCCGGTGACTAGTTGTGAATCACTCCGGCACTTAACAGCCCTTGCCCCCATTTCATTCGCCAGCCTTAATCCTGCTATCAAAGCTTCATACTCGGCTTGATTGTTCGAGGTTTTGAATTCAAACTTTAATGACTGTTCCAAGATCAGATCTCCCGGCCCCTCGAGACTTACCCCCGCTCCACCGCCCGACATTCGAGGATCCGTCCCACGTACAAATTCCACCATATATCCTCGACTCCATCAGCGGTGGATGGAGCTCGGCTATGAAGTCGGAGAGGCATTGAGATTTCAGAGGTCCTCTCATCTCGTATTTCAGGCCAAACTCGGACAATTCTACCGACCAAGCAATCATCCGCCCTGCCAACTCGGGCTTTTTGAGTATCTGTTTAATCGGGTGATCCGTCTTAACAATCACTTGGTGACTCTGGAAGTACGGGCGCAATCGCCGAGCTGCGGTTACCAAGGCCAAAACCAGCTTCTCAATGACTTGATACCGAGTTTCGGCATCATGGAGTACCCTACTGATGAAGTACACTGGCATTTGAGCTTTCTTTACCTCCTGCACAATGACTGCGCTGATGGCATTCTCGGAGGCTGACATATATAAATACAACTCTTTCCCGGGGAGGGTCGTGTTAATATCGGCAGGGAGGACAAAAAGGCCTTGAAGTCGACAAAGGCCTTCTCGCAGTCCAAGGTCCACGTGAAGGTTTGGGGCTTCTTTAGTAGTTTGAAGAAAGACCGAGCTTTCTCTGTGGATTTGGGCAGGAACCGAGACAATGATGCAAGCCGTCCTGCCAATCTTTGCACTTCTTTAACGTTCTGTGGGCTCCTCATCTCAATCACGGCCCCACACTTATTAGGATTGGCCTCGATTCCCTGGTGCGTCAGCATAAAGCCGAGGAATTTTCCCCCCTGGACGCCGAAAACACACTTCTCCGGGTTCAGTCTCATGTTGTACCTTCTCAGCTGCTGAAAGATTTCCTCAAGATCTGTAGGGTGGTTGCTGGGGTCATCGGATTTCACCACCATGTCATCCACATATACTTCCATGGTTATGCCGATTTGTTTCTCAAATACTCGGTCCATGAGTCTCTGGTATGTAGCTCCCGCATTCTTCAGCCCAAACGGCATCACTCGGTAACAGTAATTTGACCCCTCAGTAATGAAGGCTGTTTTCTCCTCATCTGGGGGGTACATTCAGATTTGATTGTACCCGGAGTAGGCATCCAAGAAGCTTAGAATTCTGTATCCGGAATACCCGTCAACCAGTCTGTCAATACTCGGCAAAGGATAGGAGTCTTTCGGGCAAGCTTTATTCAGATCTGTGTAATCGGTGCACATGCGCCACTTGCCGTTTGCTTTTTTGACGAGAACAACGTTGGCCAGCCATGTAGTATACTCTACTTCTTGGATAAAATTGGCCTTGACCAACTTCGCTGTTTCCTCTTCCACAACCTTTCTCCTTTCTTCACCCATTTTTCTTTTCCTTTGGGCCACTGGCTTCGCCTCGGGACAAATTGCCAATTTATGGCACAAGAAGTTGGGATCAATTCCCGGCATGTCAGATGTGGTCCAGGCGAATAGATCTGCTTTTCTACGTAGCACTCGCTTCATTTCTTCTTTCAAAGTAGGTTCAAGGTGACCGCCGTGTTTAGTGCACTGTTCAGGCTGCGCCCCGAGCTGGAACTTCTCTAACTCCTCAATAGGTTGTGGACGTTGTTCCTGCATGTCCATCCTGGGATCCAGCTCCATGGAGTTTACGAAATTCACCGCCTTGTCTTTCCCCCTGTCTAGGGTTTCTGCTGGTGTGGGTTTAAGTTTGCTCACCCGCAAACTATCAGCATAACACTGTCTGGCCATCTTCTAATCTGCTCGGACAGCAACTATGTCCCCCGAGCTGGAAGGGAACTTCATCGTGAGGTGGGGAGTAGAGACCACAGCCCCTAGCTCATTCAAGGACGGTCTTCCGATCAGGATATTATACGATGTAACAGCGTTGACCAACACATACCTGACCATGATAGTTTTAGAAGCTCCGCCATCACCAAAAGTAGTCAGGAGGTCAATATATCCCCAAGTATCAACTTGTTCCCCTGCGAAGCCGACGAGCTTACTGTCGTACAGTTGAATTGATTTCTCCGGGATCCCGAGCTTCTGAAACGTTGAGTAATACAATATATCCGCAGAGCTCCCCTGGTCGACGAGGGTTCTTTTGACCGAGAAGTTGGCCAACTGTACAGTGATCACCATGGGGTCATCTTGGTTAGGATCCACTCCCACAAAATCTTCATCGGAAAAGATAATAGGTGGGGAACTTCGGGGAGGCTTGCCGATCTGAGGGATTGACAGCTCGGATGGCCCGCAGGTGTCTTCTCCGAGCTGAACTTGTTGTGCCTCCTCCTGAAAATCCTCCTGAGATGGTGTTTATTACTCCCCGAATGACATTATCTTCTTCCCGTCTCTCATTCTGGCCCTCTCTGGTCTCTGCTCTCTCATCATTTCGTCGATCGCCACCCCTCCTCGGGCTTTGGTCACCCTCTCTCCTTCTGTTTCTACCACGCCTCTCACCGTTGTTGTTTCTCCGAACAAAGTTGTTGAGATGGCCAGCCTGAACCAGCTCTTCAATTTTATCTCTTAGGACCCAGCACTCCTCGGTGGTATGGCCATAATTGCGGTGATACCGACAGTGCTTCTGTCGATCTGCGTTCTTGGGGGTGTGGCCACGATTTGGGAGCTGCAAAAGTTCTGCATTGTATGCTTCCTCGAACACCCGAGCCCGGTTTGTTTTGAGGGGAGTATAATGCTCATACTTCGGTCCCCTCTGGAAATGCTCGGACGAGCCTTTAAATTTCGGTTTATCACCCCCTGCCCTCCTCTTCTCTTTACCTTCTCGCCTGTCAGCATCATCGGTCCGCTCCCTTTTCTTGGATTCCTCAACCTCCTCCATATTGATGAACCCCGCAGCTTTTCTTCTCAGTTCGTCCATATTGGCCGGAGGTTTCAGAGCCAAGTGCCTAGCAAAAGGGCCAGGCCTTAACCCGGTCAGGATGGTGTGTAGTGCAACATCAGCACTGAGATTGGGGATGAGTACCGCCTCCTTGCTGAATCTGGCCATGAAGTTGCGCAGGGACTCATTCCTTTCTTGCCTGAAGTTTACCAGCGAGGCCGAGGTTTTTTGGTGGGCCCGGCTCGTGGCAAACTGAGCGCTGAACTTGGCCACGAACGTATCAAAAGAGTCTACCGATGCTGGGGGTAGCTGGGTGTACCAGGTCAGCGCTGCCTCCTTCAGAGTGGTTGGGAAGACTTTACACATGACAGTGTCGTCATCCGTAAAGAGATACATCTGCGTGGTGAAGGCGTCCAGGTGGCGTTCGGGGTCTGAGGTGCCATCATATTTGTCAATGTTGATGGGCTTGTAGTTGTCTGGCAAGGGGACCCCCATGATATCGTTCATGAAGGGATGCCTCGGCTTCCGCAGTGGCCCCCGTCATTAAGTCTGTTTTGTCCGGGTGAAAGTGCAGGGCTTGCCTAGGGAATCCCTCCTCCTCTACTCGGTTGGTGTGATGGGAAGCCCGGAGGTGTGGACCCCCCTTCCTGTACAAGTTTCTGACCCCTCAATCTCCGGTGGTGGCGCTCTCTTTCTTGTGGAGAAGAGACCAGGCCTTTCCCTACTCTGCTCTCTTTCGCGTCGGGTACATTACGCCGGGCGGATTTCTTCGTTTTCCCTCCTTAGCGCTGCAATTTGCGCGAGAAGCTCCTGAACCATGGGATTATCGGTCATTGCTGCTGGGCCTACGGATCGCTCTCCATTATCCCCGTTAACTCCGTTGTTGGCATTCCCTGGCTCCTCCCTCCTGCAGTTTCTGCTCCTTGTCCTCACCATTTTGTGTGGTATTGGAAAATATTTGCTTCGATTCCCACAGACGGCACCAAATGTTCCGTCCAAATACCTCGGATGTGAGATACTCGGCCGAACGAGGATTAGTGGGGTGTTTTTGGATTGTGCTTGAAAGAATGTGGATTCTGCTCCTACGTATCCAAATGGGAATCAAAGCAAACGTAGTTCTGAATGAGGGGGTAAGCCCCCTATTTATAGAGATCTCTCAGGATCAAGCTCCGAAATAAGCGGAGAAATATTTGGACCAGGTCGCGATCATGGGGAGAGATATCCGGAGCCTGATTATACGGAGCGACATTATGGCTAGCGAGATATTCGGCCCAGTTAGCTGCGGATGGATAGCTTGAGGCCGAGGTATCTTCGCGAGTGGCCTGATATGGATCAGGGGGGAGTAGTTATCCTCGGATGCCAGGCGTGCTGACATGTTCTCGGCTCCTTGAGGTTTGGGCCAAGGCCCATTTGTGGGGGTAAGCTCGGTTGGTCTGGTCGTATAGACGAGTTCTCGGTCTTTTATTCTCGGCCAGTACACCCAGTTTTTCAAACTTGAACTTCACCACACTCCATTCGCCCCCTGTTCTCCTCACCTTCCTTCCAGTCTTCAACCGTAAGCGAACATCAATATGATAAGATTTCTCACACAGGAACAAAAGGAAGAGAACCACGAACCAAATAATGACAAAAGGCACAAAACTTCTCATATTGAGAGAAAAGTCACGTACATCTCACTGTTGACTGAGTCAAAGGGTTCTATCTTAGATTATTTGAATTTGTTAGTTTCTATTTAATTTTAAATCTCCTGTATTATCTTATTGTTTCTATTCAGTTACCCACGTTTAGGACTATGCTGTTAGCATGTGGATAGTTGGCTATTTTCTAGGAAGTCAGTTATAGAGCTAAGTCTATAAACTTGGCCATTTTCATTTGTGGGAATAAGAAGCACGGGTCATTTTTCGTTCACTAAACTTGTCATTGTGAGTTAACATATGGTATCAAGAGCCAGGTGGTTAGCAGTAAAAGGAAGCAGCAGACTTCAATCATGGCTACAACCACGAATGCGGATGGCAACTTTCACCATTGCAAAATATGTTTTTCATGTTAGGATTTAACATCGGTTCTTTACTAACCGATGTCTGAAACGAGGCGGTGACATTTTTGAAATTAATGTAAAAACTTTTGACATCGGTTGATAAAATAACCGATGTTCACTAGTGGAAAATATACATTAGACGGTAAAGGTTTACGTCAGTTAACCAAAAACTAAACCTTAAAAAGGGGGCGGTGTCAGTTTTGTAAATATCAGACTTCATTAATTCAATTTTAACGTCAGTTGTTATAAGGACTGACGTTAAAAGTGAACATTGTAACGTCAGTTCTTCATTGAACCGACGTTAAAAGTGAGTCACTTCACTTTTAACTTCTGTTCTTTCATCAACAGACGTTAAAGGTTATTTTAATAATTTTTTTATCTAGTATACGTACCCTTCCGCATTGCCTTCCTCAAAGTTTTAGTTTCACAATTGCTTTGATGTTTTGTGTTTCTGTTTTGAAAACTAAAATATATGTGCGAAGTATAAGTTGAATCAATAACCCAAACCGGATCTCATTCATGAAGT
Source organism: Sophora flavescens (assembly GCA_030762895.1). Classification (NCBI taxonomy): domain Eukaryota; kingdom Viridiplantae; phylum Streptophyta; class Magnoliopsida; order Fabales; family Fabaceae; genus Sophora; species Sophora flavescens. Next base: position 4,793,895 of record CM061062.1, read on the forward strand.
GTAATCTGATCGATCTGAGAAGATTGAAAGGGTTTAAAATCCTATTAAAAGTTACATTGAAAGGGTTTAAAATCCTAAACATTTGTTGAGGCTTCGTTTCCTTCACGGGTGAGCAAGAGAGGAGAGTCGAGCGACTGAATTTTCCAGAGCGGCTGAGCAAGGATGCACCCGATCTGTTTCAGCAATGGTCTTGGAACAGTCATTTGCTTCCAAAGCTGAGGTTCTGGAGCTGTCGCTGCCGATTCTCCGGAAAGATGATAAGGTGAGCAACTCACATTATGTGATTTACACAACCTTATCACCCATGTTATGTGATTTACACAACCTCAGAAGTTGTTTGACCATTAAGACAAAGATCTTTGAGTCTAGGAATAGGAAGAAAGAGTGATGAAGTTAATCTCCATGGCAGAGCCATATTGTGAAGCAGAAAATTAAAAGGATGGAAGGAAACTATTTATAGGAGCAGGGGATGAAGTTACTAAGCTATTCTGATTTTCTTGAAAACTTATCTATAAACTTAATGCTCATTAAAAGGATTAAGTTACAAGGTGCATGGGTAAGTAGCACAGTAGTCAAAGGAATGAATGTTCTTGCAGAAACTTATACACCTTTAACGTCAGTTGTTTAATACAACTGACGTTAAAAGTGTTTTTAAAATAAAAATATTTATTTTTAACTTCAGTTTTTTATACAACTGACGTTAAAAGTGTGATTTTTACTTCAGTATAATAAATAGCTGACGTAAATAATCCTATAAATTATAAACGTGCATAATGAATATTGGAAATAATGTAATATACGGGAACTTGGCAGTCATAAATTAAGTTGACGTTAAAAATGAGGTGGTGGCAATTTGTAAATATTAAATCACTATTTGCGTCAGTTGTGTAAAGAACTTGTGTAAATATTAAACAAGTTTATTTTTAATCTACATTAATTAGCTTGAATTAGTAAACATATTCTTGTGAAAATTAAAATAAATAAACACTTAACATAAAAGTATTATATCTATAATCAAATCGTATCTCATTGAAGCGATTCATAAGTTACAATTACATGATTAAAAGATAAAAAATTTATGCAACATAGCACTAAAATATTAAAAAGTTTCTGCTTCAACATCAATTTCTTCTCAGTTCTGTCCTCAGAAACTCCAATGGAAGCATCGATCCCCTCCCTGCTCATTTGAAGTCCTTGATGCTCCATCTGTGCTTTATCCACAGTCACTTGGGGAGGAGATGGAATAAAGTGAGGGAGTCATATTATGTGATTTACACAACCTCAGAAGTTTTTTGACCATTAAGACATAGACCTTTAAGTATAGGTATAGGAAGAAATAATAAAAGTCTCAAATGTGATAGAACCATATTGTGAAGGAATAGAAAACGCACGAAATATAGAGGAAAAGAAGAGGGTGTATTTATAGACTGATACAGAAGAATGACACTTTATATAGAGAATAGAGTCTCTCTGATTTTCTTGAAAACTTATCTATAAACTTAATGCTCATTAAGAGGATTAAGTTTCAAGGTGCATGGGTTAGCACAGTAGTCAAAGGAATGAATTTTTTTGCAGAAACTTATACACTTTTAACGTCAGTTGTCTTTTATACAACTGACGTTAAAAGTGCTTTTAAAATAAAAAATATTTATTTTTAACGTCGGTTGTTTAATACAACTGACGTTAAAAGTTTTATTTTTACTTCAATTAAATAAATAGTCAAAGGAATTAATGTTTTTGGATAAACGTATACACTTTTAACGTCAGTTTCTTAAGACAACTGACGTTAAATATATGACCTTTAACGTCAGTCTTTACAAACAACTGACGTCAAATGTTGTTTTCTTTTGGTTTACACCCGCGCGCCTTCTGCACTTCGCTCTGTACGTCTCTTTTCTCTTTTCATCACGCTCAACCCTCACTCTCAACCCTCACCCTCACTCTCACTCTCACTCTCACTCTACCCTAATCACAAGCTCATCTCCACCGCAACCACCGCGAGGGCTTCTTCGCCACCACCGTGAGGTACACGGTTAACCCTAACTCTGTCTTTCCATTCATTCTTTGCAATAACTTGACATCTCTCTTTCCCCTTCCCGCGCACTAACTCTCCTTGTCCCTCTACTCTCAGTAACCACATCGAACGTTGGCCACCACTCGAGCTCCCCTTCCCACCACCACGCGAGCACCTATTTCTGATGAGTCTTTAGGGCACATTTTTTTATTTTTGGTTTTGAGTGTATGTTGAAAATGTAGTCTCAGTAGTTGAAACTTGAAACCGTGAGTTTGAGTTGTTTGGAATGTCTCTATTTTTGGTTTTGGATGCAGGTTGCTCTGCTGGTTGATCTGTCACGGCCGTGATGCTCATCACGGCTAGGCCGTGATCAGTTCTGCCTGTGATGGTCTGGTTCAGTTGGCACGTTACGACCGTGATGGACATCACTGCCAGGCCGTGACCAGTGCTTGGCAATCTTCAAAAACTATAGTTTTCAATCTCCCGTATTGTCCTTATATTGGATATATGTTTTGTATATCTACAGGACCTATCTAGTTATGGATCGTAGTTGGATGGTTTGTAAGCGCACTAGTGCTGAGTATTTGAAGGGGGTGGGAGAATTTACAGAATTTGCTCAAAGGAATGTTCCTAATAGTAATGGAATGTTCTGTTGTCCTTATGTCAAGTGTTTGAATACGAGGAAATGAACGGTGAAGGATATACATACTCATTTGATTTGTGAAGGGATTTACTTGAGTTATACACGATGGATATGGCATGGTGATGTGTTGTTGAGTAGTACGGCAAGTGTCTCCCAAAGTGAGGACGTTGACGTAGATATGGAGGATGATCGAGTAGAGGACATGATCCGTGATATTGGACAAGAATCTTTTCATCAAGCTCATGTGTATGATAGGTTGTGCGGTGATGCGGATAAGCCTTTATATCCAGGGTGTACTACTCATACACGGTTGTCGGTGGTGCTAAAATTGGTTTGTGTGAAGGCGAGAAATGGTTGGACCGATAAAAGCTTCACGGAATTGCTTGAAGTGTTGAAAGACTTGCTTCCGGAGGACAACACATTACCTGACCGTAACTATGAGGCCAAGAAGGTATTGTGTCCTATGGGTATGGAGTATAAGAAGATACACGCATGCCCCAATGATTGCATATTGTACACCGGTGTTCATGAAGACAATCACGATTGCCCCAAATGTGGGTTATCACGATACAAAGTGAAGGGTGGTGATGATGATGATGATCTTGATGATGTGAGAAAAAAAGGTCCTCCTGCGAAGGTGTTGTGGTATCTTCCAATAATTCCAAGGTTCAAGCGATTGTTTGCCAATGCGAAAGATGCGAAGAATCTTAGATGGCATAATGATGAGAGGAAACGTGATGGAAAGGTTCGTCATCCTGCTGATTCTATTCAATGGAAGAATATCGATACTATGTTTCCGTATTTCACCGATGAGCCAAGAAACCTAAGGCTTGGACTTGCTACGGATGGAATGAATCCTTATGGTAACATGAGTAGTATTCATAGTTCATGGCCTGTTCTGTTGGTAATTTACAACATGCCCCCTTGGTTGTGCATGAAGCGTAAATACATGATGTTATCTATGATGATTTCGGGCCCAAAGCAACCGGGAAATGACTAAGATGTTTATCTAGGTCACTTGATTGAAGACTTGAAAACGCTGTGGGTGGAAGGTGTTGATGTAGTTGATGGGTATTCTCATAAGACTTTCAAGCTTCGTGCCATGTTATTTTGCACCATCAACGACTTTCCATCATACGGTAACTTGTCCGGGTACAGTGTCAAGGGGCATAAAGCATGCCCTATATGTGAAGAAGGCACATGCTACACTCAGTTGCATCATGGAAAGAAGACGGTTTACCTTGGGCATCGGATATTTCTTAGACGTGATCACCCATATCGTAAGATGAAAAACGCTTTTAATGGATGCCAAGAGACAGAAGAAGCGCCGGCGGCCTTAATTGGAGAGCAGGTTTATCAAAGGGTAAAGGGCATCGATGTTATATTCGGCAAGTCCAAAAAGAAAGGTAAAGCTGCTGAGAAAAACATATGGAAGAAGAGGTCGATATTCTTTGATCTTCCATACTGGTGCAAGCTTGATGTCAGACACTGCATTGATGTGATGCATGTGGAGAAAAATGTGTGTGATAGTGTGATCGGGACGCTTCTCAACATTCAGGGCAAGACAAAGGATGGTGTGAATGCTCGTCTCGACCTCGTTGCTATGGGTATACAAGAGCAGTTAGCTCCGGTTGTTGAGGATGGTAAGCGGACTTATTTGCCGCCAGCATGTCATACTTTGTCAAAAAAAGAGAGACAATGTTTCTGCGGGTGTCTTCAGGGCATCAAAGTTCCACTTGGTTACTCTTCAAATATGAAGAGGCTTGTCTCTAGTGATCTTAAATTGGTTGGCTTAAAGTCTCATGGTTGTCGCATCTTGATGCAAAAACTTCTGCCCGTTGCTATTCGTGGTATTGCTCCAAAAAATGTGAGACATGCCATTACTCGGTTGTGCTCATTCTTCAATTCTATATGTAGCAAAGTCGTTGACCCCCGTATGTTGGATGACTTGGAATTTGAGGCTGCTACAATCTTGTGCCAATTGGAGATGTATTTTCCTCCTTCCTTTTTCGACATAATGGTTCACTTAATTGTTCATTTGGTGAGGGAGATTAGATTATGTGGGCCGGTTTTTCTGAGATGGATGTACCCAGTTGAGCGCTATATGAAGATCTTGAAAGGGTACGTGAAGAATCCTCATCGTTCGGAAGCATCTATTGTTCAAAGGTATGTTGCAGAAGAAGCTATTGAGTTTTGTTCCGACTACCTTCATAACACGGATCCTATAGGGGTTCCTAAGCCTCGGCATGATGAGATCAGATGTCAAGGTAAGTGTTGTGACTCCGGCAAGTGTACCGGGTCGTCGCAAGTAATAAAAATAAACACGGCAAGTAATTACCGAGGTCGAACTCAGGGATTGGGATACCAATTCGACTAATCCGCGGGAAATCGGATACGTTCGGTCAAGTTACGGAAGAAGGTGGTTGAGAGAGAGAGTATGGAATCGAAATTCAATTAACAATCTAATTAAATAATTAACTAAAAATATGAAAATTAAAATGTCCAAGGTCACAAATCCACCTACCCAACATGTATACCCAAGTGATGATGAATTCCTTCCTAGGTTCAATTACAATGTCAACCGGGACCCCTAAATTCTCCTAAATCCACTCTCGTGCTCATTAGGACGTATTCGACGATTGGATTAATTACTTACTAGGTCTCATAATCCTAATCTCGAATTCTGTTAATTCATGTTCCCTATAAGGTCGCACCGATCTCCTACTCACTCTCGTGCAATATTCGATCGATGATCCTAATTCAAGTTCTAAACGTGAATCGCTGACTAAGCCTCATCAACGTTAACAAGTCAATCACGCAACACATATGATTAACACAATCAAATCAGAATTAGAAAACAAGAATTGAATTAAAGGAGAAACACATACATCAAATCGGATTTACATCGCCATGGGTGGCTTCATCGTTCCCTCGGACGAGGAGATTAGTTCCTCATGCTCATAGACAAACACTCGGACATAATCACCATCGTAAAATAAAAAGAAACCAGAAAAGGAGACGCAACTCCAAGGAGAAATAAGGATTCGAAACTACTGCCCTAACCTAAGTGGAAAACTATATCCTAAAGTTCCATCCTCAAATCTGATCTGCAAAAGCCTTTAAATAGGATTCCTGATCTGCGCTTGCTCGCGAGGCGAGCAGACTCTCGCGAGGCGAGAATTAAAATTGGCGCGCTTTCAATTTAAACTCTCGCGAGGCGAGCAGCCTCTCGCGGGGCGAGTCTTCAATTCTAGGCTGTGACCTTCATCACGGCTGGGCCGTGATGGTCTCTGACTTCCAAGTCTTCATTCTCTCGCGGGGCGAGTCTTCAAACCTTAAACTGCCACGGGCGTGGTATTCATCACGGCTTGGCCGTGATGGTCTCTGTCTTGCTGGTCTTCAGACTCTCGCGAGGCGAGAGTACACTCGCGGGGCGAGTGTCTCAGAATTTCAATTTCCACTATTTCTTTGCTTTCCTTGACCTTCACTTACTTAACCTGAAACAACAAAAGCACCCACAAGCGTAATTCTATTCAAAATAACCTAAAAACTACACAAAAGATGCAAAACGAGTCAAAGTCCAACTTAGGAACAAAACAAGGCAAATTTGGGCGAAAACGAGAGTGAACTCGAATAAATTGACACGTAAACCCTAGTTCATCTAGTCATAAAACTAGATAAGCCAGAGGCTTATCAAAATACCCCAAACTTAAACCTTGCTTGTCCCCAAGCAAGCTTAAAACTCAAAAACGACTCAAGACTTGGCAAGCCTAAAGGAATCAATCGATTTCGCACAAATTTAATGCAACTTTACAAAACAGTTTTTCCCCAATGATCTCCCCCCTACATCAATGCAATCCCCACATTCATTTACTTTAAACCATTGAGAACTTCATCATTCATGCAATCATTAGTCTAAGTTGAGGATCAGGGTCACACACAAAAGGAAGATCACCAATTTCAAACAACTGCCTTCCTCACAAGGGTATGTAAAATTTCACTCATTCGCTCAAGTTTGTCTAGGTTATCAACTTTTTCACTCAATTTCACTTATCAAGGGCACTTCCCATGAATTTGATTTTCATCTCAGAAATGGTTCCCACGAAAACATGCTTGCAACATCAGAAGGTCTTTTAAAGGTTGTAATGGGGCCTGGCTCAGGGTAGGATAATGAAGGATATTTAGGCTTAAGTCCCTAGGAACTAAGAGAGCATGAGCATTTTACACATTTTCCACTCAAATTCCTTTTTCCATTTTTCTTTTTGTCTCGGGTGACTACAGCCTTTTTTCCTTGCTCATCTTTTTTTTTTTTTTTTTGCCCCTTTTCCTTTGGCAATTTATTTTGAATTTTTTTTTCTTTGCCTTGGGTTTCAACCTTTATTTTTCTCTTTGTCACCCCAAAATGTCATACCTCCTTGTAGCCACCCCAAACTTAGTTTCTCACAACCTTTCTCTTGCTCATTTCCATGCTCTCCTAATCCTAAGATTGGGTTAACATGGTTTTTCGGATTTTGGCTCGTAATGTAGGGTCATCAAGAAACAATAGGTCAATTGGGCTCAATTTGGCTAACTAGGGAACATGCATTAGGGATGGTTCATTTCAGGCCAAGTAGTTATTCAAAGAACATTGCCTAAATCATTTGATGCAACACATAAACATGCAAACCATATAGAGATTCAAGCAAATTCGGGAAAGTGCAACTTAACAGTGATTCACACATTCAAAAACAGAGTTGGAGGCTCAAATTCCTCACCTGGACATTTTGCAAATTGTTTGACCGAGATACGATTCCTAGTGTGTGCACCCCCTCACCCCAAACTTATCATAAATCAAGTAATCACAATAAAATCCTCAAGGTTCAGTTTTCAATTTTTAAGTGGGGATCAACTTTTCTACTTTCATAACCTAGGGGGAAATCATCAATGGTCAAATCAATTCATGCAATCAATCTAGCTCAATCTAATTAAAATCCAACAAGCTTGCCGACACGAGATTCATACAACAACTCTTGATCTTCTCAAATTATTCAAGAGTGACAGATAAAAACAAAACGAAAATCAAAAACAAAACAAAAGTTAAGAGAAGAGAGGGATACCTAGCTTGGGTTGCCTCCCAAGAAGCGCTTGTTTAACGTCCCGAGCTTGACTTATTAAGAAGCATCCACCTGGATCCCATAGTCTGTGGTGCAGGGGCCAAGAGATGCTTATCATGTGAGATTCTCCACCCGGATCAAATGGTAATTGGAGTGGAGATTGTAGCAGCAATATGACTTTATCATCAACTCCACTCAGCCAGTGTATGAAAACTCCATTGACCTTTGTTATTATGAATTCACTTCCTCTTGGGTCAAATGGTGTTTTCCCGAGGAAGTGTGCCAGACAAGTGGGAGGGTCTAACTTACCCATGTCCACACATGCATGTAAGCCAACATAGTTATCCAATGCAGAAATTTTCGGTTGCTTGGCAAACAGTGTGGAATCCACTACCACTTCGTCTTCATTTTGATCTATCCCCAAAACCAGATTTTCTGCAAATTGGGCATCATGTGACTCTTGTACTAACTGCTTGCAAATCTCCTCAGCTTGCGCTTTGAAATTCTGCATCACAGTTTCGATACTGTCACAGTTGGCTCTTGCCTTGGCCTCAGAGGTGGATAGCTCCTGGGAATATTGTTCTAGAGCAGCTCTCAACGGTGTTTGCTCATTCCATTCCCATTCCTCCTCATGCTTCATGATTATACTATAAGCTTGTGCATGAGGGCAATTACGTCCCCAGCGCCAATGATCTCCCAGGGATATGTTAGGCCCAAAGTCATATTTTGTAACACCGTCCAAGGCTGGAAAATAAACAATCTCCATGATTCGCAATCAGCCTTGAAAGGGTACCTCGCATACAAAACAGGGCCAAGACCAAGTGGGATCAAGAAATAGAGAATAATAATAGAAATTAAAAATAAAAAAATAAATAAAAATAAAAGTAACTTAACCAAATAATCAAACTTCCCTAAAATCAGAAAAAATTGGTTGTGCCAATCCCCGGCAACGGCGCCAAAAACTTGTTGTGACGCCGGCAAGTGTACCGGGTCGTCGCAAGTAATAAAAATAAACACGGCAAGTAATTACCGAGGTCGAACTCAGGGATTGGGATACCAATTCGACTAATCAGTGAGAAATCGGATACGTTCGGTCAAGTTACGGAATAAGGTGGTTGAGAGAGAGAGTATGGAATCGAAATTCAATTAACAATCTAATTAAATAATTAACTAAAAATATGAAAATTAAAATGTCCAAGGTCACAAATCCACCTACCCAACATGTATACCCAAGTGATGATGAATTCCTTCCTAGGTTCAATTACAATGTCAACCGGGACCCCTAAATTCTCCTAAATCCACTCTCGTGCTCATTAGGACGTATTCGACGATTGGATTAATTACTTACTAGGTCTCATAATCCTAATCTCGAATTCTGTTAATTCATGTTCCCTATAAGGTCGCACCGATCTCCTACTCACTCTCGTGCAATATTCGATCGATGATCCTAATTCAAGTTCTAAACGTGAATCGCTGACTAAGCCTCATCAACGTTAACAAGTCAATCACGCAACACATATGATTAACACAATCAAATCATAATTAGAAAACAAGAATTGAATTAAAGGAGAAAGACATACATCAAATCGGATTTACATCGCCATGGGTGGCTTCATCGTTCCCTCGGACGAGGAGATTAGTTCCTCATGCTCATAGACAAACACTCGGACATAATCACCATCGTAAAATAAAAAGAAACCAGAAAAGGAGACGCAGCTCCAAGGAGAAATAAGGATTCGAAACTACTGCCCTAACCTAAGTGGAAAACTGGATCCTAAAGTTCCATCCTCAAATCTGATCTGCAAAAGCCTTTAAATAGGATTCCTGATATGCGCTCGCTCGCGAGGCAAGAATTAAAATTGGCGCGCTTTCAATTTAAACTCTCGCGAGGCGAGCAGCCTCTCGCGGGGCGAGTCTTCAATTCTAGGCTGTGACCTTCATCACGGCTGGGCCGTGATGGTCTCTGACTTCCAAGTCTTCATTCTCTCGCGGGGCGAGTCTTCAAACCTTAAACTGCCACGGGCGTGGTATTCATCACGGCTTGGCCGTGATGGTCTCTGTCTTGCTGGTCTTCAGACTCTCGCGAGGCGAGAGTACACTCGCGGGGCGAGTGTCTCAGAATTTCAATTTCCACTATTTCTTTGCTTTCCTTGACTCCCGGAGCTTCACTTACTTAACCTGAAACAACAAAAGCACCCACAAGCGTAATTCTATTCAAAATAACCTAAAAACTACACAAAAGATGCAAAACGAGTCAAAGTCCAACTTAGGAACAAAACAAGGCAAATTTGGGCGAAAACGAGAGTGAACTCGAATAAATTGACACGTAAACCCTAGTTCATCTAGTCATAAAACTAGATAAGCCAGAGGCTTATCAGTAAGGGTACACATGGCTTAAGAATTAATAGGAAGGATCGGGAGGAAGTGCTTCAAGCACATTTGTATGTATTGAACAACATCGAATGTGTTCAGCCTTTCTTATTTGAACATAAAAGAAAAGTCAATCAAGAAAACTCTCGAATGAGCGAAAGGTGGTTGTTGAACAAGCATAACAAGACTTTCTTACCATGGTTCAAGGAAGAAATGCTTAAGGATGGTAGTACTGCTTCTAATGACGTAAGATGGCTAGCACGTGGGCCTAGCTTCAACGTCATATGTTGGAGCGGATACAACATAAATAACTTTTCCTTTTATACAAAGGAACAAGATAACAAGAGTACCATGCAAAATAGTGGGGTTATGATCGTGGCCGAAGCAATGCGCTTCTCTAGTGCAAAGGACACAAAACCCGTTAAAGCACCGACACCTTACTTTGGATATATTGAAGATATTTGGGTGCTCGATTACACTAAGCTTACGGTGCCGGTATTTAAATGTAAGTGGGTTGATAGTAACGGTGGTGTACAAACCGACGAATTGGGGTTCACATTGGTAGACCTCAACAAGTTAGGTCATATAAATGAGCCTTTCATAATGGCTTCCCAAGCAAAACAAGTGTTCTACATCACTGATCCTTCTAACAAAAGGTTGTCCGTGGTTCTCCAAGGAAAAAGCATGTATAATGGTAGTGATGAAAATGAAGATTCAAATCTTTATATTCCCGAGACTCCTTCTTTTTCAACAAACATGCCTACTATAATCGAGGAGACACAGGTGGACGATGTACATGCCACTCGTGATGATCATCACGAAGGGATATTGATATAGGTAGTTTAAACTTAGTATACATTTATTTTTATTTATATTTCTGTATTTATTTTGAGTTATAACCTATGTTAATAAATATATATTGTTTCGGAACAGGCATACATATGGATCATTGTTCCATTTTTCCTTTGCAATTCTGTAATGTGTATGATATTCTGTGTTACTGGGATATTTATTGAATGCAGGGATAGCTGAGGGGAGTGATATTTTAAAACTGAATTTAAAAAAAAAATACTATTAACGTCAGTTGTATGATACAACCGGCGTTAATAGTATTTTTATAAAATATACAGATACACTATTAATGTCGGGGTTGTTTATTACAACTGACGTTAAAATTAAGACCTTTAACGTCAGTTCTTTATAACAACTGACGTTAGTTTTAACAAAATTAACGTCCGTTCTTAAAGAACTGACGTTAATTTTTACAAAATTAACGTCAATTGTGTTAAAGAACTGACGTTAATTTTGACAAAATTAACGCCAGTTGTGTTAAAGAACCGACGTTAATAGTTTTATATTTAACGTCTGTTCTCAACTGATGTTAAAATTTTAACTTTTAAGGTCAGCTGTATTTACGTCAGTCAGTATTCTGATGTAAAAAATCAATTTTAACTGACGTAAAAAGCACTTATTGCACTAGTGTACCGAGCGTATGAGGAGGACATGGATAAAGTATGCCGGTGAGCGTTGGAGGCAATTTAAGGCGGACATGGGAAGATACTACATATTTGGGTAGTGTGACAATTCCCCACTTGAAACATACTCGTTTCTTGACCAGGAGACTTGGGATCGTTTTGTTCAGTCCCGACATGAAGCCTCCCACCAGGTTAACTTAATTGAGTCATATGTTAATTTAATTAATTTAATTAATTTATGTAATACGGTTGTCTGTCATTTATAACAGGTGAAAAGGAAAAAGGTGCAAGACATCCAGAAAAATAATGTCTACCCCCATGTAATGGCTCGTGCAGGATATGATGGTCTTAATATAAAAATGATGGAAGAGGAAAAGAAAAGACTCCAGGAAGAAGCATCTCAGGCTGATCCTAATGATGAAAACCCTCCAGAAGTTGTTGATCCACCTCCAGCCTCACGCCATGGAAGAGAGCTCGACTAAGAAAATCGGGACAATATACAACAGAGGAGACACGTCGAGTAGCTGAGAAGATTGTAAGTTTATTTTGAATTCTAATTGTAATCTTAACAATCTTATCCATTGTCTTACACAAATTAATGTGACATTCTATATGTTGTAGGATTCCTTGGACGAGCAGGCCACTTAAGGAAGTTTTGTGCCTAAAGGACGCAAAGATATTTTGGCTACTGCGATTGGTAAGCCAGACCACCCTGGCCGTGTCATTGGTGTTGGATGGGGCGTTGGCATTCGCCAATACCGTGGTTCATGTTCACACCATCGCCCCAGGGAAGATGTAGATCGAGAATAGCTAAAATGGGAGATTGCAGATAAGCTTAGAAGAGAGATTGCCCAGCAAATGCAAACTTTTGCTATTTCCCAGCAAAATACAAGTGTCTCACCCTCTGTCCGTGTGAGCACCAACGGGTCATGTGATCCTCCTCATCAGCTTGATGACATGGAGGAGGATCCTGACATGTGTGAGTTGTATGTTGATGATAATAATGACCACTTAGTGGCATTTGGGAGGGCACACAACTTGGGAAATACCTTACACAACCGGACATTAGGAGATGATGAGGTGAGGGTGGTGGTTAAAGATATTCAAGATGCTGATGCTCGAGTCCCTGTGCCCATTGAGGATGTTCAAATAGTAGGCTAGGCCCTCGATAATTTCATCTCTTGGTCGAGAAGACTTCTGAGGTTTTTTGTTTCAGCCAAGGTATTCAATTACTTGTATTTTTCTAAATTTACAATAGAAAAAATTTAATTGTGTTTATTAATGATTTTTTTATTGTTTAGGATTCTGAAAAGGATGTTCCACCCAAAAAGTCTCATCTGGGAAAACCTGTGAAGTCTTTTTCTGGCAAGGTATTCATATAGTCATTCAATTACTTACATTGAATTAACTTAATCGTGTTCACTAATGTTTTATCTTTGTTGATTAGGGTATCGACGAGGGGGATCACTCTGATGCTCTTGAACGTCTGGCTATAATGGTTGTGAAACTTGCGATGAATCCGACTTCCATAGAGTTGGAACACGATGGCAGGCCTGATCAACGTTTCAATCTCCTCGTAAGGGACTTTATGGAGATAGCTCTTGATGGTGAAAAGGTTTGCTGGTCGTGCGTCTCATTATGGTGCACGTAAGTACATTTTTTATTTGTTAGTTTAACTAAATAAGTTTCAATACTATTATAATTAACATGTTTTTTCAATGTATTAGGTATTTGCATCGCCAATGTATTGTTAGGGGCAACCTCCATAGTTATGGATTCATTGACCCTGGCCTCATTGAGGGTGAGACACTTCCCCTAGATGAGATTACTACGAGCATGCGGCACATGCTTGATCGAGGCAACAAACAGTGCTACCTAGCACCTTGCCTCAAGATGTAAGTACAAGTATAAAAGTGATTTATAATTATCTGTGATTTGTCACTAACTGTTCCCAACTGCAGTGAACATTGGCAATTATTGGTCTTATGTCCTAGTTTGAATGTGGTGGTGCTCTTCTGTTCGTTGGGAAGAAGAGGGATGAACGAACTCAAGGCCATTGTTGAAACGTAAGCTTTTAATTTTCTTATTTAGTACTGCATTTGTTTTATTAATTACTTGGAAATCTGTAACATACTACTTTAATTGTATATTTTCTTATGATAGATCTATAGACGCACGTCGTATGTTAGATGGTACTAGGCCTAGGCCTATTAAGTGGATTTTCCCCAACGTAAGTATTTTATTCGTACCCGAGATTCAATTGCAATTTACAATATAGTTAATGTCAAGTGTTTACTCACTATATTCAAATCGGGTTCATTTGTAGTCTCATAGGCAACGTGGCTCATGGGAGTGCGGCTACTATGTTATGAAGTGGATGCTCGACATTGTATCCGGCGGAATTACTGAAGGATGGATGACGTAAGTAATAGAATTTGTAATAAGTTATATATTAATTATGATTTGTTTTAGTCTGATTATCTGTAATGTTTAATTTATCTTATGTTACATGCAGATATTCGACACTCGGGACCCACTATCTAAAGTGGACATTATGGACATAAAGAAGCGTTGGGCAACCTTCTTTCTAGAGTTGACTGGGAATTAATTGGTGATCATATACTCATCTATGTGTAGTTTCTTTGGTGTCAAATTATTTAGTTTGAATTTATGACATTCTATGTATTTAGTTTAGATTTTTAGTTAATGTAGGGCTTTGAATGAAATTTTGGTTATAAGGGATTCTGTTGAGAATATTTAGTTTCTGTTTGTTGGGATTCTGGCTGTACAAATGAAACAGGGAAAGAATTGAAACTGGTGTAGGCCTGATGTTTTTAAAAAATAAAGAACTTTCAACATCGGTTACTGTTAAAAACCGATGTTGAAAGTTGACTTTAGACATCGGTTTATAAAAGAACCGATGTGTCAAGTGATTTTCAACAGAGTTATAAAACATTGAAAGTCCACTTTAGACATCGGTTAAAATTTTAACCGATGTTTAAAGTACACTTTCCACATCGGTTTTCACAAATAACCGATGTGTTAAGTTATTTTCAAAAGAGTAAGAAAACGATGAAAGTGCACTTTAGACATCGGTTAAAATTTTAACCGATGTGTAAAGCATACTTTCAACATCGGTGCATAACCGATGTCTAACACCAACACATACAACATCGCCTGTATACACATCGGTTCACTAACCGATGTTAAAACCCAAAATTGACTGATGTTAAAAGTGTTTTCTGCACTAGTGTTTGTGCAGCCTGCCATTCCAAAACTGAATGAGCACTATGACCACTGGGCAATGTTCATGGAGAACCTCTTAAGGTCGAAAGAGTATTGGAATCTTATAGATCCATGGATTCCCCAACATGCTGTTGGGGTTGTATTGACGGAGACTGAGAATAAAACTTTGGAGGAGCACAAATTGAAGGATCTAAAGGAGAAAAATTATCTGTTTCAAGTAATTGATCGTGCTGTGCTTGAAACAATTCTAAAAAAGGGACATCGAAGGAGATCTGGGATTCTTTAAAACAAAAATACCAGGGCATTGCTAGAGTGAAGCGAGCACGGCTTCAAGCCTTACGACGTGACTAGGAGATTCTGCAGATGGAGAACGGAGATTCAGTTAACGACTATTTTGCTCGAACTCTTACAATTGCAAATAAGATGAGGATGTTTGGTGAACATGTGTCTGATCTTAGCGTTATCGAAAAGATTCTCCGCTCAATGACATTCAGGTATGATTATGTTGTGTGTTCTATTGAAGAATCTCATGATTTGGATACCATGACTGTAGATGAGCTCCAAAGTAGCTTATTAGTACACGAGCAGCGGATGAATGGCCACAATTCACATGAAGAGCAAGTGTTGAATGTTGCACAAGATAAGACAAGTGCCGGCCATGGACGTTGAAGAAGTGGTTTTCGAGGTGGAGGTGCAAGAGGAAGAGGTAGAGGCAGAGGAGGCAGACAACTAGTAGAGAGGACATCAGTAGAGTGTTGTTACTGCCACAAGTTTGGGCATTTCCAATATGAATGTCCAAAGAAACCGTAGGACAGAAAGGCGAATTATGTTGAGGCCTAGTGAGGAAGCAGTATTACTCATGGTAGAACTTTCATTAGATGGAAAATCAAATGCACAAGACATGTGGTTCATTGATTCAGGTTGTAGCAACCATATGACAGGTAGAAAGGATTGGTTCTCTTCTGTTGATATTTCTTTTTCTGATGAAGTGAAATTAGGGAATAATTATGTTCTAAAAGTGACCGGGAAAGGTACTGTTAAACTTCTGATTAATGGAGTTGTGCATTTGGTTAATGATGTATTTTATGTGCCTGAGTTGAAAAATAATTTATTTAGTGTGGGGCAACTTCTGGAGTGAGGATTGACTGTTGAGATGAAACAAAACAAGTGTAAAGTGTTTTAAGAAAAAGGACTCATTTTTGAAACCTTTATGACCACAAATCGCATGTTTGCTATCTATGTAAAATCTGGAGTTTCTCATCCTTGTTTTCAGGTCAGTTTAGTGCCACCGGCTCAAGTTTGGCACTCTCGCTATGGTCACTTGAGCTACGGTGGACTGAAAACTCTACTGGATTATGATATGGTGAAAGGACTGCCCTCCTTTAAACCACCAACTCAACTCTATGAACATTGTCTCAAAGGGAAGCATCAAAGGGATCCTTTTCCACGACAAAGTTGTTAGATTCAGTGACTTGGAGATTTTGATATATGACAAATACAATTTAATGTGTATGCAAGTGTTTTTAGTGTCAAATAATAAAGACAGTTATCAAGCAATAATCAACAAGTTCAGTGAGCAATTAAAGGAGAATATTCAAGGAAGAACATGAAGGAATCAAAGAGTAAAGACAGAGATCAAAGGATCATCAAGACAAGAGCTTAAAGGAGAAATTAGATTTAAGTCTTAGATGATTTGTAAGAGATGAAATCTCTTATTCACAAATAGCTCAATTAAAAAGATGCATAAAGAAAATCAATTTCTCATAACCGGCATTAAAAGGAATAAGTTTTCGTTAATGAAAATGATTTTTTGGAAGTAACAGAAGCGCTCGTCCAACACTGAAGTAATACAAGCGCTCGTCCAAACACAAGTGATAGAAGTGCTCGTCCAACAAGTGATTGAAGCGCTCGTCCAACATAAGTAACAGAAGCACTTGTCCAACAAGTGACAGAAGCGCTCGTCCACTGAAATGATACAAGCACTCGTCCACTCGAGTGATACAAGCGCCCGTCCACTAAAGTGACAGAAGCGCTCGTCTACTAAGGTTAAAGAAGCGCTCGTCCACACAAGTCTTTGGACTTGCTAAGATCTTAATGAGAAGCTTCATCCAATGACATGGCATATGGAGCTCATCTACTAATTGGAGCTCGTCCAATTACTTTTTGTTTTAGTACTCCCGTCCAATGATGTGCCAATGAAGCTCGTCTACTAGCCCGTCCGAATGTAAAATCTTAATGGCTAGATGGACGCAGTTATTTTCAAGATGGACGCGAATTCAATAAGAACTATCAGAATCTTATTTCGAGAACCAGAATCAAGAAAACAGATTATGTTAAATCAGATCCAAATCTGTTTTGATTGATCCCAACGACTATAACTTGTTTTCTATATAAAGAGGGATCAAAGGAACACTTTTTACAGAACGAATAACACATCGAATGCAATACACATATCATTCATCATATTCCTTGAGCTTATTGTGAAAAGAGTGTTTCAATACTCATAAGTGCTTCAATTTGTTTATCTGACAATTGAGTGTTAGGAATCAACTTTTGTTTTACTTTTCGATTGTAAAGAGAGAGGGAGTCTCTCTGAGTGATTAGGGTGAGGTATACCTAAGGTTGAACATTGAGGCTCTTCACAAGAGTGTGGTATCTCGAGGTGAAGGAGTGCTCTGTGGTGTAAAGGTTTTTCAAGCCACCTGGAAAAGTTTGTGTGTTAGTGTGTGAAATCCCACAGGTGCAGTGGGGACTGGATGTAGGTCACAGTGGAGGTGACTGAACCAGGATAAATCTGGTTGTGTGGCATCCCTAAACTCAAACTTCTCTTACTTTTTGTTTATGATCAAGAACCTGTGATTTTGATGTTTAAAGTTCAATATAATTTCCGTTCTTGATCTGTATAAACCGTATTGAAACCTGAGTTCGATTGTAATCAAGACTGTGTTATCTACGTTCAAAACTGAGTTATTGAACTTGAATCTATTCTGAATTAATTATGAATTAATCTTTCTTATCCTCATCATCTTTCAATTCAAGATTTTATATAAACCCTTCATTGATTTTGTAAAAGATCCTGAGGCCACAAATTCGCAACTCTGATTTGAAAAGTTTTGTGAAAAGCTTCTAAGAGGGAAATATTTTTTGAAAAATCAATTCACCCCCCCCCCCCCCCCCCCCTCCCCTTGAGTCGTTAAAGCCAAAACAACAATTGCCATCAAAGCTAAACTCTTAAGTTTGACTTAACATCTATAAGAGTATGGCTGCTTCAAATGATTGTTTGAATGAAGGGGCTTCCCTTGCATGCCCTCCTGCCTTCAATGGATCTGAGTATATCTATTGGAAAGAAAGGATGATAATCTTTCTTGAGGCAGCAGGTGTTGACATATGGGATGCAGTAGAAAATGGACCATTTGTCCCCTCTACTGTAGATGCTAATGGTGCTCCAAGAAATAAGCCCAAAACTGAATGGAATGAGGATGATAAGAAAAGAGTTCAATATAATGCACGTGCTAAGAATATTATAACATCTACTTTGAGCCGTGATGAGTTTTTCAGGGTTTCAAATTGCAAATCAGCAAAGGATATGCGGGATACATTGCAAGTGACTCATGAAGGAACCACATACATCAAAAGAGCAAGAATGAGAACCCTCACACATGAGTATGAGTTATTTCGCATGAATCGAGGAGAACCTATGTCTGAAATGCAAAAGAGATTCACAAACATCGTAAATCAATTGGTTGGTCTTGGAAAGACAATCTCAAATGAGGATCAAATTAACAAAGTAATGTGATGCTTGAGCAGGGAATGGCAACCTAAAGTCATTGCAATCTCAAAATCGAGAGATCTCTCATCAATGACCATTGCCACATTGTTTGGAAAATTGCAAGAACATGAATTGGAGTTGAACAGACTGAATGAGAGTGAAGAAACTGATAAAAGAAAGAAGGGATTTGTAACACCCGGGTGCCGACGAGGGCGGGGAGTGGTCGCCGGTGTAAGAAGACACGGACAAGGAGCGGCTCCTGGTAGGCTTCTAGGCGGAGGGAGACATGAATGAACCGATTACACACCCGAATAAGAGAGATCCTGAGACTGTAGGTATGGGACTATACAGTTGAGGAAGACTTATATGAATTGATTGATAATACCTATACTAATAAGATGCATCTTAATTCGGTAGCCCATCACTTAAGAACTCCACAGTTAAGTGATCAGCCTCTGGCTCATCTAGTTTTATGACTAGAAAGACCGTGGTTTTGTGCTAACTATATATCGTTTTCGCCCAAATTAGACTTGATTGTCTTCAAGCAGTATTTTGAGTCTCTAGAGTATTTTTAGGTTAATTTAGTTGATTTGGAGTCGAATAAAGCACTTACTGCTATTTCTTGTTTTCAGGTAATAAAGAGAAGCAGTTTTGGAGTTTTTCGCCCCACGAGAGGCTACTCGCCTCGCGAACCTGAAGCCTGACTGTGCAAGAAATGTCATCTTCTCTGTCTCGCCACGTGAAACAATGTCTCGCCCCGCGAGTAATCCAACCCTGAAGGACAGAGACCGTCACGACTTACCCGTGTTGAAGGTCACGACTGTGACAGTTTGGAATTTGAAGAGTCTCGCCTCGTGAATAATCCGCTCGCCTCGCGAGAGAGACAAACACTGAAGACTGTTCATAATATTCGCCTCGCGAATGTCTACTCGCCTCGCGAGTTCGCGGAGCCCAGAATCTGTATTTATATCTGTTGTAGGACAGAACTGAGAATCTCTCTTCTCCTTTTCTTTTCTTTTCATAGTACGGCTGCAAATTAGGTTTAGGTTTATTTTTGTAATGGAGAACTAATCTCCTTGATCAATCTACTGTGATTGGGTTCCATTTACGCTTGAGGTTTTGTAATTCCTAAACTTAATACTGTTCTCTTTCAATATTTGTTCTGTATGTTCTGTTTGCTTAATTCAGGATTATATAGGATAGGTATTGATTTGTTTCGATGATTGTATGTTCCTATACTTAATCGCGTTTGCTTAATTCGCGTGTGTTCAATCATGTTCGCTTAGTTCATGAGTGCTTCACCCCGTTTGCTTAATTCGGGAATAGGAACATATGTCTCGTAGCATCGGTTTCGCTTGTTAATTGATGTTACAATTGAAAAGGGTTTAGAATCCACTTAGGGCTTGGATTTACATGGACCAATGATAGTGGGAAACCGAAAGCAGTAGGTTGATCGTTTTTAGATATTTGATAGTTATTTTATTTGCATTGTTTTTTTAGCTATTTGATAATTACAAAGTTTGCATTGTTTTCTGTTTTGTTTCCTTAATTTAGTTTCAAACCCAAAACCCCCCAAAATCTGACTTTTCTGTTAACAACAATCCAAGAGTCCTTGTGAGAAGATACTCAAGTTGTCGCGCCCTAACTACATATTTTTACAAACCGCTCGCTTTTTGACGCGTGTGCGACAGCGCGTTCAAAAATTGGTGCCGTTGCCGGGGACTCTTGTTGTTATTAACAGAAAATAAAAAAAAATAAAATAAAAAAAAATTGAATTGGTCTGTTTGTGAATCTACCCATGGATGATTATATGCAAGGTTACATGCCTAATGTTAATTATGAACCACCATGCATATGTTATCCTGACTCTCCTGGTTTAATACATCGGTTGCCAAGGTTTAGTGGTCTTGCTGGTGAGAATCCGCAGGAGCATCTGAGGGAATTCCAGATTGTTTGTTCTACAATGCTGAGACCTGAAGGAATGACCGAAGACCACGTCAAGATGAGAGCCTTCCCATTCTCACTTGAAGGTGCTGCAAAGGATTGGTTGTATTGTCTTGAGGCGAATTCCATCTCAACCTGGTTTGATTTGAAGAAAGTCTTCCTGTTGAGATACTTTCCTGCTTTCAGAGCTGCATCAATCAGGCGAGAGACATTTGGTATTGGACAAGTTAATGAAGCACCTCAAGCATATACAGCCAATATTTACAATCAAGGCAACAATCAGAACATGCACAACATTCCAAGCCCTTCCACTGTTGAGTACCACCCCAGCTGGGGAAACCATTCAAACCCTTGGTATGGGGACTCACAACAACAACCGGTGGCACCACCACAGAATCCTCCTCAAGTGACCACTTCTGCACCTTCCGGACCTTCACTAGAGGACATGTTCAAGCAAATGACTTCACAAATGACTGCACAAATGACTACACTTTTTCAGCAGCAACTTGGACAGTTTCAGCAGCGAACGGATGCTAGCATTAATACTTTTCAGCAGCGAACGGATGCTAGCATTCAAGCGTTGCAGACACAGGTTGGACAGTCTCAGAAGCGAACGGATGCTAGCATTCAAGCCTTGCAGACACAGATTGGACAGCTTGCCACTTCCATGAATACCATACAGCAAGCTCAAGGAGCAGAACCCTTGACTAAGGAAATTGAGAGGAAGAGGCATATGGAGGACATCCATTCCGCCATGCTAGAGGATGATAAAGAAATTCCGGAATTAGATGATTCATTTGGGTCCTATGCATATGTCAATTTATGATGGGAGAAATACCTGTGTGGTGCGTGCTGAGGTTACTACATATATAGAAGGTGATGAATCTGGTAAAGCAGTGGATGGGAATTGTGCAGAAGATGAAGCAGCACCGGAGACCCCAGCTACCTGTCTGCCACCTCCCCCTGCGGAGCCACCAGCGATGGAGTTCAAGCCTCTAGATTTTGCACCCTTGGATATGAAGACACTATGGCCAGTCCAAGAGGTTGAACCCCGATTTTATTGGGAGGACTTTATTGAGAAAGAGGTCATCTCTGAACCAAGAGGGAGTGAGAAGTCCGCCGCACTTGGCGAGGTCACAATAATTGTCAAATGCTCACCTCCATATCAAGGCTGCAAGTTAGGGGACCAGGGAATAAGCTTTCGTCCCTTGTCTATCACGTGGGCATTATGCTACAAGCCATGGGATCCGGGAGGATCATATTGCAATTTGGGCATTCCTTGGCCGTTGTATCACAGACAGTGGGATCCCGGTGGAACCGCCTCCATGAGTTTTCTCTAAACCTTTTCCTTTTTAATTATGCTTGCTTTGTTTTTGTTTTGTTTTCTTTTAGCTCCTGAATAATTTGAGAAGATCAGGAGTATTTGTGTGTTGAGTCTTGTGTCGGCTAGCTTGCTGGATTTTAATTGAATTTGCATAGATTGATTGCATGATATTGTTATCTGTTGATGATTTTCCCCCTAGGTTTTGAAATTGAAATTTGATCCCCATTTGAAAAATTGAAAACTGAACTTTGAGATATTTCATTGTGATTGCATGATTTATGATAAGTTTGGGGTGAAGGGAAGCACACACTAGGGATTGAATCTCGGTCAAACAATTTGCAAAAATGTCCAGGTGAGGATTTGAGCCTCCAGCATGTTTTTAACTGTGTGAATCACTTTTGAGTTGCACTTTCCCGAATATGCTTGAATCTCTTCATGGTTTGCATGTCTATGTGCTTGCATCAAATGATTTAGGCAGATTTTCTTTGTAAATAACCACTTGGCCTAAATTGAACCATTCCTAATGAATGTTCCCTAGTTAGCCCCATTAAGCCTAATTAGCCTATTGTTCTTGATAACCTCATGTTATGAGCCAAAATCTGGAAAAACCATGTTAACCCGATCTTAGGATTAGGAGAGCATGAAGCTTAGCAAGAGAATGGTTGCAAGAAACTAAGTTTGGGGTGCTACAAGGATGTGACATGTCATTCTGGGGTGTGAAAAAGAAAAAAAAAATAATAAAAAGGTTGGAGCCAAAGGAAAAAAAAAAGAAGAAAAAAAAAGATATCTAAAGAAAAGGCTGTAGTCACCCAAAGCATAAAGAAAATTGGAAAAAGGAATTTGAGAGGAAATTCAAAGTATCAAATGCCCATGCTCTCTTAGTTCCTAGGGACTTAAGCCCAGTACCTTTGTATATCCTACCCTTAGCCAGGCCCCATTACAACCTTAAAAGACCTTTTGATGTTGCATGCATGTTTTCGTGGGAACCTTGATTGAGATGAAAATCAAATTCATGGGAAGTGTTCTTGAAAGGTGAATTGAGTGAAATGTTGATAACCTAGACAAACTGAGCGATTGAGTGAAACACTAAATTCCCTTGTGAGGAAGGCAATTGTTTGAAATTGGTGATCTCCCTTTTGTGTGTAACTTGGATCCCTTGCTTAAATTAATGATTGCTTGAATGATGAAGTTCTCAAATGTTTAGAGTGATTGCATGTGGGGATTGCTTTGTTTGAGGGGGGGGACATTGAAGGAAAAATTATTTTGATGAATTGTTTGAAATTTGTGCAAAGTTGATTGAATCTTTTAAGCTTGCCATGTCTTGAGTCTTTTTGAGTTTTTGAGTTTTAGTTTGCTTGGGGACAAGCAAAGTTTAAGTTTGGGGTATTTTGATCAGCCTCTGGCTCATCTAGTTTTATGGCTAGAAAGATCGTGGTTTTGTTCTAATTATATATCGTTTTCGCTCAAATTAGACTTGATTGTCTTCAAGCAGCATTTTGAGTCTCTAGAGTATTTTTAGGTTAATTTAGTTGATTTGGAGTCGAATAAAGCACTTACTGCTATTTCTTGTTTTCAGGTAATAAAGAGAAGCAGTTCTGGAGTTTTTCGCCCCGCGAGAGGCTACTCGCCTCACGAACCTGAAGCCTGACTGTGCAAGAAATGTCATCTTCTCTGTCTCGCCACGCGAAACAATGTCTCGCCCTGCGAGTAATCCAACCCTGAAGGACAGAGACCGTCACGGCTTACCCGTGTTGAAGGTCACGGCTGTGACAGTTTGGAATTTGAAGAGTCTCGCCTCGCGAATAATCTGCTCGTCTCGCGAGAGAGCCAAACACTGAAGACTGTTCATAATATTCGCCTCGCGAATGTCTACTCGCCTCGCGAGCTCGCGGAGCCCAGAATCTGTATTTATATCTGTTGTAGGACAGAACTGAGAATCTCTCTTCTCCTTTTCTTTTCTTTTCACAGTACGGCTGCAAATTAGGTTTAGGTTTATTTTTGTAATGGAGAACTAATCTCCTTGATCAATCTACTGTGATTGGGTTCCATTTACGCTTGAGGTTTTGTAATTCCTAAACTTAATACTGTTCTCTTTCAATATTTGTTCTGTATGTTCTGTTTGCTTAATTCAGGATTATATAGGATAGGTATTGATTTGTTTCGATGATTGTATGTTCCTATACTTAATCGCGTTTGCTTAATTCGCATGTGTTCAATCATGTTCGCTTAGTTCATGAGTGCTTCACCCCGTTTGCTTAATTCGAGAATAGGAACATATGTCTCGTAGCATCGGTTTCGCTTGTTAATTGATGTTACAATTGAAAAGGGTTTAGAATCCGCTTAGGGCTTGGATTTACATGGACCAATGATAGTGGGAAACCGAAAGCAGTAGGTTGATCGTTTTTAGATATTTGATAGTTATTTTATTTGCATTGTTTTTTAGCTATTTGATAATTACTTAGTTTGCATTGTTTTCTGTTTTGTTTCCTTAATTTAGTTTCAAGCCCAAAACCCCCCAAAATCTGACTTTTCTGTTAACAACAATCCAAGAGTCCTTGTGAGATGATACTCGAGTTGTCGCGCCCTAACTACATATTTTTACAAACCGCTCGCTTTTTGACGCGTGCGCGACAGCGCGTTCATTAAGCATGCTTGACTTGGAGCAATTCTGGGATTGGTGACCTCCTGGGAAGTTTTCCCAGGATGCGTGTGAGTGAGGACAAAGCACGCTGAAAAGACCCGTGTTGGTTTGTGGGGACAGTCGTCGATCCATAAAGCAGCCAGGGATGTTACAAATGGTATCAGAGCGGCACCTCTCCCAGTACGGTGTGGTTCGGGGACGAACCAAGCGGAAGCTGGTGGGCATGTAACACCCGGGTACCGACGAGGGCGGGGAGTGGTCGCCGGTGCAAGAAGGCGTGGACAAGGAGCGGCTCCTGGCAGGCTTCTAGGCGGAGGGACACATGAATGAACCGATTACACACCCGAATGAGAGAGATCATGAGACTGTGTAGGTATGGGACTATTCAGTTGAGGAAGGCTTATATGAATTGATTGGTACTACCTATACCAACAAGATGCATCTTCTTTTCGAGAGCCCATCACTTAAGAACTCCACAGTTAAGCGGGCTTGACTTGGAGCAATTCTGGGATGGGTGACCTCCTGGGAAGTTTTCCCAGGTAGCGTGTGAGTGAGGAAAAGACCTGTGTTGGTCTGTGGGGATAGTCGTCATTCCATAGAGCAGCCAGGGATGTTACATGATTGACTCTGAAATCACAAGTCTGAGAAATAGAAGACAGCGATGATAATACAGAACAAGAGGCTGAATCTGAAGAAGAGACGAGAATGCTAGTTAGAAATTTCAAGAAGTTCCTAAAGAAGAAAGGCAACTTCAAAAGAAAGCCATCCACTTTTCAAAGGAGAAATTTCAGCAAAGGCGACAACTCTTCCAACAACATCACATGCTATGAATGTGGAAAGATTAGACACATGAAGCTTGATTGTCCAAAGCTGCAAAAGAAGGACAAAACTGAAAAGTTTGACTCAAAGGACAAGAAGTGGAGAAAGCCAAGAAAGGCCTACATTGCTTGGGATGATGATGATCTAGATTCCACTGAAGAATCTGAATCTGAGGAGGCAAACTTGTGCTTGATGGCCAGCAATGACAGTGATTCAGAAAGTGAAGTAAGTTCTAATTATCAACCTTCTTATGATGAATTGAAAAATGCTTTTGAAGAACTTCATAAAGAATCCGTTACAATTGCTAGATTGCTAACTAAGTCTAAGAAAACCATCACATGCTTAGAGGAGAAAACTTCTGTTTTAAACAAAGAGGTAGATCAATTAAAAACAAAAAATTGTGCTTTAAAAGAAAAACTAGCTACTGTTTTAGATGCACCTATATGTGATAAATGTCCTAAGTTGGAGAAACATATGAATCATTTGAATGGTGATCTATCTAGAATTACTAGTGATAAAGAAATCTTGAATGCATCTAGCTGTACATTGACTAAAGAAGTTGAAAAAATGAAAAATGACTTAGCCAAGTTCACAAATGGTAGAGATAACTTGGATGCATTGTTAGGACAGCAAAAATGTGTTTATGATAAGGCTGGAATAGGCTATAAACCTAAGATACATGAGAAATCTTTCAAGAAATTTTTTGCTGCACCTAAGACATCAAACACACCATTTGTTAAATGCAATTTTTGTGCTAGAAAAGGTCACACAGCTTCTACATATCATTACAGAAAATCTGCTTATAATGAGTCTAAGTATATATGGGTTCCTAAAGGAACTATTGCTGCAACTAACTCAAAAGGACCCAAACAGATTTGGGTACCTAAAGCAAAAACATGATTCTGTTTTGTAGGTGTGTTGGAAAGCCAAGAATGTGAAATGGTATCTTGACAGTGGTTGTTCCAAGCACATGACTGGAGACAAAAGCAAGTTCATTTCCTTTACCCCTAAGTTCAGTAGTAGTGTTACCTATGGAGACAATAATAAAGGGAGAATACTTGGCATTGGTAACATTTGAAATGACTCAACAACAATCATTGAGGATGTACTATATGTTGAGGGACTAAAACACAACCTATTAAGTATCAATCAACTATGTGACAAAGGCTTCAAGGTAAAATTCAATTCAAATTGTTGCTTAATAGAAAATCAGCATGATGAAAATTTGAAATTAATTGGACATAGGACAGATAACATCTATATGCTTGATTTATATAATATCTCTTCAAATACTGCATGATGTCTTATTTCAAAAGAAGAAGAGAATCGGCTTTGGCATAGAAGAATTGCACACATTCACATGAACCACTTGAATAAACTGATTCGTAAAGATCTTATAGTTGGCTTGCCTAAACTGAAATTTGTGAAAGATGGACCATGTGATGCATGTCAAAAAGGAAAGCAAGTTAAGGTCTCTTTTAAACCAAAGAACATTGTTTCAACAACTAGACCCTTGCAACTTTTACACATGGATTTATTTGGTCCATCTATAACCAAAAGCCTTGGTGGTAACTCGTATGCATTGGTAATAGTAGATGATTACTTTAGATATACATGGACATATTTTCTATCTCATAAGAGTGATTCATTTGCTGCATTTAAGAAAATGGCAAAATTTGTGCAAAATGAAAATGACGTAAAAATTATTTTTATAAGAAGTGATCATGGGGGAGAATTTCAAAATGAAGTGTTTGAAAACTTTTGTGACAAGCATGTCATTCAACATAATTTTTTTGCTCCTAGAACTCCACAACAAAATGGATTAGTGGAAAGAAAGAATAGATCATTAGAGGAGATAGCAAGAACTATGTTGAACGACTCTGGCTTGCTAAAACATTTTTGGGCAGATGCTGTCAATATAGTCTGCTATGTGCTAAATAGAGTCTTGATAAGACCAATCTTAAAGAAAACCCCTTATGAGCTTTACAAAGGAAGTAAACCAAATATAGCACATTTACATGTTTTTGGTTGCAAATTCTTTGTTCTTAACAATGGAAAGAATAATCTTGGAAAATTTGATGCAAAGGCTGATGAAGGATTTTTCCTAGGTTACTCTCTATCTAGTAAAGCATTTAGAATATGTAATAAGAGAACACAAACTATTGAGGAATCCGTGCATGTGACATTTGATGAGTCTAACCCCAAAAGATTGGGAAAGGATTCTGTTATTGATGATCTTGCAGATTCAATTGAGAAAAATCTCCTAGAAGAGAAACAGGACAATGAAGAAGATGAAAGCTTAAAGAACGAATCGCTGCAGCATGAACAAACAGAACAACAGCCTAAACTACCAAAGGAATGGAGGTCTGTCAAAAATCATCCAATTGATAACATCATTGGTGAAGTTACAAAGGGGGTAACTACTAGACAATCTCTTAGAAATGTTTGTAATCATATGGCATTTATGTCTCAAGTAGAACCTAAGAACATAGATGATGCTATAATTGATGAACATTGGATGATGGCTATGCAGATGAGTTAAACCAGTTTGAAAGAAACCAGGTTTGGAAACTAGTGCCTAAACCCAAGAACTGTCAAGTAATAGGTACAAAATGGGTTTTTAGGAATAAACTAGATGAAAATGGTATAATTGTAAGAAACAAGGCTAGATTGGTAGCCAAAGGGTATAACCAAGAAAAAGGTATAGATTATGATGAAACATATGCACCAGTAGCAAGATTAGAAGCTATAAGAATGCTACTTACTTATGCTTGCATAATGGGATTTAAATTGTATCAAATGGATGTTAAGAGTACTTTCTTAAATGGATTTATACAAGAGGAAGTGTATGTTGGTCAACCACCTGGTTTTGAGAATAATGAATTGCCTAACCATGTTTATAAACTGTCTAAAGCGCTATATGGCTTAAAGCAAGCTCCTAGAGCTTGGTATGAAAGGTTAAGTAATTTTCTCATTGAAAAGGGATTTAAAAGAGGTAAAGTTGACACAACTTTGTTCACTAAGAAAAAGGCATACAACACTTTACTTGTACAAATATATGTGGATGATATAATTTTTGGTGCCACTAATGAGCAGTTGTGCAATGAGTTTGCAAGTCTTATGCAGAGTGAGTTTGAAATGTCAATGATGGGTGAGCTGGACTTTTTCCTTGGACTGCAAATAAAGCAAACTGAAAATGGAATCTTTGTTAGCCAAACCAAGTACTGCAATGAGTTAATCAAGAAGTTTAGCATGGAAAATGCTAAGGAGATGGCTACTCCAATGAGTACCTCCTGTTATCTGGACAAGGATGAGCAAGGTAAACCTGTTGATGTTTCTAAATTCAGAGGTATGATAGGCTCGCTACTTTATCTTATTGCTAGTAGGCCCGATATCATGTTTAGTGTATGCATGTGTGCTAGGTTTTAAGCAAATCCAAAAGAATCACACTTAACAGCAGTTAAAAGGATAATTAAGTATCTGTTAGGAATAAAAGACATGGGATTATGGTATCCCAATGGAGCTACATGTACTTTAATTAGCTATTCAGACTCTGATTTTGCTGGTTGCAAACTGGATAGAAAGAGTACCAGTGGAACTTACCATTTACTAGGAAACTCATTAGTATCATGGTTCAGTAAGAAACAATCTAGTGTGGCTTTATCCACTACAGAGGCTGAATATGTAGCAGCTGGTAGCTGTTGTGCACAGGTTTTATGGATGAAACAACAATTAGTTGATTATGGTGTGCAACTAAACCAAGTTCCTATTAGATGTGACAATACAAGTGCAATTAACCTAACTAAGAATACCATAATGCACTCTATAACTAAACACATAGAAATCATGCATCATTTCATTAGAGACCATACACAAAGTAGAGAAATTGAGATTGAATATGTTGATACAACTAAACAACTTGCAGATATTTTTACCAAGCCCTTGAACAAGGAAAGCTTCTTTTTCATTAGAAGAGAATTGGACATAATTGATCAATCCTATATCTAATCCCTAAATAAACAGAAGAAAATCAAAAAGGGGAGGAAAAGTAGATGGACACACTTATTCTTTGATTTGTCCCTGCACCTATCCCTCTATCATGAACAATTTTATATGCTATGTTTGAATGTTTAAATACTTACCTTCTCTATTATTTTGAATGTTTCTTTTCTTTACCTTTTTGATAATGCCAAAAGGGGGAGAAAAAAGTATGATATAGAGAAAGGAGATGATAACAAATTATACATGAAAAAGGTATGATATAGAGAACAGAGAAAATAACGAATTATACATGCATATGTTGAGGGGGAGCTAATGAGCTTACGTGATTAATAGAAGTAGGTAACATGATTAATGGGGAGTAAATCAAATTCTGCTCTGTTAATATTTTTTTTGCCCTGATATACTTTTGCTCTGACTGCTCTGATACCATGATATAAATCTATCAAAAACACTTAGCGTCTGCTACACTTATACACTGATCTTATAATTTGTTAAAAGGTCTGTCATAAGCAAAAAGGGGGAGATTGTTACATTCAATGACTTAGAGATTTTGATATATGACAAATACAATTTAATGTGTATGCAAGCGTTTTTAGTGTCAAATTATAAAGACAGGTATCAAACAATAATCAACAAGTTCAGTGAGCAATTAAAGGAGAATATCCAAGGAAGAACTTGAAGGAATCAAAGAGCAAAGACAGAGATCAAAAGATCATCAAGACAAGAGCTTAAAGGAGAAATTAGATTTAAGTCTTGGATGATTTGTAAGAGATGAAATCTCTTATTCATAAATAGCTTGATTAAAAAGATGCATGAAAAAAATCAATTTTTCATAACCTGCATTAAAAGGAATAAGTTTTCGTTAATGAAAATGATTTTTTGGAAGTAACAGAAGCGCTCGTCCAAAGAGCTCGTCCAACACTGGAGTAATACAAAGCGCTCGTTCAACATTGAAGTAATACAAGCGCTCGTCCAAACACAAGTGATAGAAGCGCTCGTCCAACAAGTGATTGAAGCGCTCATCCAACATAAGTAACAGAAGCGCTCGTCCAACAAGTGACAGAAGTGCTCGTCCACTGAAATGATACAAGCGCTCGTCCACTCGAGTGATACAAGCGCTCGTCCACTAAAGTGACAGAAGTGCTCGTCTACTAAGGTGAAAGAAGCGCTCGTCCACACAAGTCTTTGGATTTGCTAAGATCTTAATGAGAAGCTCCGTCCAATGACATGGCATATGGAGCTCGTCTACTAATTGGAGCTCGTCCAATTACTTTGTGTTTTAGTACTCCTGTCTAATGATGTGGCATATGGAGCTCGTCTACTAGCCCGTCCGAATGTAAATTCTTAATGGCTAGATGGACGCGGTTATTTTCAAGATGGACGCGAATTCAATAAGAACTATCAGAATCTTATTTCAAGAACCATAATCAAGAAAACAGATTCTATTAAATCAGATCCAAATCTGTTTTGATTGATCCCAATGACTATAACTTGTTTTCTATATAAAGAGGGATCAAAGGAATACTTTTTATAGAACTAATAACATATCGAATTCAATACACATATCATTCATCATCTTCCTTGAGCTTATTGTGAAAAGAGTGTTTCAATACTCATAAGTGCTTCAATTTGTTTATCTGACTATTAAGAGTTAGGAATCAACTTTTGTTTTACTTTTCGATTGTAAAGAGAGAGGGAGTCTCTCTGAGTGATTAGGGTGAGGTATCCCTAAGGTTGAACATTAAGGCTCTTCACAAGAGTGTGGTATCTCGAGGTGAATGAGTGCTCTGTAGTGTAAAGGTTTTTCAAGCTACCTAGCAAAGCTTGTGTGTTAGTGTGTGAAATCCCCACTAGTGCAATAAGTGCTTTTTACGTCAGTTAAAATTGATTTTTTACGTCAGAATACTGACTGACGTAAATGCAGCTGACGTTAATAGTTACTATTTTAACGTCAGTTGAGAACTGACGTTAAATATAACACTATTAACGTCAGTTCCTTAACAAAACCGACGTTAAAATAAAACTATTAACGTCAGTTCTTTAATACAACGGACGTTGATTTTGTTAAAACTAACGTCAGTTGTTATAAAGAACTGACGTTAAAGGTTTAATTTTAACGTCAGTTGTAATAAACAACTGACGTTAATATAGTACTGTATATTTTATAAAATACTATTAACGTCAGTTGTTTGATACAACTGACGTTAATAAGTTTTTTTTTTAAATTCAGTTTTAAAATATCACTCCCCTCAGCTATCCCTGCATTCAGTCCCAAAGAATACGAATATCACACACATTACAGAATTGCAAAGGAAAATTGAACAATGGGGGACTTAAAACCAAAACCCATGTATATATATAAATAAATTTTAGTTCCAATGTCTAAAAAACAAAACTATCTAAGGATATATATATACATGTTATTGATTAGTTTCTAAAGTCTAACAAAAAAACTATTTATCTAAGTAGTGCGGAGGTATGTTGGCAATTCCTTTTTCAGCCGCATACTTGAAGAAGAATTCGGCGAAGCGCATCCTCAAGTCTCTTAACTCATCTTGTTCAATAGGCGATTGGTCGATAAATGCCTAGACACATTCAAATAATAACAATAACATCAATGCAAGTCATCTTCAAAACTATAATATATAATTTAACAAGTTGTTTAAATATCACCTTCTTCCATCCTTCCGTAATAGATGTGGAGACTATGTTCAGCATATGAAGCATCACATAATAGCCGCACGACCAACTGTCAGGTTGAAATCGAGACTACCAACAAAATTAATTTCAACGTCAGTTGAATATACACATAAATTAGTAATTATAATAATAATTATTTGATAAATAAACTACCAAATCTTGAGGATGTTCCATGCAGGATTTGCTTTAGCCTTAGAAGTCCTACTTCTCCCGTTGGCGCAACTTATGCTACTCGCCTTCAGCGCGCTATCATAAACAAATAATCATGTCGATCAATTAACAAACTCATTTATCATGTGCATAATAAACAAAAAACAACTGATATTAAAACTTAAATTTAATTTAAGATTAGTTACTTACATGTTTACAGCTTCCACCACCTTCGGTGGCGGATCATGGTGGAGAGAGCAGAAGAATATGACAGTATGCCTAGACGGGTTAAGTACCAACAACTGCCAATGGTCATTCATACAGTAGGGAGCCAGATATAATTCTTTCGGATTGTCTCCCAACACCTTCCCTATGTATTTACTCAATGCATCGCCAGCAAAGAACACGGGTAGAAGGATTGACGGATCTAAGAAACCGTAAACTGATGCAACGCCCTTATCAAGCTGAAGACGATGGAGATACCTAAGATATGAAAAGGGTGTGGATGTTAATTACATAATATATATATATTGAAATTAAAATAAATTATTAATTGGAAAAATACCAAAAATAAATAAGTTATAAAATTAAAATTAACTTACGTGCACCAGAGACTGATGACATTGTTGTTCATCCAGACGTTATTTCTACAGGCGTTCCCGAGATCGTCACCAACGAAGGAAAATATCCTCTCTTGATTTGGGCGTGCCACCCATCCATCGTGCTCCAATGGACATTCAAAAATCTCATACGAATAATCCTCACCAAGTGAGAACAAACGAGTGATAGGTGACAGCAACAACCGACGTCGACTTGGCCTTGATTTAGGAAAATAAAATATATAAGTTTTTGATAATTAAAAAAAACAAGTAATTATTTGACTATTTTGGACATTAATAATGAATAAATACCTTTGCTAACATTTCGAGCTCACGTCGTTTGGAGTCCAACTCAAGCTCACGCCTTTTCATTTCCAACTCATGCTCATGGCGCTGGACTTCCAACTCCCGCTCCCTAGCTGCCAACTCATCGTCCTCCACATGTGCCATACTAAAACTCTCTTTTGTGCTCACATGTGAAGCGTTGGCAAGCCTTGCGGTGTCCTGGGATGTACCGACAGAGGAAAGCTCTCTGGCAAGCGCCTGCTTGAATTCTGGGTTGGCTATTAAGCCTTGCATCAAATGTGATGTAATATCTGGGTTGGTCATGAGGTGCTGAGTAATGTCAGCCAAAATTGATGCTTCATTGACCACCCGCTTTCGTGAAGCAGACTTGCCATAATATTGTTTGATGGTCACGTTCCCAGGAACACCGAGAACCCGACCAGGATGGTCTTTCTTGCCTAGAGCAGTCATCAAGACGTCCTGCCGTCCAGAAGGGACGAATGCGCCCTGGGAGGATTTTGCTTTAAGATCCATCTACAATGAAAAAAAATGAAAAAATGTGCAAGTGAAAAGTGTTGCAAGTATCTATACAAATATCAATTGAAATCAAGTTAATTATTTACTTACCATCTTATCTGCCACTTCGCGAGTGGCATCAGCTTTAAAAGATCCCGCCTTTGTCATGCGGTCGGCTAACCAGACATCCTCGCGGTCGATGTCCGACGGAGGACTTGATGGTGTGCCCTCAGGCACCTCTCCTCTTTCAATCCTAGCAGAGTGCTCATCCTGCTTCGCCCTCAGCCTATCCGCAATCATCTGCTGGATCCGAGTATGGTACCCACCCTGAGACATGGTGTGGTGGTGGACGTTCTTCGCCTGATTCTGCCGACCCTTATTTGCCTTAGCCTATTCAAACAAAAACACATAATTAAATATAGTTAAATGATCTATAATAAGCATACAAAATTAACTTAATCAACCAACCTGAAATTCTTCATCCTGTCGACTCCTGGCAAACATATCCCAAGTATCCTTATCAATCCAGGGATAATCCGAGAACATTTTATCAAGCCGCTTCTTTCCAGATAGATAGTACCTGGTAAGATCATGCTTGAACCCATTCCAACGCTTTGATGCCATTTTCATACATTTATGACGATGATCCTCGTCATTTGGCACAGTCCAAGCTACCTACACATTAGATACATATATAACAACTGGATGGATTATAACTCGGATAATTATCTGATAATGTAAATCCAACGAATGTAAAGGTAAAATACCGTGATAGCCTCCCAAATCTGATCCTTAACGCTTCGTGGAACGTCATTCCATGGCTGTAGTTGATGCTTACGTCTTTGCTTCGCTTGTAGAAACACCCACTTATTAAATTCTTTAGCACGGGGTCCCTGGGCATTTAGATTAGCATCGAAGGACACCTCAAGCTTCTGTCCGCTCTGCCTGTCCTTCTCTAGTTTCTTCAACGAGGTGGCTCCTCTACCCCGTTTCCTATGAGCCTGTGATGTCTGTATGGACAAAAAAATGATAAAATAGAGGGTTGTAACATTATAAACTTACATTAACAAGAAGGACTAAAGACAGTATATAACATGCATGTAAACTTACACTAGAATCAGCAGGCGTAGGCGTGATCGGGTCCTGCGAAACCCCAACAGTGTCCTCCCGTGCATGTGGGTTATCCGACTGATCCATATGTATGCCTGTTCAAAAACAATATATATGTATTAACATAGGTTATAACTCAAAATAAATACAGAAGTATAAATAAAAATAACTAGATAGGTCCTGTAGATATACAAAACATCTATATATCCAATATAAGGACAATACGGGAGATTGAAAACTATAGTTTTTGAACATTGCCAAGCACTGGTCACGGCCTGGCCGTGATGTCCATCACGGCCGTAACGTGCCAATCCGAATCGAGACCCTCATAGGCGAAGCGATCACGGCCTGGCCGTGATGAGCATCACGGCCGTGACGGATCAACCAACGAGCAACATGCACTCAAAACCAAACATAGAGACATTCCAAACAACTCAAACTCACGGTTTAAAGTTACAACTACTGAGACTACAGTTTCAACATACACTCAAAACCAAAAATAGAGACATTCCAAACAACTCAAACTCACAGTTTCAAGTTTCAACTCATCGAGACTACGAGTTTCAAACCAGCAGAGCAACATGCATGCACTCAAAACCGTGAATAAAAAAATGTGCCCTAATTAAAGACTCACCGAAATAGGCGCTCGCGTGGTGGTGGGGGAAGCTCGAGTGGTGGCCAACGTTCGATGTGGTTACTGAGAGCAGAGGGGACAAGGAGAGTTAGTGCGCAGGAAGGCCGGGGAAAGAGAGATGTCAAGTTATTGCAAAGAAGGAGCGGGAAAGACAGAGTTAGGGGTTAAGAGTGTACCTCACGGTGGTGGCGAAGAAGCCCTCGCAGTGGTTGCGGTGGAGATGAGCGCGCGATTAGGGCAGAGTGAGAGCGAGAGTGAGGGTTGAGCGTGATGAAAAGAGAAAAGACGTAGAGAAGTGGAGAAGGCGAGCGGGGGTAAACGTTATAATTAAAATAAAACAACATTTTACGTCAGTTTTTGGTAAAACCTGACGTTGAAGATCATATATTTAACGTCAGTTGTCTTAATAACTGACGTTAAAAACTCTCACACTTATTACGTCAGTTGTTAGTAATAACTGACGTTAAATGTCATATATTTAACGTAAGTTGTATTAAGAAACTGACGTTAAAAACACTCACAACTTCTTACGTCAGTTGTATTACACAACGGACGTTAAAGGTTTATTAGTTTCTGCAGAAACATTCATTCCCTTGACTACTGTGCTACTTACCCATTCACCTTTGTACCTAATCCTCTTAATGAGCATTAAGTTTATAGATAAGTTTTCAAGAAAATCAGAATAACTTAGTAACTTCATCCACTGCTCCTATAAATAGCTTCCTAGCTTCCATCTCCTTTTAATTAATTTTCTGCTTCACAATATGCCTCTGCCGTGGAGATTAACTTCATCACTCTTTTTTCCTATTCCTAGACTCAAAGGTCTTTGTCTTAATGGTCAAACAACTTCTGAGTTTGAGTAAATTACATTGCATGGATATTAAGGTTGGGTGAATCACGTAATGTGATTCTCTCACTTTATTTCATCCCCGTCATCCCTTTCACTTTGCTTTGGAAGCAAGTGATTGTGGATTCAAGATGATGCATCAAGGAACTCCACTGAAGAAGAAAGATGCAAAGATCCATTTCACTTTGCTTTCGCCGCTAGTGATCGAGGATTTACTTTGCATCTTGGAATTCAAGTGAGGGAGGTGATGCATCCATTGGAGTTTCGATGACAGGATCGAGAAAGAAAATGATGTTGATGCAGAAACTTTTTTATATTTTAGGGCTATGTTGCAGAAATTTTTTATCTTTTAATCATGTAATTTAACTTATGAATCGCTTCAATTAATGTCATACGATTTGATTATACATATAACTTGTTTTATGTTAAGTGTTTATTTATTTTAATTTGCACAATAATTTGTTTACTAATTCAAGCTAATTAATAAAAATTAAAAATAAACTTGTATAAAAAAAGGTTTAGAAATAAACTGCAGTACTATATGGAGTGATCTGCGTTAAGAGGGACAACATGGACATGACAACCAATGAATAATTATTTACGTCGATTATTTATAGAACTCGACGCAAATAGTTTACCCACCACCTCATTTTTAACGTCAACTTATTTGATGACTGCCAAGTTCCCGTATATTAATTACATTATTTCCAATATTCATTCTCGCACGTGTATAATATATAGGATTATTTACGCGACTATTTATTTAATCAAGTAAAAATCAAACTTTTAACGCCGGTTGTATAAAAACCTGACGTTAACAATTAATATTTTTTATTAAAAACACTTTTAACGCCGGTTTTTTAAAAACTAACGTTAAAAGTGTATAGATATCTGCAAAAACATTCATTCCTTTGGACCTTGTGCTACTTACCCATGCACCTTGTAACTCAATCCTCTTAATGAGCATTAAGTTTATAGGTATGTTTTCAACAAAATCGGAATAGCTTAGTAACTTCATCCCCCGCTCCTATAAATAGCTTCCTTCCATCCTTTTAATTTTCTGCTTCACAATATGGCTCTACCGTGGAGATTAACTTCATCACTCTTTCTTCCTATTCCTAGACTCAAAGGTCTTTGTCTTAATGGTCAAACAACTTCTGAGTTTGAGTAAATTACATTATATGGGTGATAAGTCTGAGTAAATTACATTATGTGAGTTGCTCACCTTATCACCTTCCGAGAATCATTTCTGGAGGGCTAATCGGGTGCTCGGGGGTCACAGTTCCAAAACCTCAGCTTTAGCAGGCAAGTGACCATCTTGGAAGTCTCTGGAACCACTGCCTTTGCTTGAAACGGATCTGGTGCACCTGTTTTTGCCTCTCTCTTGAGCTCTCTCATGCCCCCCAGTTTTCTGAGGTCTTCGGAGTATATATAGTTTTCCCTTTGGCATATTTCATAAAACTCTCTGATGGGATGTAGCTTTAATGTTTAGGATTTTAAACCCTTTCAATGTAACTTTTTATAGGATTTTAAACCCTTTCAATGTAACTTTTTATAGGATTTTAAACCCTTTCAATCTTCTCAGATCGATCATCAGTATTACACTTCATGAATGAGATCCGGTTTGGGTTATTGATTCAACTTATACTTCGCACATATATTTTAGTTTTCAAAACAGAAACACAAAACATCAAAGCAATTCATGTGAAACTGAAACTTTGAGGAAGGCAATGCGGAAGGAATCGTATACTAGATAAAAAAATTATTAAAATAACTTTTAACGTCTGTTGATGTAGGGACTGACGTTAAAAGTGAAGAGATTTACTTATAACGTCAGTTCTTTATCGAACTGACATTAAAATGTTCACTTTTAACGTCAGTTCTTTATTGAACTGGCGTTATAAGTAAGTCTCTTCACTTTTAACGTCAGTCCTTAAAAAAACTGACGTTAAAATTGAATTAATGAAGCCTGATATTTACAAAACTGCCACCGCCTCCTTTTTAACGTCTAGCTTTTGGTTAACTGATGTAAACCTTTACCGTCTAATGTATATTTTCCACTAGTGCCCACAGGTGGAGTGGGGACTGGATGTAGGTCACAGTGGAGGTGAATGAACCAGGATAAATCTGGTTATGTGGGATCCCTAAACTCAAACTCCTTTTACTTTCTGTTTATGATCTAGAACCTGTGATTTTGATGTTTAAAGTTCAATATAATTTCCGCTCTTGATCTGTATAAACTGTATTGAAACCTGAGTTCGATTGTAATCAAGCCTATATTATGTACATTCAAAAATGAGTTATTGAATCTGAATCTATTCTGAATTAATTATGAAATAATCTTTCTTATCTTTATCAACTTTCAATTCAAGATTTTATATAAACCCTTCATTGATTTTGTAAAAGATCCTGAGGCCACAAATCCGCAACTCTGATTTGAAAGTTTTGTGAAAAGCTTTTAAGAAGGAAATATTTTTTGAAAACTCAATTCTCTCCTCCTCTTGAGTCGTTGAAACCAAAACAACAAAAGTAATTGGCGTGTATCTCAGTTACTACAATTAATTCATTCTGACATATGTGGCCCTGTCAATCCTACATCTAATGGAAATAAAAGGTACACACTCAATTTCATTGATGATTTGAGTAGGAAAGTTTGGGTATATTTCCTTGCCGAGAAAGGTGAAACATTTGGTGTATTTAAGCAGTTTAAAGCATTAGTTGAAAAACTAGCTGGTGTTTCTATTCAAATCTTGCATACTGATAGAGGAGGAGAGTATATCTCCAAGGAGTTTGTTGAATTTTGTAATGAACAGGGTATTCAAAGACAACTCACTACTTCATATACGCCACAGCAAAACGGCGTAGCTGAGAGGAAAAATCAAACAATTATAAGTATGGTTCGGAGTGTTTTGATAGAAAGGGGAGTTCCAAGATCTTTTTGGGCAGAAGCTGTGTAACACCCTGTTTTTCGTATGCTTCTTTATCAGTAAATACATGCTTTAATGTATTTATTTTTGATAAAATCTAGAGGATGATTTTATTTAAAATAAAATCATTTTATTGTGTTGTTTTACCGTATGAAGTCACAGTAAAATTTTCGGTCGAAAATTCAGACGAAAACCGGTCTGCGTTTTCTCTGCCAGTACAAGTTTACTGAGCTAGAAACAAAATATTAATTCGTGAACGAGACAGTTAGTGTTTTTATGATGTTTTGTGTGGGTTTGGGAAATTTTCGAATTTTGTTGTCCGGGAATAAAATATAATATTTTATCCGGACGAAACCTTCATAAAATACGATCGGATGTGCAACCGGTTACGTATTTAAGCAGTTAAAGGAACCCTAAAGGAGGAGAAAAAACTTGATGGGATGCCTAATTAAATGCCTATGACACACCTAAGAAAAAGTAAATCCTTACTTTATTCCAAAATCTTACTTTTCATCTTTCTCTCTCCAATCACATCACATCACCTTAACTCTTTATCCTCTCTACAAGCAACCACCTTCTTTCTTCTTCTTTCTTCTCTTCTTTCCTCTCCAAAACCGTGCCCCCTCCATCTTTCCTCTATAAATATCACTCATCAACTTCACTTCATCACTTTCCTTTCTCCTACTCCATTAAAACCCTTAAGTTTTCATCTTTTCTTAACTTCAACCTTCCAAAGCTCTAGTTTTTCTTCTTCTTTTCACTAAGTGTTCTTCATCAAAGTTGTTCCTCTTGCTTAGGTTAATACTCTCATGTATTCTTTTCTTTAAAAACTTCATCTTTTTCTAAAGTTTCTTCTTTATGTCATTTATGAGCTTTTATCTTCAAAAATCACTCAAAAATGGTAGGAAACTCCTTTTGAGTTGAAACCAATTTCTATGGCCTTGTATTTACTTGTAGTTTAACATACTAAAAGGTTGTGTAAAACAAAGTTTCCTAACATCTACTGTCTAATGAGGCCGAACCATGCCTATGGTTTTGATGGATCTTGTTTCAACTTTTACAAGTGTGAGTTTGTATTTAAAGATTTGTTTTCCAAAATGATCATGGACCAAGGCTCCTTTATGTTAAAGGATGCTATGTCTAAAGTGATTGGAAAGTTTTTCCCAAAATGATCATGGACCAAGGCTCCTTTATGTTAAAGGATGCTATGTCTAAAGTGATTGGAAAGTTTAAAGATTTGTTTTCCCAAAATGATCATGGACCAAGGCTCCTTTATGTTAAAGGATGCTATGTCTAAAGTGATTGGAAAGTTTAAAGATTTTTACTCTACTTTTATGTCATTTACTTTCATGCCATTTATATTTATGCCATTTACATTATGCCATTTACTTTTATGTCATTTATATTTATGCCATTTACTTTATGTCATTTACTTTATGTCATTTACATTATGTCATTTACTTTTATGTCATTTATATTTATGTCATTTACTTTATGTCATTTACATTATGTCATTTACTTTATGTCATTTATGTTTATGTCATTTATGATTCATTTACTTATGTCATTATACTTTAATTATTTATAAGTCTATGTTGTTCTTACTTTATTTGCTTATGAGCTTTGTTATTTAAAATCCTATGTTGCTTTCAAGATGATCATAGACTTGAGCTCCATAAGTTATTGGATGCTAAAAGGTCTAAGAGATTGGAAGAATTTAAAGATTTTTATCATAAAAACCCAAGGATGGCCGAATCTTAAAGGTTATGGACCTAGGGTGTTTCGTTTTTCATTTTCCAAAGTGATCATGGTTTTGAGCTCCTTACTATTAATGGATGCTAAACCAAAGAGATTGGAAATTTTAAATGTTCATAGCCTATTTTATTGGTCAAGGCCGAATCTCCATCAAAGTGTAACTTGGTGGGATTTTTGTTCAACTTTGTTTTAAGTAATCATGTTTTAAACTCTTAGCACTTGAGGATCATAAATCCCTAAGTTGCATGTGATTTGGAAACTTCTAGCCCTAAGTTCTCGATTGAGTTCTAATCCTTGAACCTTGTGTCTTGAAACCTAGACTTTCATCCTAACCAACCTTGAAGAACGTTCGCGAAACTGTTTATTTCTCGCATTCTTTTACCTTCTTAAGGTAAGAGGGGATTTCCTAAAGATATTCAATAACTGTATGCATGTGTGTCGGTGTTTAACTGGATATTTATATGTTGATTGAGCTTACTTGATTATCTAATGTACTTGAACTATTGTGCTATTATCTGATGTTGAACTGTACTTGTTCTAAATGATAAAATGCATATATGTGATGAACTTCTTTCAACTGTGATATTAGCATTGCACTAATGATATATACTGTTGTTGATTGAAAGTTTGCTAAGCCAGACGTGCGTCTGTGCTCAACCGTTATAAGGATTAAAAACCTTAATAAGCTTTGAAGATGAAGGGATTGGTGTTCTTTTCCAAAAGCTCTTTAAACTTAAAGTACTTGTTTTAAATGTTGAAATGGTTTTGGTGAACTATTGTTATACAAGAGAAAAATCCTTTTCGAACTATGTGTCTTCAAGTGAAAACTTTCAAGATTATTTGGCAATATCCTATTGGGGGAAATATTTCAAAGATAAAAGAATTTCAAAGATGATTTATAAAAAGATTTTCAAAGAAAAGGTTTTTCCTAAATATTTTAGAAACTTTCCGATAACCTGGATAGGTTATCGAGGATTCGGTTTTGAATTTGTTTTTCACTGAACGAAAAATAAGTACTTAAGAAAGAGAATCTAGTACGCGAGACATCGCCTCTAGTATTCAGTGATGCGCACGTGATCTTGGATCAGTGTTAATTCGGGACTACGAGTCCTGGTTATGATGTTATGGACTGAGAGTCCAATTCTCGAAATTGAGGACAGTTTGTTCTGATTTCGTTGTGATGGACTTAGGTCCTAATCACGTTGTGTTGGACTGTGTATTCTAACCGCGTGTGATGAACATTGTTAAAGGTGAAGGTTGTTTTCTACGACCACAACCCTTGACTGCGGCTGCGGTCTGGGGCATTATGATTGAGCACTCGGACTATGCGTCCTATGCTTTTGAGTTTCAAGTGATGGGGAAATGATGAATAAGTCGTTAGCTTTGAGCTGCGACAGCGAAAAAGAATGAACACAAAGAAAACCTTTTAAATAAAATATTTTCTCATGTGCATTTCCCCAAGCAGACGTGATATTGATATAAATCATATACAAGGTGGTATCTGGGAGTCTGTCCATGTAAACCGAGTGAAGAGGCACATGTGACGTTGCTCGTCCTGAGACCTTAATGCATGAGGGTAAGGAGGCAACTGCCCGATGGGCTAGATATTGACCATCTCTAATACTTCTCCAGTGAAAACGGTGTTGAGATCTCATGAGATTAAGTTAGAGCCTGATATTGAAGTGCCATGCATATTTTTGAAAGATTGACTGTGCGGGTTTGAGACCCTTTGATATAATACTGATATGTTGTGTATATGCATGATTTAACTGCTTATATGATTCTGTGATGTATGTATCATGTATATGGTTGTTGTGGGATGTATCTTATGATGGTATCACACTCTTACAATTATATCAGGTATCTTCGGGTTTTGCTGTAGTACCTGGTACTCTAGTACCGATGTTGCAGAGGAGTCTTTCTAAGTCATTTGAAGACCTAGTGTGAGAGATTGGGAAAGTATCCCGATTGGGGGTCTCTCCATAATATTTGATAGAATGACCAGCTTAGGAGTTTTGAGTTGGGTTGTATATCTAAAGAGGTCGGTAAACGTAGTGTTATATACATCCATCTATAGTTTGAACTTTTCTTACGAAAGTGGAAACCTAGAGAAACGTTGTATGTCATGGTAACTTTGTTACGAACGTGACTTTACATTTTAAATGTATGTATGATGGATTTCAGAGTTATCCTTATATGAGAAAATTTTATACCCCAGTTTTCTGACTTAAGAGAAAACAAATTTTCCGAAAGCAGACAGCAAATTATATTTTAAATTTACTTCCGCATGTGTTACGTAAGTAATGCCCTGAAGGAGGGCGTTACAAGCTGTAAAATGGGTGGTTCATATTTTGAATAGAAGCCCCACTCATGCAGTCAAAAATATCATACCCGAGGAGGCATGGAGCGGAATCAAGCCATCTGTTTCGTATTTCAGAATCTTTGGCTGCATTGGATATGTTCATGTACCTGACTAGAAAAGGAGCAAACTTGATGACAAAAGTATCAAATGTGTGTTGTTGGGTGTTAGTGAGGAGTCTAAGGCCTACAAACTTTATGATCCTATCAAGAAGAAAATTCATATTAGCAGAGATGTTAAATTTCAGGATGATGCTGCCTGGGGTTGGGGTGAGGCAAAAACCAGCATAATGCTTGATACAAATGAGTTGAATCCGCAAGAAGAGTCGTGTCAAGCAGCTGAGGAGATAATCCAGAAAAGTTCTAATGATATAGCAGCAACTACTAGTGCAGCAGCTCCAAACTCCACTCAAAACGTGTCTGATTCTTCTGTTTTGGGAGCTTCAGGAACTCCAGATGAAGGAAGGATTAGAAGACCACCGGCATGGATGAGAGATTATGTCACAGGTGATGATTTAACTGAGGAATATGCTATGAATTTTGCCCTGTTTGCAGGTGCAGATCCAGTAACATATAACCAAGCATCAAAAAGTCAGCATTGGAGGGATGCAATGGATGCTGAAATTCAAGCTATTCAGAGAAATGATACATGGGAGTTGGTTGATCCACCACCAAATTGCAAAGTTGTAGGCTTCAAGTGGATTTTCAAGACTAAGCTGAAGGAAACCGGGGAAATTGACAAATTCAAGGCTAGACTTGTAGCAAAAGGCTCCACTCAAGAGGAAGGCATAGATTATAGAGAGATTTTTGCACCAGTAGCTCGCCTTGAAACCATTAGAATTGTTGTTGTATTGGCAGGTGTAAGGAGATGGAGTATTTATCAACTTGATATTAAATAAGCTTTCTTGCATGGGACAATCAATGAAGATGTCTACCTAGAGCAACCACCAGGTTATGTATTTCAGGGACGTGAGCACCAAGTATGCAAGCTCAAAAAGGCCTTATATGGCCTTAAGCAGGCTCCTAGGGCCTGGTACAGCAAACTGGGGTCTTATCTTGCAGCTAATGATTTTTTGAAATGTCCACATGAACACACTTTATTTATGAAGAACCTCGAAATTCTGAGTTGAATAAGTATATTGGTCTACATGCATGTGTGGACACTACAAAGTTGGTCCTTTCTACTTGTCTACCATACTTTGAAAAAATACCAACGTTGGAGTTCAAGTCATTGCCTCAGTATTTGGAGTTTGCATCAATAGCGACAAAAGCTCTAAGGTCGCCTCAAGAAGTTATGCTTCTCGTGCTTCATGGAGAATTTATGCTTAAAAAGGCATTACTTGGAGTTGATGACTTACCATTTGACCCAGGAGGATATGAGCTCATTATAGCACTTAAA
The DNA here is from genome assembly GCA_030762895.1 of Sophora flavescens. Taxonomy (NCBI): domain Eukaryota; kingdom Viridiplantae; phylum Streptophyta; class Magnoliopsida; order Fabales; family Fabaceae; genus Sophora; species Sophora flavescens. The sequence goes on from CM061062.1 coordinate 4,838,515, forward strand.
GAAGTCAATGGAATCTCCTCACACTTGCTTATTCCATCTCCGCTCCACAAGCAATGGGATCCGGGAGGAAGATCTTACATTTTGAGCATCTCTTGGACGTTGTACCACAAGCAATAGGATCCAGGTGGAAGCGTTTTCATGAGTTTTTCTTAACCCTTCTTTTTATTTGTTTCTTGCTTTGAATAAATGGTTGCATCGAACCTTTGTGTGTTTTTTGTTCCTGTGTCATTGAGTTGATGTTTATATTAGTGGATTAATTATGTTAAGCCCCATTTGAAAAATGTCGTGCCACTTGAACTATCATGCATGTTTATGTTAAGTCTCTAAAATGTCTAATGTGCATTTCCCTAAGTTTTGATGAGAACTAAACATTGGTTAATGATTTAGTTAACCTTCATATTGGTTGCTAACCTGTCTATCGAGTGTGCAGATTAAATAAGAGAATCATCCGTCCAACAATGTAGTGATAGAAGCTCACATCCAACACACAAGTGATTGAAACAAACGTCCAGCACTGTAGTGATTGGAGCGCACGTCCAAAACGCAAGAGATAGAAACTTGCGTCCACTAAAGTGATGAAAGCCAGCATCTACTAAAGTGGCATTTGGAGCTCGTCCATTAAGGTATCAGAATGGCTCGTCCAGGCATTTGGAGCTCGTCCATTAAGGTATTGGAATGGCTCGTCCAATGACATGGCATTTGGAGCTCGTCCATTAAGGTATCAGAATGGCTCGTCCAATAACGTGGCATATGGAGCTCGTCTACTAGGTTACGTTCAACCAGTTAAAGGAGTATCCGTCCAATGACGTGGCAAATGGAGCTCGTCCACTAAAGTAACAGAGGCTCTCATCCACTAGAGTAACAGAGGCTCTCGTCCACTAGGGTAACAGAAGTGCTCGTCCACTAAAGGTGACAGAAGCGCTCGTCCACACTAGTCTTTGGACTTGCTGAGTCCTTAATATGGAGCTCGTCTACTAGCCCGAATGAAAACTCAAATGACTAGATAGACGCGGTTATCTTCAAGATAGAAGCACTTATCTTATGAACGCGAATTCTATAAGGATTATCATAATCGTATTTCAAGAACCAGAAAGAGACTTGAAGCCTTCTCTCCTACTCAGTTTCAGGATTATCAAGAAAAGTCAGAAGTTACTCTCTCAAGCAACCTTGGATAATCAGAACCAAAGACCAGTTGAAGAATGCTTCCAACATGCTTTATTCCCTAGTACCTCCGGTCCTTACACGAAAAGGGAAGTGTACTCAGCAAAGTACAAAAAGCTCTCTGCACAACTCTGATATGGTTGTATCACGATGCATAAAGCCATGATCCTTCATGTTAGAGTACAACCAACATTCCTATTGCATTAATGGCTGCCCAGAACGACTCTATTGCATTTAATGAAGTTCTGCTTGAAGCCAACATCTGAGGGAATGTCTCTAACGGATCCTAAATGCTTGAAGACCATAAATACAGAAGTCATTGAAGATGAAGAAAAAGAGAATACACATTGCATTAAAAAGCCATTATTCTGCACATTAATTCTTTCATTCTGTATTCTTCAATCATTTGAAGTTATTATGCAGACTTTCCTAAGCTTTACATTTAAACCACTCTCTGAGTATTAGTGAAAGATCTGCCTGTGAGAAGTTGTATTTATTACAAACCAAATCTCTCAAACAAACATGAGTGAGCCTGAAGAGGCTAGGTGTGCAAACAATACTTGTCTTGAGCCTGAAGAGGCTAGGTGTGCAAACGGTACTTGTCTTTGAGCCTGAAGAGGCTAGGTGTGCAAACAATACTTGATTCTGTAACCTGATCAGTTATAGTGGATAAATCTTGGTGCTGCCAAGGACTGGACGTAGCTCTTTGCTTTGAAGAGTGAACCAAGATAAATAACTGTGTCAATCTCTCTTTCCTTAAACTCTTTAATTGCTTTAGTTTTCTTACGTCTATCAAGTGGTGTGTTTGAAAAAGTCACCCGTCCATCCTGTATTCTTCTACTCGTCCAAATCTAGCTTTTTGTTTGCGAAAAGATTTCAACTTTGCTTAAATTCTGTTAAACACAATTCAACCCCCCCCCCCCCCCCCCCCTTCTCGTGTTTATAGTTGTCTATTTCAGTTGGTATCAGAGCTCAGCCTCTGGGTTGAGCATCTAATAGTGTAGAGGTAAAAGGTCCTGAAGAATAGACATGACTGTTGGAGCTAGTTCAAGTGGAAGTCATCAGACTGATGGAGCTTCCCTAACCAGATCTCCTTACTTCAATGGAGAAAACTACAACTATTGGAAATATAGATTTCAATGATTCATTCTATCTACAAACTCTGATCTTTGGGATGTCATTACAGATGGTCCATTCATTCCCAAGAATGATGATAACACTGACAAACCAAAAGCTCAGTGGACTGCTGCAGAAAAGACAAAATGGGAGCTGAACCACAAAGCTAGATATAACATCATTTGTGCTCTCAGTCCGGAGGAGTTTGAGAAGGTATGTGCTTGTGACTCTGCCAAAGAAATATGGGACACTTTAGCTGTCACACATGAAGGAACAGCCAAAGTCAAAGAGTCAAAGATTGTCATACTTGTCAGAAAGTATGAACTATTCGTCATGGAGGAAGGAGAATCTGTTGCTTAAATGATAGGAAGATTTCAGACTATAATCAACAGTTTAAAATCTCTTGGAAAAGTCTATACCAATGTTGAGAAGGTTGAAAGATTCTGAGAAGTCTACCTAAACAGTGGAGACCTTTGGTCACTGCTATATCTCAAGCCAAGGATCTCACTACCTTGACTATGGATGAACTTCTTGGAACACTCATTGTTCATGAGCAAGAACTTGGAGATGAAGTTGCACCAAAGAAGGGCAAGTCAATTGCTCTGAAAGCTGATCAAAAGTCAGCAAAAGTTTCCAAGGCTCTGAAGGCAGATGAGTCATCCAGTGATGCTGACCTATCAGAACTCGAGGATTCTGAGAGTGATGAAGAATTCTCTCTCCTGACCAGGAAGATAAAGCTTCTCCTACAGAAAAAGAAGTTCAAGAGGGATAGGCCATTCAGAAGGTTCAACAAGGACAAGAACTTCAAAGAATCCACCTCAACAGACAAAAGTCCAATTGCTCGCTATGAGTGCAAGAAGCCCGATCACTTCAAGGATGAATGTCCTCAACTCAAGAAGGCCTCTTTTAAGAAATTCTTCAAGAAGAAGAAGAAATGCATGATGGCTACTTGGGAGGATCTGGAGTCAACATCTTCTGATGAAGAAACAGAGGAAGAAGCCAATCTTTGTTTGATGGCCAACACTGACTCAGACTCATGATGAGGTACATCCTGACTATGAGGAATTACTTGATGCCTATGAGGAGTTGATGGAGGAATCCAACTACTTATCTAAAGCCTTCAAATCCCTCAAGAGAGAGTATGTAAAGCTCACCAGTGAGCATAAACAGAAATCTCAAGAGTGCGAGAAGCTGGCTAAAGAGAACATTGAGCTGAAGACTGAAAAGTCTAATGAAGCTAAGATCTCAAGTGAAACATCACCATCTGAAGAAGTTGAAAAACTTCAACAGAAAGTGGAAGAGCTCACTTCTGATCTTGCCAAATTTGTTAATGGTAAAGACAATCTGACTAAGCTACTTGGCAGTCAGAAGCACTCTCTTAACAAAGAAGGTATTGGATATGTCCATCAGACACATCATAAAGTATCAACTAAAGCTTCTACAGTATCTGTTAAGTCAACTATAACCAAATCGACACCTATTTGTAACTTCTGTGGAAAAACTGGGCATGTTATGTCTAAGTGTATCCATAAGAAGAGAAGGAAGTCTTTACAGACTCCTAGAACTAGCAGAAAAGGACCCAGAAAAATATGGGTACCTAAATATCAAATAATTTTTGTTGCAGATGTCCTCAACAGGACAAAGAAAGCACCACTGTTGGTACTTGGACAGTGGCTGCTTGCGTCATATGACAGGAGAATGGTCTATGTTCCTAGACCTCCAACTTAAGAAAGGAGGACACGTTGCCTTCGGAGGGAATCAGAAAGGGAAAGTTATAGGAATTGGTACTATTGGTGGTAAACCCCCTCTTCCCTCTATATCTAATGTTTTTATGGTCAAAGGATTAAGACACAATTTGCTTATCATAAGTCAATTATGTGATAGTGGTTTTGATGTTTCCTTTACCAAGGATGTATGCATAGTTAAAGACTGTTGCGGCAAAACCCTCTTTTCAGCTAAAAGGCAACAAAATTTTATAAGATTGAACTGTCTGATCTCTCAAATCAAAGTGTAACCTGTCTGATGTCTAAAGAGGATGAGAGATGGTTATGGCATAAGAAACTAGGACATGCTAGTATGAAACTAATTTCTAAATTAAAAAGGAATAATCTCGTGAGAGGATTGCCTAATATTAGCTTTAAGAAAGATGTCATGTGTGATGCATGTCAGAGAGGTAAACAGATAAAATCAAGTTTCAAATCTAAAAACCAAGTATCAACCTCTAGACCTCTTCAGTTGTTACATATGGATCTGTTTGGACCAGTTAGTGTTGCCAGTCTGGCTGGAAGAAAATATGGATTTCTCATAGTTGATGACTATTCTAGATACACATGGGTACTTTTCCTAACACACAAGGATGAGTCTTTTAAGGCTTTCTCAATATTCTGAAAAAGAGTACAAAATGAGCAGGGTTTCTGTATTTCTACCCTTAGAAGTGATCATGGGGGAGAATTTGAAAATGAGCAGTTTAGACAGTTCTGTGAGGAGAATGGAATCTCTCACAATTTCTCTGCACCTAGAACTCCACAGCAAAATGGAGTGGTTGAGAGAAAGAACAGATCTCTGCAAGAGATGGCCAGATCTATGCTCAATGAAAATAATCTCCCTAAGCACTTATGGGCAGAAGCTGTAAACACAGCTTGTTATGTACAAAACAGAATACTTATTAGGCATTTTCTAAAAAGGACTCCTTATGAATTGGGGAAAGGAAAAAGCCCCGACATATCTTATTTTCATGCTTTTGGATGTGAATGTTTTTTTTCTGAATACCAGAGATAATCTTGGAAAGTTTGATTCTAAGGTAGATAAAGGTATTTTCGTAGGTTATTCTGAAAAGTCTAAGGCTTTTAGAGTTTACAATTCAAGAACTTGTATTATTGAAGAATCTGTTCATGTTAAATTCAATGATGGATTAAAGACCGATAAAGAACTATCATATCTAGAAGATGATCTTGCAGGTCTTGATGTAAACAAGCCAGAAAGTCAACAACCCGATCTAACCAAAACAGAACCTATGCCTAAGGCTGAAAGGCAAGTGGAATAGACGAGTCAGCAGACAAGTCAAGATCTTCATGATGATCTCAAAAGGGATTGGAAGTTCAACACTCATCATCCTAAGGATCTTATTATTGGAAATCCTTCTGAAGGAGTAAGAACCAGATCCACATTAAGAGAATCAAGCAATGTGGCTTTTATTTCATATTTGGAGCCTAAACGCATTGAAGAAGCTCTTGAGGATGAAAGTTGTATTCTTGCTATGCAAGAAGAACTTAACCAGTTCACAAGAAATGATGTCTGGACTCTTGTCTCTAAGCCTAAAAACAAGTCGGTTATTGGAACAAGATGGGTCTTCAGAAACAAATTGGATGAAGATGGTAAAGTTGTCAAAAATAAGGCAAGGTTAGTAGCTCAAGGCTATAACCAACAAGAAGGTATTGATTATACTGAAACCTTGGCACCTGTAGCTAGAATAGAAGCCATACGCATTTTAAAGTTATATGCTGCACAACACCAAATTACCCTGTTTCAAATGGATGTAAAAAGTGCTTTTCTAAATGGTATAAATGAAGAAGTCTATGTTAAACAACCCCCTAGTTTTGAGGATACTGATAAACCAGATCACGTTTTAAAACTTAAAAAGGCATTATATGGTTTGAAACAAGCACCTAGGGCATGGTATGATAGACTCGTTCTTTTCTCATGCATAATGGTTTTACTAGAGAACAAGTAGACACTACTCTGTTCAAAAAATGCTCTAAAGAGAACTTTATTTTAGTTCAAATATATGTTGATGATATTATTTTTGGAGCAACTAATGAAAAGCTGTGCAAGGAATTTTCAAATCTAATGCAAGCTGAATTTGAGATGAGCATGATGGGAGAATTGAAGTTCTTCCTTGGATTACAAATCAAGCAGACAAGTGATGGAATTTACATTCATCAACAAAAATATACCAAGGAGATACTCAATAAGTACAAAATGGAAAATGCAAAGCTCATGAAAACCCCTATGCAACCCAATGCAAAACTAAGCAAAGATGATGAAGGTAAAAAGGTAGATCAAACTGTCTACAGAGGTATGATTGGCTCTCTACTGTACTTAACTTCAAGCAGACCTGACATTCAATTTAGTGTCTGTATGTGTGCTAGATTCCAATCTGATCCTAGAGAATCTCATCTTAAGGCTGTAAAAAGAATATTTAGATATTTACTTGGAACTACTAATCTTGGTTTGTTGTATTTAAGATCAAAAGAATACAGATTAGTGGGATATTGTGATGCTGACTTTGCTGGAGACAATGGAAAGAAAAAGCACTAGTGGAGGATGTCACTTCATTGGAGCAAGTTTAGTCTCGTTGTCAAGCAAGAGGCAGACAACCATTGCCCTGTCTACTGCTGAAGCATAATACATCTCTACTGCTAGTTGCTGCTCTCAACTCTTATGGATAAAACATCAACTTGAGGATTACTCTATTTATGAACATAACATATCTGTATGGTGTGATAATTCCAGTGATATCTGCTTAACTACAAATCCAATTCAGCATTCTAAGGTTAAGCATATTGAAATCAAACATCATTTCATTAGGTATTATGTTCAGAAAGGGATCTTTGATATCAAGTTTGTTAAAACTAAAAATCAATGGACTGATATTTTCACTAAACCCCTCGCAGAAGAAAGGTTTTTATTTATTAGAGATAATCTAAACATGTATTGTATTGCTGAATGACATGTATGAATGTTAACCAATCTATGCTAAATCTGTCATTACTCCTATATACATGTTCTTTTAAATAAGCATTAGTTCAGGGGGAGTAATGATACAATAGTTTAAGTGGAGTATGTCTAATATGCTTGCTGCATTACTATGATTTTATTAACATGTTATCTTGCCCTTAACATATCTCATAAATAAAACTTGATAATCCTTTTTGATGTTGGCAAAAGGGGGAGAATAGGAGAAATGTGTTATAGGAGAATGGGAGAATGAATATGATATGACCTGTTCGCTTAAGAAAATTTCAACCTGTCTAATATATGCTATTTTCTTTGTTGATATTTTCTGAGGATCATTAAATCATCTCAATGTTTGTCGTCGTCAAAAATGGGGAGATTGTTAAGTCTCTAAAATGTCTGATGTGCATTTCCCTAAGTTTTGATGAGAACTAAAAATTGGTTAATGATTTAATTAACCTTCATATTGGTTGCTAACCTATCTATTGAGTGTGCAGATTAAATAAGAGAATCATCCGTCCAACAGTGTAGTGATAGAAGCTCACATCCAACACACAAGTGATTGAAACAAACGTCCAGCACTGTAGTGATTGGAGCGCACGTCCAAAATGCAAGAGATAGAAACTTGCATCCACTAAAGTGATGAAAGCCAGGGTCTACTAAAGTGGCATTTGGAGCTCGTCCATTAAGGTATCAGAATGGCTCGTCCAATGACGTGGCATTTGGAGCTCGTCCATTAAGGTATCAGAATGGCTCGTCCAATGACGTGGCATTTAGAGCTCGTCCATTAAGGTATCAGAATGGCTCGTCCAATAACGTGGCATATGGAGCTCGTCTACTAGGTTACGTTCAACCAGTTAAAGGAGTATCCGTTCAATGACGTGACAAATGGAGCTCGTCCACTTAAGTAACAAAGGCTCTCGTCCACTAAAGTAATAGAGGCTCTCGTCCACTAGAGTAACAGAGGCTCTCATCCATTAGAGTAACAGAAGTGCTCATCCACTAAAGGTGGCAGAAGCACTCATCCACACTAGTCTTTGGACTTGCTGAGTCCTTAATATGGAGCTCGTCTACTAGCCCGAATGAAAACTCAAATGACTAGATAGACGCGGTTATTTTCAAGATAGAAGCACTTGTCTTATGAACGCGAATTCTATAAGGATTATCAGAATCGTATTTCAAGAACCAGAAAGAGACTTGAAGCCTTCTCTCCTACTCAGTTTCACGATTATCAAGAAAAGTCAGAAGTTACTCTCTCAAGCAACCTTGGATAATCGGAACCAAAGACCAGTTGACAAATGCTTCCAACATGCTTTATTCCCTAGTACCTCTGGTCCTTACACGAAAAGGGAAGTGTACTCAGCAAAGTACAAAAAGCTCTCTGCACAACTCTGATATGGCTGTATCACGATGCATAAAGCCATGATCCTTCATGTTAGAGTACAACCAACGTTCCTATTGCATTAATGGCTGCCCAGAACGACTCTATTGCATTTAATGAAGTTCTGCTTGAAGCCAACATCTGAGGGAATATCTCTAACGGATCCTAAATGCTTGAAGACCATAAATACCGAAGTCATTAAAGATGAAGAAAAAGAGAATACACATTGCATTAAAAAGTCATTACTCTACGCATTAATTCTTTCATTCTGTATTCTTCAATCATTTGAAGTTATTATGCAGACTTTCCTAAGCTTTACATTTAAACCACTCTCTGAGTGTTAGTGAAAGATCTGCCTGTGAGAAGTTGTATTTATTACAAACCAAATCTCTCAAACAAACACGAGTGAGCCTGAAGAGGCTAGGTGTGCAAACAATACTTGTCTTGAGCCTGAAGAGGCTAGGTGTGAGGTGTGCAAACAATACTTGTCTTTGAGCCTGAAGAGGCTAGGTGTGCAAACAATACTTGAGTCTCTAACCTGATCAGTTATAGTGGATAAATCTTGGTGCTTCCAAGGACTGGACGTAGCTCTTTGCTTTGAAGAGTGAACCAGGATAAATAACTGTGTCAATCTCTCTTTCCTTAAACTCTTTAATTGCTTTAGTTTTCTTACGTCTATCAAGTGGTATGTTTGAAAAAGTCACCCGTCCATCCTGTATTCTTCTACTCGTCCAAATCTAGCTTTTTGTTTGCAAAAAGATTTCAACTTTGCTTAAATTCTGATAAACACAATTCAACCCCCCTTCTCGTGTTTATAGTTGTCTATTTCAGTTTATTCCTTTTGATGAACTTGAAGCTATGTGATATTGAATTTAGAGAAAGAAGTGTCATATCCTCAATGCATGATTCATGATAAGTTTGGGGTGTGAGAGTTCTTGGCATGATTAATTTTTATTGGGTCTCTAATATGTGTCCTAGTGAGTGTTTTGGGCCTTCAACATGAATTATTTCGTGAGAGTCACTGTTGAGTTACATGCTCTTAGGTTTGCTTGAATCTTGTCTATTTTCCATGATTGCATGTTGCATGAGCATGATAAAGGCATTTTATTAGACATAACCAATTTTGGCCAAAAAGCTTTCCTAATGATGAAATTTCCATTGTTAGCCCCTTTTAGCTTTAAAGCCTATTCTTGGTTTGCCCACTCTTATGCCTAAACTTGAAAAAAAAAACATATTTACCAACCCGAAAGGATTAAGTGAGCGTTGATTCATTATTATTTTACTTAAGGACAAACAAAGTGCCAAGTTTGGAGTGGCACATTTGGGAATGCAATTTTGTGAAGGCATAAAAGAAGAAAAAAAAAAGGGAGAGAAATTCAAAAAAAAAAATTTAGAATGATAAAGAATTTTCTCTCTCTCAAAAAAAAAAAAAAAACCAAACCAAACAAAACAAGACAAAAGAGAAAGAGAAATTCAAAAGTAGAGATGATGTGAAAAGGGATGATTGTGGTATTGGAATTGATAAGGAAAAGCATAGAGGAAAAAAAGTTTCACCAATGCTCTCTTAATCCCTAGGGTGTTTAGCTCCCATTCTCCTTTCTTACCTACCTCCCACCTTGGTCTCATTACAACCTTGACAAGTCTTTTTGCCTCTTGCGTGCATGTGATTGTGTGATTTTGTGATTGAGATGAAGATCAAACTCATGGAGTGTGTGCTTAATAAGTGAAATTTGAGAGAAACACAAACCTAAATACTCGAGTGATTGAGTGACTTATTTGTCTTTGTGAGGTTATGAGACCCAAGAATTGTCTTGAATAATGCTAAACTCTTATAATTCAGGGTTTTGATTGATGATTGTATGGTTGTGTGATTCTCTCTTGTGGCCAACTTAAATTCATCTTTCAAGTTGATTGTTTTATCTTAGGAATACATAATTGGATTGGATTTTTGTGGCTATGGTGTGGCAAAAAGTTGGGGCATACATGATTTTTGGTCCATTGATTTTGATATTAACTCTTGGTTTTTGTGTTAGTAGTGTCTTTTAATTTTTTTTGTTTGCTTGAGGACAATCAAAGTTTAAGTTTGGGGTGTTCAAAAACTTGATGGGCTCCGACAAGTGTATCGGATCGAAGCAAGTAATAATAAAACGGTGAGATACCGAGGTCGAACTCAGGGATTGGGTGACCAAGTACCACTTCACAAATTTAACAACTATTTAGACCAAAATAAATTGAGGATCTTAATTATGATAAAAATTATGAAAAGAAACTAAAATTTATATTTTTGTATTTTTTAAATTAATTAATTAATAAGCAAAATTAAACAAATAACAATCAAATAAAGAAAGTTCTAGGGATCCAATTTCACCAACGCTATGAATATGCATTCCTCATAAACAAAGAATCTTTATCCCACTTAGTTTGGTTCAATTATATCAATTCTTCCTAACCTCTAATTAACTTCTAATGTCAACCAAGAATCTTAGACTATCCTAAAGTCTCTCTCGAGTTCTCTAGAAAACACCCCTTAATTATTAATCAACTATATCTATATGATGATCAATTACTAAGGAATTCATTTAGATCAATGACTCTATATGAAGGTTGCACAATATTTCTACGTTATATCTCTATCCATATCAATTCTATGGTTTTATATCAATACCCTTGACACATAAATCTCATCTCGATCTCATTATAGTTAGTCTATTATTTAATTGGTGATCAAGTAATTAGAAACATTAAGAACAGAGAATAAAACACAAAAGAAAGAAAAGAAGAAATTAAGAAAACTGAAATAAAATTATCAAACCGTCATGACATGATTACATCGTTACCCTAAACAAAGAAAATTAGCTACTCATACTAAAAGGAAGAACAAGAGCATAAAGAACTATGAAAAACTCCATCACACTGTGTTGCGCGAACTGCTCTGTGCGGCTCTCGACTGTCTGTGTTGCTTTCCTTTTATACATCAAGAGAAATCAATTTCAATCCTTTTTCAATTGCACCGGGACCCGTTTATTTAATTGCAAACCGTTTTTTGCAATTTCTCTGTTTCACGTGGTACTATTATCATTATCAATTTATCAAAACCAAATCCAAATTCATGCTGCTGATAATCATGAATCTTTTATTTAAATTATAATTAAATTCTCATGGGTACCGCAATGCTTATTTCAATATCCAAAAGCAAAATCTCTTTCACATTGAGATTTCACTTGAGCCCCCTCCTAATATTAGTTTCTCTTTGGCAACAAGTGAATTCAATGTGGGACCTTGCAAATTTGTTTACTCTGGAATTGGAAACTCTGATGCTCATGTACGTGCTCCATTCTCACTTCAAATCTTCTTTCTTTCTTTTAATTGGATGTGGGCCCCACTTTAAATATTGTTCTCATCAAACAAATCTTATATTGCTCTTTTCTTCCTTCAACATCTTAATTCATGCCCCTTGGTTGTTCTTGATACCTTCCAAAAATATCAAAATAAGGAAATCACGAGAAAATTAACTAAAATATAATTAAAAATAATTAATTGAACACATTGATTCTAAAATAATCAAAATAGATAAACAAATTTCAATTTGGGCTAAATCAAGTATTTAACTCAATTTAATTGATGAAATCTATTCTAAAATAATCTATAAAACATGATAAGCCAGCGGTTTATCAAACACCCCAAACTTAAACTTTGTTTGTCTTCGAGCAAACCAAAAAAATTATAAGACACTACTAACATAAAAACCAAGAGTTAATACCACCAAACCTGTTTAGCTAAAGCCTGGTATGACCTGGTATAGCCGCATCAACATTGATCTTTACAAAACCAGCACTCGGCTTCCTCCATATATCCACCGCAAACACTACCATGTGATCTGGAACTGAAGAATTTTCCAAGACTGTATTTGCTATTCTCCATTCGGCCAGCAACGTCATAGCTCTTGTGCTAGTCTGAGCATTGTTTCCACCACATTATTCCATAGTTTTTCATTTCTCGCGTGCCAGCTGCTCCATAAAATCATTGCCATATCTGCTTGCTTCAGCGGAGATAGCTCAGCACAGGCAGCGAAAAAAAGCTCCTTGAACCCGTCCACATGCATAATTTTTGGCTCAATATAACACCATAAACCTGCTCTCGTTAGTGCAATAAGTGATTTTTACGTAAGTTAAAATTGATTTTTTATGTCAGAATACTGACTGACGTAAATACAGCTGACGTTAAAAGTTAAACTTTTAACGTCAGTTGAGAACTGACGTTAAATATAACACTATTAACGTCGGTTCTTTAACACAACTGACATTAATTTTGTCAAAATTAACGTCAGTTCTTTAAAAAAACTGACGTTAATTTTGTTAAGACTAACGTCATTTGTTATCAAGAAATGACGTAAAAGGTCTTAATTTTAACGTCAGTTGTAATAAACAACTGACGTTAATAGTGTACTGTATATTTTATAAAATACTATTAACATCAGTTGTATGATAAAACTGACATTAATAGTATTTTTTTTTAAATTCAATTTTAAAATATCACTCCCCTCAGCCATCCTGCATTCAGTAAATATCCCAAGAATACGTAATATCACACACATTCTGAATTGCAAAGGAAAAATGGAACAATGATCCATATGTATTCAGAAACAATATATATTTATTAACATAGGCTATAACTCAAAATAAATACATAAATATAAATAGAAATAAATGTATACTAAGTTTAAACTACCTATATCAATATCCCTTCGTGATGATCATCACGAGTGGCATGTACATGGTCCACCTGTGTCTCCTCGATTATAGTAGGCATGTTTGTTGAAAAAGAAGGAGTCTCGGGAATATCAAGATTTGAATCTTCATTTTCATCACTACCATTATATATGCTTTCTCCTTGGAGAACCACGGACAACCTTTTGTTAGAAGGATCAGTGATGTAGAACACTTGTTTTGCTTGGGAAGCCATTATGAAAGGCTCATTTATATGACCTAACTTGTTGAGGTCTACCAATGTGAACCCCAATTCGTCAGTTTGTACACCACCGTTACTATCAACCCACTTACATTTAAATACCGGCACCGTAAGCTTAGTGTAATCGAGCACCCAAATATCTTCAATATATCCAAAGTAAGGTCTCGGTCTTAGAATTCGGTTTTGTGTCCTTTGCACTAGAGAAGTGCATTGCTTCGGCCACGATCATAACCCCACTATTTTGCATGGTACTCTTGTTATCTTGTTCCTTTGTATAAAAGGAAAAGTTATTTATGTCGTATCCGCTCCAACATATGACGTTGAAGTTAGGCCCACGTGCTAGCCATTTTACGTCATCGGAAAAGTACTACCATCCTTAAGCATTTCTTCCTTGAACCATGGTAAGAAAGTCTTGTTATACTTGTTCAACAACCACCTTTCGCTCATTCGAGGGTTTTCTTGATTGACTTTTCTTTTATGTTCAAATAAGAAAGGCAGAACACATTCGATGTTGTTCAATACATACAAATGTGCTTGAAGCACTTCCTCCCGATCCTTCCTATTAATTCTTAAGCCATGTGTACCCTTACCTTGACATCTGATCTCATCATGCCGAGGCTTAGGAACCCCTATAGGATCCGTGTTATGAAGGTAGTCCGAACAAAACTCAATAGCTTCTTCTGCAACATACCTTTGAACAATAGATGCTTCAGGACGATGAGGATTCTTCACGTACCCTTTCAAGATCTTCATGTAGCGCTCAACTGGGTACATCCATCTTAGAAAAATCGGCCCACATAATCTAATCTCCCTCACCAAATGAGCAATTAAGTGAACCATTATGTCGAAAAAGGAAGGAGGAAAATACATCTCCAATTGGCACAAGATTGTAGCAGCCTCAACTTCCAAGTCATCCAACATACGGGGGTCAACGACTTTGCTACATATAGAATTGAAGAATGAGCACAACCGAGTAATGACATGTCTCACATTTTTTGTAGCAATACCACGAATAGCAACGGGCAGAAGTTGTTGCATCAAGATGTGACAATCATGAGACTTCAAGCCAACCAATTTAAGATCACTAGAGACAAGCCTCTTCATATTTGAAGAGTAACCATGTGGAACTTTGATGCCCTGAAGACACCCGCAGAAACTTTGTCTATCTTTTTTTGACAAAGTATGACATGCTGGCGGCAAATAAGTCCGCTTACCATCCTCAACAACTGGAGCTAACTGCTCTCGTATACCCATAGCAACGAGGTCGAGACGAGCATTCACACCATCCTTTGTCTTGCCCTGAATGTTGAGAAGCGTCCCGATCACACTATCACACACATTTTTCTCCACATGCATCACATCAATGCAAGTTGTCGACATCAAGCTTGCGCCAATATGGAAGATCAAAGAATATCGACCTCTTCCTCCATATGTTTTTCTCAAAGCATCTTTACCTTTCTTTTTGGACTTGCGAATATAACATCGATGTCCTTTACCCTCCGATAAACCTGCTCTCCAATTAAGGCCGCGGTGCTTCTTCCGTCTCTTGGCATCCATTAAAAACTTTTTTCATCTTACGATATGGGTGATCACGTCTAAGAAATCTCCGATGCCTAAGGTAAACCGTCTTCTTTCCATGATGCAACTGAGTGTAGCATGTGCCTTCTTCACATATAGGGCATGCTTTATGCCCCTTGACACTTACTTATGCCGACAAGTTACCGTATCTTTGGAAAGTCGTTGATGGTGCAAAATAACATGGCACGAAGCTTGAAAGTCTCATGAGAATACCCATCAACTACATCAACACCTTCCACCCACAGCGTTTTCAAGTCTTCAATCAAGGGACCTAGATAAACATCTAAGTCATTTCCGGTTGCTTTGGGCCCGAAATCATCATAGACAACATCATGTATTTGCGCTTCATGCACAACCAAGGGGGCATGTTGTAAATTACCAACAGAACAGGCCATGAACTATGAATACTACTCATGTTACCATAAGGATTCATTCCATCCGTAGCAAGTCCAAGCCTTAGGTTTCTTGGCTCATCAGCGAAATCCGGGAAACATAGTATCGATATTCTTCCATTGAATAGAATCAGCAGGATGACGAACCTTTCCATCACGTTTCCTCTCATCATTATGCCATCTAAGATTCTTCGCATCTTTCGCATTGGCAATCAATCGCTTGAACCTTGGAATTATTGGAAGATACCACAACACCTTCGCAGGAGGACCCTTTTTTCTCACATCATCAAGATCATCATCATCATCACCACCCTTCACTTTGTATCGTGATAACCTACATTTGGGGCAATCGTGATTGTCTTCATGAACACCGGTGTACAATATGCAATCATTGGGGCATGTGTGTATCTTCTTATACTCCATACCCATAGGACACAATACCTTATTGGCCTCATAGTTACGGTCAGGCAATGTGTTGTCCTCCGGAAGCAAGCCTTTCAACACTTCAAGCAATTCCGTGAAGCTTTTATCGGTCCAACCATTTCTCGCCTTCACACAAACCAATTTTAGCACCGCCGACAACCGTGTATGAGTAGTACACCCTGGATATAAAGGCTTATCCGCATCACCGCACAACCTATCATACACATGAGCTCGATGAAAAGATTCTTGTCCAATATCACGGATCATGTCCTCTACTCGATCATCCTCCATATCTACGTCAATGTCCTCACTTTGGGAGACACTCGCCGTACTACTCAACAACACATCACCATGCCATATCCATCTTGTATAAATCAAGCAAATCCCTTCACAAATCAAATGAGTACGTATATCCTTCACCGTACATTTCCTCGTATTCAAACACTTGACACAAGGACAACAGAACATTTCATTACTATTAGGAACATTCCTTTGAGCAAATTCTATAAATTCTCCCACCCCCTTTAAATACTCAGCACTGGTACGCTTACAAACCATCCAACTACGATCCATAACTAGATAGGTCCTGTAGACATACAAAACATATATCCAATATAAGGACAATACGGGAGATTGAAAACTATAGTTTTTGAAGTTTGCCAAGCACTGGTCACGGTCTTGGAGTGATGTCCATCACTACCGTAACGTGCCAATCTGAACCGAGACCATGCCATCACAGCGAAGCCGATCACGGCCTAGCCGTGATGAGCATCACGGCCGTGACAGATCAACCAGCAGAGCAACATGCACTCAAAACCAAAAATAGAGACATACATTCCAAACAACTCAAACTCACGGTTTCAAGTTTCAACTACTGAGACTACAGTTTCAACATACACTCAAAACCAAAAATACAAAAATGTGCCCTAAATACTCACCAGAAATAGGTGCTCGCGTGGTGGTTGGGAGGAATCGCTCGAGTGGTGGCCAACGTTCGATGTAGTTACTGAGAGCAGAGGGACAAGGAGAGTTAGTTCGCGGGAAGGGGAAAGAGAGCTAGATGTCAAGTTATTGCAAAGAATGAATGGAAGACAGAGTTAGAGTTAATAGTGTACCTCACGGTGGTGGCGAAGAAGCCCTCGCGGTGGTTGCGGTGGAGATGAGCTCGCGATTAGGGTTCTGTGATGGGTGAGAGTGAGAGTGAGGGTTGAGAGTGATCTAGGGTTAAGCGTGATGAAAATAGAAAAGAGACGTACGTACAGAGCGAAGTGCAGAAGGCGCGCGGGTGTAAACGTTATAATCAAAAAGCAAAAATTAAAACAACATTTAACGTCGGTTTTATTAAACAACTGACGTTAAAAGTAATTGTTTAACGTCAGTTGTATTAAACAACTGACGTTAAATATTAATATTTTTTTAAAAAAATACTTTTAACCTCAGTTGTTGAATTCAACTGACGTTAAAAGTGTTGTGTAAAAATCATTCTCTATATAAAGTACCATTATTCTGTATCAGTCTGTAATACTGCCTCTTCTTTTCCTCTATATTTCTATTCCTTCACAAAATGGCTCTGAGACCTGTGTTAAGAGTGACAACAGGGCATATAGGGACATAGGATTATTTACGTCAACTATTTATTTAACTGAAGTAAAAATCACACTTTTAACGTCAATTGTATAAACAACTGACGTTAAAAATAAATATTTTTTATTTTAAAAACACTTTAACGTCAGTTTTATTCAACAACTGACGTTAAAAGTTTATAAGTTTCTGCAAAATTAAAGCATTCATTCCTTTGACTACTCTGATACTAAATTACCCATTACTGCTGTGCTACTTACCCATGCACATTGTAACCTATAATCCTCTTTATGAGCACTAAGTTTATACCTAGCTAGACTTAAAGGTCTATTTCTTCCTATTCCTTCGGGCGTTTTCTTTTCTGCACGTTTATAATATCTGATTGCCAACTCCCAATGCGCCTTGGAACCTAATGCTCTTAATGATCAATTTAATTTTTTAGCAACTTACGACGCCTAGTAACTTCATCTCCTACTCCTATAAATAGCTTCCTTCCTTCCTTTAATTTTTCTGCTTCACAATATGGCTCTGCCATGGAGATTAACTTCATCACTCTTTCTTCCTATACCTAGACTTAAAGGTCTCTGTCTTAATGGTCAAACAACTTCTGAGTTTGAGTAAATCACATTACATGGGTGATAAGGGTGTGTAAATCGCATTATGTGAATTGCACACACCATCATCCTTCTGGAGAATCAAGAACTACGGTTCCAAAACCTCGACTTTGGAACCAAGTGGTTGTTCCAAGAATATTCTTTGAAACAGATCGAGTGCACCCTTCACTCTGCTTTGGCTCCAAATTGACTGTGGATTCAGATGGAGCATCAAGGACTTCAAGTAAGGGAGGAGATGCATTCAATATTGGAGTTTCTGAGGACAGGACTGAGAAGAAAATGATGTTGAAGCAGAAACTTTTTTATATTTTAGTGCTATCTTGCGGAAATTTTTTATCTTTTAATCATGTAATTGTAACTTATGAATCGCTTCAATGAGATACGATTTGATTATACATATATAACTTGTTTTATGTTAAGTGATTATTTATTTTAATTTGCACAAGAATTTGTTTACTAATTCAAGCTAATTAATTAAGATTAAAAATAAACTTTTTAAAAAAAAAAGATTAGAAATAAACTGCACTATATATGGAGTGATGATCTGCGTTAAGAGTGACAACAGGGAGATGACAACGAAAGAAAGAAAGATAGGAATGAGTTGATTATTTACGTCAGTTACTTATTTAACTGAAATAAAAATCACACTTCTAACTCAGTTTTATAAACAACTGAATAAACACTTTTAACGTCAGTTCATTAAACAACTGACGCAAATAGTGATTTCATATTTACAAAACTGCCACCACCTCATTTTTAACGTCAAACATATGGTCAACTGACGTAAAACGTTCCCGTATTATTTCCACTAGCTTCACTTTTAACGTCAGTCCTTAAAACAACTGACGTTAAAATTGAATTAATGAAGTTTGATAATTACAAAACTGCCACCGCCTCCTTTTTAACGTCTAGCTTTTGGTTAACTGACGTAAACCTTTACCGTCTAATGTATATTTTCCACTAGTGTCTCAACCAAACTTCCCTGACAGTTTAACATGTGAAGAAAACAAGGAAAGTATTTTCAAAAGCCTCATCACACAATACGCAAGACAAAGGACATGGGACACCCTTGTCACGAAGTCGCGATCTTGTGGGAAGAACACCCCTACAAGCCCTCCAAACACAATTCTTAACTTAAGGAGGTACCTGCAGGTTCCACACAAGGTTCCTATCGCCTGGCTCTTTTAGATAATCACAATTAAGCACTTTGTCCATGCAGAGGTGGTAAGAAGACTTCACAGTGTACATGCCATTCCTACTGGGTTGCCAGATCATCCTATCTTCTTTGACAACATTGAATAAAGGCACCTTGAGAACTTCTTTAACATCTTCTGGTTGCAATATTGTGGAAATAGCACCATAGTTCCAAGCCTTAGTATCCTGAAGCAAAAGGTCACTAACATGGAGTTGCAACAAGTTAGGTGGAAGGTTTGGGCTTGGTATAAGTGAGGAGCCTCCTTTTAGCCAATGAGAATTCCAAATTGGGATGTGACTATTGTAACACCCCGGTTCGCTACTTTCTGAAAATTATATAAATACGTTTATATTTTTATCCGAGATTTGGAAAGTGATTTTGGAAAAATCAAAGTCATATTCATATCAAACTTATTTTTATAAGTATACGGTGAAATTTTGGGTTTAAAACTCAGACGAAAATCGGTCTGCGTTTTTACTGACAGTATAATTTTATACCGGCAGAAAACCCTAATTTGACCCGAAACTGAAATTTGTAGATTTTTTTATATTTTTTACATGAGGGATTCTAATTTCCAATTTTTTTATCAGAAATAAAATATTATGTTTAGTCGAACGAATTTTGGTAAAAGTTGAGACGGAAAATTGTCAGTGTTTTCACTAACAGTAAGATTTTAATGATTAGAAAACCTAATTTTTACTCGTGAACGAAATGGGTTATGTTTCAAACATATTTCCAACGAGTTTGGTTATTTTGAGAATTTTCAATCGAAAAACAGACAGAAACCCTAATCACGTAATCGACGAAGCCGAGAATGGATGTGCAGAGACAAAATCCGACGTTCAATGAATGGAGACAAGTGGTGTCTCACAAGGGGTGAGTCATATAGATGACTCACCTTATTAATGATGACATTTTAGGGATTTTACAATTATGTCCTTAAGGTTGGTTTTAACTACAAAAATGCCATTGTACAAGATTACCATTTTGTCTCTCAAAATTTGTGTGTTGGACCCTTTTAGCCATCAAACCCCACGGCCCAAACCACTCCAAGGAGCCCTTCTTATTAATATTTAAACCATGTTTCATCTTTTTCATTAGCTTTTCTCCATTTTTACTTAAAAAACTTAAGTTCCATAAGCCATTTTTGTGAAGTAACTTACTGATTCTTGCACTTAATTTCCTTCAATTCCAAGAGGTAATCCATGATCCTCACCATCATTTAACTATATGTTCTTCATATATTTTCATGATTCAATGCCTTACTCATCTTTTTCAATTCTTAGATCTAGAAGTTTGAAAATTCATAGAAAATCATAGAAAAATCCTAAAAATGTGAAACCAATTTCTATGATCTTGTATTCATGTCTATATTATAAATCCAAGAGTTTGAATCAAACAAAATTTCCCTCCTCACATTTCCTAAAGAGGCCGAACCTATCAAAAAGTGGGTGGAGGAACTTTTGTTCAATTTTTAGAAAATGATCTTGTATTTCATCCTTTTAGTGTGTAATGATATTGAATCCAAGTTCTTATATCAAACCAAAATCTCATGCCATGTTTTTTGTGCCTTGGCCGAATTTATACATTGAGGAACTTGGAAGTTTTGATTCAATCTTTTATGTTAATCATTTGTCTTAAGACTTAAGTATTAAAGGATCATAAATCCAAAGACTTAAGCATTTTTAGAAATTTTAGTCACAAAACCTTGTTGAGGCCGTGACCTATCTTTAGTGTATAGGTGATTGTATTTGTTTGATTTTGATTGGTTGATTGTGATTTGTTGAAGGATAAATCTTAGTGGATTATCTGAGTTGTGCGGAGGAAATCGGATTCGATCGGAAAA
The DNA here is from genome assembly GCA_030762895.1 of Sophora flavescens. Lineage (NCBI taxonomy): Eukaryota > Viridiplantae > Streptophyta > Magnoliopsida > Fabales > Fabaceae > Sophora > Sophora flavescens. Next base: position 4,859,504 of record CM061062.1, read on the forward strand.
CCGTTTGTGAAACCAAAGGTTGAATCTTCAAGAGGTAAGGGGAGAATACCCGAGGAGTTTTTCCTATAATCATGTGCTATCTATTGTTGGTCTGTATATTTGTGTGTGGTTGTGGTGTTTGGTTTAGTCTGTTTTGAATTGGTTTAAGTTGTGTTATTTTATCTGTGATGGTTTATCTATATTAAATTGTTTATCTGCAGTTATATATTATGACGTTGTGATGTATGATCTGCCTGGGAATATTGCTATAATGTTGTTGTTGATTGTTGTTTGAGAAGCATGACAGTGGACAGTGCTCAATCAATTAACCAGATAAAAGCTTTAAGAAGCCTTATAAATTATATTCAATGTTTAACGATGTAATATTGGAATATAGTATTGATGGAAAATATTATTTGGGAAAAAATAAGAAATGTTGGAAAATATTATTATCTTAATGATTTATCACTGTAAGAGTGAACTATGGGTCACAGTGAGGACATAATCATGAAATTATTTTTGTACTGCAAAATTTTTACGTAAGAAATTCCATAATATTATAAAAAGTTATTTTATGAAATTAATCTTCGAAAATAACCTAATTATGATTTTAGAAAAATATTTAAGTGGAAAAGTTTAAGAATTGACTTAAATGGCTTTTAACACGTTAGACGTCAATTAGTTCTGAAAAAGCGATTATAGAAAGTATTTTTTCTTAAAACAGCAGTATTTTTGTAGTCTCAAGTGACTCTTCCTTTTTTTGAAACATAGGGTTTTCAGGAAACGATTTCAAGTAATTGATGATTTTACAAAGGATTTTTTGTAAATGAGTTTTACTAAACGATGTTATTCCCGACAACTTGGATAAGTTGCGGAGACCTTGTTTTGGATTTGTTTTTTTACAGAACGAAAACAGTGTTAACGTTGAAACATGAACCTAGTATCAGAGACGTCGCGATACTAGTGTTATTTAATATAAGCACGAAGATCTTTGATCCGTGTTATGTTGTTATGGACTTTGTGTCCTATCCACATTGTCTATTCACGTTGTAAAAGTTGAATGTTGTTTTCCATCACCACAAACCTAAGACTGATTTCAAGGTCTAAGGTGTTTTGACTGAGCACTTGGACTTCGTGTCATGTGTTAACATCGAAAAATCTAATACGTTGAAAATTACGAATAGTCGTAAGCCATCTTGAGTTTAGACAAAAGAAGAATGAACACAAAGAAAAATGACGAGAACAAAATGTTTTATATGCACTCATTGGCAGACGTGCCCACGTTGTTATGTATTGTGCCTTGGTAATTAAGGTATTCTATGCCATGTTGTATGTCTGAATGCCTTGCAGGGTAATATATTTTAGGCTACGTTGTCTCATTTGTGCCCTGGTGGACAATGAAAACCCATATATGTTGATCATCGTGCCTTGTGTTGGACAGTGTGCCTATGGTAACACGTTGTGCCTTATTTGGCAATCGAGCTTGATCAGCTCATTTACACGGTGTTGGGATCTCCGGAGATTAGGTATGAAAGTTAGACGATGAACGTTGAAGTGTCGTGCATATTTTTTTAAAAAATGACGATGATCGGGTATGAGACCCAGTGATAAAGTACTTGTTTAGTTATTAGTATCTTATGTTGTTGTGGCTATATATGTCTATGTGCTAATCTTGTATGCCGTGCATGTGATTGTCGTTATAAACTCATATATTGGCATCTCACCCTTATAAATATATCAGGTTTTCTTCTGGTATTTGCTGTTGTACCTTAGGATACTAGTACCGATGACGCGGAGGGGTTCTCTAAGTCACTCGAAGACTTAAATCTAGATGCTCGAAGAGTTGTTCAATCATGGGAACGACCACGGGGGTCTTTCCAATAAATGTCTTGTAAGGTAACCAGCTTATCATGAGTCTTTGGTTTAACTTTTCTTTTTTTGAAAATTGAAACTTCTAGTGCAAATGTGTATGTCGTGAAGATTCTTGTTATGAATATGATATTACTGATTAATGTATGTATCTTGGTTTTAGAGTGTTCTCGCCGAAGAAAAATTTTTACACCCGAGTTTTCCGACTTAAAATAAATAAATTTTCCGAAAGCAACCAGCAAATAAATTTTAATTTATTTCCGCACGTATTATGAAGTAATGCCCCAGGGGGTGTTACAACTACCATTTCCAATCTTCCATTTATAGCCCTCTTTCAACACAACCCGGGAAGTTCAGATGCTACGCCATGAAAAGCTTGGATTGTGACCAAGATTAGAATCCAAGAAATCCCCTCTAGGGTAATATTTGGTTTTGATGACTCTAGAAGAAGTAGCTTCTAGGTGAGAAATTAATCTCCAACCTTGCTTCCCTAGCATAACTAAATTGAAAGCATATAAATTTCGAAAACCCATACTTCCAAACTCTTTTCTCATAGAAATCTTGTCCCAAGACAACCACCCGATACTTTCTACTCTCCCCTTAAACCCCATCAAACACTACTAGAAATCCATCTTTTTCGGACAGATTTACAAACGGATTTCAGACGAAAATTGGACAAGTTTCCTACGGATTTCGGACGGAATGACACCCGTCTCAAAAGCCTTATTGGAAATTATAAAATCCGTCCCAAATTCTGTCCGAAAATATTTACAGACGGATTGCGAACGGAATATGGACAACATGCAAATCCGGACTTTGCTTATTGTTCGGACGAATTTCGGAAAGATTTATTTTTATTTTCCAACGGATTTGGGACGGATGTTGTGATTTTATTGGTTATTTTTCGGACAAATTTCGGACAGATTTATTTTTGTTTTCCAACGGATTTGGAACGGATGTTGTGATTTTATTGGTTATTGTTCGGACGAATTTCAGACATATTTATTTTTGTTTTCCAACGGATTTGGGACGGATGTTGTGATTTTATTTAGGACAGATTTCCCACGGATTAAATAAATAAATTTATCCAATCCTCTTTTCGCACGGATTTAAGACAAACGTTTATCCTTTTGAAACGGATTTTGAACAAATTTAATAAAAATTATTTTTTTATAAAGGAAATTGATTCAAATTTATAAATTGGCTTAATTTACTTTTGAAACAACACTGAGATGAAATATCAAAATCATTATTCAAGTTTTAGTTTCACAATGATTGAGATAAAACTGAATTGAAAATTTTGACATATTTGAACAAATTTCAAACAAGACATTAACCTGTGAAGAACAATCAAGTATACCTGTTAATATTTTTACCTAACAGTCAAGATCAATCACATAAACTAAATTCATATAAGTGTTTCATCATTCTAGTTCTAGCACAATAAAAGAAACCACTATGATCAAAGTACTCATTAGTCAATAACAAAGTAACACAAACTAGAGTAATATGTTTATCGATCTAAAACAACATAAAACTAACTAGTGTCATCAAGGTGTCATCAATCTATCATTTGAACTCAACGAACTTTCTCCATGTGAATCCCAACACCAATAGCTTGGCTTGAAACCATGCTTATACAAATCAACCATAACCTCATCCGGAGTTAAGAAAGCTTTGTTTCCATGTTTTTTGCAAGGACACCTAAGTGTACTACCATTAAGAGAATATTGAGGTTGCCTAGTTGCTTGGTTAACAAAATCTCGGACACCTTTTACAAATTCCCTTCTTAATCCCCCCCGATTTGGAAGAAGTCTATTATACATCCACTTTCGATGCTCGGGAATTTCCATATTCTGTATCATGTAAATAAAAATTTAACAAGGCATATATGTATCATTGAATAGAATTGAAACTAAAATATGAAACCAAGTTTTAATTTGTTTATGAATCTAAAGAAACTTGCCTCTGAATCTCAGCTTTGACTTCACTTGCCTGCTTACCAAATAATGAAGCAATCAGTGGCACAATGCGCTCCTCTAATTCCTCTTGGTACCTTTCTTTCTTGTTCTTCTTACCGACGGGTATAACCATTCAGTGTAATTCTATGGAAGTACAAGTTACCAAACAGGAAAGCATGAAGTAAACATATGAAATTCAACAAAAAAGAACATATGAATAATAGCATAACTTATCACAGGAAATATTAATTTCGATGAGAAATAGTTAATTCTAGGTAGATACCACAATTTTATTTACAAGCCATTAAATGATATATTCTACTAATAAAAAATGAAAGTAGCAACTAAGTAAATACCACAAAGTTAATAGGAATCCCAAGTGTCCCCACCCAATTGACAATAGGTCGTAAGTAATAGGAATCAACATTTCTCAAATTGTCACATTGAATCATATAATGAAATTTACATGTCAAAACTTATATCTGGAAAATGATACTGAATAGAAGAATATAGTCCAACAGTCATCGACACATTTATGCACAACCAGTATCATGTCTAGATTAACCTTCATACCTTGAAAATTTCACATATGTAAAACCATCTAATTTATCTTTATGTCAGGACATCGTTATATGAAAATATGATAAATTCATCGCTATGTTTACAGTTTACTCTTTGAGAACCAAATCCCTGTGCAAAAAGTAAATTCACATAACCCATAGTTGGCATTTCATTCTAACTAGCTGCTTATAATTTCCTAAGTATAGTAGCTTGGCGGCACTTAAAATAAATAAGAAGAAGAGCAAGGTTAAATGATAGGGAAAAATAATTGCAACACAAATGCTGCTCGTGATTGCCTAAAAGACAGCAGCAAGACTGCTCTTTAATTGCCAAAAAAAAGGGCAGCAACGCTGCCTTTGGAAAGAAAGCAAGTAAAATGCAGCAAGCACCTTCCAACACAATGTTATGGACTCCCCTTTCTTTTTTCTTTTTATTTTTTTTTAAAACAAGTCTAGCTTTGCAAAAAAAAATAGATAAATAAATTTGTCTTGCTCCCCTGTTCAAAGTCCAGAACGTAAAGGTGGGGGAAATGGGCATTGAACTCTTGAGGCTTAATTGAAACAAATTATAGCCAATAATGTAGTAAAACTCCATTCATAGTCAAATTAAGATATGTCAATGTTGATTTCAATAACAAAAAAGAACTCAAACAAATAAAGATGAGAATGGGACCAAGTGTGTGTCACTGCTAAGCAAAATAACCAGAGAAAAAAATGCAATCTTTAAGTTGCACATTTAAGACTCCAATCATGAACTAATTTGTAACACCCACTCACCAAAGGATTATTCCATCCAACCCCAACACAACATCCAGCAATGGTTACAAAGAAAATGACAAGATTAAGATAACCATTAATATCCCATTACCATAAAACCTCCATGATTCCATATGCATCAAGCAAGAAGAAAACAAATCAATGATTCTACTAAACCAACTAGAAATTTACAAAGTTGGGGGTTAGGACCCTTACCTCAAGTTGAATAAAGTCTAAATGAGTGAGAGAAAAATGGGTTCTTCAAAATCCTCCTCAAACTCCTTCTTCTACTCTAGATTATGATCATGAAAGAGGAGCATGAGGATTCAAGTTTTAAGGGTGGAGAAAGAAAAAAAAAATGGAAGAGGGAACTTACCAATTGCAAACCCTAGCACAACTCTCTCCCCCATTCTCTTTTTCTCTGATTCTCCGTTCTCTACGAGTAAATGAAGGAGACCATCTCCCTTTATTCTTTTAATTTAAACTTCTTGATAATTGCATTTAAGCCACTAGTCCAATATTATTATTATTTTTTTGCTGCTATCTAGTTATTTGATAAAATAAAATAAAAATATTCCTTTAATAATTTTATTTATTTATTTTAATTTACCAAAGAAAATTTTTTCAAATTTCTACTACCCTCCACATATAAGATAAATCAAGAAAAATATAAAAAATAACAAATCCGTGTGAAGTCCGTCTGAAATTTTCGGACAGATTTCAGACGGATGTAAGATAAATCAAGAAAAATATAAAAAATAACAAATCCGTGTGAAATCCATTTGAAATTTTCGGACAGATTTCAGACGGATGTAAGATAAATCAAGAAAAATATAAAAAATAACAAATCCGTGTGAAATCCGTCTGAAATTTTCGGAAAATTTCAGACGGAAACATTTCTGTCCGAAAATTCCGTCTGAAAATTCAAGTTTTCTAGTAGTGAAAAAGAATTGAGCATCTTCTGAATCTCATCACCTAGAGAAGGCGGAAAAAGATAAGTACCCATAGTATAAGTTGGAATAGACTGCAAAACTGATTTAATCAAAACCTCACAACCTGCTTTGGAAAGATTTCTGCCACTCCAACTATTTATTCTATTCCAAATTCGATCTTTGATATAGCGGAAGGTGGACTTTTTACTACGGCCAATCATGGAAGGTAATCCCAAATATTTTCCCGTGCCAAGGCAAATCTGCACCCCAAATATCAGATAAGTAATCGCTGTCAGTTTGAGTAACATTGCGGCTAAAGAAAATTTCAGATTTATTCAAATTAATAGCTTGGCCGGATGCAGTCTCATAAACCTCAAGAATTATTTTCATCACATTTACCTCTCTTTCTTGAGCCCGGAAAGAAAAAAAGGAAACAATCATCGGCAAACAAAAGGTGATTTATGGAGGGGGCTCCTCTACAAATTCTAGTTCCATGGATATCCCCTTTTATCTCAGCTTGGCGAATAAGACTTGAGAGACCTTCTGAAAAATAATGAACAAATAAGGAGACAAGGGATCACCCTACCTAAGGCCTCTACCAGGAATAATAGGCCCCACTTTGTCATTATTAACTAGAATAGAATGGCAAAAAGATTCAACACAAAGCATGATCCTGTTGATCCAATCAACATGAAAGCCCATTTTACCCATAATAGCTTTTAGGTAACCCCAATCCACTCTGTCATAAGCTTACTGATATCGATTTTAAGAGCCACATCACCAATTTTTCCTTTAGTTTTGCACTTCAAGTAATGAATAATTTCGAAAGCAACAAGAGCATTATCAATGATAGATCTACCTTTAATAAAAGCCGATTGGGAATCCGAGATACATTTGAGCAGAAATTTCTTCAATATGTTTGCTAACACTTTAGAGAGAAGCTTGTAAATCACATTACAAAGAGAGATAGGCCGCCGGTCTGCCATGGACATCGGGTTGTCATTTTTTGGAATGAGAACTATATTTGTATCAATAATGCTGGGAGGAAAAGCACCATCCTGAACCCATTAACAACAAGCTGCAAAAATTTCTTCACCACAAATATCCCAAAACTTACGAAAGAAGGCTGGATTTAAACCATCAAGCCCCGGGGATTTATTGATATCCATACTAAAAAGAGCATTTTAAAATTCAATCACCTAAAAAGGAGTAAGTAAATGGGCATTGTCCTCCTCAATTATGCAAGGCCGAGTCACTGCCAAAACTGGATCATAATCACACTGCTTGGCCTCAAAAGAAAAAGAAGGAGAAGGAGAAGTTTTTGTGTGGGTGTTCTTCTGTGAAGAGAGGAAAAAGATGAGGGAAGAAAAAGAAAAAAAAAAGAGAAAGGAAGGGGATTGGGGTCGCGTACGGGGAAAGAGAGGATAAGAGCCTTTTGTTTCGTTTTATTTTTTTTTCTTTTAGTTAATAGGTAAAATGTGTGGTTGAAATTGATTTTAGAAAAAGGGAAATAATATTAACCCTTAGATCTAAAACAATGAGTGACAAATATATACTTTCAAAATTCAAAATAGAGTAAAGATTAATGATTGAATTGGTCAACCAACAAAATCAGTGATCCAAAATTAATCTCCACTTAACACTAAAATAATTTATTTTCAAATCTAAAATTAAATAGAGTAACATCTGAAAATAAATTCCTTTGAATCATATTCTTTAAAATATTTTTATAAACAAAGAATAATAGTGACAATAACGTAACATTATTGTCTAGCAAGCATGTATATACTGGAGTAACACAGTGTTAACGTACCCCAGTGTAAATATGTTTTAAATTAGTCTAAATATGTTTTTTTTATTTTTTTTCATAAATCTTATTTACTTTTAAATTTATTAAGATCAAATATTTTAATCATATCTGTAAGATAAATTATTTAATCTTTTTCAAGAAAAATATAAAAAATGATAAATCTGTGTGAAATCTATCTCAAATTTTCGGACAGATTTCAGACGGATGGTTAAAATGACCCAAGATAAAAAAAAATGAAAACGATCCATGCAAAATCCATGGAAAATATTTTGGCGCGTTATTGGCGCGAAAGTTTGGAACAAAGTATAGACGGATTTAAGATGGAATCTCATTGAAAATTACATTCGTCTCAAATCCGTCCGAAATGTTCATAGAATTTCATACGGAAACATTTCCGTCCGAAAATTCCGTATGAAAATCCAAGTTTTCTAGTAGTGAGTGCAGTAACAGTGGAGTGGTTTGAGTGCAGAGGTGGAGAGGGGTTAGGTCGACGTGACAGAAGCTGAATTGGTAGGAGGGGGTGACGCTGGGTCTGGGATTTTAGGGAGTGGAAGGTATTGAGAAGGGATTCAGTTTTACGTTTCTCTGAAAGTGTCAATTCAGTGACCATTTTAGTAAGGGCATTGATGGATTCTAATAGTTGGGTGAGGTATGATTGTTGGGAATGATTATGCATTGTTTTGTTTTTATTTTGGATGATGAATGAGGCTGAGTTACAAGAATGAAAGCACCAATGATAGGAAGTAGAAAATAGAGGGAGATTGAATTCCTATTGATAATGATCATATGACAAATGCTCTCGTCTCGAATTTTCTTGCATATTTAGAATAACTAAAATCATAAACTACTCATAATATCCTAACAAATTGTTATTCTAGAATATTCTCAACTACTAATGCTTGTATCATGTATACTTGCTGAGATGGTGTTCTCTGTCAGTGGGCTCTTGCCCCGTATCATGGTGCTTCACCATGAGGCATTTTGTAACATCCCTGACTGCTCTATAGATTGACGACTGTCCCCACAGACCAACACGGGTCTTTTCAACGTGCTTTGTCCTCACTCACATGCTTTCAGCGTGCTTTGGCCTCACTCACACGCTTCCTGGGAAAACTTCCCAGGAGGTAGAATTGCACCAAGTCAAGCACGCTTAACCGTGAAGTTTTTTTAAGTGATGGGCTCACGAAATGAAGATGCATCTCGTTAGTATAGGTAGTACCAATCAATTCATATAAGCCTTCATCAACTGTATAGTCTCATACCTACACAGTCTCAGGATCCCTCTCGTTCCAGTTTGAAATCGGTTTGTTCATGTGTCCCTCCGCCTAGAAGCCTGTCAGGAGCGGCTCCTTATCCGTGCTCTCTTTGTACCGACGACCACTCCCCGCCCTCTTCAGTACCGGGTGTTACACATTTGTCTGGGTACTTCACCCTAGACTCGCCCTAACTCAACCAGCCTAAGGATTCCAGCATTAAGTTATTTTTTTTATCTCATGCATTGATTAAGTTTCGAAATTTCTATAAAAATGGTCGCTCGTTTCAATTTTAGAGGTTATTTCCCTGTTTTCAAACATAATTTATTATTTCTTCATTCAAAAAGGTAGTTCTCAGAAGAGTTAGAAAAGACACGAAACAATAAGAACCACCCAAAGTCCCAAACACAGAAGACGTAGTATGCATTGCATATGGTGAGAAGAGTTTGTCAGAGCAAATGACGTTTTTAAAAACTATGGGTGCATTTGTTTTAGATCGTGATATAATTGATTTTGAATAATTGATTTTAAAAGAATTGATTTTAGAAAAATCGAGTTTAAAAAATGGTCCTAGTCCCTATAATCTGAACATTTTTGGTCCTGGTCCTGGTTCCTGCCGTTAGTTCCCTCTGTTAATCTGTTAACATGGTTGACGGTGACCCCCGATACATGTCTCGTTCAGTTTATAAAAAAAATATTTTTTTAATTAATTTTTTTAAAATTAATTATTTTTTGAGAAAATTAATTTTAAAAACAAATTCGAAAATTAAAATAAAGAAAAAGTGACGTGACTGACAAGTATGCACTGTCAATCCAGGTGACAATCAGCAGGTTAATATAGAAGGAACTAACGGCGGGGACGAGGACTAAAAATGTTCAGAATATAGGGACCAAAACTCAACAAAAAATTCTATAGGGACTGATTTCAAAATACCCATACTTTACATGGACTAAGAAGTTGATTTAATTTTAAAAATTAATTTGTGTTTGAGAATGATATTTTAAAAGTGAATTTAAAAATTTTATTTTTGTTTGGATATAATAAACTAGAATCACTTTTTACTACTAAATTATTAAAAAGAACATGAGTATTAGTTTGGACTTCCCACCTTTTTCCTCCTTCACTTCAAAACTTCAAAGTATTTTATTTCATTTTGACCATTGACATGGGATTTTTGACCAAACTGGATTCCTTTTAGAAACTATTTACCAGTTTAGGATTATTCAGAAACTATTTACCAATGGGGGGTCCTTTTGGACACGTGACATAGTTTATTTTTTTTCACTCTGACGGGTCAAAGACGCTAGTCAGACTGGCGCCTACACTTTTTAAAATAATAATAAAAAAAGGCAAAACCTGCCCTGCAGTACGCCACGTGGCACTACAGGGGGTGCCCCCCAACACACACGCACACAACCTTCAAGTAGCACCCCCCCCCCCCAACAAACAGAATACGCACACACATCCCCCCAATCCCTTCAGGCTTTTTGACCAAACTGGGTTCCTTTAGAAACTATTTACCAGTTTAAGGTTATTCAGAAACTATTTACCAAAGGGGGTCCTTTTGGACACGTGGCATATTTTATTTTTTTCACTCTGACGGGTCAAAGGCGCTAGTCAGACTGGCGCCTACATTTTTAAAAAAAAAAAAGAAGACAAAACTCGCCCTGCAGTGCGCCCCGTGGCGTTGCAAGGGGTGCACCCCCCCCCCCCCCCCCAACACAATGCCTTCAAGTAGCAGCTCCCTCCCCCCTTAGTTCCTCCTCTATAAATAGTCCTTAGTAGGAAATTTTATTTACTACTTGTGATATTATTTGTTACTTGTTATTAAGGTTTTTTTTTATTATCTGTTGTTGTTTTAAATAGATACTTTATCATTAATGTCATCGTTACTCCCTATACTTATAGTATAATTTTTTTTGTAGCGGTGTTCCTTTAAAATTGCATGTGACTGTTTTTAATTCTTATAAGGTAAAATTTTTTTTTACTACTGTAATAAATGATGAATATTTATTGGTATAAATTATTATTGCTATTTTTTTTATGCCTCCTGTGATATTATTTGCTACTCGTTATTACAGGTTTTTTTTATATTGCCTCTTGTTGTTTTAAATAGATAGTTTATAATTAATGTCATAGTTACCCCTTATACTTATAGTGTAATTTTTTTTTGTAGCGGTGTTCCTTTAAAATTGCATGTGACTTTATTTAAATTCTTAGAAGGTAAATTTTTTTTACTACTGTAATAATTGATGAATATTTATTGGTGTAAATTGTTAAAAATTTATTGCCTCGTGTAATATTACTTGATACTTTCTTTTAATTATTAAGTTTATTTTTTATTATGATATAACAGTAATATTACTTTTATTAGTATCGGTATTTATTATTAGTAATTGGTAATTAATTTTATTTTATAATATTATTATTAATAGTGATATTATTGTGTTATATTCATGTTATTTTTAAGTTTACATATTTAATATTAAATATGATGTTAATATTATTAATACCATTATTTGTATTTGTTGTTGTGTATTTTTAATATTGTTATTAGAACTTGTAAATTTATGGGTTATTTTATATATTTGATATTATTGTAAGGCAGACGTCACGAGCCAAGTTGCAGTATTTGTATACTCGAACGGGAGAGTTTTTGATGGACCAGAAGGAATTACATTTGAAGGGGACCAAGAAATTGTGCAAATAAAACATTGCATCCGGTACGAGCGTTTGAGGGCAAAGATTCACTCGAAGTTGAGGCTGCAACCAAATCAATCAGTTTCAAAAATTGTGACAAGATATATGATATGTGGCAACCCGGCGAAATATATTCTTGTTGAAATTGCTGATGATCGAGATGTGGAGTGCATGCTGAATGGTTTAATCCAAAATCCCTGGATGTCGACACTTGAGTTGTACATTGATGTTAATGTTGCGGGCACTTCCACATTCCATGTGCCGTCATTGGGTAGTAATATCGAGCAGCGAAATGTGCCGGTAAACATTGGGTCAAATGCAGATGACGAAGATGAAGATTGGGCAAGCGAGTTGGAGGATGAGTCAGATGAAGATGTTGATGAAGATGATATACCAACATCAGGTTCATCGGACACCGAGGAGGAGGTTGAACAGGGTTCCAACATAGTTTTGTCTGTATTGGTGTCACCTGGAATTGTTGCAGCTCCGGTATCATTGATGGCTCCTGGTGGTTTTGTTCCGCATCAAGCTAGTTGGTTTCCTCCAACAATTAATAATTTTATTCCGACATCATTATTATTAATTTTTATTTGTATAAATATTATTATTTTTACTCTAATTGGCAATTTATTCATTTTTACTCACTTATAGGTCAATCACATGGTGCATTTTTCAACTCATCCCCCCATTATAATTATATAAACTGGGACCATCCTGATCAGGAGATAGAATTTGAAGGCGTAGATGTTCTGGGATCGTGGAAAGTGGGTCAGGAATTGTATGTTGGCTTGAGATTTGATACTAAAACAGGCGGTTCAAATGGCTGTTAAACATTATTCCATGAACGTTAATCAGGATTTCAAAGTTGTTGAATCTAAATCAACCAAGTAACGTATTATATCCAGTGTTCAAATCATTTGACAAGATGCCCATAGAGGCTGAGGGCTATCTTGTTGAAAAAGTCACTAAAGTGGGAGATTACAAAGTGGGGCGGTCAACATAATTGTGTGAATCGGATGTTGTCGCAAGACAACACAAAGCTGGATTCTAACTTCGTATGCTCGTGCATACTAGGTACGATGATTACTAGTATGATAATTGTTTTTATTGTTAATTCCAAGTGTAATCTAACTTTATATTTAAATCGACTTCCTAGGTATGGTCCGAGAAGCGCCACCGGTGACTATCGCTTTGATACGCGAAAGAATTCTAAGTACTTACGGGTACAAGATATCTTACAGAAAAGCATGGAAAGCCAAACAAAAGGTCATAGTGAATGTATTTGGAGATTGGGATGAATCATTGATGAGTGTGATTTCACATCATCTTTGTCTATCATTTCGCATGCATTTTCATGTAGTTTAGGCATATTTTTATTAGATTTTAGGTTAATTTTCCTTTGGAATGGGTAAGGCGGTTTTCGTGTGTTGTTTTGCAGAAATCAAGGGTAAAATGCTCAAGATCAACCATGATGAAGTTTGGATGAAGAGTGGAGCTTTAAAAGTGAAGAAAATGAGCCAAACAAAGTCCATCACGGCCTAGCCGTGATGCCCATCACGGCCATGATCGAGCAAAACGGAAAAGGAACAAAGGCTGAAGTCAGAGTCTGTCACGGCCTGGCCGTGATAGCCATCACGGCCGTGACCCAAAACCCCCACAAGTCAGAGCCCATCACGACCACAGCCGTAATTCTTATCATGGCCACAAAAGGAAGGCTCGCGACGCGAAAGAGGACTCGCCACGCGAAAGTCCTGAATTTTCCAGAATTGCCAGAAACAGAGACCATCACGGCCTGGCCGTGATGGCCATCACGGCCGTGACGTGAATTACTTGGATCAGAAGCAACCGAAATAGATCAGATTTTGAGTTGGATTGGGACTCTAACTTCTCAATTTCTATAAATATGGACCAGGCAGATGCAGAACAGATCATCTATCACCATCTAGGACACCTTTTGGCTACATTTTAGCATAGATCTCTCTTCTCCTCCTCTCTTCTCTGATTTTTGTATTTTTCATTATGTTGTCAACCCAGCTTGTCATCTCCATGGCAAGACTGGAGTAGTAGTTTGTTTCTAGGGATAGGGGCTCTGCCCGAGTTTTGTTTACGATGCTGATTTTGATGTAATATCTTTGTAATTATGATTTTGCTTTAGATCTGATTTCTAGCGTTTTAATCAATCGTAAAATCGGCGACCGCTTATTTGCGTGACGTAGACGTTCTAAGGAGGAACCTAGCGGTGAACTTAGGATTTCTAGTGTGTTTCACTCGTAAAGTTCGGCGGCCGCTTATCAGCGAGACGTGGATATTCTAAGGAGGAACCTAGCGGTGAACTTAGGTTATTTGCATGACTGAGACATTCTAAGGAGGAACCTAGCGGTGAACTTAGGTGTCGGACCTATAGAAGTCAGACTTGGGACTGAAATCATGAGAGTTAGAAGTCGTCCCTCGAGGAGCAACGAGTTGTCACGAAGCGCAAAGGGTTCAATCTGGGATCGACTACCACGAGAGTAGGGGTCGGGTCAATTGGGCACGGCTTTTGTAACCCGAGAGGGAGCTTAAGCTATTAGAGGATAAACTCGCCTTCAAGGCAATTTCGTTAATCAACAAAGGTAAATCAGATTAGTAACATAAACAGCCTCAAAGGTAACCCAAATCCCTAGGAATCCATTTAGATCAAAACCCCAAAAACATTTGTTTTCTGTTTTAATTGTTTTCTGCTCATCTATCTTTTAGTTTCAAATTCAAAACCCTTTTCACTCAAAACATAAAAATCCTCTAAAAAGTCCAGATTCACTCAATTCGAAATTAATTGCGATTCGGGAACACAGTCTCTGTGGGTTCGATATCTTTTATTACTTGACGGCAATCCGGTACACTTGCCGGAATCGCAGAGCGCGGCGCGCAACTCGTGCGCGTCGCACGAGCTATCAAGTTTTTGGCGCCGTTGCCGGGGACTGTGCCTTTTCGAATTTCAATTAGTTTTTAAATTGATTTTTCTGGAAATTTTCTTTTTATTTGATTTTTAATTTCAAAAAAAAAATTCAAAAATTTCTTTTCCTTCTATTGTATCCATCTCTCTGTGTGTTATATGCAAAGATCCCTAAGTCTTGGGAGCCTTGGTGAAGTTGATCCGGAGATCGAGAGGACCTTCCACAGACGTAGAAGACTACAAAGAGAGGGAGAAAGGTTAATTCCCATTCCACTCATGGCGAATCTCCCGTATACAAAACCTTTGAAGGACTACGCAGCCCCAAATGCGAGAGGCTTGCGAACTGGGATTGCAAGGCCAGAGATTGAGGCGGAGAACTACACTATACCGCCCATGCTAATCAACATGATTAGGCAACATCAATTCGGAGGATTGCCTTCGGAGGACCCGACCGATCAAATAGAGACATTCTTAGAGTTCACCGATGCAATCAGGATTAATGGAGCCTCGGTCGATGTTGTGCGTTTGAGATTATTCCCTTCATCTCTCACTGGAAAGGCGAAGGCCTGGCTTAAGCAAATTACCGCTAATACCTTGTCTACTTGGGACCAACTGGAGCAGGCGTTCTTGGAGAAATTCTTCCCTCCATCCAAGACGGCCTACATAAGAACCCAGATCACAGGCTTCTTCCAGAAAGACGAAGAATCATTGTCAGAAGCTTGGGATCGTTACAAGGGACTGCTGGAGTCTTGCCCGCACCATGGACTCGAGAGGTGGTTAATAGTGCACACCTTCTATAACGGATTGGATTACTCTTCGAAGGTGTCACTTGATTCTGCAGCCGGTGGAGCATTTATGAATAGGCCTCTGACTGAGGCATTCAACATCATCGAGAATGTCGCCACCAACTACCACCAATGGGGATCCGAAAGAGGTAATAACCCAAACAAGATTTCGGGGGGTAAGTTTGAAGTAAGTAGCATTGATCTGATTATGTCTAAATTTGACTCACTAAATAAACGATTAGATAAGATTGAAAGAGCTAATGTGAGTGCAATAGGTGCTACTAACACTATTTGTGAGATTTGTGGAATGCAGGGACATGACATGATGGAATGCCCTCGTGGTATCGCTCATGGATCCGGCGCTTCGGGTGAACAAGTGAACTCTTGTCACAACTTCTAAGACACGAACCCGAAGCTGCCCAACTATGCTCCCCCAAATCCCTACAACCAAAAGAAGAACAACCCTTACCTCTCCTACGGCAACTACAGCAACACGCTCAACCATGAGTTCCAAGAGGACCAAGGTAATAGGAGAGCCGCACCGGGGTATCCTCAGGTACAAAAATCTAAGCTCGAGTCTCTTATGGAAAGCTTTGTTGCCACGCAAACTCAGCAGAATGAGGCAATAAAGGAGCTAGCATCTAAGGTAGATAACTTAGCAACTCATAACAAGATGCTAGAAACCCAAATTGCCCAACAAGCCAGCACGTACTCGAGACCTAAGGGTACATTCCCGGGGCAACCCGAAGCAAATCCCAATGAGCATTGCAATGCCATACACTTAAGGGATGACAAGCTTGGGCTGGGGGTAGCTAAAATGGAGGTGGAACCGGAGGAGGACACGAGTGAAAAGGAAGAGCCAGAACCAAAGTATGTCCCTCCACCACCGTACCAACCCCCGATACCTTTCCCACAAAGGTTGGTCAGGAAAAAGCAAGTAGATGTAGAGACTAAAATGCCTACTAAACTGAAAGACCCAGGTAGTTTCTCCATCTCTTGCTCGATTGAACAAGTGCAAATTGACCAAGCCTTATGTGACCTAGGGGCTAGTGCGAGCTTGATTCCCCTCACTATCATGGAAAGGTTGGAAAGTAAAGAGTTGAGACCGTTCAAATTCTCCTTACAATTTGCGGATGGCTCAACTAGGACTCCTCTAGGCATACTAGAGAATGTTCCTGTAAAGGTAGGGAAATTCTTCATCCCTACCGACTTCCTGGTATTGGACATGAAAAGGAATTCTGAATTCCCCATCATTTTAGGAAGGCCATTCTTGGCAACCGCTGGGGCAGTAATAGACGTAAGGAATGGTAAACTCTCTCTAAATGTAGAGGAAGGTAGGGTAAATTTTCAATTGACTAACTCTTATAACAACCCTCCCTTTGAGAGCCATGTGTGCAAAATTGATGTAACGTCTCCAGTGGTAAAAGAAGAGCTGAACATGGAAGCAACTCCAAAGATATGCATGGCTAATGATGCACCCAGCAGTGATGGAATTGGAGTTGTTGTCCATACTGAAACAGAACTTCCGCCGGGAGGAAGGAAGGCTAGGAAGCTCCGAGATAAAAGAGCGAAGCGGAAGCGTAATTGGCCGTATGAGCAGAATCGGCTTTTTGAAGGAGTTCCTTGGAAGAGAAGTGTTCCTGCACATCTACGCCCAGCCGACCCCGGTTAATTGAAGGAAGTATGGTCAAGCTTAAGACCATAAATAAGCGCTTCTTGGGAGGCAACCCAAGTTTTCTTTCCCTTTTCCTTTTGTTTTTGAATTAACCTCTTGAATAATTTGAGAAGATCAAGAGGCAAAAATATCATTAATAGGTTTGTCTAGTGTTTTCAGGTTGAGAAGGGAAGAAGAGCAGAGAAAAAATAAATTCAGAAGCCATCATGCCCTGACCGTGACAGTGGTCACGGCCGTGATGAACTAAACAAGAGCACAGAAAGGATCACGGCCTAGCCGTGACATCCATCACGGGCGTGATGAGTAGGATGCCACGATCAGAGAGCATCACGGCCTAGCCGTGATGTAGATCACGGCCGTGACAGGGCAACTCCTGAGGACCAGAAACGATCACGGCCTGCCCGTGATGAGCCTCACGGCCGTGATGCTATTTCCACCCAAGTTTTGACTGGAATGTAAGCCAACACCCGCTACTGACTCGGTAAGTTGTTCCAATTTTTCTCCTCTCTCCGACTTGATTATTTACATTGGAGACAATGTAAGTAATCAAGCTTGGGGTGGGGGTATTTTTGCATTTGCATTGTTGCATTCATATTGCATTCACATAGGCATAGTTTGGTATGATCACATTCTTTAGATTGCCCCTCACTTAGAATATGCATTCAATTGTGAGAACTTGGAGCCAAATGAATTGAGATAGTGAATTTTCGAACCCAATTTTTCATTATTCTTGTGATATGGCTAAAAATAAAATTTCTTGAGATAATCTTTTGATAGTTGATGATTAGCATGTGGTTCCTTAGGTTTGTGTACCTCACTGATTTTTGAACTACTAAATGTAAGATTTTGAGCCAAAAGGGGTATTCACTAAATCTACCCCATTCCTTGTAATAGAGTGTTTTAAATCCTCTTGGACTGTATTTTCTAGAACTTGACTTGAAACCATTTCGAAACTTAAAAATTTTTTGAAAACATTTTTGGAAATGATTGAGGCACTAGGTATTTTTCCGGCCTTCTGAGCTTTGATTGATTAAATGCTACCCCTTAGTTGCCCAGTTTTGAGCCTAAAGAATAAAATACTTTTCTTGGTACCTTGAATTACTTTGATGAATAATGCTTGGTATGACACCTTTTAAAGTATTACAAAAAGGGTAAATGGTAGTTTGAAAAAGTTTGGGATGAAAAAGTTAGAAAATATTTTTCTTGTGCTAAAAATCTCCCCTTCTCCAAATAAATAAAAATGAAATAAACAAAAGAAAAAAAAGATGGAGAAGGGGATGACAAAGAAAGTGAGAAATGAAAATAAAAAAAAAGAAAAGAAAAGAAAAAAAAAGGGTGGAGAAGTGAATCAAAGCCCCTAAAAGGTATTTTAGAAGGTGTCATGCTTTGCAATGTTTGATGATTTGTCTAGCCTTCTTGAAATTCCCTTTCCTTGATTTTCCCACCTAACAATAAATCCCATGGCCCCATTACAACCAAAGTAAAAGACCTCTTGATTCTTATGTGTTTTCATTAATAAAGTAGAGATTTGGTTAATAGTCAAGCCTATGGTAGAATACTTTCCTTGAGGAAATGGAGTGAATTGTCAAATACCCTAAAAACACTTGAGTGAGGTGAGATGAGTGCCCAAATCAGTGAGAATATGAACTTGAAGAACCTAAGCTTCTAATTGGACTTGAACTTGATTATCTCTTGAGTGCTTATTGAATATGTCTGTCACTTGGATTAGCTTCTAGGGTTCTTGGTTCACTATCCATGCTTTGAATGATTTATATCTTATGGCCTGAGTAATTGCTTGAGGACAAGCAAAGTTTTAAGCTTGGGGTGATTTGATGAGTGTGATTTCACATCATCTTTGTCTATCATTTCGCATGCATTTTCATGTAGTTTAGGCATATTTTTATTAGATTTTAGGTTAATTTTCCTTTGGAATGGGTAAGGCGGTTTTCGTGTGTTGTTTTGTAGAAATCAAGGGTAAAATGCTCAAGATCAACCATGATGAAGTTTGGATGAAGAGTGGAGCTTTAAAAGTGAAGAAAATGAGACAAACAGAGTCCATCACGGCCTAGCCGTGATGCCCATCACGGCCATGATCGAGCAAAACGGAAAAGGAACAAAGGCTGAAGTCAGAGTCTATCACGGCCTGGCCGTGATAGCCATCACGGCCGTGACCCAACACCCCCACAAGTCAGAGCCCATCACGGCCACAGCCGTAATTCTTATCACGGCCACAAAAGGAAGGCTCGCGACGCGAAAGAGGACTCGCCATACGAAAGTCCTGAATTTTCTAGAATTGCCAGAAACAGAGACCGTCACGGCCTGGCCGTGATGGCCATCACGACCGTGACGTGAATTACTTGGATCAGAAGCAACCGAAATAGATCAGATTTTGAGTTGGATTGGGACTCTAACTTCCCAATTTCTATAAATATGGACCAGGCAGATGCAGAACAGATCATCTATCACCATCTAGGACACCTTTTGGCTACATTTTAGCATAGATCTCTCTTCTCCTCCTCTCTTCTCTGATTTTTGTATTTTTCATTATGTTGTCAACCCAGCTTGTCATCTCCATGGCAAGACTGGAGTAGTAGTTTGTTTCTAGGGATAGGGGCTCTGCCCGAGTTTTGTTTACGATGCTGATTTTGATGTAATATCTTTGTAATTATGATTTTGCTTTAGATCTGATTTCTAGCGTTTTAATCAATCGTAAAATCGGCGACCGCTTATTTGCGTGACGTAGACGTTCTAAGGAGGAACCTAGCGGTGAACTTAGGATTTCTACTGTGTTTCACTCGTAAAGTCCGGCGGCCGCTTATCAGCGAGACGTGGATATTCTAAGGAGGAACCTAGCGGTGAACTTAGGTTATTTGCATGACTGAGACATTCTAAGGAGGAACCTAGCGGTGAACTTAGGTGTCGGACCTATAGAAGTCAGACTTGGGACTGAAATCACGAGAGTTAGAAGCCGTCCCTCGAGGAGCAACGAGTTGTCACGAAGCGCAAAGGGTTCAATCTGGGATCGACTACCACGAGAGTAGGGGTCGGGTCAATTGGGCACGGCTTTTGTAACTCGAGAGGGAGCTTAAGCTATTAGAGGATAAACTCGCCTTCAAGGCAATTTCGTTAATCAACAAAGGTAAATCAGATTAGTAACATAAACAGCCTCAAAGGTAACCCAAATCCCTAGGAATCCATTTAGATCAAAACCCCAAAAACATTTGTTTTCTGTTTTAATTGTTTTCTGCTCATCTATCTTTTAGTTTCAAATTCAAAAGCCTTTTCACTCAAAACATAAAAATCCTCTAAAAAGTCCAGATTCACTCAATTCGAAATTAATTGTGATTCGGGAACACAATCTCTGTGGGTTCGATATCTTTTATTACTTGACGGCAATCCGGTACACTTGCCGCAATCGCAGACGCGGCGCGCAACTCGCGCGCGTCTTACGAGCTATCAATAATATGCCATGCTACCTAGATGGTTACAACATATGCAGTTGTTTTCACCAGATTCATTTTACAAGATCGAGACCAACCTATATGTGGTGGGCAACCATGTGAACAACCAATATCGCACGTTTCATCGTGTTTTCTGGACGTTTAGACAATGTTGTGATGCATTTAATCACTTCAAACCAATAATACAGGTTGATGGCACATTTCTGTATGGTAAGTATCGTGGCACACTGTTGATTGCCACATCACAGGATGGAAACAGTCATTTACTGCCGCTTGCTTTTGCTGTTGTGGAAGGAGAAACTTTAGATGCGTGGTCTTGGTTTTTGGGATTAATCCGGGAACATGTTACAAATAAGACCGGTATATGTCTGATCTCCGATCGGCACCAAAGCATTAAATCAGCCGTTTCGAATCCTCACCTAGGTTGGCATCCTCCAAAGGCTTATCATATATACTGTATTCCACATATAGCCAGTAATTTCGACCAGAGATTCAAGAATAAAAATTTGAAGGAGGAACTGATGACTCTCGGTATGTCTTTTCAAATTACATAATTTTTGTATTTATGTTTTCTTTAATAATATGGCGATCTAAATAAGTTAACGTTTTTGTATAGGGTACACCGCATGCAAGATAAACTTCGATCGGAAGCTTGAGAAATTCCGTGAAACCAGTCCTGAAATACAAAGGTGGATTGATGGCATTAGGAAGAAGAAATGGTCACTGGCTTATGATGATGGTGGTCGTCGATTTGGACATGATAAGCCGCTGGCTCATCTAGTTTTATGACTAGTATGACCGTGGTTTTGTGCTAATTATATCTCATTTTCGCCCAAATTA
This sequence comes from Sophora flavescens, assembly GCA_030762895.1. Lineage (NCBI taxonomy): Eukaryota > Viridiplantae > Streptophyta > Magnoliopsida > Fabales > Fabaceae > Sophora > Sophora flavescens. The sequence continues at coordinate 4,881,018 of CM061062.1, forward strand.
GACTTGATTGTCTTTAAGCATCATTCTGAGTCGTTTAAGTATTTTTAGGTTATTTTAGTTAATTTAGATTTGAATAAAGTACTTACTGTTAATCCTTGTTTTCAGGTAATAAAAAGAAGCAGTTCTGGAGTTCTTCGCCCCGCGAAAGGCTGTTCGCCCCGCGAACCTGAAGACTGACTGTGCCAGAAAATGCAATCCTCTCTGTCTCACCCCGCGAATACTTGACTCGCCTCGCGAGTAATCCAACCCTGGAAGACCAGAAGCCATCACGGCTTACCCGTGTTGAAGGTCACGGCTGTGACAGTTTGGAATTCGAAGAGTCTCGCCTCGCGAATGATAAGCTCGCCTCGCGAGCTCGCCAAACACTGAAGACGGTTCATAATATTCGCCTCGCGAGCTCGTGGAATCCAGAAGCTGTATTTAAGTCTGTTGTAGGACAGAACTGATCTCTCTTCCTCTTATCTTCTCCTTTTCTTTTCTTTTCACAGTTGCGGCTGCAACAGTAGGAATTAGGTTTAGTGCTTTGTTTTTCTTTTGTAATGGAGAACTAGTCTCCTTTGATTAATCTACTGCGATTGGTTTCCATTGACGCTTGAGGTTTTGTGATTCCTGAACTTTATGCTATTCTCTTTCAATACTTGTTTTATATGTTCTGTTTGCTTAATTCAGGATTATATAGGATAAGTATTGATTTGTTTCGATGATTGTATGTTCCTATACTTAATCGCGTTTGCTTAATTCGCGTGTGTTCAATCATGTTCGCTTAGTTCAGGAGTGCTTCACCCCGTTTGCTTAATTCGGGAATAGGAACATATGTCTCGTAGTATTGATATCCCTTGTTAATTGATGCTACAATCGAAAAGGGTTTAGAATCTGCTTAGGGCATGGAATTATATAAATCAATGATAGTGGGAAACCGAGAACAGTAGGTTGATCGTCTTTAGCTTATTTGATAGTTATTTTATTTGCTTTGTTTTTATTGCATTATTTGCTGCTCTGTTTTCTTAATTTAGTTTCAATTCTCCATACCCCCCCCCCCCCCCCCAAAACCGACTTTTCTGTTAACAACAACCCAAGAGTCATTGTGAGACGATACTCGAGTTGTCGCTTCCTAACTACATTTTTACAAACCGCTCGTAATTTTTGGAGCGTGCGCGACAGCGCGACCAGGACACATGACAACCAATTTGTCTGAATGCGTGAATAAAATTTTAAAGGTTGCTAGGAATCTGCCAATCACCGCTTTGGTTAAGTGTTCATATGGTAGGATCGTCGAGTATTTTGTTCAGCGGGGTGTGGAAGCAAGAGGCAAGCTTAGTTCTGGTCACCGGTATTCTGACAAGGCAATGAAGAAGCTCTTGAAACATCAAGAAGATGCTTCTACGCATCAGGTTCGCCGATATGACACCCAGAATCTACGATTCGAGGTCGAAGAGGCTTTCAATCCGGTCACCAAGAGAGGGGGTCGCTGTTGGAGGGTTAACTTACAAACTAAATATTGTCAGTGTGGAAACTTCCAAGCATATCATTTTCCATGTTCACATGTCATTGCTGCTTGTGCGGCCATGATGCTCGACCATGATCAGTATGTCAACAATGTTTACAAATGGCACAGTATCATTAATGTTTACGCTGCCCAGTGGTTTCCAATCGGAAATGAGGAAGAAATACCCGAGATACAACAGCCTTGGACCTTAGTTCTGGATGTGTTGATGCTACGCTCGAAAGGGAGACCCAAGTCAACCCGCATTCGTAATGAGATGGATTGGGTAGAGTCACAACCGACCCAACGATGTGGATTGTGTAGATCTCAGGGTCATAACCGGCGTCACTGCCCTCAACGAACTAGAGGATCAGGAAGTGGAGGAGTTGGTATGGAAGAAAATATTTAGATTACACCCTATTATGTATGCTTTCCAATGCTTTGTTTTACCATAGTCAAATGTTACGGCATATAATTAGTACGTTTTGTTATAATAATAAATGGCTGTAATTTCAAGACGAAACAAAAACATAACGAAACAAAATATCTAGTTACCCTACTAAATACAAAATTGGTATAAATGTTCGTTAAGTACAAAATATCAATTACATAATATTCTACATAATTACAATGCAACTGTAAGGTGACTACTGAGCGTGATCACCATCATGCTGAAAGGGAGACAAGATGCACTGTTGTTGTTTATCTCGAGCCTCACGACCTCGATTTCTTCTGACATTGGGCTCAACTTGAATTGGCTCTTCACTTGCTGAGCTAGAGTCTAAAACTGCGGAGAAGTCGACGTTCAAGTCAATACCCACACCAACGTATCCAGGAGAGTATATTGGGGTGTTTTGTATTTTTCATGCGATTGGGTGCTCCTGGTGTGTTAGCAGTCGGGTGATATGCGGGTGGTGTGAAGAACAAATTGGGTGAATTTGGATGCATAGGGGAATGAGTATGCATGGACGATGAGCAATGGGAAGGCATGGACGATGGTCCTGCCATGTCAGTATGAAAATACGTTGGAGCGTGTTCCTGTGAAAAGTCATGACCCTGGGTGGGCGCATAATAATATCCTTCTCCACGTGCCGGCATAGGCGGTGTGTAGAAATTATGTTGTTCCAGACGCTGTCTTCTCCTACCAAGAGACTGACCCTCCACTATTGCTGCTAGCACACGTGCGAACGCAGGAATCGGTTCCACGGCTTGTATGAGAGGTACAGCTGAGACAGTAGGTATAGTGATGCTATCCGCCTCGTCCGATGCTGCCATAATAGCCGCAAGCTCTTGATTAAGTTCACCAAATGTGAACTCTGGTTGACCCTCGGGAGTACTTAAGTAGTACGATCGCTCCATCCCATAAGCCTACAGCAAGGTTAATAACTATTAACAATAATTTATCAGGGAACATGATATTGAACCATACAAGGGTGACACATTCTATGTCTTGTGTTCAATATAGATATATGGACAAAGGGATAATAATGCACATGAATATTTGTCACAGAAAGGTTTCGTCAAATCACTGACTTTCTCACTACTTAGGTGGCAGTGATGTATTGCTCTGATACCACTGTTGGGAATTTGCGTATAAAACAAAATAACGCAGCGGAAAAAAATTCCCATTGAAGGATCCTTGCGAATGGTCATGATTCATGGTCAGAAGATTTACCTCTTGAAGCGATGAGAATTGATTGAAATCGTCTATCACGAACACCGCACTAACGATGTCTCTAAGGTATCCACACGAGCAGATCCCGTGAACGTCCAACGTCACGAACATGAAGTGTCTCTGCCTCACAGTGCTAGCTTCGAAAACTGAGACCTACTGCTCACTGTCACTCTCAATGTGCGGCTAGGGTAAAAACCGTGTAGGCACAATAGCTTAAGTGGTCTACTTATAGTAGCACCTCCTTAAGTGAGTTAGTGAGCAGCGTTTGACCTAAGCCCCATGTATATGCGCTAGGCCCAATAGAAAACTCCAACTCTCCTTTTAATGCTTCTTTTAATCCGCTCTTATGTGTGTGACCCTATATGTTCCCAAAACGTTAGTAGTAATATTAAATCCCATTTAATATTACAAACAGTGAGCGGTATCTAGCAATACATCACTGCCACCTAAGTAGTGAGAAAGTCAGTGATTTGACGAAACCTTTCTGTGGCAAATATTCATGTGCATTATTATCCCTTTGTCCATATATCTATATTGAACACAAGACATATAATGTGTCACCCTTGTATGGTTCAATATCATGTTCCCTGATACCCGAGTAGACTTAACAACAAATGAGGTCAATATCTCATATTGACTCATTTCAAAGACTGCCCATGCATTTTACAGTCTCACTCTATCAGGGGGCCCACAGATATTACTCCTGTTATGTATGAGGGACAAATTCCATCTAGGTCACTCACATCCCTCTGCATGGCTCGTGGTATGCCCAATGACCGTCTTTATAATCATCCTATTTCAGATGACGTTTGACGATATTAAAGCACACGACTCCCCATGTAGGGATCGTAGCGATTTCAGGTCGAAGGATTGCATACACCATTGTCACTATGAGAACTACTTATGACACTCACATAACGCTCCATGTAGTGTTCTCATGGTGGGTTAATCCAGTACATCATTACTCTAATGTGTACCTATGTGGCGACTCGATATCTCATATCCATGACTCGTGAGATATGGTCATCAGTCTGCACACATAATAGTATCAATTGTATTATTATTGTCCTTATTAATAAAATACTTGACGACGGATATTTAAGAATAGGATTTCATTGTTCAATAGTGTCTCACGATCAAGTCATGTACTTGATATTCTATTAAACTGAAATTTCTATTTTAAGGACTTTATTATGTTTAAACAAGTAACACAATAAACTGGAATGCCTCATATCATATCATATACATATATATATATATATATATATATATATATATATATATATATATATATATATATATATATAATGGCAAGATACAAATGTAAGTCTAAGAAATACACTGGCCTCTAGGGCTTATGGTCGCGCTGTCGCCACCCGCCAAAAAGAACGAGCGTTTACAAAATTAATGTAGATAGGGAAGCGACAACTCGAGTATCGTCTCTCAAGGACTCTTAGGCGTTGTTATTATTAACAGAAAATTAGTTCTGGGGGGTTTTGAGGTTGAAAACTAAATAAAGAAAACAGAACAGAAAAACAATGCAATAAAAAGTAATTACTAAATAAGCTAAAGAACGATCAACCTACTGTTCTCGGTTTCCCACTATCATTGGTTCATGCAATTTCAGGCCCTAAGCAGATTCTAATCCCCTTGACCGCGCTGTCGCCACGCGCCAAAAAGAACGAGCGATTATAAAATAATGCAGTATAGTGCGACAACTCGGATCGTCTCTCAAGGACTCTTTAGTTGTTGTTATTATTAACAGAAAATTAGTAAAAGTTAGAAATGGGGGTTTTGGATTGAAAACTAAATTAAGAAAACAAAACACTAAAAACAAAGCAGTTAAAGAGAATAGCAAATAGACAAAAGCGATTAACCTACTGTTCTTGGTTTCCCACTATCATTGATTCATGCAAATCCTAAGCAGATACTAATCCCCTCCCGGTTGTAGCAACAATTAACAAACGAAAACTGATACTACAGATGTATGTTCCTATTCCCGAAATAACAAACGGGGTTAAGCTCTCATGAACAAACGAACATGAATGAACACACGCGAAATAACAAACGCGATTATATATAGGAACATAGCATCACCGAAATGAAACAATACCACACTGTACATTACTGAAATAACAAACAGAAACATACAACATGGCATTGAAAAGAGAAAAGCAACTAATCATGGAATACAGAACCTCAAGTGTTAACAGAACCCAATTACAGTAGATTAATCTAGGAGACTAATTCTCCATTACAAAAGGAAAACAAAACATATCTAAAAAGAAGACAAACTACTACTACAGTCTGACAAAGATTAGCCAAAACTGGCTAACTCTGATTATTATTTTCATTTCTGCCTAAGACTGCTTATATACACGTTTCTGGAGTCAGAGTACTCGCGAGGCGAAGCACTGCTCGCGAGGCGAATTACATGAAAGGTCTGCAACTTTTTGTCTTCTCGCGAGGCGATCACATCCTTCGCGAGGCGAACTCTTCAGCTTCCAACTGTTACGCCCGTGGCATTCAACACGCCCAACCCGTGGTGGCTTCTGATCTTCCAATACTCGCGAGGCGAAGGATTTCTCGCGGGGCGAACTCTTGAACTTCAGAATTGCCACGGCTGTGATCTTTAACACGGGCAAGCCGTGATCGTCTCTGACTTTTTCATGGTTGCAATACTCGCGGGGCGAGAGATTATTCGCGGGGCGAGTGGCTCCAGATTTATTACTTTTTATTTACCTGAAAATAGAAAATAAAAGTAAATAATTATTCAACTCTAAAACAACTAAATTAACTTAAAAACAATTTACAGACTCAAAATATTACTTAGAAACAATCAAGTCTAATTTGGGTAAAAATGGTATAAAATAAGCACAAAGCCAAGGTCTTGACTAGTTATAAAACCAGTCAAACAGAGGCTCATCACCCCTCCCGGTTGTAGCAACAATTAACAACGCAATCACTACTACGGATGTATGTTCCTATTCCCGAAATAACAAACGGGGTTAAGCTCTCATGAACAAACGAACATGAACAAACACACGCGAAATAACAAACGCGATTATATATAGAAACATAACATCACCGAAATGAATCAACACAACACTATACATTCCTGAAATAACAAACAGAAACATATAGCATTGCATTGAAAAGAGAAAAGCATACAAAACAGGAATACAAGAATCTCAAGTGTGGTAATGGAAACCAATTACAGTAGATTAATCTAGGAGACTAGTTCTCCATTACAAAGGAAAAACAAAAGACAAGAATTAAACTACTGAAAGCTACTACTACTATCTAAGACTAGCCAAAACTGGCTAACTCTGACTAACTCCCTTCAGTTCTGTCTAAAACGCTTAAATACAATTTCTGGAATCAGCTTTCTCGCGAGGCGAAGCCTCTCTCGCGACGCGAATCTTGTGAACAGTCTGCAACCTTTGGTATTCTCGCGAGGCGAACAAACCTTCGCGAGGCGAGAATCTGAAGAGTCTTCTTATTACGCCCGTTATGAACATCAGGGGCCAACCGTGATGCTTTCTGACTTCCAGACTCGCGAGGCGAATGGATGCTCGCGAGGCGAACGCTTCAACTTCAAAACTGCCACAGCCGTGATCTTCAACACCGGTAAACCGTGATCGTCTCTGACTTTCTGGGCTTGGTGACTCGCGGGGCGAGATATCCTTCGCGGGGCGAACCAGAATTATTCATTTTTATTAACCTGAAAATAAGAAATAACAGTAAGTATTTTATTTAACTCTAAATCAACTAAATTAGCTTAAAAACACTTTACAGACTCAAAGTCTTACTTAAGGACAATCAAGTCTAATTTGGGTGAAAATGATATAAAATTAGCACAAAGCCAAGGTCTTTACTAGTTATAAAACCAGTCAAACAGAGGCTCATCAAAATACCCCAAACTTAAACTTTGCTCGTCCCCAAGCAAACTAAAACTCAAAAACTTAAAAAGACTCAAGACCTGGCAAGCTCAAAAGATTCAATCAACTTCCACACAGATTTCAAGCAATTTACCAAAATATTTTTCTTCAACGTTCCCCCCTTTCAAACAAAACAATCCCCACATTCATTTATTCTAAACAATTAAGAATTTCATCATTCAAACAATTATTAATCTAAGCAGGGGATCCAAGTTACACACAAAAGGGAGATCACCAAATCCAAACAACTGCCTTCCTCACAAGGGAAATTTGTGTTTCACTCAATTGCTCAGTTTGTGTCAGGCTATCAACAATTCACTCAATTTCACTTTTAAGAACACTTCCCATAAATTTTATTTTCATCTCAAAATGGTTCCCACAGAAAACATGCAAGCAACATCAGAAGGTCTTTTATGGGTTGTAATGGGGCCTGGCTAAGGGTAGGATATACAAAGGAACTAGGCTGAAGACCCTAGGAACTAAGAGAGCATGAACATTTTTTACACTTTGAAATTCCACTCAAGTTCCTTTTCTCATTTTTCTTTATGCCTTGGGTGGCTACAGCCTTTTTATTCAAATAGCCTTTTTGGCATTTTTGCACTTTTTAAAAAAAAATTCTTCTCTTTTTTTTTTCTTTTTCTATTTTTCTTTTCCTTCTTTTTTTTCTATTTTTTTTTCACAATTTTTTTTCTCAATCCCAAACAACACATTACACCTTGCAGCCACCCCAAACTTTGGTTTCTTGCACTCATTCTAAGATTCCATGCTCTCCTAATCCTAAGATCGGGTTAACATGGTTTTCCAGATTTTTGGGCTTATAACATTAGGTTATCAAGAATTAACAGGCTAATTAGGCTCAAAGGGCTAACTAGGGAACATGCATTAGGAATTGGTTATTTTAGGCTAAGTAGCTATTTACAAAGAAAATGCTTAGATCATCTGAAGCAAACACATAATCATGCAAACCATAAGGAGATTCAAGCAAATTCGGGAAAGTGCAACTCAAAAGTGATTTCTCACACAGTCAAAAAACACATGTTGGAGGCTCAAAACCTCACCTGGACATTATTTTGCAAATTCCTTGACAGAGATTCTATCCCTAGTGTGTGCTCCCTATCACCCCAAACTTATCATAAATCATGCCATCATAACAAAATCTCAAAGTTCAGTTTTCAATTACATGGGGATCAAATTTCAAAAAATTTTCTCAAATCCTAGGGGGGAAACAGTCAACACTATCATGCAATCAATCTATGCAAAATCAATAAAATCCAATAAACTTGCCAATACCAGACTCACACAACTCCTGAGCTTCTCAAATTATTCAGGAGCTTTATTGAAAACCAAACAGAAATAAAGTAAAGCAAAGAAAATTAAAAAGAAGAAAGGGTTAAGAAAACTCATTAAGGGTGGTTCCACCAGGATCCCATTGCTTGTAGCATAAGGCCCACGTGATGGACAAAGAGTGGGAGTTTGTTCCCTGCTTCCCTAACTCGCAGCCTTGATGTGGGGGTGAGCACTTGACAATTATGATGACTTCGTCGAGTGCAGCGGACTTCTCACTCCCCTTCGGGTCACAGCTGACCTCTTGATCTACAAAGTCTCCCCAATAGAAGTGGGTTTCAACCTCTTGGACTGGCCATGGTGCAAAATCCAAGGGTGCAAAATCCATCACTGGTGGCTCCTCAGGGGGAGGTGGCTGCTCAATGGATGGTATAGCTGGAACTTCGGCTGAACAAACAGCATCATTCTCACTATCATCCTGCAAAATAGAATCAAGAAACTGGCCACAAACAGCACATGGGTTAGTGTCAAGACAACAAGATACATGTAGTAAAAGAAACTGAGTTAGTAAAGGTCTAATTGTCTGGACTTTCTGCACACGGTTCATCCACCCCATCACTTTCAACACCTGCATCTAAGACTAAAGATTCTTCTTTATCCTCAAGCACGGTGGAGCAAATGTTCTCCTGATCCTCCTGATGCTCATTTCCTATATGAACATGGCCCTCAACCTCATCTGTCTCTTGTTCCATATGGATGCTTTGCTTAACATACCTTTCAAAATAACATTCTACACACAAAGCAGTGCCATCACAATAACAATCATCACATGCATTAGAATCAGGGGATTCAACACACAGTTCATCAATAGAAACATTATCAGAATCATCATCAGAAATATTTTCAGGAATAACTTTCTGTGAATCTTTATGTTCTTCAAGGGGCTGTGGAGTTAGCATTGCAGCCGAGTTGGCGGCTATTTGATCAATTAGAGCGGACAACTTCCGAGATTCAGCTTCTCCCCTCTGGTATTCAGCCTCCATCCTCTGTTGATTTTCCTCTATCATCCGTTGATTTTGCTCGGCCATTTGTTGTATCATTTCTTCCATTTGTCCATTTATCTGTGCAGTCATCTGTTTGCACAGGTCCTCTAGGGAAGGTTTGGAAGGTGCAGCTCTGAAGGCAGGATAGTATCTAAACAGGAAGGCTTCCTTCAAATCAAACCAGCTTAAGATGGAATGCTCATCAAGACAATATAACCAATCCCTTGCAGCGCCTTCAAGTGAGAACTGGAAAGCTTCCATCTTGATGTGGTCTTCTGTTATTCCTGCAGGTCTCAGCATTATAGAACAAGCAATCTGGAATTCCCTCGGATGCTCCTGCGGATTCTCACCTGCAAAACCACTAAACTTTGGCAACCAATGCGATAAACCATAAAAATCAGGAAAATATATGCATGGTGGTGGTTCATAGTAAACATTGGGCATGTAACCATATATGTGATTATCCATGGGGGGTGCTAAAATTTACAGACCAGACAAAACAGACAAACTAATTCAGTAGAGAGGAATTATTTTTTTTTTTAAATTTTATTTTCTGCTAATAACAACAAACCAGAGTCCCCGGCAACGGCGCCAATTTTTGGTCGCGCTGTCGCCACGCGCCAAAAAGAACGAGCGTTTACAAAATTAATGTAGATAGGGAAGCGACAACTCGAGTATCGTCTCTCAAGGACTCTTAGGCGTTGTTATTATTAACAGAAAATTAGTTCTGGGGGGTTTTGATGTTGAAAACTAAATAAAGAAAACAGAACAGAAAAACAATGCAATAAAAAGTAATTACTAAATAAGCTAAAGAACGATCAACCTACTGTTCTCGGTTTCCCACTATCATTGGTTCATGCAATTCCAGGCCCTAAGAAGATTCTAATCCCCTCCCGGTTGTAGCAACAATTAACAACGCAATCACTACTACGGATGTATGTTCCTATTCCCGAAATAACAAACGGGGTTAAGCTCTCATGAACAAACGAACATGAACGAACACACGCGAAATAACAAACGCGATTATATATAGAAACATAACATCACCGAAATGAATCAACACAACACTATACATTCCTGAAATAACAAACAGAAACATATAGCATTGCATTGAAAAGAGAAAAGCATACAAAACAGGAATACAAGAAGCTCAAGTGTGGTAATGGAAACCAATTACAGTAGATTAATCTAGGAGACTAGTTCTCCATTACAAAGGAAAAACAAAAGACAAGAATTAAACTACTGAAAGCTACTACTACTGTCTAAGACTAGCCAAAACTGGCTAACTCTGAGTAACTCCCTTCAATTCTGTCTAAAACGCTTAAATACAATTTCTGGAATCAGCTTTCTCGCGAGGCGAAGCCTCTCTCGCGACGCGAATCTTGTGAACAGTCTGCAACCTTTGGTATTCTCGCGAGACGAACAAACCTTCACGAGGCGAGAATCTGAAGAGTCTTCTTATTACGCCCGTTATGAACATCAGGGGCCAACCGTGATGCTTTCTGACTTCCAGGCTCGTGAGGCGAATGGATGCTCGCGAGGCGAACGCTTCAACTTCAAAACTGCCACAGCCGTGATCTTCAACACGGGTAAACTGTGATCGTCTCTGACTTTCTGGGCTTGGTGACTCGTGGGGCGAGATATCCTTCGCGGGGCGAACCAGAATTATTCATTTTTATTAACCTGAAAATAAGAAATAACAGTAAGTATTTTATTTAACTCTAAATCAACTAAATTAGCTTAAAAACACTTTACAGACTCAAAGTCTTACTTAAGGACAATCAAGTCTAATTTGGGTGAAAATGATATAAAATTAGCACAAAGCCAAGGTCTTTACTAGTTATAAAACCAGTCAAACAGAGGCTCATCAGCTTACACTAACAATCTCCCACTGGCACTAGAGCCAATCAGGCATAAATCTAATGCCTATCGATCTAGTGTGACCTTCGTGCTTCTGTTGAGCAAGAGGTTTCGTAAGTGGGTCAGCAACGTTATCAAGTGTTGGTACTCTGCATATTTTCACATCTCCTCTATCGATAATCTCTCGAATGAGATGGAAGCGCCTAAGTATATGTTTGGATCGCTGATGAGATCTAGGTTCCTTAGCTTGTGCAATGACCCCATTGTTATCACAATAGAGATCAATGGGGTCCATAATACTAGGAACTGTACCAAGCTCAGCAATGAACTTCCTGATCCAAATAGCCTCCTTTGCTGCATTGGAGGCGGCAATATACTCAGCCTCTGTAGTAGAATCGGCGACTGTCTCTTGCTTTGAACTCTTCCAGCTCACCGCCCCGCCATTCAGGCAGAACACATAACCAGATTGCGATCTGGAATCATCCTTATCGGTTTGGAAGCTAGCATCGGTGTAACCTTTTACAGCAAGCTCTTCCTCGCCTCCATATACCAAGAACGAATCCTTAGTTCTTCTCAAGTACTTAAGGATGTTCTTGACAGCAGACCAGTGACTTTCACCGGGATCAGACTGGTACCTGCTCGTTATGCTTAAAGCATACGATACATCTGGTCGAGTACATAACATGTCATACATGACAGATCCAAGAGTCCTTTCTTGGATTCATGCATGTTAAAGCGTCTCAACACTTTGTCTATGTATGTACTCTGACTTAAGCAAAGCAATTTCAGCGATCTATCCCTATAGATCCTGATTCCCAATACATAGGTAGCTTCACCCAAATCTTTCATTGAGAAGCAATTCCCTAACCATGTCTTTACATTTTGTAGTGTAGGGATGTCATTTCCAATGAGTAATATGTCATCTACATATAAAACCAGAAAAACAACAATGCTCCCACTAACCTTCTTGTAGACACAAGGTTCATCTTCATTTTTGATGAATCCGTACTGTCTTACAGCATCATCAAAACGAAGGTTCCAACTTCTGGAAGCTTGCTTCAATCCATAGATTGATCGCTGCAATTTACATACCTTTCCGGCATCCTCTGAAATGCCAAAGCCTTCAGGTTGTGTCATGTACACATCCTCAAGAAGCTTTCCATTAAGGAAAGCAATTTTGACATCCATCTGCCATATCTCATAATCATGGTATGGAACGATAGCAAGTAAGATCCGGACGGATTTAAGCATCGCAACAGGCGAAAAGGTCTCATCATAGTCGACACCATGAATTTGCTTGAAACCCTTAGCGACCAATCGCGCCTTAAAGGTGTGTACCTTACCATCCATGTCAGTTTTCCTTTTGAAAACCCACTTGCACCCTATGGGTTTCACCCCTTCGTGGGCTCTACCAAGGTCCATACCTGGTTGGTGTACATGGAATCCATCTCGATTTCATGGCCTCAAGCCACTTCTCGGTCTCTCGGGCCGTGATGGCCTCCTGGTAAGTCACAGGCTCATCTTGATCCATGAGCAATACATCATCTTGTGGAGTCATGAGAAATCCATATCTCTCAGGCTGGTGACGTATCCTGTTAGACCTACGCTGGTCTTGTGCTACTGGTGCAGGTTGTTCCTCCACAGCATTTTGTGAAGGTTGCTCATGTTCCACCAATGGTAGGTCACTACTCTGTGATTCTTGAATTTCTTCAAGTTCTATCTTCCTCCCACTGGTTCCTATGGAGATAAACTCCTTTTCTAGGAATACACCAAATCCGTCACGACAAACACTTTGCCTTCGGAAGGATTATAGAAATAGTACCCCTTGGTTTCTTTGGGATACCCCACAAAGAAGCATTTATCAGATTTGGGATCAAGCTTATTAGAAACTTGACGTTTTACGTATGCTTCACAACCCCAAATCTTCATAAAAGACATGCTGGTTCGTCTACCAGTCCATATCTTATATGGTGTCTTTTCTACCGCTTTGGATGGAACACGGTTAAGTGTAAAAGCTGCTGTTAATAGAGCATGTCCCCAGAAAGAGTTTGGAATGTTTGCATGACTCGTCATAGACCGAACCATGTCCAACAAGGTTCGATTTCTCCTCTCAGAAACACCATTCCATTGTGGTGTTCCAGGTGGAGTGAGTTGAGATAAAATTCCACACTCTCTCAGATGATCATCAAACTATAGGCTCAAATATTCACCACCTCGATCTGATCGAAGAGTTTTAATATTTTTACCAAGTTGGTTTTGTACCTCATTTTTTAATTCCTTGAACTTTTCAAAGGATTCCGATTTATGTTTCATAAGATACATAAATCCATATCTACTGAAATCATCAGTGAATGTGATGAAGTACTGAAAACCACCTCTAGCTAATGTGTTTAGGGGTCCGCATACATCGCTATGTATAAGACCCAAAAGATCATTAGCTCTTTCACCTTTTCCGGTGAATGGAGCTTTAGTCAACTTTCCCAATAAACAAGACTCACACATCTCATATGATTCATAATCAAATGAGTCCAAGAGTCCATCTTTATGGAGCTTCGAAATGCGCTTCTCATTTATATGGCCTAAACGACAATGCCAAAGATAAGACGGATTCAACTCATTTGGTTTGAACCTCTTAGTATTTATGTTATAGATGGGCATTTCAAGATCAAGGACATAAAGCCCATTACTCATGTGTGCACTAGCATAGAAAATATCATCCAAATAAATAGGACAACTTTTGTTCTTTATTATAAAAGAAAAACCAATCTTGTCCAAATAAGAAACGGAAATGATATTCCTGCTAATTGCAGGCACAAAATAACAGTTCTCTAACTGAATAGTAAGCCCAGTGGGCAAAGTCAATACATAAGTCCCTACAGCTAAAGCAGCAACCTTTGCTCCATTTCCAACTCGTAGGTCGACTTCGCCCTTTGCCAATGGTCTACTCCTGTTTAGATCCTGCACATTTGTACAAATGTGAGAACCACATCCAGTATCTAATACCCATGATGCAGAAGTAGATAAATTGACTTCTATAACAAACACACCTGAAGTGGAAGTCTCACTTCCCTTCTTCTTCTTGATTTCTTCCAGGTATTTTGGGCAGTTCCTCTTCCAATGTCCGGTCCGACCACAATGGAAGCAATTGCCTTCCTTAGCCACACCACCCATAGTCTTCAAGCCAGAAGCACTGGGCTTAATCTTGTTGATGGCCTTGCCCTTGCCCTTGCCCTATTGTTTGTGTGTGGGCTTCTTGGGCTGCTTCTTGCTATTTCCAGCCTGGACCATCAAAATGGCCTTCCCCTTTCCTTTGCTAATATTTTGTTCATCAGTTCTCAACATGCTCAACAATTCTGGCAAAGGTTTGTCAAGATCATTCATATTATAGTTCATGACAAACTGACTATAGCTCTCAGGCAACAATTGCAGAACTAAGTCGGTGTCCAACTTTTGGCCTAAAGGAAATCCCAGTCTCTCGAGATTCTCAATGTACCCGATCATCTGGAGTACATGAGGACTCACGGGGCTTCCTTCTGCCAATTTACACTGGAAAAGGGCTCTGGAAACTTCGAACCGCTCATGCCTTGCTTGCTCTTGGTAGAGCAGCTTGAGGTGCACGATCATATCGTACGCCTCCATGGTCTCATGTTGCTTTTGCAGCTCAGAGGTCATGGTAGCAAGCATAAGACAGCCGACGTCTAAGGCTTCATCCTGATGCTCTTTATAAGCATCCCTGTCAGCCCTAGGAGCACTTGAAGCCGGTGGCTCCTCAGGAATAGGCTCCTCAAGAACATACAGCTTTTTCTCATGTTTGAGGACAATCCTCAAGTTTCTGTACCAGTCCAGAAAATTTGTTCCGGATAGTTTGTCCTTCTCAAGGACGGATCGCAATGACAGGTTACTTGATGTGTTTGATGCCATGGTAATCTATAGAGATAAATATGCAAAATATAAGTATCATGCCATGAAATTATTTAATAAGGTCTTTAATTAAATACGCCTCCCACTATTTTACTCAAAACAATGACCCTCATCATTGATTCAGAAAATCCTGTTGGAAGATTTTCTAGTGGGCCAAGATCCATATTTCACCTAGCTTTAAGTCAGCTTTGGCTGATCACTCAAAATTCGGTTATATAGGTAGGAAACACTTTCCGATTGCATCTCATGTAACTCTTGGACAGTTGGGTTAATAACTCTTATTCTAATCCATCACATGGACTAAAGCCCAACTTTTAAGCCTCTAAGCCTTTCAATCCTATTGAAGTTGGCTTAGTTAAGTCAGACCCAATGGATAGCAGTTGAACATTACATTTGTCTCATCGCGTCTTACTATTATAGATAAAGGTACCCCGCTTTGGCGGACCCACACTTAATCGATCATAGTCTTGACGAGTGCCATGCATTGGAAGGCCTTTAAATGTGACTTAATATTTGCTTTTGAGGGATTTGATTAAAATTTGATCTCATCATTTGTTAAACTCTTTAACTTACTATTTACATACATACATCTCATACATATATTAGTTAAACCCCTTTTAACATACTATATACATACATGCATCTCATACATATATAAGGCAAATAAATGTGATATGGTTATGGCCCCTAACGCATTGATTCTCCCAAGCCAATGAGAGAATCTAAACTGAAACCTAGGAGCGTCCAGGCTTCTCCAAGCATGATCTTCCACAGGATAACGTCTTCTTGTCACCATCATTACATTACATAAACAGAAACCTCATTTTACATATGAGGGGAGTGAGATGAGAAAAGAATATACATATGGAATATAAGAGAAAGGCACGGCACGCAGGCCGTATTTCAAAATATAAACCAAAAGATTAAAGGACTAAGGCCATAAGCATTCACTATACATTACCAAATAAATAGTAACAACCAGTAATAATACACAATTATTATTAGTTACTATAAATCACATTTATTGTAATTGATGTTACTATAAATCACATTTATTGTAATTGATGTTACTATAAATCACATTTATTGTAATTGATGTTACTATAAATCACATTTATTGTAATTGATGTTACTATAAATCACATTTATTATAATTGATGTAATTGATGTTGTTATTAAATGGTGACATAAAAGATTTAAAAAATTGAATTTCGAAATAACACACTACGCAGAGGTAGCACGGGGTTTCCGCTTCCTTGGCGGCTAGGGCTTCAACCTCTCAACCCTAAAACCGCAAGGCCCGTGAACACTTCACGCTGCAAGGAACGGCGGCTAGGGTTTCAACCCTTGGAACCTCAGCCGCAAGAACATGAACTTTTCATGTCTGACACCCTTTAACGCCGCCAACAGAGAACTGAAATCGATCATGTTTAACATCAACACTTGACGCCATCGCAGAACATAATAAGGATTCCAGAACCAATGTACATATCATATATGTATACATAAATATGCTATAGACGCATATATCATATACATACGAAAATTACAGAAACAAGGTTTCGCAAAAACGGATGCAAACGATTTTCAGAAAACAATTTTCAGAAAAACGATTCACATTATTAACATGTTATCATACATAACAGGTAAACCACGTAACAAAATCACGGTTTCGCAAGCGGCTCTGATACCACTGTTGGGAATTTGCGTATAAAACAAAATAACGCAGCGGAAAAAAAAATCCCATCGAAGGATCCTTGCGAATTGTCATGATTCATGGTTAGAAGATTTACCTCTTGAAGCGATGAGAATTGATTGAAATCGTCTATCACGAACACCGTACGAACGATGTCTCTAAGGTATCCACACGAGCAGATCCCGTGAACGTCCAACGTCACGAACACGAAGCGTCTCTGCCTCACAGTGCTAGCTTCGAAAACCGAGACCTGCTGCTCACTGTCACTCTCTATGTGCGGCTAGGGTAAAAACCGTGTAGGCACGATAGCTTAAGTGGTCTACTTATAGTAGCACCTCCTTAAGTGAGTTAGTGAGCAGCGTTTGACCTAAGCCCATGTACTATGCGCTAGGCCCAATAGAAGAGTCCAACTCTCCTTTTAATGCTTCTTTTGATCCACTCTTATGTGTGCGACTCTATAGGTTCCCAAAACGTTAGTAGTAATATTAAATCCCATTTAATATTACAAACAGTGAGCGGTATCTAGCAATACATCACTGCTACCTAAGTAGTGAGAAAGTCAGTGATTTGACGAATCCTTTCTGTGACAAATATTCGTGTGCATTATTATCCCTTTGTCCATATATCTATATTGAACACAAGACATAGAATGTGTCACCCTTGTATGGTTCAATATCATGTTCCCTGATACCCGAGTAGACTTAACAACAAATGAGGTCAATATCTCATATTGACTCATTTCAGCACGGCCATGCATTTTACAGTCTCACTCTATCAGGGGGCCCACAGATATTACTCCTGTTATGTAGGAGGGACAAATTCCATCTAGGTCACTCACATCCCTCTGCATGGCTCGTGGTATGCCCAATGGCCGTCTTTATAATCATCCTATTACAGATGACGTTTGACGATATTAAATCACACGACTCCTCATGTAGGGATCGTAGCGATTTTAGGTCGAAGGATTGCATGCACCATTGTCACTATGAGAACTACTTATGACACTCACATAACGCTCCATGTAGTGTTCTCATGGTGGGTCAATCCAGTACATCATTACTCTAAGGTGTACCTATGTGGCGACTCGATATCTCATATCATGACCCGTGAGATATGGTCATCAGTCTGCACACATAATAGTCTCAATGTATTATTATTGTCCTTATTAATAAAATACTTGACTACGGATATTTAAGAATAGGATTTCATTGTTCAATAGTGTCTCACGATCAAGTCATGTACTTGATATTCTATTAAACTGAAATTTCTATTCTAAGGACTTTATTATGTTTAAACAAGTAACACAATAAACTGGAATGCCTCATATCATATATATATATAATGGCAAGATACAAATGTAAGTCTAAGAAATACACTGGCCTCTAGGGCTTTCACCAACATGGTTGACCCTCGGGAGTACTTAAGTAGTACAATCGCTCCATCCCATCAGCCTACAGCAAGGTTAATAACTATTAACAATAATTTATCAAAATATAATTCAACCAAAAAAACAACCATAACGTTACCGAATATCCTGAGTGCACCTTCCCTGCCAACCCATCGTCGTGTCCTACGCAAGTACCACCGCATATACTCTGATTGCTTATATAGGAGACCAATCTGTGGTTGATTATGACAAATCACCTTCATATGTCTATCATTCCAGAAACTAATGTCATCATCCAACATGAGTGGCCAATTCTCATATTGTTTGCCCCTAAGTGACAGATCATGGCGATTTTCTGGTTGGGCAGGTTCATTGGGTATATGTTGCTGCAGGCCGAACTGACGCATCACACGATCTGGTTGAACCCACTCGACAATGTTGAAGCATATCAAAGGAAGAACAACCCTCCATAAGTACATGGCTTCTAGACAGACCATGGGTTGTGTTGGCATCATCATGTCGTTGTAGGGACACCAGGTTATCTACCAACATGGAACAAATTAATGCAATTACATTCATAAGATAGAAACAACATAAATAATACAAAACAGTCACAAAACATTCCTAATTTTTATTTAAATTGAAAATTTATACTTACATCGCGATGCTTCATTTTGTCAAATCGGTCACAATAATACGTCAGGTGGTGCATCTGCCTGTTATAAGTAACCCCTGAACGCCACCTATCATTGTTTTAAAAAAGGATTATCAGATCAAGTATATGCTACAAACAATGAGGGCATTATGAATTTTACATGCTACTTACCGTGTACCATATGGTGTACCGAAATCTCGTTGGTCAATCACGAGCTGCGGAGCAATGGAAGGCATCCTTTCCCATGCCCATATTTGAACCAACAGCATGAACCCGCAAATCTCCTTCTTTTCATAATTCATAGACTTTCACAACTCTCAATACAAGTAACCCAAATGCAGCCGAACCCCAGCTATACTGACCTGTTACTTCAAAATTCTCCGATAGTGGAAGATATCTCAGTGATACATATGAACCGGAGTGATCCGGGAGCAATAGGTTCCCTATCAACCTGAGTATATACGCTCGTGTATATACAACCCTCCACCATTGATTATCCTCCCATTGAGAGAAGTACCCAAAATGATCTTCAGGCCACTTTAACTTTATTCTTGATCCTTTCATGTCAGAATCGCTAGGAACTCTGCCTAGCATTTCACCGACATATTGCTTCCAATGTTTATGAGTTGCACCAATAACAGCGGGACCGTTAATGCATAGTCCACAGAGAATAACAACATCCTGAAGTGTGATGGTGCATTCTCCCCACGACATGTGAAAGGTATGTGTCTCGGGTCTCCATCGCTCAACAAGTGCAGTAATCAAATTATGATCAAGCTGGGTTATATTTACTTGGGCTACCCCCAAGAAACCGGCTATTTGAAGATTAGCTTTGACAGACTCTAAGAGATCCATAACAGCAGGATTCAATGCCAGTCCACGTCGAGCTCTAAGAACTCGATCGGGTGGTCCATTCCATACATGTTGGGAAACATACTTTTCTTGCAGGTTCCACTACAAAAAAAAGGTCATTTAGCGACCGAAAATAGTGACCGAATTTGTTGGTTGTTGTTTGCGACCAAAAATGGCGACCGATTGTAGGATCTAAATCAAAACTGATTACAGTTGATATTGCGACCGAAATAGAGCGTAACAGAGTTATCGGTCTCTATTTCGGTCGCCAAATAAAGGAAAGTAAAAGTCAAAAATTTATGACTTTGTAGCGACCGAAATGGAGACCGAGTTAAATGCAACGGTTAAATTCCATTTAACTTGGCGACCGATGTTAAATCAATCGCTAAAAGGCGCGTAAAAGAATTAAAATAGAGCGTCTTAGCGACCGAATTTTAAATCGGTCGCTAAATTTATGAATTCAAATTTCAAATTTACCCGTGTAGCGACCGAATAATTCGGTCGCTAAAACTGAAATCCCTAAATCGCGACGTTCCTTCCTCTCTTCCCCCATTTCTCTCTTTTCCTCTCTTCTCTCTCACACGCAGGCGGCGCGGCGCAGCAGCTCCTCTCCGGCCATCATTCTCTCTTCCTCGCGAGCCTTGACCACCAGCCTCCAGCCACCGCCGTCAGGTAAGCTCTCTCCCTCTCTGTTTCTCTCTCTCTCTCTCTCCATCTCCGTCTCTGTCTCTCTCTCTCTCCCTCTCCGTTTCTCTCTCTCTCTCTCCATCTCTGTCTCTGTCTCTCTCTCCGTCTCTAACCATTTCTCTATCTCTTAGGTCTGTCTTCCTCCGCACGTCCAGAGCAGCGCCACCACCGTCACCACCAGAGCAGCGCCACCGTTACCACCGCAGCACAGTAAGTCTTCTTCCCTTTGGCAAAATCAAGTAATGCGTGTTACGGCCGTGATGGCCATCACGGCCAGGCCAAGACGGATTCTGGATTGGAAATTCTTCCTGGTTGGTCTGTCACGGCCGTGATGGCCTGGCCCTGATGGCCATCACGGCCGTGATGGCCATCACGTCCTAGCCCTGACAGCTTCAGACTTTTTCGTTCTTCTTTCTTTAAGGTCAAAACCACAAAATCTGCCTTAAGGCTAAGGTCTTAGATAATGAAGGATTAAGTATAGGGTTAGATAAAATGAAGGGTGGGGAACAATTTGCCAGGCACATGACGTGCCGTCATCATTCAAACATTATTCACATTAGAAAGCAGCTCTGTACACAATATAATGAAAGCAACTCTGGTTTTCTACTCATTTTGTTTCACTAGGCAATGGAGCTTTCCAGAAATAGTTGTTGATGACCATCCTTACTAGGTTATCTAGGCATTTCCAGTAGGAGTGTCACTTGTAGCCCTCTTACAAAACAACCAAACATAACTAGTTTTATATTAGATTTGGGATTTGGATAGAAACCTTATAAAGTAATATTATCAAATGTTGTCATTTCAGCTCTGACACGATTATTTTTATTTATTCATTATAGTGTGCAATGGCAATGACATCCACTGGGTCATATTGAGGATAATCTTACCAATGTTAGCTGTGATAATGTCTGAATAAAATGTAGAGGGGTAATGATGGCCTATACACACTATATATCTTGTTGTTTGTTAGTGGAGAGCTGAGCTCAATAGGAAGGTATCATGCCTGAAAGGCAAGATGCTAATTGTGTGCTGATAATTTAATATTTATGTATGTATTTGCAATTATGTGTTGTTTGTTAGTGGAGAGCAGAGCTCAATAGGATGTGATCCTGACAAAAAGGCGGGATGCTTGTTGTGTGTTGCTAATTTAGAAGTTATGCATGTGTTTGACAATTATGTGTTGTCTTGTTAGTGGAGAGCGGAGCTCAATAGGATGTTTGCTACTATATTTTATCTAAGTTTGTATTGAAATATGCTTCAATATATTTGTTGAAGTATGCTGCAATCCTTATAAGTCAATGGTTTTATTTTCTGCTAGAGTTAATTATTAAGCAACGAAAGTCTTAGTTTCCTATTTGAGATTCAATATTAATGAGCATGCGTCCCTTCTCAGGGCACGCATGCTCATTCAATATTTTGGATGTGCTTGAAGGATTCTTGAAGTTTGAGGTTTTTCTTTAATTCTGCCTTAAGGCCAAGGTCTTAGATAATGAAGGATTAAGTATAGGGTTAGATAAAATGAAGGGTGAGGCACAATTTGCCAGGCACATGACGTGCCGTCATCATTCAAACATTATTCACATTAGAAAGCAGCTCTGTACACAATATTATGAAAGCAACTCTGGTTTTCTACTCATTTGTTTCACTAGGCAATGGAGCTTTCCAGAAATAGTTGTTGATGACCATCCTTACTAGGTTATCTAGGCATTTCCAATAGGAAAAGTCCTCTCTATGACTATCCTTCAAAACGACGTAAAAACATCTGCTTTCCTGAAAACTACTATGTTTGCTAATCTGTAAAGTTGCATGTGAAGTTGCATTTCTTTGTTCTATTTTAACATGCTAGTATGCTACATGGATCTTCCCATCTTTTCTTATTATCACTTGATGAAGTTTAGACATATGACTTGTTTTCCTTATCGTTTTATCAGAAAATGGATCCGACTAAATGTTTTGAGACAGCCATCCATATAGATCGTGTCTGAGATCTCATCAAATTAATAATAACGACCGGATTCACGTAATGATGGTTAAGGCATAAACTAATCATTACTAAATTGTTCTTGTGTATTTGCAGGATTTGATTTCAATCCCGCGATCATTCTACCGTCGTTGGGGACAAGAAATACCGCGTGTTGTGACTATTGAAGACAAAAGCGGAAATCTGTTCAATGGGAATATAGTAATCCATGAGGATCGCCCATATTTTGCAACAGATACAAATGGTATCAGGGAGATGTATTTGTTGTCCACTGGTGCATTGGCAAAGTTTAAGTACCTTGGGGATTCTCGCTTCTACATGTCCATCCCTTTGGAAGGTTGATGAGTTTTGATATTTTGATTAGTACTTATTGACTGTGGTATGTTTTTATGTTTTGATCATTAATTAATACATTATTAAACTTTTTTTTTTATAAACAATTTTTAAACTTGCGTTAATTAATGTATATATTTTCTTGATCATATTGACTGTGGTGTTTTGGATCGTTAGTACATCATATTTACGTTTTCTATCTATTCAAAAAAATATTGGTGTATTTTGTTTATATCAGAAATTAAAAATCAATGGGGTAATAGTTGAAAAACAAAATTTGGTCGGTAGGATTTAGTTACAGGAAAACTTTTATAAAAAAAAAAATCAAAATTTGCGACCGAAATAGCGACCGAATATCGGTCACCGAATTCGGTTATCTGAGCATGCGACCAACTATACGGCGATCGAAATATATAATTTTGTGACCGAAATATCGGTCGCAAATTTACGACCAAAATACAAATTCGGTCGCTAAACATTTAGCCACCAGAGTTTCTGCTACCCCCTTAATTCGGTCGCTACACAATATAGCAATCGAACTAAATAGGTTTTTTTTGTAGTGTTCAATAGTGAATCATCCACCGGGCCGGGGTTTACCAATCGTGCCCCTGATTGTGAGCTAGATGATGCCATATCTATCACATGACATTAAAAAAAATGTTACAGTTATATAGATTATATAATAAAATCTATTGAGTTTTATAATTAAGGAAAATTATAGTATCAATTAAGCCCCAATAAATACTGACATTGATGATAAATTTAATTAAAGTATCTATTTAAAACAACAAGAGGCAATAAAAAAATACCAGTAATAACGAGTAGCAAATAATATCACACGAGGCATAAAAAAATAATAGCAATAACAATTTACACTAATAAATATTCATCAATTATTACTGTAGTAAAAAATAATTTACCTTATAAGAATTAAAATAAAGTCACATGCAATTTTAAATGAGCACCGCTACAAAAAAAAATTATACTATAAGTATAGGAAGTAACGATGACATTAATGATAAAGTATCTATTTAAAACAACAAGAGGCAAAATAGAAAAACCCGTAATAATGAGTAGCAAATAATATCACAAGAGGCATAAAAAAAATAATAGAAATAACAATTTACACCAATAAATATTCATCAATTATTACAGTAGTAAAAAAAAATTTTACCTTATAAGAATTAAAATAAAGTCACCTGCAATTTTAAAGGAACACCGCTAAAAAAAAATTATACTATAAGTATAGGGAGTAACGATGACATTAATGATAAAGTATCTATTTAAAACAACAAGAGACAATATAAAAATACCCGTAATAACGAGTAGCAAATTCACAGGAGGCATAAAAAAAATAATAGCAATAACAATTTACACCAATAAATATTCATCATTTATTACAGTAGTAAAAAAAATTTACCTTATAAGAATTAAAACACAGTCACATGCAATTTTAAAGGAACACCGCTACAAAAAAAAATTATACTATAAGTATAAGGAATAACGATGACATTAATGATAAAGTATCTATTTAAAACAACAACAGATAATAAAAAAATACCTTAATAATAAATAACAAATAATATCACAAGTAGTAAATAAAATTTCCTACTAAGGCCTATTTATAGAAGAGAAACTAAGTGGGGAGGGAGCTGCTC
This sequence comes from Sophora flavescens, assembly GCA_030762895.1. Classification (NCBI taxonomy): domain Eukaryota; kingdom Viridiplantae; phylum Streptophyta; class Magnoliopsida; order Fabales; family Fabaceae; genus Sophora; species Sophora flavescens. Next base: position 4,905,474 of record CM061062.1, read on the forward strand.
TTCGTATGGGGGGCTGCTTTTTGAAGGCATTCTGTTGGGGTGGGGTGGGGGTGGGGGGGACGACGTGTGTGCGTATTCTGTTGGTTCGAGGGGCTGCTACTTGAAGGGATGGCTTTTTGACCAAACTGGGTTCCTTTTAGAAACTATTTACCAGTTTAGGGTTATTCTGAAACTATTTACCAATGGAGGGTCCTTTTGGACACGTGGCATATTTTATTTTTTTTCACTCTGACGGGTCAAAGGCGTCAGTCAGACTAGTGCCTACACTTTTTTTTTTTAAAAAGACAAAACCTGCCCTGTAGTGCGCCACGTGGCACTGCAGGGGGTGCCCCCCCCCCTCCTCACATAATGCCTTCAAGAAGCAGCCCCCCATATGAAGAGCAGCTCCCTCCCCCCTTAGTTCCTCTTATATAAATAGGTCTTAGTAGGAAATTTTATTAACTACTTGTGATATTATTTGTTACTTGTTATTAAGGTATTTTTTTTATTATCTTTTGTTGTCTTAAATAGATATTTTATCATCAATGTCATCGTTACTCCCTATAACGCACACAACCTTCAAGTAGCAGCGCCCCCCCCCCCCCCCACACACACACACACAGAATGCCTTCAAGAAGCAGCCCCCCATACGAAGAGCAGCTCCCTCCCCCCTTAGTTCCTATTCTATAAATAGGCCTTAGTAGGAAATTTTATTTACTACTTGTGATATTATTTGTTACTTGTTATTAAGGTATTTTTTTTATTATCTGTTGTTATTTTAAATAGATACTTTATCATTAATGTCATTGTTATTCCCTATACTTATAGTATATTTTTTTTTGTAGCGATGTTCCTTTAAAATTGCATGTGACTGTGTTTTAATTCTTATAAGGTAAATTTTTTTTTTACTACTGTAATAAATGATTAATATTTATTGGTGTATATTGTTATTGCTATTATTTTTTTATGCCTCCTGTGATATTATTTGCTACTCGTTATTTGGGTTATTTTTATATTGCCTCTTGTTGTTTTAAATAGATACTTTATCATTAATGTCATCGTTACTCCCTATACTTATAGTATAATTTTTTTGTAGCGGTGTTCCTTTAAAATTGCAGGTGACTTTATTTTAATTCTTATAAGGTAATTTTTTTTACTACTGTAATAATTGAGAATATTTATTGGTGTAAATTGTTATTGCTATTATTTTTTTTATGCCTCCTGTGATATTATTTGCTACTCGTTATTACTGGTATTTTTTTTATTGCCTCTTGTTGTTTTAAATAGATACTTTAATTAAATTTATCATCAATGTCAGCATTTATGGGGCTTAATTGATACTATAATTTTCCTTAATTATACAACTCAATAGATTTTATTATATAATCTATATAACTGAAACATTTTTTTTAATGTCAGGTGATAGATATGGCATCAACTAGCTCACAATCAGGGGCACAATTGGTAAACCCCGGCCTGGTGGATGATTCACTATTGAACCTGCAAGAAAAGCATGTTTCCCAGCATGTATGGAATGGATCCCCCGATCGAGTTCTTAGAGCTCGACGTGGGCTGGCATTTAATCCTGTTGTTATGGATCTCCCAGAGTCTGTCAAAGCTAATATTCAAATAGCCAGTTTCTTGTGGGTAGCCCAAGTAAATATAACCCAGCTTGATCATAATTTGATTACTGCACTTGTTGAGCGATGGAGACCCGAGACACATACCTTTCACATGCCGTGGGGAGAATGCACCATCACACTGCAGGATGTTGCTATTCTCTGTGGACTACGCATTAACGGTCCCGCTGTTATTGGTGCAACTCATAAACATTGGAAGCAATATGTCGGTGAAATGCTAGGCAGAGTTCCTAGCGATTCTGACATGAAAGGATCAAGAATAAAGTTAAAGTGGCTGGAAGATAATTTTAGGCACTTCTCTCAATGGGAGGATAATCAATGGTGGAGGGTTGTATATACACGAGCGTATATACTCAGGTTGATAGGGAATCTATTGCTCCCGAATCACTCCGGTTCATATGTATCACCGAGATATCTTCCACTATTAGAGAATTTTGAAGTAACAGGTCAGTATAGCTGGGGTTCGGTTGTATTGGGTTACTTGTATCGAGAGTTGTGCAAGTCTACGAATTATGAAAAGAAGGAGATTTGCGGGTTCATGCCGTTGGTTCAAATATGGGCATGGGAAAGGATGCCTTCCATTGCTCCGCAGCTCGTGATTGGCCAACGAGATTTCGGTACACCATATGGTACACGGTAAGTAGCATGTAAAATTCATAATGCCCTCATTGTTTGTAGCATATACTTGATCTGATAATCCTTTTTTAAAACAATGATAGGTGGCGTTTACGGGTTACTTATAACAGGCAGATGCACCACCTGACGTATTATCGTGACCGATTTGACAAAATGAAGCATCGCGATGTAAGTATAAATTTTCAATTTAAATAAAAATTAGGAATGTTTTGTGATTGTTTTGTATTATTTATGTTGTTTCTATCTTATGAATGTAATTGCAATAATTTGTTCCATGTTGGTAGATAACCTGGTGTCCCTACGACGACATGATGATGCCAACACTACCCATGGTATGTCTAGAAGCCATGTACTTATGGAGGGTTGTTCTTCCTTTGATATGCTTCAACATTGTCGAGTGGGTTCAACCAGATCGTGTGATGCGTCAATTCGGCCTGCAGCAACATATACCCAATGAACCTGCCCAACCAGAAAATCGCCATGATCTGTCACTTAGGGGCAAACAATCTGAGAATTGGCCACCCATGTTGGATGATGACATTAGTTTCTGGAATGATAGACACATGAAGGTGATTTGTCATAATCAACCACAGATTGGTCTCCTAAATAAGCAATCAGAGTATATGCGGTGGTACTTGCGTAGGACACGACGATGGGTTGGCAGGGAATGTGCACTCAGAGGATATTCGGTAACGTTATGGTTTCCCAGCATATTGTTTTTTTGGTTGAATTATATTTTGATAAATTGTTGTTAATAGTTATTAACCTTACTGTAGGCTGATGGGATGGAGCGATTGTACTACTTAAGTACTCCCGAGGGTTAACCAGAGTTCACGTTTGGTGAACTTAATCAAGAGCTTACGGCTATTATGGCAGCATCGGACGAGGCGGATAGCATCACTATACCTACTGTCTCAGCTGTACCTCTCACAGGAGCCGTGGAACCGATTCCTGCGTTCGCACGTGTGCCAACAGCAATAGTGGACGGTCAGTCTCTTGGTAGGAGAAGACATTGTCTGGAACAACATAATTTCTACACACCGCCTATGCCGTCACGTGGAGAAGGATATTATTATGCGCCCACCCAGGGTCATGACTTTTCACAGGAACCCGCTCCCACATATTTTCATACTGACATGGCAGGACCATCGTCCATGCCTTCCCATTGCTCATCGTCCATGCATACTCATTCCCCTATGCATCCAAATTCACCCAATTTGTTCTTCACACCACCCGCATATCACCCGACTGCTAACACACCAGGAGCACCCAATCCCATGAAAAATACAAAACACCCCAATATACTCTCCTGGATACGTTGGTGTGGGTATTGACTTGAACGTCAACTTCTCCGCAGTTTTAGACTCTAGCTCAGCAAGTGAAAAGCCAATTCAAGTTGAGCCCAATGTCAGAAGAAATCCACGTCGTGAGGCTCGAGATAAACAACAATAGTGCATCTTGTCTCCCTTTCAGCATGATGGTGATCACGCTCAGTAGTCACCTTACAGTTGCATTGTAATTATGTAGAATATTATCTAATTGATATTTTGTACTTAACGGACATTTATACCAATTTTGTATTTAGTAGGGTAACTAGATATTTTGTTTCGTTATGTTTTGTTTCGTCTTGAAATTACAACCATTTATTATTATAACAAAACATACTAATTATATGCCGTAACATTTGACTATGGCAAACCAAAGCATTGGAAAGCATACTTAATAGGGTGTAATCTAAATATTTTCTTCCATACCAACTCCTCCACTTCTTGATCCTCCAGTTCGTTGAGGGCAGTGGCGCCGGTTATGACCCTGAGACCTACACAATCCACATCGTTGGGTCGGTTGTGACTCTACCCAGTCCATCTCATTACGAATGCGGGTTGACTTGGGTCTCCCTTTCGGGCGTAGCATCAACACATCCAGAACTAAGGTCCAAGGCTGTTGTATCTCGGGTATTTCTTCCTCATTTCCGATTGGAAACCATTAGGCAGCGTAAACATTAATGATACTGTGCCATTTGTAAACATCGTTGACATACTGATCATGGTCGAGCATCATGGCCGCACAAGCAGCAATGACATGTGACCATGGCAAATGATATGCTTGAAAGTTTCCACACTGACAATATTTAGTTTGTAAGTTAACCCTCCAATAGCGACCCCCTCTCTGGGTGACCGGATTGAAAGCCTCTTCGACCTCGAATCGTAGATTCTGGGTGTCATATCGGTGGACCTGATGCGTAGAAGCATCTTCTTGATGTTTCAAGAGCTTCTTCATTGCCTTGTCAGAATATCGGTGACCAGAACTAAGCTTGCCTCTTGCTTCCGCACCCCACTGAACAAAATACTCGACGATCCTACCATATGAACACTTAACCAAAGCGGTGATTGGTAGATTCCTAGCACCCTTTAAAATTTTATTCACGCATTCAGACAAATTGGTTGTCATGTGTCCAAATCGACGACCACCATCATCATAAGCCAGTGACCATTTCTCCTTCCTAATGCCATCAATCCACCTTTGTATTTCAGGAATGGTTTCACGGAATTTCTCAAGCTTCTGATCAAAGTTTTTCTTGAATGCTGTGTACCCTATACAAAAACGTTAACTTATTTAGGTCGCCATATTATTAAAGAAAACATAAATACAAAAATTATGTAATTTGAAAAAGACATACCTAGAGTCATCAGTTCCTCCTTCAACTTTTTATTCTTGAATCTCTGGTTGAAATTACTGGCAATATGTTGAATACAGTGTACATGATAAGCATTTGGAGGCTGCCAACCTAGGTGAGGATTCGAAACAGCCGATTTAATGCTTTGGTGCCGATCGGAGATCAGACATATACCAGTCTTATTGGTAACATGTTCCCGGATTAATCCCAAAAACCAAGACCACGCATCTAAAATTTCTCATTCCACAACAGCAAAAGCAAGCGGCAGTAAATGACTGTTTTCATCCTGTGATGTGGCAATCAACAGTGTGCCACGATACTTACCATACAGAAATGTGCCATCAACCTGTATTATTGGTTTGCAGTGATTAAATGCATCACAACATTGTCTAAACGTCCAGAAAACACGATGAAACGTGTGATATTGGTTGTTCACACGGTTGCCCACCACATATAGGTTGGTCTCGATCTTGTAAATTGAATCTGGGGAAAACAACTGCATATGTTGTAACCATCTAGGTAGCATGGCATATGATTCATCCCAATCTCCAAATACATTCACTATGGCCTTTTGTTTGGCTTTCCATGCTTTTCTGTAAGATATCTTATACCCGTAAGTACTTAGAATTCTTTCGCGTATCAAAGCGATAGTCACCGACGGCGCTTCTCGGACCATACCTAGGAAGTCGATTTAAATATAAAGTTAGATTACACTTGGAATTAACAATAAAATCAATTATCATACTAGTAATCATCGTACCTAGTATGCACGAGCATATGAAGTTAGAATCCAGCTTTGTGTGGTCTTGCGACAACATCCGATTCACACAATTATGTTGACCGCCCCACTTTGTAACCTCCCACTTTAGTGACTTTTTCGACAAGATAGCCCTCAGCCTCCATGGGCATCCTGTCAAATGATTTGAACACTGGATATAATACGTTACTTGGTTGATTTAGATTCAACAACTTTGAAATCCTGATGAACGTTCATGGAATAATGTTTAATAGCCATTTGAACCGCCTGTTTTAGTATCAAATCTCAAGCCAACATACAATTCCTGACCCACTTTCCACGATCCCGGAACATCTACGCCTTCAAATTCTATCTCCTGATCAGGATGGTCCCAGTTTATATAATTATAATGGGGGGATGAGTTGAAAAATGCACCATGTGATTGACCTATAAGTGAGTAAAAATGAATAAATTGCCAATTAGAGTAAAAATAATAATATTTACACAAATAAAAATTAATAATAATGATGTCGGAATAAAATTATTAATTGTTGGAGGAAACCAACCAGCTTGATGCGGAACAAAACCACCAGGAGCCATCGATGAAACCAGAGCTGCAACAATTCCAGGTGACGCCAATGCGGACAAAACTATGTTGGAACCCTGTTCAACCTCCTCCTCGGTGTCCGATGAACCTGATGTTGGTATATCATCTTCATCATCATCTTCATATGACTCATCCTCTATCTCGCTTGCCCAATCTTCATCTTCGTCATCTGCATTTGACCCAAGGTTTACCGGCACATTTCGCTGCTCGAAATTACTACCCAATGACGGCACAGGGAATATGGAAGTGCCCGCAACATTAACATCAACGTACAACTCAAGTGTCGACATCCAGGGATTTTGGATTAAACCATTCAGCATGTACTCCACAACTCGATCATCAGCAATTTCAACAAGAATATATTTCGCCGGGTTGCCATATATCATATATCTTGTCACAAATTTTGAAACCGATTGATTTGGTTGCAGCCTCTTCGAGTGAATCTTTGCCCTCAAACGCTCGTACCGGATGCAATGTTTTATTTGCACAATTTCTTGGTCTCCTTCAAATGTAATTCCTTCTGGTCCTTCGAAGACTCTCCCGTTCGAGTATACAAATACTGCAACTTGGCTCATGACGTCTGCCCTACAATAATATCAAATATATAAAAATAACCCATAAATTTACAAGTTCTAATAATAACAATATTAAAAATACACAACAACAAATACAAATAATGGTATTAATAATATTAACATCATATTTAATATTAAATATGTAAACTTAAAAATAACATTAATATAACACAATAATATCACTATTAATAATAATATTACAAAATAAAATTAATTACCAATTACTAATAATAAATACTGATACTAATAAAAGTAATGTTACTGTTATATTATAATAAAAAAATAAACTTAATAATTAAAAGAAAGTATCAAATAATATTACACGAGGCAATAAATTTTTAACAATTTACACTAATAAATATTCATCAATTATTACAGTAGTAAAAAAATTTACCTTATAAGAATTAAAATAAAGTCACATGCAATTTTAAATGAACACCGCTACATAAAAATTATACCATAAGTATAGGGAGTAATGATGATATTAATGATAAAGTATCTATTTAAAACAACAAGAGGCAATATAAAAAAACCCGTAATAACGAATAGCAAATAATATCACAGGAGGCATAAAAAAAATAATAGTAGTAACAATTTACACCAATAAATATTCATCATTTATTATAGTAGTAAAAAAAAATTTTACCTTATAAGAATTAAAACACAGTCACATGCAATTTTAAAGGAACACCGCTACAAAAAAAAATATATTATAAGTATAGGGAGTAACGATGACATTAATGATAAAATATCTATTTAAAACAACAACAGATAATACAAAAATACCTTAATAAAAAAAAGTGTAGGCGCCAGTCAGACTGGCGCCTTTGACCCGTCAGAGTGAAAAAAAATAAAATATGCCCTGTGTCTAAAAGGACCCCCCATTGGTAAATAATTTCAGAATAACCCTAAACTGGTAAATAATTTCTAAAAGAAACCCAGTTTGATCAAAAAGCCTATTGACATGGGTACTGTTACATGAAGGCGAAGAGTAAAATTTAGAAGAGATAAGTACTGTTACGTGAAGTAGCATGAATTTTAATGTTACATCTAATATTACTTTAACCTTCTATTAATTTATAGTGTTGTAATTTATTTTTGTAAATATTTTTTTTGCAATAAAGGCCCTGGAACCATTATGAGAGAAGAAGATATCTCAAGAACAAATATGCAATGAACCCAGAACGCATTCACCGAGTCCATCGCCTGCAAACTCTCCCACATCGGACCCGCTTCCATCGCCGTCGCCGCAGCCCCAATCTCGCTGGGATCCGCAAAGTCGTTGTCGTTGTCGATAGTGGGGCGGGTGAGCGAGACGGCGCCCAGTGGCGAGGGGGACGAGCTTGTCGGCGTGTGGTTGGGGAGCTTCTTGGGTCGCTCGCGGCGGCGATGTGGGCGAGATGAGGAGGGGTTGTTGATGATCTCGACTTTGCCGCCTGGTGGTGGTGCTGGTGGCGTTAGGGGCTGTGGTGTTGGTTGTGTTGGTCGTCCATGGTCTCTGTTGTGCCTTACATATTATCAGCTTATATTGCGATAATACTCTTTGTACACTATAATTTTTATTCAATCGTTGAACTGTAAGATCATTTATTTTAATTTTTGAAAAACTTGAATATCAATGGAAACATAATCAATAACTATTATGTTTGATGGCAACCATGGAGGTTTCAGGGTTTGCGCCCTTTCTTACGAAAATGAAAGTGACATTCAATGGAAAGTAGTAGAGGACTAGAGAACTCAGAATACAGCTCAGAAAAGAAAAAATGAGGAGGACCAAAAAAAAATTATTCTTGTCCAGTTTTAAGAAAATATTGGGCCAATCTCATAAAAATTGCATGAACCGGAACATTAGGTTATTCGTAAGTAATCACAACCATCCATTTATTTAAATAATATATTTAATGGTTGATGTTACTCTCTTACGAGTGAGAGATTTAGTTGCTCTCTCATCTTAAAAGTCACTTAATTTCAAGAGAAGAGCTACTATTTTTTTTAAATGCTAAACAACTTTATTAAAAAAAATAGAAAAACAAGCACAAGGAGTGCCAGAAAATTAAACACAACCAAAACAAACCAAAAGAAACAGCCAAGTGCCAAAATGGCTCTAATACGAAACCAAGGTCACAACCAAAAAAACTACCAGAAACCAAAAAGTTAATGACCCTGCACAAATAACTCAAGCAGAGACAACCAATAAGCGCAGGGAGGTGGGTAGCTCAAGTGGTAAGAGCTAAAGATTTAATGTGTTAAAGGTGTTGGAGGTCCAATATTTAAATCTTGGCAAAGAAGAAAAAAAATTAACAACTAACATACTAATATTTGCCTAAAAAAATAAGAAGAACCAAACCAGAAAGCTATTGAGGACCATGTACGTCATGATTAATTGCTTTTCCTCATAAGAATAAGGTGACGTTTGGAGGAGCTTATTTAAGCTCCTTTTGATTTATCTGATGTCATTAGCTCTTATACAATATGTTTGGCAGAGCTTATAAAAATAACTTATGCCATCCCATAAGGATTTTTGACTTATTTTCATAAGTCAATGGGAGAAGCTTATGGAATTATCATAAGAGCTTATGCACTAAACACCCTCTCCGTGTTTTTCACTATTCGAATCCTCTCATGCCCCTTTCTTTCTTTTTCTTTCTTTAAGCGCTTATGGCATAAGCTCTCATGCGATAAGATCTTATGTGATAAGCTTTTAATTAAGTTGTTTACCCAAACGCATCCTAAAAGGCCTCGCCCAAGCCTTTCCTCTTAAGCTTAATTGCTTCCATTTTATATTATTTTATTTAGGAGAATACTAACAAATACCTTCTGGGTATTGTTTAAGGAATCAATAAATAAAAATTTGTATGAAAAATGATATATTTAACATTTTAAAAAGTGTTACACTTCGTATTTCAATACAAACTTTCCATTTGTGAGTTCCTTAACCAATACCTTTAGGACACTTGTTAGCGAGACTCTTTTATTTATTATGAATTATTAGATTTTGAGTCTAACTCAATCCCAAAAGCTAGCTCATAGGATGAAAGATTGCCCACTAATTATAAACTCTTATTAGATACTATCTCTAGTCAATGTGAGACTTGGGTTTTTCCCAATACACCCCCTCACGACCAACACAAATGGGCTTGGTGTGTGGATAATATGGTTGGTGTCCCAACAATGGATCTTGAATAACTCTTATACCATATTAAATTTTGAGCCTAACTCAATCCCAAAATCTAGCTCACAGGATGAAGATTGCCCATTAATTATAAACTCTTATTAGATACTATCCCGTGGGACTTAGTTTTTCCCGATATGAACGTTTGCCTACCGATCTTTATTAACCCAATGTTTGTTATCGGAAAATTAAGCAACTAAATTTATTTGCATAAAGTATTGGGCGAAGACTAGCATGAGGTAGTTGGTTAAGTGCCTCACGGATGAGTCAGAAAACTTACCTTTGATAGTAGGTTACACACAGAATTTACAGGTAACAAAATTTTCTAAAATGTTCTAGGAATGGAACCCGCAACATCATACTAACAAGGACATACGAATGACCAGCGGATGGTTCGGTTTGATTTCGGTTAAATTATAATGGATAAGTCAAGTATAAACCACTAATTCCTTTATGATCCATTATATATATATATAAAAAATCATTTATGATCCATTTAATAAAAATCATCCAACTCATCTAATTTTTTTTTGTGGATGACCGGGTTGTGAGAGTGCCGGTGGCAACAATGGCGGGTGGAGTTCGGTTGGTCCAATGGGATAAAAAAAACTAAATGGATATAATTAAAATAAACTATTTTTAATTTGGTTGGTCTAATGGGTCGAATTTTTTTTTATGAATTATTAACTACCATTGATAAAAATGACTCAACTCGATCCAATTTATTTAACCCTTTTTGATAAATGGATGGATTAGTTTGGATTTAGGTATGGATGGGTTGAATGTATCATGATTAAATGGATTGTATTGTCAACTATAGGTACTACATTTGAAGGAAAGAAAGTGGGAGAGGGAGAAAGAGAGAGAAAGGCATCCGGGAACATACTTTTGGCGAGAAAGCTAGTATCTCCGATAACTAAGGGTCCATTTGGTTTAGATTCTGATAGAATTGATTTTAAAAGAATTGATTTTAGAAGAATTGATTTTAAAAAGTGGAGTTTGAAAAAATTGATTTGTGTTTGGTAATAACATTTTAAAAGAGAGTTTATAAGAATTGATTTTATTTGGATGATAAAGTAAAATCACTTTTGAGGTGTAAATATGTAGAATTTTGTGGGTCCTACATCTAGAATCAATTATTTTCAACGGAAAAGCTAGAAATTTTTGCTTCCACAAAACTCAATTTAGACCGACCAGAAATCAATTATTTCCATCTGAGTTTCGTATAACGCATGAACAGTCCAATAACGTTTCAATTCTCTGGGACAGGAAAAAGTGCCGTTTGCGTTAGGAAAAATCCTAACCAAACGGGCACCAACATGCTAGTGTTAGGATTTGTTAATGCATTATCTTTTAATTATAGTTAACTATTACTTAGCTTAGTAAGCCATTATCTTTAAAAGAAAATATGGCAAAAGCATTAAAAAATTCAAAGAAGGAAAATGGGAACCAATGCGCAGCCTGACTTAAGATGGTATAAATTGATGACATTTTTTTCTTATTTGAAGTTAAACAGATAGCAACGTGTGAGGTCATCCCTAATCTCCACTCGGGTTAAAAAAGACTCGTTTCCCAAGAAAACCGGGTCTCTGCTACCCGATACTGAACATGGTTTCTTTGGGAAGTTTTCACATCTATATCTAGAAAAAAAACTTGCATCAGTTTGTGCCCTCCATCAAATCCCAAATTTCCTCTACACTCCTTGACGCTGAGTCGATTGGTTCTTTCAAATCATCACATAATGAGAGGGGGATCGGTTCAAATCATCCATGGAAAGTGAAGCCTTGGTTGAACTCGTCGTGCCGGTGTTGCTCTGTCTTCTTCTCCCAAACTAATCCGGCGACAACGCAAGGGACACCACAGAGACCATGCTAGCCATTACCAAAGTATTGTCACCAATATTTACCATGCTTGATTTTGTGAAAGCAATCTAGCGATAAAATGGAAGGATAACATTATTGGCAGCATGGAAAACGGAAACATAATTTTTAACTGCCAATGTATTTATTTTCTTTAGTCGGTTGGTGAATTATTGGATGAATAACAATGGGCATATATGGCATACGTATGAAATATGAATAGAGAGAAGTAAATTCATCTATCCAACCATTCATAAAGTACTCAAACCCAATGAGATATGAGCAAATTCTAAGCCAAATCGTGGTCCCTAATCTATTAGCAAATAGAGAATGAGTATATAAACCAACAATAAAGATGATACTCATGCACCATGACATTTCAATATTTCATGCAGTAGCAGTAGTAGCTCTTCATGTATACTTCACTAGTGAAAAATATGCTTTTAACGACTGGTTGTAACAGCGGTTAGATTGAAACCGATGTTACAAAAGAGGCGGTGACAGTATTGTAAATAATTAACTCATTTAAAATACTTGTAATGGCGGTTATATTTTAACCGATGTTACAAGTGACTTGTAACAGCGGTTTAGAGACAACCGACGTTACAAGTGGGAAATCATTAAAATATTATGTTGGTAGGAAGACTAATAACAACGCTTGATACACAACCGAAGTTACAAGTGGCATATAACAGCACTTGTTAAAGCAACCGATGTTACATGTCTTTGTAACTTTAAACATTCACAAACAACTCATAGTTCACTCCTGCGCCCTAACCCTTCAGCTTTGTTGCTCCCTTTTATTCCCTCTGTGCTGCAAAGTCACCGTCGCCTCTGCCACCGTCCTCTTCTCTCTCTCAAACTTGAGGTACGTAATGCCTTAACCATTTTTGTATTCCCTCTTTCTCGTATTTCCCATTTCTCCCATTTCCCTCAAACTTTTTTTTTGGTTTTGCAAAAACTATAGAGGCGGTGATTGTAGTTCCCTCATTTAACACAACCGAGGCTATCAAGCTCTTTTGGTTCCCTCATTTCTGTCACAGCTCCGGTAAGCACCTCTCCTTCGTTTGGTTCCCTCGTTATTCCTCTGTTTGATGCCATTCAGTTTCTTGAGATGTTTGATGAACTCTAACTCACTTTGTATCTAAACCTAATATTGAGTTCTGACTGAATGAAAACTAAACCTAATTTCTTGTTTTGGGTGGAAATACTGATATGGACAAACTGGTTTGCATCAGCTCTGCTTGTTTGTTCCTTTGCTTTGGTATGCTCGTTTCCACTATATAAATGCCATTGTTTACACTGAGTTGTTGTTGTTGTGGCTAAGTTTGTTGTGCCATTGTTTACACTGTAAGTGTGACTGTGTTTGCGGTAATGGCTGATTCACGGGGCGGTGCTTGTAGTCCCTCGTCGACTGGTATGCATCCTTCACAGGGCGGTGCAGCTAGCACCTCTTCCAAAAAGAAGGGTATGCACCACCATGAAAAATTGACCACTCGCCTTCCTAATAATATGAAGTGGCATATTGAGTTTGATATTTATGGGGAGGCTATTGGTCCGCGTGGTAAGGATTTTTCTAATTTCTTGGTTGTGCAAGCTAGAAGACATGCTAGCATATTGATTGAGGAATGGGCTAAAGTACCGGAGAACATGAAAAATCAGATTTGGGAGTCACTCACGGTAAAGTAACTTTTAACCTCTTCGTTTGTATCTATTGTATTTAAGCATATTATCATACAAGTTCCTCTATTGTAATGTAGGTCCATTTTGATTTGCCGAGTACTGCAGAGATAAATAAGAAAGTTCTTTCACATGCCGCTAAGCTTTGGACGGGGTTTAATTCAGACCTGGCTAGAAAGTACATCTTTGGAGAGAAGGTCGACAAGTGTCCTACAGAGGATTAACCTTACCTTGATCGAGATACGTGGGACCAGTTTGTGGTTATCCGACGCTCGCCTGCCAATATGGTTAGTTGAAGTTAATTGTTTTTATGATAGGGCAACCTAAAGTTTTTTTATTTAACTGAATTGATTACATGTTATTTGTAACAGGTGAAAAGGGAAAAGGCGCAAGAGATCCAGAAAAAAAAAATGTCCACAAACACACGATGTCTTGCGGTGGTTATAAACGGGTTCGGCAAAATATGATGGAAGCCAAGTTGAAGAAGAGGCAGGAAGAAGCAGGAGATGAGGAGGCAGTTATTGATCCTCTGTTCCCGAAAATTTTATAAGTAATTAATATTTAATTCTACATGTACATTGTAACAGACTTTAAAGTATCTTACTTTTTTTTTTTTTGATTTTCATCTTTGTAGGCTTTGCTGAAGGAACAAAGCTCGCAAGGATCGTTCGTTCCACAAGGTCGTCGGGATATCCTGGCCGTTGCCCTAGACAAAGACGACCACCTTGGCCGAGTATTTGGTGTTGGAGGGTAGATGGGTATTCGACAATTCCATAGACCACGTTCACATGAGTGAACCATGGGCGAACGGGAGTGGCTACTCGCAGAGAAGATTAGAGAGGATGTTATCCAGTCGCTTTTAAAGGACCCAGGGGCTCTGCGGACTCTTATATCATCTATACAATCCGAAGGAAGTCCAACTGTCCAACCTTCACATGTGAGTACAAAAGGGAGCTGTCCAGCTCAACATGTGTTGGTTGATGATGATGAGGAGATGGACGATGATGAGCTGGTGGTGGAGCCGAAGGTATTCGTATTCATTCAATTAATTATGTCTTTCTCTATTTACAATTGAAATGACTTGACAATATTCACTAATGTTTTATCTTTGTTAATTGTTTAGGATAATAACAAAGTCGGTGATCCATTGAGTCCGTCGCAACAAAGGGGGAAGTCTCCTGCACCCCATGTATTAATAATCATTCAATTTTTATATTGTTTACGATAATATTTACCCTTTATTCATAATGCTTTATATTGTTTGTTTAGGACCACACAGCTCCATCAAATCCGAGAAACAGTATCTCGCTGATAGCTCGTCTGGCTGCATGGGCAGCATCGTACCAACACGACGTCTTTACAATTCCTTTGGAACATGACGACATTGTAACTGACTTGTTTCTTGGTTTTTTCATGCCGATGGGGGATGCGGGTGACTTACCCATGATCGAGTATGGTTAGCCAATCCGGTTATCAGTATTTGGTGCACGTACGTACTTATATTTTAATATAATTTATTTATTTCAATATATTACGTAATTAACATTGACTAACTATTTCATTTCTTAGGTATCTGCATCGCCCTGCTATGGCAAGGGGCATCCTGCCTAGTTATGGATTCTTAGACCCCACCGTCATTCAGGGTTATTTTTGCATAATTGGCGACGCCATGACCAGATACTTGCAATCCGTAGTATCTCTTAGCCACTCTGAGGTATATATGGCACCACTTCTCAGGAACAACCATTGGCAGTTGTTCCTACTTTGTCCAGCACAGCATACAGTCGTATTTCTTTACTCGTTACACTATCAGTTGGACCCTGAAGTGAAACAATATATTGATAGGTACATAAAATCTTATTTAATTTGTAACTTTTTATTTATTTTATTAAACATGCATGAACAAAAGTTTGACAATATTCATATTTTTTATCATATAGTGCAATGATTGCGTGTAGCATTGCTTGCGCAAATGGTAAAAGTAGGAGTGTAAAGGCAAAAAATAAGCCTACATGGATAATCCCAAAGGTAAGTAGTTTAATAAATAGTAATTATTATTATTATTATTATTATTATTATTATTATTATTATTATTATTACAATCATGCATTATTTTTACTTGTAATTATTTGATCAATTTCATATTGATGTGTAGTCTCGTAGACAACTCGATAGTTGGGAGTGTGGTTACTATGTCATGAGACATATGCTAGACATTGTCTCCCATGATATTAAAGATAAATGGATGCAGGTAATAAATAGCTATATATATATATATATATATATATATATATATATATATATTCATTTTTTTATATATATATATATATATATATATGTGTATTTTGTTAATTAATTATATTCTGTTTTTTGACTTAATTTAATTAATGCTTGCATTAATTTGAAGTTGTAGGCTTTCGACAATGAAGATAGCTTGACTATTAAGGAATTCACAAGCTTGAGGTTGCATCATTCTTTTTTGAGTATGCTAAAGAGAAACAAGTAGACTTAGATCATAGGGCTGTAATGTTTTAGTTATATACTTAGAACATTATTAGATTGTGTATATCATGACTTAATTAATTAGTTAGCTTAGCCAATTTTGGTAAAGTATATATGATGTAAGATATTCATATATACAAAGCAATATAGCTTGATTCTGCCATTTGAATGAATTTCTGGTGTTTTTGTGTATATTTGAAAGCAGGTGCCATGTAAGTTAACTGAAAGCAAACCAAATTTAAAACCGACGTTACAAGTCACATATAACAGCAGTTACTCTAGACAACCGCTATTACAAGTTAACTAGTAACG
Source organism: Sophora flavescens (assembly GCA_030762895.1). NCBI lineage: Eukaryota > Viridiplantae > Streptophyta > Magnoliopsida > Fabales > Fabaceae > Sophora > Sophora flavescens. The sequence goes on from CM061062.1 coordinate 4,921,849, forward strand.
GCGGTTATAAAACCAACCGTTGTTACAAGTTACTTCATTCATTGCTTTGATATTCAATCTGACACCTGTAAAGGTGGTCTTCCCAACAACCGCTGTTACAGATTTACTTGTAACAGCGGTTGTATAACCGACGTTACAAGTTTAACTTGTAACATCGGTTGAATTAACGTCACCTCCATATCCGACGTTAAAAGTCACTTTTAACCACGGTTAAAAGTGCTTCCTCCGCTACCCGATACTGAACATGGTTTCCTTGGGGCGTTTTCACAGTTATATCTAGTAAAAAACTTGCATCAGTTCGTGCCCTCCATCAAATCCCTAATTTCCTCTACACTCCTTGACGCAGAATCGATTGGTTCTTTCAAATCACCACATAATAAGAGCGGGATCGGTTCAAATCATCCATGGAAAGCGAAGCCTTGGTCGAACTCGTCGTGTCGGTGTTGCTCTGTCTTCTTCTCCCAAACCAATCTGGGCAAAGAACGACAAGGGACACCAAGAGACCATAACGAGAGGGTAAGAGGGAATGTTAAGCTAGGGACTATTTAGCAATTCCAGAAAAAAACTATAGAATCATTCTCAAGTTACTATTTTTTTGGGGCAATTGATCTACACCATCTATTAATTTATTAATAAATCTAGTGGTAATAAATGGTGCTTCATGGGTGAAACACTTGATTCACTACTTCATGCTAGCCATTACCAAAGTATTGTCACCGATATTTACCATGCTTGATTTTGTGAAAGCAATCTAGCGATAAAATGGCAGGATATATAACATTAATGACAGCATGGAAAGCGGAAACATAATTTTTAACTGCCAATGTATTTATTTTCTTTAGTCGGTTGGTGAATTATTGGATGAATAACAATGGGCATATATGGCATACATATGAAATATGAGTAGAGAGAAGTAAATTCATCTATCCAACCATTCATAAAGTACTCAAATCCAATGAGATATGTGCAAATTCTAAGCCAAATCGTGGTCCCTAATCTTTAGCAAATAGAGAATGAGTATATTAACAAACAATAAAGATGATACTCATCCACCATGACATTTAAATATTTCATGCAATAGCAGTAGTAGCTCTTCATGTATACTTGTTTAATATATATAAGAGCGTGATATTTAATCATAGCCAGATAGGTGATGTCATGTGGACCATTAGTAACCGTTTTGTGTTTTTGCAAATATGTATGTGGCCCCTTAATGCGTAGGATGTGAGGTGAATTAAGGGAGCTAATAGGAGACAAAATTGGAGGAATAATGGAATGTCATGAGGTAAGGATGATGAAAAGAAAAGGACGAAGTAGATGAGGAAGGAGGGGCCAGGTCATCACGTGAAGAAAATTAAGGTTCATCATCAAGAGGTGAGAGTGTTAGGTGAGGGTTGTACTATGGATAAAGAAGGCTAACTAGAGTAGAAGGCATAAAATAAAATATATATTAAAATGAGATGTAGAAAAAAGAAAGCCCAACTCAAGGAAAATGACATGTCTACATATAGTCACAAAAATTTTCTCTGCTGGTGGTGTCTAGGAGAATGAAACCTCTCAAGATTTACGTTATTATCTTACCTACCTCAGAGGCGTGATAATTGAAACTTGAAATTACACAAACTTCTTCTATGGAGGTGAATCTAGTTTTCAAAATAATGCTAGTATTAAATATAATTAATTCAAAAATCATAGAAGGCCAGCGTAACTTTTGGTAAATAGAAAGATGATGGGTTTTATTCCAAAATTAAGAAGTGAAGATTGCTAACATTAGGGGTGTTCATCAACCGATCCAAACCGATCCAAACCGCAAAAACCGAATCGAAAAACCGAAAACCGAACAAACCGAAAACCGAAAAAACAACAATTTTTTATTGGATTGGATCGGATTTTGGATCTTATAGTGAAATCCAATCCAATCCAATCCAAACCGATCTATTATATACATATACTATTATTTTTGAAATTATAGTATTACTCATTCTTAAACATTATTCTTCATACTTTTATGTCCCTCATTCTCTTTAATATTTTTGTTAGAATGACATATATAAGACTATTTAGAATAAATATTAATGTCTTAAAGTTATATTTTACTAAAAGTTTTGATGCATAACATATATATATATATCTGATTGAGTAATCATGAAAAATAGGAAAACAATTAAGTAAATTTGAAAAATAATTAGCTACAATTTATTTGTAGCCCATTCAAGAAAAAAATAGGATAAGTGTGAGTAGATATAGAGAATTAATATAAAAGAACGTGTTAAAAAATATCAATAATTTTTTTCTTCTTAAACTCCCAAATTAAAACAAAGATTATCTTTTATTCACTGTTAAATAAGTAGAAATGACACTTGACATTAGAAAAAAAAATAAAGTATGACAAAAACCGAATTATTCAATCCAATCCAAACCGCATTTGATTGGATTGGATCGGATCGGATTTTTTTAAGGAAGCAAATCGATCCAATCCAAACCGCACGATGTTTTCATCATTGGATCGGATGGCTTTTTAGTTCAAAACCGATCCAATCCAATCCGCGAACACCCCTGGCTAACATCTCCCTTTTGAAATAGAGGGGAGAGGAAGGTAGTGTTATAGTATTCTTTTTTCTTTAAAAAAATGTTGCAAAAAAAAATTATCTTCTAGGTCTCTTTTTTATTAATTTGGCCTCTTTAAAAATTAGATTTTGTCCCCGCCACAATATTTATACTATTTGAGCTCTTTTTTAGTTGATGTCAGTGTTAACTTCCCCTCTTTGAATATATAATTTAGAAGGCATTCTCATTATTATTTATCATTATTATTTATACAATATAAATAGGACAACATTTGTACAATATACTCATATTTATTAATATCTCTACAACATTTCAAAATACACAATATCTTGATACTCTCCCATTTTAATACGCGTCTACAAATGTCTCGTATGTTGTCCATAGTTATTATAAAAATAAAAAAAGGTTTCCTTTACAAACTTACTTCTGACCAAAGTTTACAAAGAATTTTAACGTGTTCTAATGGTGATCAAATTGAGCAAGCTAGTATTGAATCAGAATCAAGTAATGTTTCAACCACCCCAGGTACAAATTTATGCTATGTATTAATATGGCTGCCATAACAAACAACTTTTAAAAAACTTAGTTCAAAACCCAAGGAATGAATTAAACACATTAACCAAACATCGTCATTCATAATCAATGAGTGTGTATTTGGTTTCACGTTGGAAACCTCCAGAATTGATTATGCCATGCATCTGTCAAACGTGATTTTAGTAAAAAATGATATGTTTGGTTACTTGCAAATAAAATTGATTTTACCTCCAGAAGCGATTGTAACTAGAAGCTACAAAAGTAGCTTTTGAGTTGAGTTGAAAATTTTACACTAAGTTTTACATCAAATTTACTTTCAAAATAAAAACATTCAAACATAAATCACTTCACTTTAAACTCAATTCTAACCGAATCAATTTTAAAAAATCAATTACATTCGAAATCACTTTTATCAAATGCTTGTGAACACCTAATTTTGTCCGGGTATTTTCCTTTTTAATTAATATTTGAAAAAAATAAAATAAGAAAATGCATAAAAATTCTCTAAAAATTGGTTATGTTATTGGCCCAATTTGTTTCTGTTACAAATTGTTTTGAGTCCAAAACCAAGTGAAGAAATGTTTAAATAAATAAAAAAACAAAACAAAAAACAAAACAAAAAATAGAAAAAAAGCAAGATTTCTACTGATAATTAAAAAAATTGAAAAAAATCTTTTGGAAAACATGTTTTCTTCACTGACTCGCTCAAGTGTAGCTCTCACAAGGCTCAAGGCTATTAGCCTCTATTTTTGGGCAATTTCCAGAACTTGGAAAAGCACTTTTGCCTAGACCAGTGAAATGAAACACAAAAGTGGAGTTTGGAAAAAGATTGAAACATATTTTGATCACTGCAACACTCCACTAGTGGAGTCCCTTTCCATCATAGCTGGCATAATCAGAATTGTTTTGTCATCTTCTCCTCCAAATGGTGCATAAATTCAGCAAACATAGCAGAAACAAGGGGGGAGGAAAACAACAAAAAAACCCATCTCTTCCTGGCGTGACACCCCCCTCCCTCTCTGATTTTTTCTTTCTTTTTTTCCTTCTCTTTCTCTTTTCTTCTTCCTCTCCTCTCACGTTCCAGGCACTTTTTTTCTTTCTTCTTCTTTCATCTTCCTCCTCCCATTTCTCTTCTTCACCATAAATCCATCTCCTTCAACCCTTCTTCCTCCTTCACCATAAACCCATCACCTTCATCTTTCTCCTCTCATCCTTCATCTTCTTCAACAACCCAACAACAACAAAAAAAAGAGAACCAGCCACACACACACACTCACCTTCATCCTTAACTCCATCTTCCTCCTACCATTTCTCTTCTTCAACCCAAAGAAGAATAAAAAAAAAAAGAAGAAAAATCCACATACACTCACACAACTCAGATCCGGTTCTGGTTCGTGCTCCACCACTGCGAGCCATACGCGAACCGCTGCTTCTCCTCCATCCTCCGTGCCGCCATCGCGTCTGGACTGGACCAGCTCCATCCGGTCGTTCCTTCACCGCGCCGGACGCCATAACCGCCGCGCCTGACCCGGCCACTCCAGATCCGGCCAGAACCACGATCTGCCCGAGCCACGCCGTCCACCATCGGGCAAGACCAGTCGTAGAGCCGCCTCGCCTCCGCCCAGCACCGTCTTTCGACGTCACTATTCCTCCGGATCTGCTTCCTTCCTCCGCCGCGCACCACCGGGACAGTCGTGACAGCATCCCCACGCAGATCCGCGCGGCTTGCCGGCAGTTACGCCGTCGCCGGCCTTCGTCCCCACCCAGCACGCAACCGCCGCGACCGCCGGCCCTTTCCGCACCCGCTCTCTCTGCCAGTAACCCCGCCGCGAGTTACGGATCCGGCGCCGCCCCTTCCGCCTCAACCACGAGCTTCGACAGTGCTTGCCGTGACGACCACCTGGTTCTTCTCTTCACCCTCACACGTACAGGTGAAAGAAGATGGCCTTGGTTCTTTTTTTGTCATCTATCCTGACTTCTTAGTTGTTTATCTCTGTTCTATTGATTATTGTTTATGCAGAATTGGTTTGAATGGGTCATTAGGGTCATGGGTAAGCTATTGGGCCAGGCTAAATGGGTTTCATCTAACTAAATGTTTTTTGTCGTATTGTAATACCCCTTTTTATCCATTTTTATAAACAGATGACTAAAATAGAATAATTATTGAATTATTTTGGGGATTGTTTTGTGATAGGTTTCACACTCAATTCCTTAGATGCGAGATAGTTCTGTGGACATATTTGCCATGTTCTACCTTGTTTAGGAGTTTTTGACATAAAAATAAAAAATAAATAAAAAACGAAAATACATAAAAAACTTTTAAAAAAATATAAAATCAAAAAACATTTTTTTCATAAAATTAAAATCAACCGACCAATCAAATATTTTTTAAAAGAACTACGTGGCTTTGAGTTTCCCATCGCACCCGGGAATACATAGGAGCAAGATAAATCATCTTGTCGGGCCAAAACTAAATTTTCCCTTTTTTGTATCTCCTTTTTATGTTAAAATAATTAGTCAAAAAATGAAAATTTTCTATTTTTAGGGATGCTCTATGGACACGGTGCCATGTTCAGTCCCTTAGACTTGAGGTTGCCCTGTGGACTCATGTGCCACGTTCAACCTCATTTAATTAATTTTCCTTTTTTTGCATCCCCTTTTTATGTTAAAATAATTAATCAAAAAGTTAAACTTTTCCTTTTTAGGGATGCTCTATGGACACGGTGCCATGTTCAGTCCCTTAGATTTGAGGTTGCCCTGTGGACTCATGTGTCATGTTCAACCTCATTTAATTTTTATAAACAATAAGTTTAAAAATATAAAAACTAATAAAAATCTAAAATATTTAAAATTAAAAATAATTCTTTCTTGTAAATAATTTTCGGGGTAAAATAAATATTTAAAAGGTTATTAAAATGTTTTTTTTTTGCACAATTAACTTGAGGTACCGTTTTTTAAACGGGCGATGTGGGGTGCTAATACCTTCCCTACTCGTAACCGACTCCCGGACTCATATCTCTCTTTTTTAAAAGACCAGTTTACCTTTAAATAATTGGGTTTTTCTAAGATTTTCCCAATAAAAATCTTAGTGGCGACTCCCCTGTTTTTTTTATCCCTTTTCGCGGCTCCCGGACGGGACGGTCGCGACAGCTGGCGACTCCACTGGGGACTTTAAAGAGTCAGGCCTATCATAGTTGGTTGTGCAACTTTTTTTAATAACTTTGAAAATATTAGTTTTACCCCTCTTTGTTTTATTTGTTTTGTAAATTTTTATATGCTTTAATATATGCCTGTGTATATTCTTGCAACCATAGGGTAGAGAATTATTATGTTGTTGGCTGTTCTTTTTTGCGTGTGTGATGTAGTTTTCATTTTAGTAAGTTTGGAGCAGGTTTGTATGCTCCCAGCACACACATCACTTACACTTATTTCACACTTTTAGCTCTATACCCGAGCTTGTGGAAGCTTAAGGATTAGGCGGTGTGTCGACATTGTCATTGAAGAGGTCTTGTACCCCCCTGATATTTGTTGATTCACCACTTAGGTTGTACCCGATATCATGGGATGGTCATATTGAGAGGGTTTATCCCTACTTGTGGCTAGACTCACGAGTCGGATCCTTATCTTTCGGGATAGGGGCAATCTAAGGACCATGAATTTTAGAAGTCTAGACCCTACCCAATTTTCACTGATAAAACAAACTTAGGGGCCAGCCTATTAAAGTCAGGACTTTAGGTGTGTCAACCCTAAATCTTAGGACACAAAGGGAGCATTTTTTTTTTCTTTACCTATCTTCATGTCTTTTATTTTATTTTTTGTCAAAAAAAATCCACATTTTTATTATTTTTTTTTTCTAAAAGAAAAAATTGATTTATACGAGTCCTTTGTTTTTTTTACAAAAAAAAATAAAAAATTCTTCATATTTTGTAACTCATGCATTTCTGTAAATAAAAAAATGGGCTTGTGTATATATATATTAGCTCATCCATTTTTTTGTAACTCATTCATATTTTTTAGAAGAATAAAAAAGGATGATCCATGCATCTCATGCATTAATTAATTTTTTGAGTCAATAGGAAGAAATAAAAACAAAATCATTTTTCATGCATTGCATGCATCAATTACTTTCTATGCCAACCACACGAAGAAAAATTGAAAGAAAAAATCATGTCATGCATATGGTGAAAAAATAAAAAAAAAATAAAAAACTCAATCTCCTTCATGCATCTTATGCATCAATTTCATTAACCTCTTGGATAAAAAAAGAAATAAAAAATAAAAATTCATTCATCTCATTTTTTTATGCATCTCTCAACAAAATTTGATAAAGAATAAACCATTACATACATTTCATACCTCTTTGGGTCAATATAAAAACAACCCATTCATCTCATACATTAAAAAAAAATGCATGCATTGCCATTGTTATAAAAAAAAAACTCTTTTTCATACAATTCTCTAGTTAAAAAATAATAATAATAACATAAAGAATTCATTTCATGCATCTCACGCATTAGTACTTGGCTAAAAAAAAAACTTTTTTTATGCATCTCATATACTCATTTCTTTTTAAGTTGAACATTTATTAAAAATAATTCATTCCATGCATTTCATGCATTGTGCTCATTTCCTGGAGAAAAGTAAACCACTGCACTTCCAATAAAAAAGAATGTCAACTAAACCTTGGATCATGAGGTGGAACTGGAGACAATATTTGCTCAAGTGGCCGAAAAATGTAGGCACAACCTTTTGCCTAATCATGGATGTTTGGATGTCAATGTGAAGGATTTTATATAGTCCTACTGGAGTCAGGTAGCACATATTCACGCTCTTATGAAGTGATCTTTGGAAAATCATGCAAAATCGGGATAATAAGGCCCTGACCGAGGAAGAAAGAAATCATGATAAGGACAGTCCCAATCAACTATGGAGAGTTCAAGATGAAGGCTATGCTAACATCATCAGAGATTCAATCCTAGTGATTGAAAAGAGCCAATAGTTTGTGATCCCCATCTTGAGAATTTCTAAGCAACCAAGCCTAGATTTGTTTATCAGGGATTTACCATGACACAATGGTTATGGTGTATTCTATCATGAGATAATTGAACCATGTTCACTTTCTTGAAGCATTAATGTAATGGATTTGCATGCGTACCTTGTCTCATCCTTTCTTTATATCTTCATCCCCACCATAATGTTTCTCTCGTCATACTCATATATCATATTCCCTTTTTTTTCTTCCCCAAGTACCTTTTTTGGTTTGGTTAATAAGGCCCACTTTCTTGAAAGTTCTTTGTGGACAACAATGAAGCCCACATGTGCCCATACCTTTTCAAAAAAAAAAATGAAAGAAAGAAAAAAAATAATACAAATAAAAGAGGAGCAAATAAATAAACACTTGGTGAGCACCATCTCTTTGTCTCTAAAATAAAGTTAAAAAAAAATAAACAATCATGATTTGAAATGAAGATTGGCCATTTTTTCTCTACCCTTAGCAAAATATCATCATCCCTTGTTACCCCTTTTGAGCCTGAAATTTTTCTTCAAAGAACCTTGGACAAGGGATCACCACTAAACAAGGGGCAAGCAAGAAGGAAATGGTGATCATGAAGTGTAACATTGAAAAAAAAAGAATTAAAAAAAAAAAGAAGAAGAATAAAAAGAAGAGAAAGAAATAGGATAAAAAAAACCTCATGTAAAACAGGAAAAAAGGGAAAGTTAGAAGAAAGTAAATGTTCTCAAAAATTCGAAAAAGAACATGGATCTTTGATCCTATTCAACCTTAAAACATTTGTTTGAGCCTTATATCATTTTTTCATGACCCACAACCATTAGCCACGTTACAAGCCTCAAAAAGTCCACTATGATCAATGAATGATTGCTACTTTTTCATCAACTTCATTTTGAGACAAAAAGTTTGTGCTCTTCTAGTTTTTAATTGATTGCTCCTCTCTTAAAAAAAAATCCAACAAAGGATGAAAAAAGAAAAAAGAAAGCCTGTTAGGCTGAAAACCCTCATAGGCAGTCTAGGCAAAAGTTTGGGCAAGATCTACATGGGGCAAAACTTTGCTTTCAAGGGCCTTATTCTAGAGCATCTCCATTATTGGATGCCCTACACTGGGGCAACATCATTCTCAAGTTTTCCATATCAAGTGCCCTACATTGGGGCAATTTCATTCTGGGAACCCTACACTGGGGTAAATTCATTCTCAAAGGTCTTTATTTGGGAAATTTTGTTCTTAAGTGGCATACAAGCCCATTTCATTTTCACATGACTGATACTAAGGCAAAATTCTAGTAAGCAGAATCCCTTCTATCCAAAATCAAATCAAACCAAAATGGGACAATACTCTTTTGACCCCCACATCACCTCTTGCGGGTTTTACTTCACTCCTGTCCTTTTGAATACCATTTGAGTTATCAAACTTCCAACACCGAGCGAGAAGTTGTTCAGGCCATATTGTTTTTCCTGTCATACTTTTGAATCCATGCATGTATGTTACATGATGCTTCAGGTAAGGTAAACATGAGTTCAATGATACAATTCAACCGTCTAATGGTAAATCTTTGATGAACAACTCTGGTCAGAAGAATTCTGAATACGAGGAAGAAAGTGGCATCCTCAGTTGGCAATTCAAGCAAGAGCTTTGATCTTCACAAATAAAGGTGACAAAACTGTCCACGTCAAAAAAAAAGGAAAAATCAAAAACAAAAAGAAAAAGAAAATAAAAAGTAAACAAAAAAGGCTCGCTAGACTGAAAACCTGAAAAGGCAGTCTGGCAAAAGTTAGAGCGACCCGGTAGGTTGAAAACTCGCAAAGAGCGACCTACGCAAAAATTAGGGTCAAATACAAACAAAGTACAAGAAGTCTCTTCAAACTGATAAACCGGGGCAGTTTAAGAGGACAAGCCATGAAAAGCTCCCAATACATGAAGGCTGGGGCAAGTCACATCCTTGAAAGATTGATCAGGCAATCTCATCATTTGGGATAATCATCACAAAGAAGCATATCTCAGGCAAGAATTAAAACATCGGTTCAACAAATAAGTGATGATCGAAATCAAGGAGTCTCACTCCAGCTCATCCTTAATCTCGGCTGCAATAAAAAATCTAAGGAGTCAAGGATCAAAGAGGTGTTTGCAAAAAAGAAAAAAATCAGATTTTTTTTTCATCATTTATAAAAAGCATATCATGCATCACACATTAAAAAACCATATTATAATCAAGGTCTGCATCACTCATCAAAAGCATCTCACGCATCAAACAGAAAAAAACAGGATTTTCACCAACCAAATAAAAAAAGTCGTCTCATATCATGCATTGTCTCATCATTTCATGCATCAACAAAGTCAACATCACTTCTTGCATTTGTTCGACTTTCGCGGGCACAGGGCCCAAAAGTCATGTTATTGTTAGCTTTAGCAGGCATAGGGCCTCATAAGCTTTGTTTTGTTTGGCTTTAGCGGGCAGAGGACCCCAAAAGTCATGACTTGCTAGCTTTAGAAGGCATAGGGCCTCATAAGCTTCGTTTTGTTTGGCTTTAGCGGGCAGAGGACCCCAAAAGTCATGCTTGTTAGCTTTAGAAGGCATAGGGTCTCATAAGCTTCGTTTTGTTTGGCTTTAGCGGGCAGAGGACCCCAAAAGTCATACTTGTTAGCTTTAGTAGGCATAGGGCCTCATAAGCTTTGTTTTGTTCGACTTTAGCGGGCACAGGGCCCCAAAAAGTCATGTTATTGTTACCTTTAGCAGGCATAAGGCCTCATAAGCTTCGTTTTGTTTGGCTTTAGCAGGCAAAGGATCCCAAAAGTCATGTCTTTTTAGCTTTAGCGGGCATACGGCCTCATAAGCTTTGTTTTGTTCGGCTTTAGCGGGCACAGGGCCCCAAAAGTCATGTCTTGGTTAGCTTTAGCAGGCATAGGACACATGAGCTTTGTGTTGTTTCTGTTCAGCTTCAGCGGATAACCGGCTCCGCAAGCTTTTTACCTTTCTTGTCAAGCTTCAGGGGACAACCGACTCCGCAAGCTTTCCATTTATCTTTTCAGGCTTCAGCGGATACTCGGCTTCGCAAGCATTTTGTATTTTGTTGTTAGTTTCGGTGGGTACCCTACCTCTGTAAGCTCTTCCTATTTCTCTATTCGGGCTTCTGACGGGCAATCCATCCCGTAGGATCTCTTATCTTTCTGTTCGAACTTCTGACGGGCAATCCACCCTGTAGGATCTTTTATCTTTCAGTTCGAGCTTCTGACGGGCAATCCACCCCGTAATTCGAGGTTCTAACGGGCAATCCACCCCGTAGGCTCTTTTATCTTCAGTTCGAGCTTCTGACGGGCAATCCACCCCGTAAGCTCTTTTATCTTTCTGTTCGAGCTTCTGACGGGCAATCCACCACGTAAGCTCTCTTATCTTTCAGTTCGAGCTTCAGACGGGCAATCCACCCCGTAAGCTCTTTTATCTTTCAGTTCGAGCTTCTGACGGGCAATCCACCCCGTAAGCTCTTTTATCTTTCAGTGCGAGCTTCTGACGGGCAATCAACCCCGTGAGCTCATTTATCTTTATGCTCGAGTTTCTGACGGGCAATCCACCCCGTAAGCTCTTTTATCTTTCAGTTCGAGCTTCTGACGGGCAATCCACCCCGTAAGCTCTTTTATCTTTCGGTTCGAGCTTCTGACGGGCAATCCACCCCGTAGGCTCTTTTATCTTTCTGTTTAAGCTTCAGACGGGCAATCCACCCCGTAAGCTCTCTTATCTTTCAGTTCGAGCTTCAGACCGGCAATCCACCCCGTAGGCTCTTTTATCTTTCTGTTCGAGCTTCTGACGGGCAATCCACCCCGTAAGCTCTTTTATCTTTCAGTGCGAGCTTCTGACGGGCAATCCACCCCGTGAGCTCATTTATCTTTATGCTCGAGTTTCTGACGGGCAATCCACCCCGTAAGCTCTTTTATCTTTCAGTTCGAGCTTCTGACGGGCAGGATTGCCCGTAAGCTCTTTTATCTTTCAGTTCGAGCTTCTGACGGGCAATCCACCCCGAAAGCTCTTTTATCTTTCTGTTTAAGCTTCAGACGGGCAATCCACCCCGTAAGCTCTCTTATCTTTCAATTCGAGCTTCAGACGGGCAATCCACCCCGTAAGCTCTCTTATCTTTCAGTTCGAGCTTCTGACGGGCAATCCACCCCGTAAGCTCTCTTATCTTTCAGTGCGAGCTTCTGACGGGCAATCCACCCCGTAAGCTCTTTTATCTTTCAGTGCGAGCTTCTGACGGGCAATCCACCCCGTGAGCTCATTTATCTTTATGCTCGAGTTTCTGACAGGCAATCCACCCCGTAAGCTCTTTTATCTTTCAGTTCGAGCTTCTGACGGGCAATCCACCCCGTAAGCTCTTTTATCTTTCAGTACGAGCTTCTGACGGGCAATCCACCCCGTGAGCTCATTTATTTTTATGCTTGAGTTTCTGACGGGCAATCCACCCCGTAAGCTCTTTTATCTTTCTGTTCGAGCTTCTGACGGGCAATCCACCCCGTAAGCTCTTAATCTTTATTTTTAAGCTCGACAGACGATCCACCCTGCAAGCTTTTTAGGCGTAAACCTCAGTGGGCGATCTAACCCGCGGGTTCTTTAAAGGAAATAGGTTTGTAGTCACGGGTCCTTTTGCTTGTCAGTATATCCTGAACAAAATTGGAGTTCATGTCTTTACTCGTTTCTTATAACGATAATAAGTTAACTATAGTTACACCAATTATCGTATAAGAAACAAGTAAAGAGGGGCAGCTGTGAACACCTAATTTTGTCCGGGTATTTTCCTTTTTAATTAATATTTGAAAAAAAAAGAAGAAGAAGAAAATGCATAAAAATTCTCTAAAAATTGGTTATGTTATTGGCCCAATTTGTTTCTGTTACAAATTGTTTTGAGTCCAAGCCCAAGTGAAGAGATGTTTAAATAAATAAAAAAACAAAACAAAAAACAAAACAAAAAATAGAAAAAAAGCAAGATTTCTACTGATAATTAAAAAAATTGAAAAAAATCTTTTGGAAAACATGTTTTCTTCACTGACTCACTCAAGTGTAGCTCTCACAAGGCTCAAGGCTATTAGCCTCTATTTTTGGGCAATTTCCAGAACTTGGAAAAGCACTTTTGCCTAGATTAGTGAAATGAAACACAAAAGTGGAGTTTGGAAAAAGATTGAAACATATTTTGATCACTGCAACACTCCACTAGTGGAGTCCCTTTCCATCACAGCTGGCATAATCAGAATTGTTTTGTCATCTTCTCCTCCAAATGGTGCATAAATTCAGCAAACATAGCATAAACAAGGGGGGAGGAAAACAACAAAAAAACCCATCTCTTCCTGGCGTGACACCCCTCCCCCTCCCTCTCTGATTTTTTCTTTCTTTTTTTCCTTCTCTTTCTCTTTTCTTCTTCCTCTCCTCTCACGTTCCAGGCACTTTTTTTCTTTCTTCTTCTTTCATCTTCCTCCTCCCATTTCTCTTCTTCACCATAAATCCATTCAACCCTTCTTCCTCCTTCACCATAAACCCATCACCTTCATCTTTCTCCTCTCATCCTTCATCTTCTTCAACAACCCAACAACAACAAAAAAATGAGAACCAGCCACACACACACACACTCACCTTCATCCTTAACTTCATCTTCCTCCTACCATTTCTCTTCTTCAACCCAACATCAATAAAACAGAAAAAGAAGAAAAATCCACATACACTCACACAACTCAGATCCGGTTCTGGTTCGTGCTTCACCACTGCGAGCCATACGCGAACCGCTGCTTCTCCTCCATCCTCCGTGCCACCGTCGCGTCTGGACCGGACCAGCTCCGTCCGGTCGTTCCCTCACCGCGCCGGACGCCATAATCGCCGCGCCTGACCCGGCCACTCCAGATCCGGCCAGAACCACGATATGCCCGAGCCACGCCGTCCACCACCGGGCAAGACCAGTCGCAGAGCCACCACGCCTCCGCCCAGCACCGTCTTCCGACATCAATATTCCTCTGGATCTGCTTCCTTCCTCCATCGCGCACCACCGGGACAGTCGTGACAGCATCCCCACGCAGATCCGCGCGGCTTGCCGGCAGTTATGCCGTCGCCGGCCTTCATCCCCACCCAGCACACAACCGCCGCGAACGCCGGCCCTTTCCGCACCCGCTCTCTGTGCCAGTAACCCCGCCGCGAGTTACGGATCCGGCACCGCCCCTTCCGCCTCAACCACGAGCTTCGACAGTGCTTGCCGTGACGACCACCTGGTTCTTCTCTTCACCCTCACACGTACATGTGAAAGAAGATGGCCTTGGTTCTTTTTTTGTCATCTATCCTGACTTCTTAGTTGTTTATCTCTGTTCTATTGATTATTGTTTATGCAGAATTGGTTTGAATGGGTCATTAGGGTCATGGGTAAGCTATTGGGCCAGGCTAAATGGGTTTCATCTAACTAAATGTTTTTTGTCGTATTGTAATACCCCTTTTTATCCATTTTTATAAACAGATGACTAAAATAGAATAATTATTGAATTATTTTGGGGATTGTTTTGTGATAGGTTTCACACTCAATTCCTTAGATGCGAGATAGTTCTGTGGACATACACTACAAAAAAAAGGTCATTTAGCGACCGAAAATAGTGACCGAATTTTTAGGTTCCTTTTTGCGACCAAAATAGAGACCGATTGTAGGATCTACATGAAACAATGGTTAGAGTTGATTCTGCGACCGAAATAGCGACCGAAATAGAGTGTAACAGAGATATCGGTCGCTACTTCGGTCGCTAAACAAAGGAAAGTAAAAGTCAGAAATTTATGAATTGTTAGCGACCGAAATGGCGACCGAATTAAATGCAACGGTCAAATTGTGTTTATATTAGCGACCGATTTATAAATCCGTCGCTAAATTTATGAATTCACACTTTAAACTTTATTTATATTTGCGACCGATATTAATTCGGTCGCTAAATGGCGCGTTGAAAAAATAAAATTGCGCGTGTTAGCGACCGGAATTTAATTCGGTCGCTAAAATTAAATTCAAATTTAATTCGGTCGCTAAAACTGAAATCCCTAAATTCGACATAACCTCCTTCTTCCTCATTTTTTTCCGGCGTTTTCTCTCTCCCACCCACTGTTTATCTCTTCTACGGCGCGCGCTCCGGCCACCTCAACACCCCAAGACACCTCCGGTCGTCGTCACCACCGTCATCTCCCCTCTGCTCAGGTAAGCTCTCCTCTACTCCATCTCTCTGTCTCATTGTCTCACTATGTCACTGTCTATCATTTCCCCCCTCATTTCAGGGCTCATTCTGGTCACATTGCTCACACCACCACCACCACAACGCCCTCCCTCACACTGACCGAGGTAATTGCTTCTCTCGTTGTCTTTCTCTACATTGTTGTTTCTATTGTGTGTTGTGTGTGTGTTTGTTGTGTTGTGTGTGTGTGTGTTGTGAGTGTGTGTTTGTTGTGTGTTCTGTGTACTAAAGTTTGTGTGTTCAATTGGATTGTAATCATAGGGTAGGTGTGTGTGTGCTCTGTGTGTGTGTCTGTTTGGGATGTTTGTGTGTGTGTGTGTGTGCAGAGATGTGTGTTTAGTGTATGTGTGTGTGTCTGTTTGGGATGTTTGTGTGTGTGTGTGTGTGCAGAGATGTGTGTTTAGTGTATGTGTGTGTGTCTGTTTGGGATGTTTGTGTGTGTGTGTGTGTGTGTGTGTGCAGAGATGTGTGTTTAGTGTATGTGTGTGTGTTTAGTGTATGTGTGTGAGTTAAGGGATGTGTGTTTTTGTTACTCATCATTTTCATTTTTTCATCCAACACATTTCTCTCTTTTCTCTTAGTTTCTCAAGGTGTCTTGATTTCTTACTCAAGGATCATCACTTAGAGGTAATTTTCCTCCAACCTTTCTTCATTACAATTGATGTTGAGTTGATTAGCTTCATGCTTGTTCTTAATTTTGTTCAAAAAGAATTAAGCTTGAAAATGGTAGAAAAATCATAACTCTTTGTACCCATTGATTTAAGTCTTGAAACTTAATATTGGTGCTTCTATAATCATACTCTTCATGCTTGCCAAATGATTTGATGAACAAAAATTTCTCCCCTATTTTCCCCCACTTGGCCGAACCATACCCTTTTATTTTACTCTTGGATTTCAAAAATTTGTAACTCTTTGCATAAAGGGAAACAAATCTCCAAATTTGATATCTGTGCTTGTCTAGTGATCAATGATCATCCTTCCTTTCTCTTCATGTTTTTCATTCAAATCACTAAGTTGCTACAACTTTCCATATTCCTTGATTTTTATGATTTAAATTCTAGAAAATCATAGAAATGGAATTTGTGAGTTATGACAATTTTTCCCTACTAACTAAGACCCTAACATCTTGTCTATCTAGGATGGACTATTAGATCATATAATTAATATAGTTAATTAGTGGTTAGTTACAAATCGGTTGCTTTATCTTACATATAATATAAGTCACTTTTATATATGACTTGATGTAATAAACTTTCTCATTCAATCAATTACACCTTTCAGTTTTCTCTCTATTATTTTCTATTTTAATGGGCACTTGTCATGTTTACTAACATGAACATTGAACAACATGGAAAATCTTCTCTTTGATAGAAAGAAATTCTAGCATTATCCACATTTTTTTATGGTACTGGATATGTAATATATTGATTCGATTTGTGTTAACAGTTAGGCCCGATTTAAGGATAATTTTTTAAAAAAGTCGAAATCAAAATAAATTGACCTTCACTCTCCAATCTTATTATTTTTATGCTTCATTGATTATTTTTTCGTGAGCACATGCTTTAACACTAGATATTCATGAGATAAATTATTTAGGTATAACAATTTAACATAATAGAATAGTGATTTGATTTGAAATGAATAATTTCATTTATGCACGATAGGTCCTTGTTGTCAAATTCTTCTACTGGCTCCTCCACTTATCCTTGCTCGATTGTGTTTTCTCTCTCGCGTCAGTTCTCCGAACACTCGGTGTAATGTATTATGTGAATTATCGTCTTGTTTGGTAGTGGAGAGCTGAGCTCAATAGGATGTGATCTTGTCCGATTGTATGCTTGATAATTAATTTAATGTTTATGCATGTGTATTTAAATATGTGTTGTTTTATAGTGGAGAGCGGAGCTCAATAGGATGTGATCTTGTCTGATTGTATGCTGATAATTTAATGTTTATGCATGTGTTTGTCAATATGTGTTGTTTGTTAGTGGAGAGCGGAGCTCAATAGGATGTGATCCTGTCCGAAAGGCGGGATGCTGGTTGTGTTCTGATAATTTAGAAATTATGCATGTGTTTGACAATTAATCACTACTTGTTAGTGGAGAGCGGAGCTCAATAGGATGTTTGCTACAATATTTAATATAAGTTTGTATTGATTTACGCTGCAATTTATATAAACTCAACAATGTTGCAATATTTATAGGTTAATGGTTTTATTTTCTGTTAGAGTTAATAATTAATTTACGAAAGCCTTAGTTTCCTATTTGAGATTCAATATTAATGAGCATGCGTAACTTATCAAGGTATGCATGCTCATTGTATTGAATCTTGAATTGTCCAAGTGGGACAGTTTGGGAAAAACCTTTTTCACACTCGCATAATAGTCATTTCAATGTTCAAATGCCTTATATACTTGTTGAAATCTCGGTCTCGATGCATTTCCTTTTGTTCTCCTGGTGCATACTTGATCGCGGTGATTCGACCGTGCTCGAGTCGTGTAACTTGGAGACCGATGGGAAATGCTTTGTCAAATTTTGTCAAGTATAAGGTATTTGAATATGGGAATAACTATTAGTAGCCGAGTGTGGCAAAGGTTTCTTCTCGAATGGGATAGGTTCATACCTTGTCATAAGAACGAGATTGATGGAGTTATTGGAATGCACCGTAATATATAAGTGTTATTGTAGGATTGGTCAGGGCTATTTAATTGCCAGCAATGGATATTCTGGAGAATCGGAAATGGATGTATCGTAGGTTGGATCGGAATAAACGCCTTAGGGAGGAGTATAGAGTTGGAGTGGGTGAGTTTATAGAGTTTGTTGTTAGCCAGGAGAGATTTATACGGCTGGGGCGGTGATCAATTGAGGTGTCCTTGCAAAAGATGCAAATGTCAATCTTTCAAAAGTGTGGATGGAGTTGTAGCCGATCTTTATGAGAAGGGCTTCATGCCTGATTACTATTGGTGGAGTAACCATGGTGAGACGTTGCCTGACTTAAACCCGATTGTGGCTGAAGGTTCGTACTATGGAAGTGGTGACGGGAGGGAAGAATTGAATCCATACGAGCAGATGATAATGGATCATGCTGGACCATCGGTTGGTGTTGTACTAGAAGAAGATGGGGGAGAAGATGGTGGAATGGGTTCCCAATACATAGAGGAGAATCCGAATCCCGAAGCTCAAAGATTCTATGATATGCTGAGTGTTGCACGATCTCCATTGTGGGAAGGATGTCAGGAGTACACGGAGTTGTCGATGTGCATGGAATGGTTGAGTATCAAATCTGACTACAATATGCAAGAAGGATATTTTAATCGCCTCAGCAGGTCAGTGTCCAAGGCGTTGCTAGAAGGCAATCGGATGCCTACAAGTTTTTATCATGCTAAGAAGTCCGTGGAAAATTTGGGTCTGGGGTGTTTGAAAATTGATTGTTGCCCGAATGGATGTATGTTGTACTATAAGGATGATTCAGCGGAAAGCATAACGTGTTGTCGATTTTGTGGTGCGGATCGGTATAAGACAACCACTAGGATGGGCATTGAGAAGAAGAGGTCGCTAAAAAAGATGTGGTACTTTCCGCTCGTGCCAAGACTTACAAGATTGTACTCTTCGATGGCCACTGCAGCTCACATGAGGTGGCATAGTGAGCATGAGAGGGAGCAAGATATCTTGTGTCATCCATCTGATGGAGAAGCTTGGAAGCATTTTGATAGGGTTCATATGGCATTTTCGCAGGACCCTCGCAATGTCCGATTGGGGTTATCTGCTGATGGATTTAATCGTTTTGGGCATTCTGGAAAAGCATACTCTTGTTGGCCGGTTATCCTGACTCCGTACAATCTTCCCCCGGGGATGTGCATGAAGCGGGAGTCTATGTTCCTAACAGTCATAATTCTGGGTCCGTCTAATCCAAAAGGTAAGATTGATGTGTACTTGCAGCCACTGATAGATGAGTTGACAATGCTGTGGAATGATGGTGTGTTGACATATGACGTATCTTTGAGGCAGAATTTCATCATGAAAGCAGCTTTAATGTGGACGATCAACGACTTTCCACTAGTGGAAAATATACATTAGACGGTAAAGGTTTACGTCAGTTAACCAAAAGCTAGACGTTAAAAAGGAGGCGGTGGCAGTTTTGTAAATATCAGGCTTCATTAATTCAATTTTAACGTCAGTTGTTTTAAGGACTGACGTTAAAAGTGAAGAGACTTACTTATAACATCAGTTCAATAAAGAACTGACGTTAAAAGTGAACATTTTAACGTCAGTTCGATAAAGAACTGACGTTATAAGTAAGTCTGTTCACTGTTAACGTCAGTCCCTACATCAACAGACGTTAAAAGTTATTTTAATAATTTTTTTATCTAGTATACGATTCCTTCCGCATTGCCTTCCTCAAAGTTTCAGTTTCACATGAATTGCTTTGATGTTTTGTGTTTCGTTTTGAAAACTAAAATATATGTGCGAAGTATAAGTTGAATCAATAACCCAAACCGGATCTCATTCATGAAGTGTAATACAGATGATCGATCTGAGAAGATTGAAAGGGTTTAAAATCCTATAAAAAGTTACATTGAAAGGGTTTAAAATCCTATAAAAAGTTACATTGAAAGGGTTTAAAATCCTAAACATTAAAGCTACATCCCATTAGAGAGTTTTATGAAATATGCCAAAGGGAAAACTATATATACTCCAAGACCTCGAAAACCAGGGGCATGAGAGAGCTCAAGAGAGAGGCAAAAACAGGTGCACCAGATCCGTTTCAAGCAAAGGCGGTGGTTCCAGAGACTTCCAAGACGGTCACTTGCCCGCCAAAGCCGAGGTTTTGGAACTGTGACCCCGAGCACCCGATTAGCCCTCCAAAGTGATTCTCCGGAAGGTGATAAGGTGAGCAACTCACACAATGTAATTTACTCAGACTTATCACCCATGCAATGTAATTTACTCAAACTCGAGAGTTGTTTGACCATTAAGACAAAGACCTTTGAGTCTAGGAATAGGAAGAAAGAGTGATGAAGTTAATCTCACTACAGAGCCATATTGTGAAGCGAGAAAATTAAAAGGATGGAAGGAAGCTATTTATAGGAGCAGGGGGATGAAGTTACTAAGCTATTCTGATTTTGTTGAAAACTTACCTATAAACTTAATGCTCATTAAGAGGATTGAGTTACAAGGTGCATGGGTAAGTAGCACAAGATGCATCAAAGGAATGAATGTTTTTGCAGATATCTATACACTTTTAACGCCGCTTTTTAAAAAAAGCGACGTTAAAAGTGTTTTTAATAAAAAATATTAATTGTTAACGCTCGAGTTTTTATACAACCGACGTTAAAAGTTTGATTTTTACTTCAGTTAAATAAATAGCCGACGTAAATAATCCTATATATTATACACGTGCAGAATGAATATTGGAAATAATGTAATTAATATACGGGAACTTGGCAGTCATCAAATAAGTTGACGTTAAAAATGAGGTGGTGGGTAAACTATTTGCGTCAGTTCTATAAATAACTGACGTAAATAATTGGTTGTCATGTCCCTGTTGTCCCTCTTAACGCAGATCACTCCATATAGTACTGCAGTTTATTTCTAAACCTTTTTTTTATACAAGTTTATTTTTAATTTTTATTAATTAGCTTGAATTAGTAAACAAATTATTGTGCAAATTAAAATAAATAAACACTTAACATAAAACAAGTTATATGTATAATCAAATCGTATGACATTAATTGAAGCGATTCATAAGTTAAATTACATGATTAAAAGATAAAAAATTTCTGCAACACAGCCCTAAAATATAAAAAAGTTTATGCATCAACATCATTTTCTTCTCAGTCCTGTCATCAGAAACTCCAATGGATGCATCACCTCCCTCACTTGAATTCCAAGATGCAAAGTAAATCCTCGAGTCACTAGCAAAAAAAGCAAAGTGAAATGGATCTTTGCATCTTTCTTCTTCAGTGGAGTTCCTTGATGCATCATCTTGAATCCACAATCACTTGCTTCCAAAGCAAAGTGAAAGGGATGACGGGGATGAAATAAAGTGAGAGAATCACATTACGTGATTCACCCAACCTTAATATCCATGCAATGTAATTTACTCAAACTCGAAGTTGTTTGACCATTAAGACAAAGACCTTTGAGTCTAGGAATAGGAAGAAAGAGTGATGAAGTTAATCTCCACGGCAGAGCCATATTGTGAAGCGTAAAAATTAATTAAAAGGAGATGGAAGCTAGGAAGCTATTTATAGGAGCAAAGGATGAAGTTACTAAGTTATTCTGATTTTCTTGAAAACTTATCTATAAACTTAATGCTCATTAAGAGGATTAGGTACAAAGGTGAATGGGTAAGTAGCACAGTAGTCAAGGGAATGAATGTTTCTGCAGAAACTAATAAACCTTTAACGTCCGTTGTGTAATACAACTGACGTAAGAAGTTGTGAGTGTTTTTAACGTCAGTTTCTTAATACAACTTACGTTAAATATATGACATTTAACGTCAGTTATTACTAACAACTGACGTAATAAGTGTGAGAGATTTTAACGTCAGTTTATTAAGACAACTGACGTTAAATATATGATCTTCAACGTCAGGTTTTACCAAAAACTAACGTAAAATGTTGTTTTATTTTAATTATAACGTTTACCCCCGCGCGCCTTCTCCACTTCTCTACGTCTTTTTTCTTTTCATCACACTCAACCCTCACTCTCGCTCTCACTCTGCCCTAATCGCGCGCTCATCTCCACCGCAACCACCGCGAGGGCTTCTTTGCCACCACCGTGAGGTACACTCTTAACCCCTAACTCTGTCTTTCCCGCTCCTTCTTTGCAATAACTTGACATCTCTCTTTCCCCTGGCCTTCCCGCGCACTAACTCTCCTTGTCCCTCTGCTCTCAAGAACCACATCGAACGTTGGCCACCACTCGAGCTTCCCCCACCACCACGCGAGCGCCTATTTCTCGGTGAATCTTTAATTAGGGAACATTTTTTTATTCACGGTTTTGAGTGCATGCATGTTGCTCTCTGGTTTGAAACTCGTAGTCTCGATGAGTTGAAACTTGAAACTGTGAGTTTGAGTTGTTTGGAATGTCTCTATTTTTGGTTTTGAGTGTATGTTGAAACTGTAGTCTCGATGGTTGTAACTTTAAACCGTGAGTTTGAGCTGTTTGGAATGTCTCTATTTTTGGTTTTGAGTGCATGTTGCTCTGCTGGTTGATCTGTCACGGCCGTGATGCTCATCACGGCTGGGCCGTGATCGGTTACGCCTATGAGGGTCGATTCAGTTGGCACGTTACGGCGTGATGGACATCACGGCCGGGCCGTGACCAGTGCTTGGCAATGTTCAAAAACTATAGTTTTCAATCTCCGTATTGTCCTTATATTGGATATATAGATGTTTTGTATATCTACAGGACCTATCTAGTTATTTTTATTTATACTTCGTATTTATTTTGGGTTATAACCTATGTTAATACATATATATTGTTTCTGAACAGGCATACATATGGATCAGTCGGATAGCCCACATGCACGGGAGGACACTGTTGGGGGTTTCGCAGGACCCGATCACGCCTACGCCTGCTGATTCTAGTGTAAGTTTACATGCATGTTATATACTGTCTTTAGTCCTTCTTGTTAATGTAAGTTTATAATGTTACAACCCTCTATTTTATCATTTTTTTGTCCATACAGACATCACAGGCTCATAGGAAACGGGGTAGAGGAGCCACCTCGTTGAAGAAACTAGAGAAGGACAGGCAGAGCGGACAGAAGCTTGAGGTGTCCTTCGATGCTAATCTAAATGCCCGGGGACCCCGTGCTAAAGAATTTAATAAGTGGGTGTTTCTACAAGCGAAGCAGCACGTAAGCATCAACTACAACCACTGGAATGACGTTCCACAGAACGTTAAGGATCAGATTTGGGAGGCTATCACGGTATTTTACCTTTACATTCGTTTGATTTACATTATCAGATAATTATCCGAGTTATAATCCATCCAGTTGTTATATATGTATCTAATGTGTAGGTAGCTTGGACTGTGCCAAATGACGAGGATCATCGTCATAAATGAATGAAAATGGCATCAAAGCGTTGGAATGGGTTCAAGCATGATCTTACCAGGTACTATCTATCTGGGAAGAAGCGGCTTGATAAGATGTTATCGGATTATCCCTGGATTGATCAGGATACTTGGGATATGTTTGCGAGGAGTCGACAGGATGAAGAATTTCAGGTTGGTTGATTAAGTTAATTTTGCATGCTTATTATAGATCATTTAACTATATTTAATTATGTGTTTTTGTTTGAATAGGCTAAGGCAAATAAGGGTCGGCAGAATCAGGCGAAGAACGTCCACCGCCACACCATGTCTCAGGGTGGGTACCATACTCGGATCCAGCAGATGATGGCGGATAGGCTGAGGGCGAAGCAGGAAGAGCACTCTGCTAGGATTGAAAGAGGAGAGGTGCCTGAGGGCACACCATCAAGTCCTCCGTCGGACATCGACCGCGAGGATGTCTGGTTAGCCGGCCGCATGACAAAGGCGGGATCTTTTAAAGCCGATGCCACTCGCGAAGTGGCAGATAAGATTGTAAGTAAATAATTAACTTGATTTCAATTGATATTTGTATAGATACTTGCAACACTTTTCACTTGCACGTTTTTTCATTTTTTTTCATTGTAGATGGATCTTAAAGCAAAATCCTCCCAGGGCGCATTCGTCCCTTCTGGACGGCAGGACGTCTTGATGACTGCTCTAGGCAAGAAAGACCATCCTGGTCGGGTTCTCGGTGTTCCTGGGAACGTGACCATCAAACAATATTATGGCAAGTCTGCTTCACGAAAGCGGGTGGTCAATGAAGCATCAATTTTGGCTGACATTACTCAGCACCTCATGACCAACCCAGATATTACATCACATCTGATGCAAGGCTTAATAGCCAACCCAGAATTTAAGCAGGCGCTTGCTAGAGAGCTTTCCTCCGTCGGTACATCCCAGGACACCGCAAGGCTTGCCAACGCTTCACATGTGAGCACAAAAGAGAGTTTTAGTATGGCACATGTGGAGGACGATGAGTTGGCAGCTAGGGAGCAGGAGTTGGAAGTCCAGCGCCATGAGCATGAGTTGGAAATGAAAAGGCGTGAGCTTGAGTTGGACTCCAAACGACGTGAGCTCGAAATGTTAGCAAAGGTATTTATTCATTATTAATGTCCAAAATAGTCAAATAATTACTTGTGTTTTTTTAATTATCAAAAACTTATATATTTTATTTTCCTAAACTGAAGGCCAAGTCGACGTCGGTGCCCGCCATCACCTATCACTCGTTTGTTCTCACTTGGTGAGGATTATTCGTATGAGATTTTTGAATGTCCATTGGAGCACGATGGATGGGTGGCACGCCCAAATCAAGAGAGAGGATATTTTCCTTCGTTGGTGACGATCTCTGAACGCTGCGCAGAAATAACGTCTGGATGAACAGCTATGTCATCAGTCTCTGGTGCACGTAAGTTTATTTTAATTTTCTAACTTATTTATTTTTGGTATTTCTCCATTTAATAATTTATTTTAATTTCAATATATATATTATGTAATTAACATCCACACCCTTTTCATATCTTAGGTATCTCCATCGTCTTGACTTGATAAAGGCGTTGCATCGGTTCACGGTTTCTTAGATCCGTCAATCCTTCCGCCCGAGTTCTTTGTTTGGCGATGCATTGAGTAAATACATAGGGAAGGTGTTGGGAGACAATCCGAAAGAATTATATCTGGCTCCCTACTGTATGAATGACCATTGGCAGTTGTTGGTACTTCACCCGTCTAGGCATACTGTCATATTCTTCTGCTCTCTCCACCATGATCCGCCACCGAAGGTGGTGGAAGCTGTAAATATGTAAGTAACTAATCTTAAATTAAATTTAAGTTTTAATATCAGTTGTTTTTAGTTTATTACGCACATGATAAATGAGTTTGTTAATTGATCGACATGATTATTTGTTTATGATAGCGCGCTGAAGGCGAGTAGCATAAGTTGCGCCAACGGGAGAAGTAGGACTTCTAAGGCTAAAGCAAATCCTGTATGGAACATCCTCAAGGTTTGGTAGTTTATTTATCAAATAATTATTATTATAATTACTAATTTATGTGTATATTCAACTGACGTTGAAATTAATTTTGTTGGTAGTCTCGATTTCAACCTGACAGTTGGTCGTGCGGCTATTATGTGATGCTTCATATGCTGAACATAGTCTCCGCATCTATTACGGAAGGATGGAAGAAGGTAATATTTAAACAACTTGTTAAATTATATATTATAGTTTTGAAGATGACTTGCATTGATGTTATTGTTATTATTTGAACGTGTCTAGGCATTTATCGACCAATCGCCTATTGAACAAGATGAGTTAAGAGACTTGAGGATGCGCTTCGCCGAATTCTTCTTCAAGTATGCGGCTGAAAAAGGAATTGCCAACATATCTCCGCACTACTTAGATAAATAGTTTTTTTGTTAGACTTTAGAAACTAATTAATAACATGTATATATATATCCTTAGATAGTTTTGTTTTTTAGACATTGGAACTAAAATTTATTTATATATATACATGGGTTTTGGTTTTAAGTCCCCCATTGTTCAATTTTCCTTTGCAATTCTGTAATGTGTGTGATATTCGTATTCTTTGGACTGAATGCGGGGATAGGCGAGGGGAGTGATATTTTAAAACTGAATTTAAAAAAAAAAAAAACTTATTAACGCTCGCTTGTATCAAACAATTGACGTTAATAGTATTTTATAAAATATACGATACTATATTAACGCCGATTTGTTTATTACAATCGACGTTAAAATTAAACCTTTAACGTCGGTTCTTTATAACAACCGACGTTAGTTTTAACAAAATCAACGTCCGTTGTATTAAAGAACCGACGTTAATAGTTTTATTTTAACGCTCGGTTTTGTTAAGGAACCGACGTTAATAGTGTTATATTTAACGCCGCTTCTCAATCGACGTTAAAATAGTAACTATTAACGCCACCGTATTTACGCCGATCGATGATTCGACGTAAAAAATCAATTTTAACCGACGTAAAAAGCACTTATTGCACTAGTGTTCCCGCTTATGGGATGATGTCGGGTTGGATGATCTGGGGGAAGCTTGGATGCCCAATATGTATGGAGCGATCGAAGGCATTCACGCTTAAAAACAATCGAAAGATCTCATATTTTGATTGTCATCGTCAATTCCTTCCGAAGATCATCCTTATAGGTGGAACAAGAATGCATTCAAGAAGCGTTGTGCGGAGAGAGAACACCGCCTCCACCACGTTTGACTGGTCCTAATGTATGGCGCAGAGTACAAGATTTACCGCTCGTCCATGAAACCCAAGGAGAACATATTCCCGATTATGGCGTCAACCATAATTGGACAAAACAAAGTATATTTTGGAGGTTGCCGTATTGGAGGACGCAGCTACTCTGGCCACACAACATTGATGTCATGCATACCGAGAGGAATGTGTTTTTGAATGTGTTTGACACTGTGATGGACATCAAGGGGAGGACAAATGATACAAATAAAGCCCGATTGGACCTGGCCGACATTTGTAATCGGAAGGAGCTTGAGTTGCAAGACGGTGGTCGTGGCGACTTATCAAACCGAAGGCAAGTTATACACTAAGCAAAGCACGAAAATTGGCCGTCTGTAGTGTGGGTTAAAGAACTAAAGTTACCTGATGGGTATGCTTCCAATCTGGGTAGATGTGTTGACATTAAGGAAGCAAAGTTACATGGAATGAAGAGTCATGATTGCCACGTGTTCATGCAACGGTTGCTTCCAATTGCGTTCGACGACATCAAGCAAATTTGGAACCCACTTGTTGAGCTTAGTCACTTTTTCAGGGAGCTTACATCGACAACACTAAATGTGAATCAATTAAAGGATATGGAAGTCAAGATACCCATTTTGTTATGTAAGCTGGAGCAAATCTTCCCGCCGAGTTTCTTTGATTCCATGGAACACCTGCCAGTTCATCTACCTTACGAAGCAAGAGTTGGTGGCCCAGTCCAATACCGCTGGATGTATCCATTTGAGAGGTAAACAACATCAACTATTTTACTTAATACATATGAAATTCACGAACATGAGAGCAGTAGTTTAGCTTTCCCTAAAACTAGTAATTATTTGTATGTATCCATCTTTAATAGGTTCCTGCACTCCCTTAAACACAAAGTCAAGAACAAGGCACGAGTGGAGGGTTCCATTTGTGAAGCATACTTAGTAGAGGAGACTTCCACTTGCCTCTTATTACTATCCGGACGAAGTTAACACGAGAAGGACAAGGATGCCTAGAAACGTTGATTCGGGCGAAGGATGTTCAACTAGTCCTCCTATATCAATATTCAACTATCCGGGCAGATTTAGTGGCAAATCAAAAGGATATTTCTTGGAGCAGCGTGACATTAATGCTGCTCATCTGTATATCCTTCAAAATTGTGAAGAGGTGGCGCCATATTTAGAGTAAGTTTCTACAACGTCTTTAATAAGTTCAATTGACATTTATTATTATTAATCGTCCTGCTGTTAATCTCCCATATGTAGGATGTACGACAATTTTCTAAGGGATCTCCAACCTGACATTTCAAATGATCAGGTTGATCGAGAAATTACTTCTCACTTTGCTACGTGGTTCAGTAAATATGTAGGTTAAGCATCTTCATTTTTTGAAGCATACATTTTATCTCCTTAAATATATAGCATGTATAAGAATAATATAATATTTGATTGTTTAGGTACTAGATCCAGAAAACAATGTTCAAAATCCATTGTTGACAAATTTGGCATGGGGGCCTAACAGATGGGTTACATCATGGAATACTTATATTGTAAATGGATATAAATTTAACACAAAAACATGGAATGAAGGAATGCAGACGTGTAACTATGGTGTTTGTGTGCGAGCCACTGATGGCAATGTAGAGGATGATTTCTATGGGGTTCTAACTGACATCCTTGAACTCGATTATACCGGTTTCCCCGTGATGAAATTAGTTATCTTCAAGTGTGATTGGTTTGATCCTACTCTTGACGTAGGGACAAAAATAGATAAAAATTATGGTATTGTTCAAGTTAGGCTGTCTCGAAGGTATAATAAGGCGTACGACCCATTCATTTTTTCACAACAGGCAGAGCAGGTTTATTACTCGCCATATCCCGAAGGACATCATGGCTAGTTGGGTGTTATTAAGATAAAGGCTCGCAGTATAATTACTGATAATGTAATCAACCAGCCTGAAAAAGATGCTCCGTACCAAGATGATGAGTTTTCAAGACCCCACGTACCGTTGCAAATTACGCCGGACATTATTGTTAATTCTCTGGCGGACATTTCCGGAAATAGGGAAGAAGTTGAAAGAGAGTTAATGGATCAATCCGAGTTGGACGCATCTAGCGAAGGTACATTCCGATCAAGTGATACTGATGAGACTGATGGTGAATTTAGTGACGGAGATTCTACTTAGGTAATTTATTTATGTCATAATTCTTTGTGTGAATGTCATTCTACTTATTAGGTAATTTATTTTTGTATTATTTACACTGTTGTGTAATCATATTTTCATTTTTTTCACAGATGGCAGATTCCTCCAGAGGTAGGGGTCGTCGTGGAGGTCGTCCTGCGAGAGTCCCTTCGCCAGCCGACCCACAGCCTTCAGATCGAGACCATCCTACCAGCACCTCTGTTGACGGGACACCTCAGGGTGATGGAGTTGCACCCCCCACCCATCCTCATGTGGTCGGGCACAGGCTGCACCCTCATCATCCACACCTACGACGATAGGACCATCATCATCATCGGGACAGGAGAGTCGTGGTCCATCCGACAGGAGGATTCTTCTTATCCCCAGGGGGGATAACGAGTATGCTAATTTAATTTTTTAATATATATAAAGTATCGTTAATTTCTATTTACTTGTTTTTAAAATTTAATTATAACATTTATTAATGCTCTAATTTTGCTGCAGCTTTTACGCATGAAGGGCCCTTCTGATTCGATCTCGAAGATCCTGCGACCCATGTTTGATGGTCCATGGCCTACATGGAAGGCCATCCCACTGGGCCATAGGGATCAGTTGTTTCTAGAGTTTAAGGTAACAGTTTATTAAGTTTTTTAAATTAAATTTACATTATATATATGTACACACGAATTTCCTAACAACCGTAAGTTGCGTAAAGAGTATAGGTGGGACATAGCTTTAGAGGCTCTCGTTAGGGACATATTTGAGCATAAAGGCTCACTTGGTTATGAAGAATCGATGAACAAGGCGAGGAAGGGGCCGAATAAGGGGATGTGGGTGGATCCAGCGATCAAGAGGCAGCTGGACCAGATCTTGGGCTCTTGAGAAGTTCCAGGAGATCCGGGGCCACAGCTCGGCATAATCGAGCTTCTGATGGTGGCGCATGTGCTTGGACCGGTGGGTCTAAATCAGCCGCCGCCCACTACGACGAGCTGGTAATACATTAAACTTTTGACTTAATATACTATTTAATTAATTAGTTTTCATTTTTAATTATTCTTATGAATTTAATATTATATTATTCTGTGCAGAAAGCACAGAAACAGCGGGCCCCGACTGCTATGGAGTTGGTGGAGAGGACGAAGAAGTTGAAGTCGGGGACATGGGTCAACGACAAGGCCCGTAACTATGCTGTAAGCAAAAAAATAATTTAGTGTTTACTTGTAATTTATTATAAATGATTTGTTAATATTGGATATAATTATTTTAACTAAATCTATTCAACTTTGTAGGCGGGCTTCAACGAGAAGAAGGACGATGCCATATCACGTGCCTCACAGTCACAAGATGAGGCTTTGACTGGTGATGGCTGCTCTCCTGTCTCCGTCGACGATAATGCCATTTATTTGGAGGTCGTCGGGGGCAGGAACAAGAAGGGGCACGTGTATGGCCTCGGACACCTGGGAGCCGAGTTCATCGCTTCATCGTCCGGCACGCCTGCTCCTTGCTGCGCCGATACCGTCCCTCAGGAGCAGTTCCACCAAATGCAGGACACCATCACGCAGCTGAACGCGGAGCTTCGGGAGAAGAGCGAGAGAGAGCAGCAGATGGCGAACCAGATTGCACAGTTGACTCGGGCACACCAGCAGCTGATGCAGGCGAGCATCGAGCAGGGCCAGACACTGCGGCTGGTGTTGGAGCAGATGAGGATCCAGACTCCAGTTGCTCAGGATGATGCTCTGACGGTTGTGCCGCCTGCTGCCGCTCCTCTAGTTCCGCCGCCAGCTACTGATGCTGCTACTGCAGAGGACGATCAGCTAGCAGACGTCGGTGGTACGGACGCTGAGGATGATTGGATTCCTCCATCTCCCCCTCATCATGACTGATTTTTTCTCTCCATATTTTTGACTTTAAACGATTCTTGTACGACATTTTTGATTATTCTTTTTATATATATTTATTATTTTTTATGATTGTATATTTCATAAGTTATTTGGTGTGTTTTATTAGTAATTTTTTTAACGTTTAAAGAAAATCAGAAAAAAAAATTATTATAAAAATTAAAATTAAAAAAAAATTAATAATAACCAGTTTAGCGACCGAATTAGAAACCAATAATTCGGTCGCTAAACTTTATTTAAGATTTACAGATGATGTATAGCGACCGAAAATCCGTCGCTGATATAGGTTACCAGTAACCAAAATTAGCGACCGAATTAGCAACCGATTATCGGTCGCTAAAAATGGTTACCCAAAAAATGCGACCAACCTAATAGCGACCGATTATTATTATATAGCGACCGAATTTACGGTCGCTAATTAGCGACCGAAATAATAATTCGGTAGCTAAAACATTAGCGACCAGGTATTCAGCTACCATCATAAATCGGTCTCTGATTCGGTCGCTAAAACAAATAGCGACCGATTTACATGGTTTAGCGACCGAAACTTACGGTCGCTAAACAATTGTTTTTTTGTAGTGATATTTGGCATGTTCTACCTTGTTTAGGAGTTTTTGACATAAAAAATAAAAAATAAATAAAAAACGAAAATACATAAAAAACTTTAAAAAAAATATAAAATCAAAAAACATTTTTTCCATAAAATTAAAATTAACCGACCAATCAAATATTTTTTAAAAGAACTACGTGGCTTTGAGTTTCCCATCGCACCCGGGAATACATAGGAGCAAGATAAATCATCTTGTTGGGCCAAAACTAAATTTTCCCTTTTTTGTATCTCCTTTTTATGTTAAAATAATTAGTCAAAAAATGAAAATTTTCTATTTTTAGGGATGCTCTATGGACACGGTGCCATGTTCAGTCCCTTAGACTTGAGGTTGCCCTATGGACTCATGTGCCACGTTCAACCTCATTTGATTAATTTTCCTTTTTTTTGCATCCCCTTTTTATGTTAAAATAATTAATCAAAAAGTTAAACTTTTCCTTTTTAGGGATGCTCTATGGACACGGTGCCATGTTCAGTTCCTTAGATTTGAGGTTGCCCCGTGGACTCATGTGTCATGTTCAACCTCATTTAATTTTTATAAACAATAAGTTTAAAAATATAAAAACTAATAAAAATCTAAAATATTTAAAATTAAAAATAATTTTTTCTTGTAAATAATTTTCGGGGTAAAATAAATATTTAAAAGGTTATTAAAATGTTTTTTTTTTGCACAATTAACTTGAGGTACCGTTTTTTAAACGGGCGATGTGGGGTGCTAATACCTTCCCTACTCGTAACCGACTCCCGGACTCATATCTCTCTTTTTTAAAAGACCAGTTTACCTTTAAAAAATTGGGTTTTTCTAAGATTTTCCCAATAAAAATCTTAGTGGCAACTCCCCTGTTTTTTTTATCCCTTTTCGCGGCTCCCGAACGGGACGGTCGCGACAATGCTCATCCAAACACACACGGAATCCATAAAATATAAGTAATTTTTTGCTTATAATTAAGTTCAAAGGGAGTAAAGTTGTACATTAATTGTTCACCTTATAAGGGTAGCTAGGCCTAGGGATGCATAAGCAAAAATATATTCATAAGAGTATAAGGGGTACTCAAACCCATATACATAAAAGGAACAAGGGCAAGGATAGAGCTGTTTGTAACTAAAGATACTACCCCAGGAAAAGTAAGCAGTATATTTATTACAATAACCTAAACCCAAGACCAAAAGAAAAATAAAAAACTGAAGGTGGACTATAAGATCTGAACCTAAATTCAATTACCGTATAGGAAGTATAGTAATTAACCTGAGCAAAATAACCATGTATGTAACAATCATCACACCAGCCAAGGAAACCTATAGATGCCATCAACCAGTGAAACCAAAAAAATGAATTTTGTAGCAGCACTTGAAGATATACATGAGGCTTTTTGACCCAAGAAGTGTAATTATGTTCGTTAATTACCAAAATAGTGCAACTTCAAAAGTATTTTCCCAAATTGGGGTAAGTCGTACTTGTCATATACGACTTTATGACATGTACGACTTCACTTTTCAGCTTTTAATATTAAATAATAGAAGTCGTAGACAAGGAGTACAACTTCAGTTTTTTTTTTTTAACATTTTGAAAGAGTTTTAGACAAGGAGTATGACTTTGCTTGTCATTTTTATTTTCTTTCACGTGGTGTACGATTTGTTTGACCTTTATTTTGTACTCTAGCAAAGTCGTATATAACATGAAGGCTTGGCAAGAGGAGAAAAAAGATATTAAGGAAAAAATAAAATAAGAAACTAGATGTCCATAACTTAAATGATATGTATATTTTATGTATGTCTAATTATAATGTCAATGTGGTGGCAGGGGAAGAGGTACACGAGCACAAGGCGGGGAGCAGTAACCTTGCAGAGTGCAACCGCCCCGTATAAGACGTCGACCTCGTTGTGGGACGTCATCCCACCATTAGAATTGTAATGTAGAAAAATCAATAATTAATTTCAGTATATGTGTGCTTGTGGTGTTTGAATTGTAATTTATGTTGTGAAAAAAAAAATGCTTTCAAAGTCGTACATATGATGTATGACTCGTTTGTTGACATAATTCACATGCAAAGTCGTACTCCTTCCTACAACTCTTTCAAAATGTTAAAAAAAAAAAAACTGAAGTCGTACTCCTTGCCTACGACTTCTATTATTTAATATTAAAAGTTGAAAAGTGAAGTCGTTACGACTTTGAAGTGGTATATGATAAGTACGACTTAATTACCCCAATTTGGGAAATACTTTTGAAGTTGCACTATTTTTGTATTTAACGAACCAAATTACACTACTTGGGTCAAAAAGGTTGAATATATATATCAAATTCAGAAGAACTTAAACTATATATATATACAACATTTATTCATGTATATCTCATGTTTCATGCATATCTCATGTTTTTCGTTAGCCAATGAAAACATCATTGACAAAGAGTGAAAATATCATGTTTTTTGGAAGTTCTTCATCGAAAGATCCTTTAGGCAGATTTCATATATATATATAGAGGTAATGCAGGGTACATTTCAATTTTTATATAACATGAAAAATGTCAATTACAATATTATTACTTTTATCAGTATGTCTCTTATATGTTATAGTATACTATTAGAGTATAAGTGTGCTCAAAATAAGGTGGAATTATGTATATTAATTTAGTGGTGAGAATTATAGAAATGTCTGGTAATATAAATGTAAATGTATGTGAGTAATATCAAGACATGAAGGCTTGGCAAGAGGAAAAAAAAGACATTATGGATAAAATAAAATAAGAAACTAGAGGTCTGTAACTTAAATGATATGTATATTTTATGTCTGTCAAATTATAACATCAATGTGGTGGCAGGGGAAGAGGTACACAGGCACAAGACGTGGAACAGCAACCTCGCAGAATGCAACCGCCCCGTGTTAGATGTCGACCTCGTTGTGGGGCGTCATCCCACCATTAGAATTGTAATGCAGAAAAATCAATAATTAATTTCAGTTATGTGTGCTTGTGGTGTTTAAAATGTAATTTATGTTGTGAAAAAATGCATGGAAAACTGAAGTCGTAGACACAACATACGACTTGTTTGTTGACGTAATTCATATGCAAAGTCGTACTCCTTGCCTACGACTCTTTCAAAATGCTTAAAAAACAAACTGAAGTCGTACTCCTTGTCTACGAATTCTATTGTTTAATACTAAAATCTGAAAAGTGAAGTCGTACATACCATATACAACTTTGAAGTCGTATATGACAAATACGATTTACCCCAATCTGGGAAATACTTTTGAAGTTGCACTATTTTGGTAATTAACGAACCAAATTACACTACTTGGGTCAAAAAGCCTATAAACGATGTCCTATACAATGTGTATCAAGGAAATATAGTACACTCGGGACAAGTCCATCAGCCGAGAATAACAAGCCGGGCCTAAGGATGCATCCTATAAAGTTATGTTACTTCACAACTTTTGTCGTGAGGCGGGAAATAGGCACATGATAGGTTTTTGTAACTGTACTATTTGATTTGTATTGTTTGATTTAACTTTAAGTAGAATGCCAACGAGTGTCCTTATTAAGACATTGTTAATTTAATGAGCCAAAAAAGAAAAATTCGAATAAGAAATGGTTTATTTAACGTTTTGAAAAATGTTACACTTAATTTTCCAATGTAAACTTTCATTTTGTGGTTCCTTATCCAATGCTCTTAGGACACTCGTTAGCAAAACCTTATTTTTTATTAAAAAAAATTAGCTTTTATGAGTTAATTATTTACCAAAGGAGTGTTGTTTTTTATGCAGGGTATGGTCCCTACGGGATAATGAAAGCTGAAAATGATTGACATATACAGGTATGAGGTTGATTTGGTGATTTTCCTTTTAAAGTATGATGAAACGGTGATGCAGGGGGCTGGAAGAGTACAAGCTAGTTAAAGGTAGATGAGTTATTTATAGTAGTTGTGATGTTCATTTTGAATATTTTTTTCGGGGTGCTGCATTGTATAATTAGTTAAATATTGACTTGGCATGCAGTTGGAGGGGGTAGGTAGCTAAATTAACTTTGGAGACTAAAATTGTATGTAAGTTTCATTTTATGGTAGACAAGTGTTCTTTCTTCTTCAAGTCTCGTAATAACTGAAGTTTGGAGCAGCTTTTCCACTGCGTTGAGATATCTTAACAACTATCATGTGTGACCTTAACTTCCTGTAGGAGTTGGTAAGGTGACATATATTAATTAGAAAGAGAATCAACATAATGTCTTAAATATTATTAAATGATTAACTTTATTTGGCATAGTAAGGTAATCCAAAGGTTAAATTACTCGTTTGGTCCCCAAATTGTTTTAAAATATTCAATTTGGTCCTCAAGTTTTTTAAATTTTTAATGTTCATTTTGATTCCTTAATTCCTAAAACTTATTCAAATAGATCCTTCCATCAAGTTGACTAACGGTGACATCCTAATGCCACCTGTCCAAAGTTTAACAGTTTGTTATCAAACCTAAGCTAAAGCTTTCATGACATGAATAATTATAAGGATCACCTGCATGTTGGAGGACATTTCAATGTATTACCTCTCCGTGGTCCTAACATACTTTACTCCCTCATTGAATTTTATCACATATTACAACGGCTAGAATGGCAGTGAGTGACATTGCTACTGTCATACCAGATATTTACAAAACCATATTGACTGCAGCATGGGGCTAGACATTTACACATAGGTAAAGGGATTACATTGAAGATACAAAACTCATTGATATTAAATTAAAATGTAAAATTTTATTCCATTGAAACTGCCATGCATATATTTCAATTTTCATATATCATATCATTTTTTCATGCATTAATCTATTATATAATAAATTTTCATTCAAATGAGCATTATTCCGGCATTTAGTCTACACGGATAAGGGCTTGTAGGCCTATCTTGCTAATATATTTGTTCCATTAGAATACAAACAGCAGGAGAAAAAGAAGCTTGGTTGACCATGAAAAGTACATCTTTAGATTAGATTGCACCAAAGTAATATGAGCATAAACCTATTTTTTATTCTTGTTGGAAGTAGTTTGTTAATATACATAATCCTTTAAGCATCATATCATGCATATATAGCACCAAACTATATAGGACTCAATTTGCTTCAGAATTTCGAGTTTATTTGCATGTATGTATTCCTTCCCATTCCTTTCCATTTCTTACCATTCAAAATTGGTGTATGTTTGATTGGACTTAGTGTTGAAGATAATTTTATGCAAAATTTTCGATACCAGTAAATTTATTAACCATCTCAAAAACGCGGTTGATATTATCTTACCAATAAAACGTGATATTTGAATTTAAATATCATTTCATTGTGATATGCAAAATTAAAATTTGACTGAGTATTTCCTTCAACACATTTAATTTCCTATGATTATTTTCTTACCACCTTAATTGTTTTGTCCGATTGACAAATTTCTCATGCACAAAATCTTTCTTTAAATATACAATTTAATTTGATTAAAAGACAAGAGGGTTTGCTAGGAATTAGTTGGAGGTATTTGTTTTCTCCTTATTTTGGTTTAAGGCCACCAAGGTTTCGCTGTATCTGGTCTTGGGCTCGGCGGTTCAGCTAAGGAAGAACTCTCCTCTATTATTTTTGGTTTGAATCAGCTTGAAGGATTGTGAATTGTACTTTTTGGGTCATGTGGGTCTCACGAATTGTTCTTGTACTGCTGGGTTGAATCAACTTATGAAGAAATTTGCTGGGTCTCGTGGGTTTGGGTTTTTGGTTCTGCATGTTTGATTGTGAATTGCACTTGCTGTCTTTGACTTCCAACGAGGTGTTTGAGATTCATATCATGTGTTCTTGTTTTTGTTGGTGATGGGTTAATTGAGCATTTCTATCAACTATGGGTGGTCTGGTTAGTTTTTTGTAATAGGAATATTGGTGTCAATTTTATTTGGCCAGTATTTTATTTAAAGTGCATCTGTCTTTTTCTTTTTTTCTTTTTTTGCTAAGCAAAGAATTATGTATATTGATATAAAGAGCACAAGGGGTGCCCAATTTTTACAAGTACAATGAGAGCCATGAAAACAAAAAATACATTCATAGTCGTAAGAGAGGCACTTAACTCACCCCACTCCGCAAATTTCACAGTAAAGAACAAAAAGGACCAAATACATAAGAGCTCCCCCCTATGCATATATGCTGACAGCAGAAAAACCACCCCAGGAAGATAGTTTTTAGAGGATATGGATAAAAACTAAATTCAAGAACTATAGAAAAACTAGGTTTCCATCATGTGCAGAGTCTGCGAGTAGCATCTAACAATCAGAGAGATCATAATGAAGACAAGCCATTGGATTTATAGTCCAATCCAAAAAAGAGAAATAGTCTTTCTTCATACTAGCTTGGCACTAGCTCCATACCCTAAATTTTATCAAGTCTATCACCTTGTCATAGTCTTTAACTCCTTGTGAGAACATGATGTCATTCCTTAATAGCCAAAGTGACCATATGATAGGGAACCAAAACATCCTCCCAGTTTTCATCAATTTCCTTCCCATAAAAAGTCTTTCATGCTGTAATAACAGATCTGAAAAACTCCCTGCAAGTACAGTTTCAACTCCTAGCCAATGGTAAATGTGCATCCAAATTGAATAGGAAAAATCATAGTAAAGGAATAAATGCAAGCTCGTTTCAGTTACTGCTTTGCAGAAACAACATTCTTGGAGACCACCTGTAGTAGTTATGACTCTTCAAGATAGGTTGGAAAGAGTTGGAATCTTATCTAGAATGGTTCTCCAACAAAAAGCACTTACTTTGAGAGGAATTGACCTATCCCAAAGCAATTTATAAGGGAAATTTTGCTGCTGCACCGCACCTTCTCTAATGTGTGCATATGCTGATTTAACTGTGTAACTTTGCTCTGTACCTCACAACCAATTCCAAGAATCAGATGCATCCCTCTTTGGAGTCTTCTCTGCTAGAAGAACCAGCATATTCTCCCTAAGTTGTTCCTCCCAAACAAACAAACTCCTCCATTCCAGTTTCCAAAACCACTCCCCATCCCTCCAATCGCCCATGTGAAATACTGAAG
Source organism: Sophora flavescens (assembly GCA_030762895.1). Taxonomy (NCBI): domain Eukaryota; kingdom Viridiplantae; phylum Streptophyta; class Magnoliopsida; order Fabales; family Fabaceae; genus Sophora; species Sophora flavescens. The sequence goes on from CM061062.1 coordinate 4,960,256, forward strand.
CTTCTTTATCCAAAGAAACTGAAATCAATCTATCAAACATGATTGCCAAAGGTATAGGACTTACCCAAGACTCATGCCAAAATGACATAGTCTCCTCATTCCCAATATTCCTAGATATCTCGTTTGATAGCCAGCCCTCTTTTTGGGAGTTGAAACCTTCTAGCCTACCAAGATCACACCACCAAAAGAAACCCGGACCTCCATCAATTAATTGTCTTCATTGGCCAACAGGACCTCCAAAAAGATGGATTCCCATATCTCCCTCTAAGCACCCTACCCCAAAGAGAATTAGGTTCATTAAGGAACCGCCATCTCCATTTACCCAAAAGTGCAAGATTGAAAGCTTCAATACACCTTATCCCTAGACCACCACCCCCATCCTCTCTTTTTTTACAAACAACGTCCCACTTAACCCAATGGATTTTCCTACATTCCTCACTCCCCTCCCCATAGAAATCTTCTTTGAAGTTGAATAATCATGTTTGTTACCTTCTTTGGTGCTCTATAGAAGGAAAGATAGTAAACTGGTAGACTTGCTAAAACTGCACTTATGAGAATAACTCTTCCTCCATAATATAGAAACTTGTTTCTCCAACCATGTAACCGATTCTGATTTTTTGTTAACAAAGGGGACCAGCTGGATGCCATTTTCCGGTTCGCCCCTACCATGACTCCAAGGAATTTGAATGGTAAAACACCGATATTACAGTTTAGAATTCCAGCCGCATGTAGTAGTGTTCTGTGGCATGTGTTAAGGCCTATCAACCCACTCTTGTGAAAGTTTACTCTCAATCCGGATACCAATTCGAAAATCCTTAAAATGCACTTGATTGCTCGAACATTAGAAATGGATAATTCCCCCATCAAAATAGTATCATCGGCATATTGAATGCGTGAAATTCCCACCTCCTGCCCATTCCCGGTAACCGATATCTCTTTGAAGTCATTCTTTTAAACGGAACTCCTAATGATTCCATATAAACCCTCCGCTAAAATAAGAAAAAGGAAAGGAGCCATTGGGTCACCTTGGCAGATACCCTTAGACGTAGTGAACTCCTTAGAGGTGCTTCCGTTGATAAGAATGGATACTGAGCCGGAGTTTAAACAAGCGTTTATCAAGATCTCCATTTAATGTTGAAACCCATCCTTGTGAGCATGTAATCCAAGAACTCCCAACTAACCGATTCGAAGGCATTTTCAAAGTCCACCTTGAAGAGCATACAAGGATCTCCTTTTTTCTTTACCAAATCCAGCACCTCATTTACTATGACCACACCATCTAAAATGTTCCTATCTCTCAAGAAAGCCTATTGATTGTTAGATATTATCAATCCCAAGACCTTGCTCAGTCTATCCGCGAGTAATTTTGCAATCACCTTGTACAAACACCCGACTAAAGAAATAGGCCGATAATCATTAAGACCACTCGGGCATTCCTTCTTCGGGATGAGAACCAAGAATGAGGCATTACTTCCTCTTGCAAGAGCTGCATTGGTGTGGAACTCTGAGACCATTCTAGAGAATTCGTTTCCCATTAATTTCCAAAATTTCTTTATGAAGGTGAAGTTGTACCTGTCGGGCTCCGGGCTCTTGTTCCTCTCATATCCCCATATCGCTCTCTTGATTTCCTCCTCTGAGAAAAAAGATGTCAAAAAATTGATGAGTGGGTGAAATTTTATTAAACCGAATTCCATCCAAGACCGGCCTCAAATGATTTTGTTGCTTGACAAGATTTTTAAAGTGGTCTGCAACATGAAGCTTTACCAAAACCGGATCCTCAATCCAGTTATCTTGCAATCTAATTCCATGAATGGCATTCAATCTAGATCTTTTTTTAAAGGTGGCATGGAAGAAAGAAGAATTACAGTCGCCTAACCTCAACTATTTCAACCTTGAGCATTGGAAAATGTATGATTCCTTTGATCTGGACAGTTTCAAAAAAGTCTCAAAAAGAGTTTTTCTTTCCAGCAAATTACCTTATGAGAATGTACCATTTTCGTTAAGGGTGTTCACATCCAAAATATAATCACAAACCGATCCAAAATAACAAAAAACCATTCAAAACCAAAAATTTTTGGATTTTTTGGATCACATTTTATGAGAACTGATCGGTTCGATTTTCGGTTTGCTTTCTTGGAACCGAACCGAAATTTTAAATAAACATTAGACCCCTCACCCCTGACTGCGTTTTATACTATTGCTCAGAATCAAAATACATAAACCCGTGCGTTTTACTTCTCAGTTTGCAAAAAGGACTCACGCTAACTCACTTTCAAAGCCCCAAGTCTCTATACGCCGCCACTTCTCCCGCATTGCCTGCCATCGCCGCCGCTCCTCCCACTCCGCCTGCCATTGACGCCGCGTCCCCTCTCCTCCCCGCCGCGTCTCCTTCAATCCTTCCCCCTTTCTGCGATTTTAATCTGCTTCTTTTCTCTCTCAAGTTATCTGTATCTCCTGTGTTTTTTTTTTGTTTTTTTTTCATGTTTTGGGTTGAAGGTTAAGTCTATTATGTTGCGTTTTTGCTTCCCTGAAATTGGCATAACTGAAAATTCTGCAACAATACTTTTTAGGTTTTTTTTGTTACGAGCACTAAATACTTTTTTTTCTGAACAATACTTTAAGGAGAAGGGAAGTAGTTTTTCTGTACAGCAGCTGATCTTGTTGATGTTTCTTTTGGGAGGGTTGACATATTGGCTCTTTTTACGGATAATTCAATGTTGACAGCTCCATATTTTCAAATTGCTCATGTGGTTCTGGTTTTGAATTGAGACATTGTTAGATGCTAATGTGATTCTTCTTTATTTTAATTTTTTTGTGAAATTGTTAATGTTGATATAAAACCGAATCAACCAAACCGATCCAAACCGCATTTAATTGGATTGGATCGGATCGGATTTGTTTAAGGATTCCATCCAAAACGAACCGAACCGTATACTCTTTTTATCTTCGGATCGGATGGTTTTTTGCTTCAAAACTGATCCAAACCGAACCACGAACACCCATAATTTTCGGCTACTTCATCCAGTCTTTTTATATCATCTACCGTCTCCCTGATTTTTTCATCAATATTCCTGAAAGAGTCCCTATTCCACGTTTTCAGATCTTGTTTTAAATTCTTGTGTTTCTCCTTTAAAACATACACTAGTGCAATAAGTGCTTTTTACGTCAGTTAAAATTGATTTTGTACGTCAGAATATTGTCTGACGTAAATACAGCTGACGTTAATAGTTAATATTTTAACGTCAGTTGTTTAAACAACTGACGTTAAATATAAAACTATTAACGTCAGTTCTTTAACACAACTGACGTTAATATTGTTCAAACGAACGTCACTTGTGTTAAAGAACTGATGTTAAAGGTTTTATTTTTAACGTCAGTTTCCTAATACAACTGACGTTAATAGTGTACTGTATATTTTATAAAATACTATTAACGTCAGTTTTTTGATACAACTGATGTTAATAGATTTTTTTTAATTCAGTTTTAAAATATCACTCCCCTAAGCTATCCCTACATTCAGTAAATATCCCAGTAACACAGAATATCACACACATTACAAAATTGCAAACACTACCCTTAAATTTCAATATTAACAATAAGAAAAGAAATATACAAATGAACAATGGGGGGACTTAAAACCAAAACCCATGTATAGGAAAAACATAACTATCTACAAGTATATATATATAAATTTTAGTCTCTAATGTCTAAAAACAAAACTACCAATCTAAGGATATATATATACATGTTATTAATTAGTTTCTAAAGTCTAACAAAAAAACTATTCATCTAAGTATTGCGGAGGTATCTTGTCAACTCCTTTTTCAGCCGCATACTTGAAGAAGAATTCACTAAGCGCATCCTCAAGTCTCTGAAGTCATCTTCTTGAAGAGGCGATTGGTCGTTAAATGCCTACACACGTTCAAATAATAACAATAACATTAACGCAAATCATCTTCAAAACTATAATATATAATTTAACAAGTTGTTTAAATATTACCTTATTCCATCCATCCCTAATAGATGCGGAGACTATGTTCAGCATATGAAGCATCACATAATAGCCGCACGACCACCCGTCAGGTTGAAATCGAGACTACAAACAAAATTAATTTCAATGTCAGTTGAATATACATATCAATTACTAATTATAATATTAATTATTTGATAAATAAACTACCAAACCTTGAGGATGGTCCATTCAGGATTTGCTTTAGCCTTAGAAGTCCTACTTCTCCCGTTGGCGCAACTTATGCTACTCGCCTTCAGCGCGCTATCATAAACAAATAATCATGTCAATTAACAAATTCATATATCATGTGTGTAATAAACTAAAAACAACTGATATTAAAACTTAAATTAAATTTAAGATTAAATACTTACCTATTTACAGCTTGCACCACCTCCTGTGGCGGCTGTTGGTGGAGAGAGCATAAGAATATAACAGTATGCCTAGACGGGTGAAGTATGAACAACTGCCAATGGTATTTCATACAGTAGGGAGCCAGATATAATTCTTTCTGTTTGTCTCCCAACAAGTTCCTTATGTATTTACTAAATGCATCGCCAGCAAAGAATTTGGGCACATGGATTGACGGATCTAAGAAGCCGTAAACTGGTGCAACGCCCTTATCAAGCTGAAGACGATGGAGATACCTAAGATATGAAAATGTGTGGATGTTAATTACATAATATATATATTGAAATTAAAATAAATTATTAAATGGAAAAATACCAAAAATAAATAAGTTATAAAATTAAAATTAACTTACATGCACCAGAGACTCAAAACCGTGCTGGCCATCCAGACGTTATTTCTGCAGGCGTGCCCGAGATCTTCACCACAGAAGGAAAATATCCTCTCGTTGATTTGGGCGTGCCACCCATTCATCGTGCTCCAATGGACATTCAAAAATCTCAAACGCATAATCCTCACCAAGTGAGAACAAACGAGTGACAGGTGACAGCGACACCGACGTCGACTTGGCCTTCAATTTAGGAAAAATAAAATAGATAAGTTGTTGATAATTAAAAAAAAACAAGTAATTATTTGACTAATTTGGACATTAATAATGAATACATACCTTTGTTAACATTTCGAGCTCACGTCGTTTGAAGTCCAACTCAAGCTCACGCCTTTTCATTTCCAACTCAAGCTCATGGCGTTGGACTTCCAACTCCCGCTCCCTAGCTGCCAACTCATCGTACTCCACATGTGCCCTACTATAACTCTCTTTTGTGCTCACATGTGAAGGGTTGGCATGCCCTGCGGTGTCCTGGGATGAACCGACGGAGGAAAGCTCTCTGGCAAGCGCCTGCTTGAATTCTGGGTTGGATATTAAGCTTTGCATCAGATGTGTTGTAATAGCAGGGTTGGAGATGAGGTGCTGAGTAATATCATCCAAAATTGATGCTTCATCGACACCCGCTTTCGTGAAGCAGACTTGCCATAATATTTTTTGATGGTCACGTTCCCAGGAACACCGATAACCCGACCAGGATGGTCTTTCTTGCCTAGAGCAGTCATTAAGACGTCCCGCCGTCCAGAAGGGACGAATGAGTCCTGGGAGGATTGTGCTTTAAGATCCACCTACAATGAAAAAAATGAAAAAACGTGCAAGTGAAAAGTGTTAAAAATATCTATACAAATATCAATTGAAATCAAGTTAATTATTTACTTACAATCTTATCAGCCACTTCGCGAGTGGCATCAAATTTAAAAGATCCCGTCTTTGTCATGCGGCCGGCTAACCAGACATCCTCGCGGTCGATGTCCGACGGAGGACTTGATGGTGTGCCCTCAGGCACCTCTCCTCTTTCAATCCTAGCAGAGTGCTCTTCCTGCTTCACCCTCAGCCTATCCGCCATCATCTCCTTAATCCGAGTCTGGTACCCACCCTGAGACATGGTGTGGCGGTGGACGTTCTTCACCTGATTCTGCCGACCCTTATCTGCCTTAGCCTATTCAAACAAAAACACATAATTAAATACAGTTAAATGATCTATAAGAAGCATACAAAATTAACTTAATCAACCAACCTGAAATTCTCCATCTTGTCGACTCCTAGCAAACATATCCCAAGTATCCTGATCAATCCAGGGATAATCCGAGAACATTTTATCAAGCCGCTTCTTCCTAGATACATAGTACCTGGTAAGATCATGCTTGAACCCATTCCAATGCTTTGATGCCATTTTCATACATTTATGACGATGATCCTCGTCATTTGGCACAGTTCAAGCTACCTACACATTAAATACATAACAATTGGATGGATTATCACTCGGATAATTATCTAATATTGTAAATCAAACGAATGTAAAGGTAAAAATACCGTGATAGCCTCCCAAATCTGATCCTTAACGTTCTGTGGAACGTCATTCCAGTGGTTGTAGTTGATGCTTACGTGTTGCTTCGCTTGTAGAAACACCCACTTATTAAATTCTTTAGCACGGGGTCCCTGGGAATTTAGATTAGTATCAAAGGACACCTCAAGCTTCATCCCCTTTTGCTGTCCTTCTCTAGTTTCTTCAACGTCGTGGCTCCTCTACCCGTTTCCTATGAGCCTTTGATGTCTGTATGGAAAAAAAAATGATAAAATAGAGGGTTGTAACATTATAAACTTACATTAAAAAGAAGGACTAAAGATATTATATAACATGTAAACTTACACTAGAATCAGGCGTAGGCGCGATCGGGTCCTGCGTAGGCCCCACAGTGTCCTCCCATGCATGTGGGCTATCCGACTGATTCATATGTATGCCTGTTCAAAAACAATATATATTTATTAACATAGGTTATAACTCAAAATAAATACAGAAGTATAAATAAAAATAAATGTATACTAAGTTTAAACAACCTATATCAATATCCCTTCGTGATGATCATCACGAGTGGCATGTACATCGTCCACCTGTGTCTCCTCGATTGTAGTAGGCATGTTTGTTGAAAAAGAAGGAGTCTCAGGAATATCAAGATTTGAATCTTGATTTTTATCACTACCATTATACATGCTTTTTCCTTGGAGAATCACGGACAACCTTTTGTTAGAAGGATCAGTGATGTAGAACACTTGTTTTGCTTGGGAAGCCATTATGAAAGGCTCATTTATATGACCTAACTTGTTGAGGTCTACCAATGTGAACCCCAATTCGTCGGTTTGTACACCACCGTTACTATCAACCCACTTACATTTAAAAACCGGCACCGTAAGCTTAGTGTAATCGAGCACCCAAATATCTTCAATATATCCAAAGTAAGGTCTCGGTGCTTTAAGGGGTTTTGTGTCCTTTGCACTAGAGAAGTGCATTGCTTCGGCCACGATCATAACCCCACTATTTTGCATGGTACTCTTGTTATCTTGTTCCTTTGTATACAAGGAAAAGTTATTTATGTCGTATCCGCTCCAACATATGACGTTGAAGCTAGGCCCACGTGCTAGCCATCTTACGTCATCAGAAGCAGTACTACCATCCTTCAGCATTTCTTCCTTGAACCATGGTAAGAAAGTCTTGTTATGCTTGTTCAACAACCACCTTTCGCTCATTCGAGGGTTTTCTTGATTGACTTTTCTTTTATGTTCAAATAAGAAAGGCTGAACACAATCGATGTTGTTCAATACATACAAATGTGCTTGAAGCACTTCCTCCCGACCCTTGCTATTAATTCTTAAGCCATGTGTACCCTTACCTTGACATCTGATCTCATCATGCCGAGGCTTAGGAGCCCCTATAGGATCCGTGTTATGAAGGTAGTCCAAACAAAACTCAATAGCTTCTTCTGCAACATACCTTTGAACAATATATGCTTCCGGACGATAAGGATTCTTCACGTACCCTTTCAAGATCTTCATGTAGCACTCAACTGGGTACATCCATCTCAGAAAAACCGGCCCACATAATCTAATCTCCCTCACCAAATGAACAATTAAGTGAACCATTATGTCGAAAAAGGAAGGAGGAAAATACATCTCCAATTGGCACAAGATTGTAGCAGCCTCAACTTCCAAGTCATCCAACATACGGGGGTCAACGAATTTGCTACATATAGAATTGAAGAATGAGCACAACCGAGTAATGGCATGTCTCACATTTTTTGGAGCAATACCACGAATAGCAACGGGCAGAAGTTGTTGCATCAAGATGTGACAATCATGAGACTTTAAGCCAACCAATTTAAGATCACTAGAGACAAGCCTCTTCATATTTGAAGAGTAACCAAGTGGAACTTTGATGCCCTGAAGACACCCGCAGAAACTTTGTCTCTTTTTTTTTGATAAAGTATGACATGCTAGCAGCAAATAAGTCCGCTTACCATCCTCAACAACTGGAGCTAACTTCTCTCGTATACCCATAGCAACGAGGTCGAGACGAGCATTGACACCATCCTTTGTCTTGCCCTGAATGTTGAGAAGCGTCCCAATCACACTATCACAAACATTTTTCTCCACATGCATCACATCAATATAGTGTCTGACATCAAGCTTGCGCCAGTATGGAAGATCAAAGAATATCGACCTCTTCTTCCATATGTTTTTCTCAGCAGCTTTACCTTTCTTTTTGAACTTGCCGAATATAACATCGATGCCCTTTACCCTCTGATAAACCTGCTCTCCAATTAAGGACGCCTGAGCTTCTTCTGTCTCATGGCATCCATTAAAAGATTTTTTCATCTTACGATATGGGTGATCACGTCTAAGAAATCTCTGATGCCCAAGGTAAACCGTCTTCTTTCCATGATGCAACTGAGTGTAGCATGTGCCTTCTTCACATATAGGGCATGCTTTATGCCCCTTGACACTGTACCCGGACAAGTTACCGTATGCTGGAAAGTCGTTGATGGTGCAAAATAACATGGCACGAAGCTTGAAAGTCTTATGAGAATACCCGTCAACTACATCAAAACCTTCCACCCACGGCGTTTTCAAGTCTTCAATCAAGGGACTTAGATAAACATCTAAGTCATTTCCCGGTTGCTTTGGGCCCGAAATCATCATAGACAACATCATGTATTTGCGCTTCATGCACAACCAAGGAGGCAGGTTGTAAATTATCAACAGAACAGGCCATGAACTATGAATACTACTCATGTTACCATAAGGATTCATTCCATCCGTAGCAAGTCCAAGCCTTAGGTTTCTTGGCTCATCGGCGAAATCCGGAAACATAGTATCAATATTCTTCCATTGCATAGAATCAGCAGGATGACGAACCTTTCCATCACGTTTCCTCTCATCATTATGCCATCTAAGATTCTTCGCATCTTTCGCATTGGCAAACAATCGCTTGAACCTTGGAATTATTGGAAGATACCACAACACCTTCGCAGGAGGACCCTTTTTTCTCACATCTTCAAGATCATCATCATCATCACCACCCTTCACTTTGTATCGTGATAACCCACATTTGGGGCAATCATGATTGTCTTCATGAACACCGGTGTACAATATGCAATCATTGGGGCATGCGTGTATCTTCTTATACTCCATGCCCATCTGACACAATACCTTCTTGGCCTCATAGTTACGGTCAGGCAATGTGTTGTCCTCCAGAAGCAAGTCTTTCAACACTTCAAGCAATTCTGTGAAGCTTTTATCGGTCCAACCATTTCTCGCCTTCACACAAACCAATTTTAGCACCGCCGACAACCGTGTATGAGTAGTACACCTTGGATATAAAGGCTTATCCGCATCACCGCACAACCTATCATACACATGAGCTCGATGAAAAGATTCTTGTCCAATATCACGGATCATGTCTTCTACTCGATCATCCTCCATATCTACGTCAACGTCCTCACTTTGGGAGACACTTGCCGTACTACTCAACAACACATCACCATGCCATATCCATCTTGTATAACTCAAGCAAATCCCTTCGCAAATCAAATGAGTACGTATATCATTCACCGTACATTTTCTCGTATTCAAACACTTGACACAAGGACAACAGAACATTCCATTACTATTAGGAACATTCCTTTGAGCAAATTCTATAAATTCTCCCACCCCCTTCAAAAACTCAGCACTAGTGCGCTTACAAACCATTCAACTACGATCCATAACTAGATAGGTTCTGTAGATATACAAAACATATATCCAAGGAATTTAAAAATTATTTCAAATTTACACCATTTTCAGGTTTCTCAAGACAAAAGAAATAAGCAGATGAAAATAAATTAACAAAACAGAATTCCAATGAGCAATATATTGTTGATGTCACATGCTACAAGCAACTCTAAATTTCTTCCCATTTTGAAATAGGTCATGATAGCAGAAGAAAAACAAGAGAAAACACAAAACCCACGACCAGAAATAGAGACATTCCAAACAACTCAAACTCAGTTTCAAGTTTTAACTACAGAGACTACAGTTTCAACATACACTCAAAACCAAACATAAAAAAATGTGCCCTAAAGACTCACCAGAAATAGGTGCTCGCGTGGTGGCCAACGTTCGATGTGGTTATTGAGAGCAGAGGGACAAGGAGAGTTTGTGTGCGGGAAGGGGAAAGAGATGTCAAGTTATTGCAAACAATGAGCGGGAAAGACAGAGTTAGGGTTAAGAGTGTACCTCACGGTGGTGGGGAAGAAGTCCTCGCGGTGGTTGCGGTGGAGATGAGCTCGTGATTAGGGCAGAGTGAGAGTGAGAGTGAGAGTGTGAGTTGAGAGTCAGAGTGAGAGTTGAGAGTGAGAGTGAGCGTGAAAGATAAGAACAAAGAAGTACAGAGCGAAGCGTAGAAGGCGCGCGGGTGTAAACGTTATAATCAAAAACCCAAAATAAAACAACATTTTACGTCAGTTGTTTGTAGCAACTGACGTTAAAGGTAATCTATTTAACGTCAGTTGTCTTATGAAACTGACGTTAAAAGTCATTGTTTACGTTATAATCAAAAATCAAAAATAAAACAACATTTTACGTCAGTTATATTAAACAACTGTCGTTAAAAATAAATATTTTTTATTTAAAAACACTTTTAACATCAGTTGATGAAGACAACTGACGTTAAAAGTGTATAAGTTTCTGCAAAAACATTAATTCCTTTAACTACTGTGCTACTTACCCATGAGCATTAAGTTTATAGATCAGTTTTCAAGAAAATCAGCTAGTCTCTCTTCTCTATATAAAGTATCATTCTTTTGTATCATTCTCATGTCTGACCTCTTCTTTTCCTCTATATTTCATGCGTTTTCCATTCTTCACAAAATGGCTCTGAGACTTTTGTTATTTCTTCCTATACTTAGACTTAAAGGTCTCTGTCCTAATGGTCAAAAAACTTCTGAGGTTGAGTAAATCACGTAACATGGATGGTAAGGTTGTGTAAATCACGTAATGTGATTTACTCACTTTATTTCATCCCAGCCATCCCTTTCACTCTGCTTTGGCCCCAAGTGATTGTGGATTCAAGACGATGCATCAAGGAATTCCAGTGAAGGAGGTGATGCAAATATCCCTTTCACTTTGCTTTCGCTGCTAGTGACTGTGGATTCACGATGCATCATGGAATTCAAGTGAGGGAGGAGATGCATCGATCCATCCATTGGAGTTTACGAGGACAGACCGAGAAGAAAATGATGTTGAAGCTGAAACTTTGCATCCATTGAAATTTCTGAGGACAGTACTAAGAAGAAAATGATGTTGAAGCAGATACTTTTTTATATTTTAGGGCTATGTTGCAGAAATTTTTTATCTTTTAATCATGTAATTGTAACTTATGAAACGCTTCAATGAGCTACGATTTGATTATATATATATAACTTGTTTTATGTTAAGTGTTTATTTATTTTAATTTGCACAAGAATTTGTTTACTAATTCAAGCTAATTAATTAAGATTAAAAATAAACTTGTTTAAAAAAAATGTTTAGAAATAAACTGCACTATATATATGGATTGACCTGTGTTAAGAGTGACAACAGGGCATTTCAGATAAGGATATATGATTATTTACGTCAGCTATTTATTTAACTGAAGTAAAAAATCACACTTTTAACGTCAGTTGTATAAAAACCTGACGTTAAAAATAAATATTTTTTATTTTAAAAACACTTTTAACGTCAGTTGTATTAAACAACTGACGTTAAAAGTGTATAAGTTTCTGCAAAAACATTCATTCCTTTGACTACTTTGCTACTTATCCATGACTGCTGTGCTACTTACCCATGCACATTGTAACCTATAATCCTCTTAATGAGAATTAAATATATAGATCAGTTTTCTAGAAAATCAGCTAGTCTCTCTTCTCTATATAAAGTACCATTCTTCTGCATCAGTCTGTAATACAACCTCTTCTTTTCCTCTATATTTCGTGTATTTTCTATTCCTTCACAGAATGGCTCTGAGACTTTTGTTATTTCTTCCTATACCTAGACTTAAAGGTCTTTGTCTTAATGGTCAAAAAACTTCTGAGGTTGAGTAAATCACGTAACATGGATGGTAAGGTTGGGTGAATCACGTAATGTGATTCCCTCACCTTATTTCATCCCATCCCTTCACTCTACTTTGGCTCCAAAGTGACAGTGGATTCAGATGGAGTATCAAGGAATTCAAGTAAGGGAGGAGATGCATCCATTGGAGTTTCTGATCGAGGACAGGACTGAGAAGAAAATGATGTTGAAGCAGAAACTTTTTTATATTTTAGTGATATGTTGCAGAATTTTTTTATCTTTTAATCATATAATTGTAACTTATGAATCGCTTCAATGAGATACGATTTGATTATACATATATAACTTGTTTTATGTTAAGTGTTTATTTATTTTAATTTGCACAAGAATTTGTTTACTAATTCAAGCTAATTAATTAACATTAAAAATAAACTTGTTTAAAAAAAAGGTTTAGAAATAAACTGCACTATATGGAGTGATCTGCGTTAAGAATGACAGCAGGGAGATGACAACGAAAGAAATGAGTTTCATAATTATTTACGTCAGTTATTTATTTAACTGCCGTAAAAATCACACATTTAACGCCGGTTGTATAAACAATCGACGTTAAAAGTGTTAAAATCACTTTTAACGCCACTCTTTTACACAATCGACGCAAATAGTGATTTAATATTTACAAAATCATCACCGCCTCATTTTTAACGTCAAACATATGGTCAACTAACGTAAAACGTTCCCATATATTACATTATTTCCACTAGTGATAACTGCCCCATCCACTGACATTGGACTCATTCCATTTAGTAATAACAAACTTCTCAAAATCATTATGTGCAAACCAGCAGTTAAGAACTCAAAACGGTTTGGGCCCCCACATCTTTGAAGAAGATTTGAATACTATAGCACAATGATCTGATACCGATCTTTTCAACCCCCATTGTGTGAGATCCTTCCAATTCGATAACCATTATTCTGACAAAAGGAAGCGGTCTATTCTACTCATTGAACTACCATTAGCCCTATGCCAAGTAAACTTTCTACCAGTGATAGGTAGATCAACTGATTCCATGTCTTCTATGAATTCGTTGAACTCGAACATTTCATTGGATATGATTTGAGCCCTTGCACCCCTTCTTTCATCACTACTTCTGACAGCGTTGAAATCACCCGAGACGCACCAAGCTGAAACTGTAACAATGGTCCTCAAAACTTTGAGCTCATTCCAGAGAGCCCTATTTCTAGCCATACCACATGGGGAGTATATGTTATGAATGAAGCAAGGTAGCTGATCGGGCCCCCAAACTCCTTTGACTCCCACATATCCCTCCCCAATGTAAGTATCATGCATATCGAAAATTTTTGGATCCCACATGCTCAAAATCCCCCCCGCACCCCCCGAGTTTCCAACCTATTCTTTGAAACACCAACTCACCTCTGTTCCTCCCCAAATTGACTGACAGTAAAATTGCGACATTTTTCTAATTTAGTCTCCTGAATACATATGAACTCCAACCCCTCACTATTTATAAGGTTTATGATTTCCCTCGTTTTAATTCTCCCCCCAACCCTCTGATATTGTATGATGCAATCTTCATAAACAACCTCCCCTGCTCCTACCCTCTTCACCTTGTTGCCCTGATTTCTATCTCTATGCTCCATATCAACCAAATTCTGTATAATATCTTCATCATTTTTTTTGAATTAACCTCCATCAATCTCCCTGTGGCCCAGATCTCATTGGCTTCTCGATAGACCTCTACTCTAATGAAAGCCCTATTCATCTTCCTAATTTGAGAATCAGGAATTAGATTGCTGACCTGGGTATATCCCAACAAATGATTTGTAGCTAGCATTGGACGCTTTCCTCTTGCGATTTCCTTCCTTCTAAGAACCTCATATTCTGAAATAGCACTCGAATCTTCGAATTGCTCAATATCCTCACTTCCTTGGCTTCCTGAAGAAATTTGTCGATGAGAATCGTAGTCATTAACATGTTTCCTCGGAATGAGTCCCTTCATCGATTTGACCCTACGCCTAGGCAGTATGTTCCTGTGAAAGCGTTGGATCGTGTTCAACATCCAAACGTTTTTAGATCTTCTCATACAGTGCCAAATGAGTTCCTTCTCTCTCTTTCTCGGGAGATGTCAAGGTCGCAGCTAACATTTTGAGAATTGCCTAATGAATGATTTTTTATTCTGGACCCCTCTAGAGCCCCACTTGAAAGAATTATGTCCTCTAGCCCACCTCTTAACGGCCCATTTGACTTATCATTTTGGCACAAAATTCTAAGGCCTCGACGCGACACCACCCAATTCATAATTTGGCTTGAATTTTGCATTGCAATCCTTGTTGGGCTTTTTTCAAATGCATTTTCCCCTTGGCCCACCTTTCCACGAACCACTCCACCCACCTTATTGCTTGTTAGGCCCATTTCCACCTAAATTCTTGTTGGGCTAACAGCCCTTTCCCCTGTGTTTTGAAACTCAGAACCAGGCGTCCTAGTCCTTGGTTTAATGTCACCGCCTTCTGACACCACTTTTTGTGTGAAGGACGCTGAAGTGACTAGTTCCTTTCCTTGAGCCCTTCCACCCTCTGAAGCTGCCGACTTGCCTACGTAGCTTGTACCCGCCGCTGACCTATGCATGCCAAAACTTTGATTTGAAAACTCCCGGTTCAAACGGTTCAAATCCTCCCCTCCTAACTTTGCCGTGAACTTCGTTTTCGGGACCATGAAAAAGCTTTTAAACTCTGACCGATCATCGTCAGACGAGAGTCCATCTGAGGCATTGTATTTCCAGTCTGTGATTAATCTGTCATGCGTTGCTCCAGAGTTTTCCTTCATCATCCGAACCATGCATATTCTATCGTTGATCTTTATCATTCGCCGAGGAAAAAATCAACACCCTCCCGAAATTCAACCTCGCCTACTCCATTGTTGAATCCTCAACAGCAATGAAAGTCCCTTTCATTTGGGTAACATGTTTGAAAAAATTGCCTCCGCAAATGTGTGCCGGAGCACCCGTGATACGTAGCCAAACTACTCTTTCTGATACCACCGTTTCAGGAGTTCATTTTCTGATTTCCAGGAACCACCTAGCGAAATTCTCCTCTTTTTCCACAATAGTCTCAATGTTGTCTCCATCCAATGCCCTTATCAGGACCGAGTTGCCACCTATCGGTGTTAAAGTAATAGAAAGAATCGATTCCAGGTGGAATCTTTTGTCGCAGCAAATGATACCTTTTGGATCGATCGCCTTGGCCACCAGACACTCCTTAAGCCAATCCATCTCTGGTTCAGTCACAATGAATTCTAGACCATTCCAAGCTTTTCCTTTAAAAGGCTGCCTTCTATTGAAAGTTCTTAGGTTGTTATCGAACTAATTTTATACGTGACCTCTCCCATCTAGGACAGCATTTGTATAACTCCTCCCACCAACCTTGTTGACCTCATTAACTGTTCCCACAATAATTGAAATAACCAAAGCTAACACAAGAATGGGGGTTGAATTGTGTTTACCAATTTTTTCGGTTAGCTAAAAAGATTTTCGCAGGCACAACAAGTAAAACTTAGATTAGAGAAAATCAGAAGAGTGATACGTCTAATATTCAGACAGAATACGCAAGCAAATAGAGAAGAGTAAAACAGAGTTTGATATTCACAATATTAACTTCCCAAGTTAAAAGCTTGAATAGAATAATACTTAAGCAAAATAAAGAGATAAGGGAAGAGGAATATCACTCAAGAGTTTTATACTGGTTCACACGAAGAAATCTTGCCTTTGGAGTTAAGAACTTTGAATCAAAGTCCTTTGGCTTGCGAACTCCATACAGTACAAGGTTCACAGCTGCCTCGCCACCTTGATTCTTCACACAGCTTTTGTCGTAGCCCGCTCATTCTCTAAGGCACTTAGTCACTTCGGTGAGTGACTCATGGGTGATGAAGACATGGTCTTCATTAACATCACCAGAGATCATGAAGGTTGTGTTGTCCTTGGTGACTTTAGAGTTTTTCCAAAAGTCCCTTACCAAGGAAGGATAGACATCTTCCATAATATGGAAGAATGGTAGCCACCCAGCATGCGCGATTTCTGGCTTGACATCTAGTCCTTTATTCTTCAACTTAGAGAAGTTAGGGATCCTTCCAGGATGCACTTTCTTTAGTTCTGTTAAAGAAAGTCTGGATCTTTCAGCAACATCTTCAAGAAAACTTTTGGGTGCCATTGTTTCAGAGGAGAAGATTTTTAGGGTTTGGAAAGGAAGGGTTTCGAAGAGATGAAGACGAAGAGAGTTCAGAGAGAGATTGTGAGCAAGAGACTTTGAGTGGGTAGTTTTGAAACGACACGAATTCCTTTTGTTAAAACACTTGAGTGTTTTTTAAGTTGGGAAAGAGGAGAGAGAGATTATTTCTATAAAAAACAATAAATTTTGAAAAGACAGTTGTAAATTAAATGAAACGTTTTTCAGGAAAGGAGGGAAAAAATACAATGTGCACGTGTCTCAGTCAGGGTTTAGCACTAAGTGCTTTTATCCATGTCATCAGACGCTTAGCTTAAAATAGACGAGTCAAACATATATAAAATTTAGACAGGTAAAATTTTCAGACATATCAGCAAGCACTCATTCAGACACATTATGCATTTTAAGATTCCTTCTGATAAAAACAAATCTATCTTCACTTAAGGGTTTTGTAAAGATATCTGCCCACTGATATTCAGTGGTTACAAACTTAATTTCAAAAACACCCTTTTGAACATAATCTCTAATAAAATGAGGCTTAATTTCTATATGTTTTGCTCTAGAATGCTGTATGGGATTCTTAGACAGATTAATAGCACTAGTATTATCACACCAAACAAGTACATTATGCTCAAACATTGAATAATCCTCAAGTTGATATTTTACCCAAAGCAGTTGTGAACAACAACTGGCTGCAGATATACACTCAGCTTCAGCAGTTGATAGAGTAATGGTACTTTGCCTTTTGCTTGACCAGGAGATCATATTTGCTCCAATGAAGTGACATCCTCCACTGGTACTTTTTCTATCAATTCTATCTCTAGCAAAATCAGCATCACAGAATCCAGCTAACCTGAAATCTTCAGCTTTCTTATATAATAGACCAAGGTTAGTGGTTCCAATAAAATATCTGAAAATTCTTTTAACAGCCTTATGGTGAGATTCTTTAGGGTCTGATTGAATTCTAGCACAAAGACAAACACTGAATTGAATATCAGGTCTGCTAGCAGTTAAATATAGAAGAGATCCAATCATACCTCCGTAAATAATTTGGTCTACCTTTTTACCTTCCTCATCCTTGTTTAGAACAATTGATGGATGCATAGGAGTACTCACAGGCTTTGAATTTTTCATTTTGCACTTTTTCAGAAGTTCCTATATATATTTCATCACTTGTCTATTTTATTTGAAGACCAAGGAAGAACGTCAGCTCTCCCATCATGCTCATTTCAAATTCATTCTGCATCAACTCAGAACTCTTTGCAGAGCTTTTTATTAGTAGCACCAAATATAATATCATCAACATAAATCTGTACTACTATGAAGTCTTTCTTTGAGCATTTCTTAAAAAGTGTAACGTCTACTTTTCCTCTAATGAAATTATTTTGTTTTAGATATGTGCTTAGCCTATCATACCAAGCTCTTGGAGCTTGTTTGAGTCCATATAAAGCTTTCTTAAGCTTATAGACATGGTGAGGATTTTCAGAGTCCTCAAAACCAGGAGGTTGCTTCACATACACTTCTTCCTCAATTATTCCATCTAGGAATGCACTTTTAACATCCATTTGATAAAGAGTTATATCATGTTGAGCAGCATATGACATAAGAATTCTAATTTCTTCTAATCTAGCTACAGGTGCAAAAGTTTCAGTAAAATCAATACCCTCTTGTTGATTATAACCTTGAGCAACTACTCTTGCTTTGTTTCTTACCACTTTTCCATCTTCATCCAGTTTGTTTCAAAATACCCATCTGGTTCCAATAACATATTTCTCCTTGGGTAGTCCAGACATCATTTCTCTTGAACTGATTTAGTTCTTCTTGCATGGCTAGAATCCAGCTTTCATCTTGCAAGGCTTCTTCAATCTTTTTGGGTTCCAAATCTGATATGAAGGCCATATTGTTGTTTTCGTTGAAAGCAGATCTGGTTCTAACTCCTTGAGATGGACTTCCAATAATAAGATCTTCTGGATGATAGGTCTTTAATTTCCAATCTTTCTTTAAATTGAGTTTCAGATGCCTCATCATTTGTCTGAATTTCAGACACTTCTACTTTTGGCTTGTCTAAAGATTCTTCCACTGCAGGATTAAGTTCAATACCTGCAACATCCTCTTCTAGATATGATAGTTCTCTACCGGTCTTCAAACCATCATTAAACTTACATGAATTGATTCTTCTACAACAAAAGTTATAGAGTTAAAGATTCTAAAAGCTTTAGACATTTCAGAATATCCAATGAATATGCCTTTATCTACTTTTGAGTCAAATTTGCCAAGATGATCTTTTGTATTAAGAATACAACATTCACATCCAAATGCATGAAAATATGATATGTTGGGTTTTCTACCTTTCCACAATTCATAAGGAGTCTTATTTAGGATAGGTCTAATCAGTATTCTGTTTTGCATATAACAAGCAATGTTAATGGCTTCTGCCCAGAAATACTTAGGAAGATTATTTTCATTTAGCATTGTTCTTTCCATCACCAGAAGAGATCTGTTCTTTCTCTCAACCACTCCATTTTGTTGTGGAGTTCTAGGTACAGAGAAATTGTGAGAAATACCATTTTCCTCACAGAACAATTTGAATTGCTCATTTTCAAATTCTCCTCCATGATCACTTCTAATAGCAGAAATACAGAAAGCTTGCTCATTTTGTACTCTCTTACTAAATACTGTAAAGACCTTATAAGACTCATCCTTGTGGGTTAAGAAGAATACCCATGTAAATCTAGAATAGTCATCAACTATGACAAAACCATATTTCTTTCCACCTAGGCTAGCTACACTAACTGATCCAAATAGATCCATGTGTAACAGTTGCAAAGGTCTAGAGGAAGTGACTTCTTTCTTAGATTTGAAACTTGATTTTAACAGGCAATCCTCTCACAAGGTTATGCTTTTTCAATTTAGAAATTTGTTTCATACTAACATGTCCTAGTTTTTTATGCCATTGCCACTTTTCATCCTCTTTAGACATAAAGCATGTTACACTTTGATCTGAAAGTTCAGACAGGTCAATCTTATACAGATTGTTTTGCCTTTTAGCAGAAAAGAGGGTCTTTCCACTATTGTCATTGACTATGCATGCATCTTTAGAAAAAGATACAGAAAATCCACTATCACGTAATTGACTTATGCTAAGCAGATTATGTTTCAACCTTTTCACATATAAAACATCACAGATAATGGGCAAGGGAGGATTACGACCAATTTTACCTACACCAATAACTTTTCCTTTCTGATTGCCACCAAAACTCACATGTCCACCTTTATTAGGCTGGAGATCTAGGAACATAGACCTTTCTCCAGTCATGTGTCACGAGCATCCACTGTTCAGGTCACTACAAAAAAAAAGGTTGTTTAGCGACCGGAAATAGTGACCGAATTTTTTGGTTGCTTTTGGTGATCGAAATGGCGACCGATTATAGGATCTACATGAAAGACTGATTAGAGTTAATACTGCGACCGAAATAGCGACCGAAATAGAGCGTAGCAGGGTTATCGGTCGCTATTTCAGTCGCTAAATAAAGGAACTTAAAAGTCAGAAATTTTATGCCTTTTTAGCGACCGAAATGGCGACCGAATTAAATGCAGCGGTTAAATTTTATTTACATTTGCGACCGATATTAATTCGGTCGCTAAACGGTGCGTAAAAAAACTAAAAGAGCGTGTCTTAGCGACCGATTTAAAAATCCATTACTAAATTTATGAATTTAAATTTTGAAATGGCACCCTTGCGACCGAATTAGCGACCGAAATATTCAGTCGCTAAAAATTAAATTCCCTAAAAACGCAGAAACCCCTTTCTTCTTCCATTTCGCGATCTCTCTTCCTCTCTCTCACTCAATCTCTCTTTCTCTCCTCTGGCCACCACGGTTTCGCGACTGCCGTCCCTCCTCCGACCACCACCATCACGGTAAGCTCTCCTCTCTCTCTCTCTCTTAATCTCTCTCTCTCTCTCTATCTGTTTCTAACTTTTTCTCTCTCTCAGTTCCCTCCTTCTCCGCACGACTACCACCGTTGCCGGCACCACCAGAGCAGCGTCGTCGTCCTCCTCCTTCTCTGGTATGTTTTCGTCTCTCCTCGCCTCTATCTCTCTCTCTCTCAATTTCTATGGTTTGTGCATTTACTATGTTAATGGAACTGGTTTTGATGATGTGTTTGGATCTCATGACTTGACCAGTTTTGATATATTTGATCCTGTAACATCCCGATTTTTCACTGCTTCTAATATCGGAACATCCTGTAACTTGAACTTCATTGCTTTATTTCTTGCTACTGAGAAGAGCTACTTGTGTATTTCATGTGAGTTGTGAGTTGTGAGTTGTGAGTTCTGATGATCATTTGTTTTTTTGGTATTTCGGGGAGATTTATGTTATTTTAATTTTATTTTATTTCATGTAATTTGTATGACCCATTCATTGGAAGATTACTTTTTTGCATTTTTGGTTGAAAAGCGATGAATAGAGGTAATATGATTATAAGAATTGTTGAATTGAGTACCGGTTTGGAAATGTCAAGAAATAAAAATGTTGCAATTTAAGTGAAATGTAAATGTCTTTTGCAATGGATATAGCAATGTTGTGCTGATTCTAATGATCCTACGGTAGAAATTTGAGGGTGGCTTTTCATTTATTCAAATTTGGATGATAAATGTGGTCTTTTTGTTTGCTGGTATGAATGGATATCAAGGGAATTTCTTGCACTGATTGGAGGAAAATTTCTTTGCATG
Organism: Sophora flavescens; assembly: GCA_030762895.1. Classification (NCBI taxonomy): domain Eukaryota; kingdom Viridiplantae; phylum Streptophyta; class Magnoliopsida; order Fabales; family Fabaceae; genus Sophora; species Sophora flavescens. Next base: position 4,981,610 of record CM061062.1, read on the forward strand.
GTTTAGTTTGGGTTTGAGAATTGAGACCCCACCGTGCATTATCTTCTATTGTTTTTTAGCAGGATTTTTTTTAATAATACTTTTAGGGCATCAGGAAGCTCTTGGTTGGGGGAGGATATTCTTGATGGACATATTGATTTTGGATAATTAAGAGGCAATCATGATATGATGTTGATATTTTCTTTCCATTATGCAGAATGAGTCATAGTCTCTTAGATATCTAAGTTCTTTAGAGGTTATTATCTGTTGCAATAAGCTGTGTCTTTGGTCTTTACTTGACGGCGGATATGTTGGGCCAATATTTGATATCTCGTCCCTACTTAATACGATTGACGCATACTTCTTATCTGTGCATTTAATTTTTTGGAGCTTGCCTTTAGTTTGTGCATCATGTTTAGGAGTTAAGACTGTTTGCTCTTTCTGTTGCCAGGTTTGTTGCATATATTTCCCACCCACCCAACCTTGGCCTGTTTCTCCCTTGCCTTTTTACAAAATTATTATGGTGTCATGAGATTCCTTCTATTTTCTTGTGTCATAAGTCCGTAAACATATTTTCTCTCTTTGTTTTGTTTTCCGCAAGTCCTCCTTGTGTTCTCTAGCAGATTTATTTTATTCCGATATTTTGGCTCCAGTGGTTTTCTATCTTACCTTCTTGGATGGATATATGCAAAGTTACAAACTGGTCTTTCTTTTGGTGACTTAATATTGTTTGCCGGACAAATAGACCAGTCAACATTTTCTTTAGCAGTGCTTCTTATAGACTTTAAATACAGGATACATCATACAACAACAACTAAGCCTTTTCCCATTAGGCGGAGTTGGCTACATGGATCAAACAACACCATAATATTCTCTCTCACTCTCTTCTAGCGATTGGGCTACTCTCCATTTAATCTACTCCCCTTACTTTAAATACAGAATAAATGTAATTAAATAATCCGTATATCCTTTTGTTACATTCTTTGGTGTGGTTGCCAAATGCTACGTTTCAGTTGTTGTCATCAATAAAGTTTCGAAGGCATGTAGAAGTTTTTCTTGAATGAGGGGTGCAATGGGAGCTTCAAACTAGCATCATAGTTCATTGTTGTCTCCTTATGAATGTGATCTTTCCTCTATCATGGTTCAAACTGTAAATATGTTCATTGTCAAAATAGGTGTAGTTTGAAGGCTGTTCATTGTTCTGTTATATTGCCTCAGGGAATATCTCACAATAGTATGATCTATAGCCTCTGTGATGCAACTGTTTACTTGCTGTGAATAATGAAGGATTAAGTATAGGGTTAGATAAAATGAAGGGCTAGGCACAGTTTGCCAGGCACATGCATGACGTGCCGTCATCATTCAAACATTATTCACATTAGAAAGCAGCTCTGTACACAACATTATGAAAGCAACTCTGGTTTTCTACTCATTTGTTTCACTAGGAAATGGAGCTTTCCAGAAATAGTTGTTGATGACCATCCTTACTAGGTTACCTAGGCACTTCCGGTAGGAAAAGTCCTCTCTGTGACCATCCTTCAAAACGACGTAAAAGCATCTGCTTTCCTGAAAACTACTATGTTTGCTAATCTGTAAAGTTGCATGTGAAGTTACATTTCTTTGTTCTATTTTAACATGCTAGTATGCGACATGCATGGATCTTTCCATATTTTCTTATTATCACTTGATGAAGTTTAGACATATGACTTGTTTTCCTTATCGTTTTATCAGAAAATGGATCCGACTAAATGTTTTGAGACAACCATCCATATAGACCAGGTACAGTATCTCATCAACTTAAGAATAATGATCGGATTCACGTAATGATGGTTAAGGCATAAACTAATCATTTACTAAATTGTTCTAGTGTATTTGCAGGATTTGATTTCAATCCCGCGATCATTCTACCGTCGGTGGGGACAACAAATACCGAGTGTTGTGACTACTGAATACAAAAGCGGAAATCTGTTCAATGGGAATATAGTAATCCATGAGGATCGCCCATATTTTGCAACAGATACAAATGGTATCAGGGAGTTGTATTTGTTGTCCACTAGTGCATTGGCAAAGTTTAAGTACCATGGAGGTTATCACTTCTACATGTTCATCCCTTTGGAAGATTGATGAGTTTTGATATTTTGATTAGTACTTATTGACTGTGGTGTGTTTTTATGTTTTGATCCTTAATTAGTACATTATTAAACTTTTTTTTTTATAAACAACTATTAAACTTGCGTTAATTAATGTATATGTTTTCTTGATCAAATTGACTGTGGTGTTTTGGATCGTTAGTACATCATATTTACGTTTTCTATTTATTCAAAAAAAATATTGGTGTATTTTGTTTATATCAGAAATTAAAAATCAATGGGGTAATAGTTGAAAAACAAAATTTGGTCGGTAGGATTAAGTTACAGGAAAATTTTAAAAAATAAATAAATAAAATTTGAGACCGAAATAGCGACCGAATATCGGTCACCAAATTAGGTGAGCTGAGCATGCGACCAACTATACGGCTACCGAAATATATAATTTTGTGATCGAAATATCTGTCGCAAATTTGCGACCGAAATACAAGTTCGGTCGCTAAACATTTAGCAACCAGGGTTTCTGCTACACCTTTAATTCGGTCGCTAAACTATATAGCAACCGAATTATCATGTTTAGCGACCGAAATCTTCGGTCGCTAAATAGGTTTTTTTGTAGTGGGTACCATGACAGGTGTTTCTTTTGTCCTGTTAAGTAGGTCTGCAACATAAATGATCATGGACTTAGGTACCCACACTTTCTTGGGTCCTTTTCTGTTAGTATAAGCAGTCTGTGAAGACTTCTTTCTCTTTTTGTAGATACACTTAGACGTGATATGTCCAATTTTTCCACAACATGTGCATATAGGTTTATTTGATACAGATTTGACAATTATTTTTGAGAACTTTGTTGATCCTTTATGATGTTCTTGACTGTAATATCCTATTCCTTCTTTGTGAAGGGAGTGCCACTAGCTTCCCAAAAGTTTAGTCAGATTATCTCTACCATTAACAAATTTGGCAAGATCTATGGTGATCTCTTCTACTTTCTGTTGAAGTTTATTAATTTCTTCAGAAGGTGGATTTTCAACTGAGATCTCAGCTTTAGACTTTGCAGTCTTAAGCATACTATTTTCTTCAGCTAACTTTTCACACTCTTGAGATTTCTGTGTATACTCATTTGAGAGTTTAACAAACTGTCTCTTGAGGGATTTGAAAGCTTTAGACATATAGTTGGATTCTTCCAACAGTTCATCATAGGCATCATTTAATTTCTCAAGTTCAGAATGTAACTCAGTGTCTGATTCAGAGTCAGTATCTGCCATAAGACAGAGATTTACTTCAAGCTCATCTCATTCACTTTCAGTGGAGCTTTCATCAAGATCTTCCCAAGTGGCCATCATTCCTTTCTTCTTTTTGTTGAAGAACTTCTTGGGAGATTGCTTTTTGAGCTGAGGGCATTCTGCTTTGATATGACCAGGCTTCTTACATTCATAACACACAATGGCATTCTTGTCATGAGATACACCATATTTGTTTTTCTCTTTGTTGAAGTGCCTGAAAGGTTTGTCCTTTCTGAAGTTTCTTTTCTTCCAAAGCTTTTTCATTTTTCTAGTAAAAAGAGAGAGTTCATCATCTTCATCATCTGAATCATCTTCATTCGATTCCTCTGATTCCTCTAAAGATTCATCAGCTTTGAGAGCTTCTGATGAGGTTCCTCTAGATGATTTCTTGTCAGCTTTGAGGGCAATGGATTTGTTTTTCTTTCCATTGTTTTCTTCAATCAGCTATTGTTCATGGATTTGGAGAGTGCCAAGAAGCTCATCTAGCTTCATTATTGTTAAGTCTTTGGCCTGAGATACAGCAGTCACAAGTGGTCTCCATTGCTTTGGAAGACTTCTGAGAATCTTTTGAATGTGTTCCTCAGTCTTGTAAACTTTTCCCAGTGATTTCAGTCCATTGGTTATGGTTTTAAATCTTCCATACATTTGGCCAATAGATTCTCCTTCCTTCATTTTAAATAGCTCATACTTTCTGACCAACATGCTGACTTTGGTCTCTTTGACTTTGTTTGTTCCTTCGTGAGCAACCGCTAGTGAATCCCACATTTCTTTTGCAGATTCACAAGCACACACTTTTTCAAATTCTTCTCTACTCAAGGTGCACATGATTGCATATCTAGCCTCGGCATTTGACTGCCACTTTGTCTTTTGCTTAGAGGTCATGTTAGCTTTAGGAACTTCATCTCCATTGTCATCTTTAAGGACAAAGGGGCCTTCTTCAATGAGATCCCAAAGATCAGAGTTACTGGACTGTAAGAACCACTTTATCTTTTCTTTCCAGTAAATGTAGTCCTCTCCATTGAAGTAAGGAGGTCTCGACATTGAGGATCCTTCTCCAGCATGGTACTTGCTTGTGCTAGCTTCACCTGCCATCTCCAAGATCTTTTCCTCTACACTGTTAAGTGCTCAACCCAGAGGCCGAGCTTTGATATCAACTGAAATAACCAAAGTTAACACAAGAAGGGGGGTTGAATTGTGTTTACCAATTTTTTCGGTTACGTAAAAAGATTTTCGCAGCACAACAAGCAGAACTTAGATTAGAGAAAATCAGACGAGTGATATGTCTAATATTCAGACAGAATACGCAAGCAAACAAAGAAGAGTAAAACAGAGTTTGATATTCACAATATTAACTCCCCAAGTTAAAAGCTTGAACAGAATAATACTTAAGCAGGATAAAGAGATAAGGGAAGAGGAATATCACTCAAGAGTTTTATACTGGTTCACCCCAAAATCCACAGGGCTACATCCAGTTTCTAGGCAGCACCAAGTTTCCACTATATCTGAGTAAATTACAGTACAAGTATTCTTTGCACACCTAGCCTCTTCAGGCTCAACACTCAAACAAGTATTCTTTGCACACCTAGCCTCTTCAGGCTCAACACATAAGGAATATAATGGTTTTGCGTAATTAATACAACTTGCAAGTCTTTCAGATCACACTCAAGGAGTGGAATAAATATGAAGTGTGAAAGACTGCGAATTAATATCAAATGATTGAAGGTGTATTCAATGAAAGAATGAAGAAGTTAATGAGGAGAGTAAATGCTTCTGCACAGTGTTCTTAATGATACTCAACTTCTTGTTTTCATCTTCATTGTTTGATCTATTTAAAGGCTTCAATCAAGAGATCCGTTTAGACACAGCTTCAGAAAATGTGTTATTTTGATTTGAGCTTCTGAGATACCATTAATGCCAAAGAGTCGTTCTGTATAAACATTAAATACTTAGGAACGTTTAGCTTTGACAAGGTTGTCCAAGAGTACATTTTAATCTGAATCAGCTGTTATATCAGAGTAGGCAGCAGCAGGCTTCTTGTACTTGCAGCAGAGAGCTTTCCTCTTTTAGTGCAACAGTCAGTTCACTTTCCAGAAAACACTTTTACTTTGTACTAAAACAGCTAAAAAGTTACTGCTGTGGTACGAAGATTGCATGTTTATTCCTTAAGACCTTGAAACAAACGTTCTTTATTCTTTATCCTTTGAGCTATTGTCCAGAGGTCTTTGAGATCCTTAAGGAAGGCATTTAATATGAATAAGATGACTTGGACTTCATTTCTGACAAACTGACATTATACCAGAGTTAGAAAATCAGACGGGTGAGAAGTAATCAGAAATCAGACGAGTGCTCAAGCAGTCCAAAAACTAGACGGGTGATCATGCAATCCAAAACTAGACGGGTGATCATACAGTCTGTACTGGCCGAGGTTATTAACCCGGCCACCGAGCTCAAGTACCCGGCCCAGTCCGGAAATTGAGGATAATAAATCGAAGAAGATATTGATATCAAATCTCTAATCCCTTAAATCAAGGAATCATATCTCAAAAGAGATATTAAGACATAAATCAAATCTCTAAAGAGATAGGGGAATCCTATTATAAAAGGGGCAGTACCCCTCATAAGAAGGGGACTTTTTCGCTGAACACCGGTGACTCTCCCTAAAGCGTGTTAGAGGAACTAGCGTCGACCAAGAGACTATCAAACAGTCCTTGCTCCCTAGTACTCGTCCGATACAAAATTAAGGGATCGAGATCACCGCCCCGCCAAGGGATGAACCTAGAACTACGTCTGGCTTTGATTCCCACTGGGATACGTAGGACCGGAATCACTGAATTCTGTCAAGCCCAAATCATAAAATAACCCCCTTGGTTTCACGTTCTATGGCGAGATTCTGACAAAACGGATCTTGGCAGGAACATTTGGCGCCGTCTGTGGGGATCGAAGTAAATATTTTCCCATACCACAAATAATGGTGAGAACATTATTGAAGAAGAAAACATGCCTGAGGAAAGGGAGGAGGAGGGGGTTGATCTGAGTCTCTGTCTTGTAGGTCGATTCTGGACTGAGAAACCGATTTTTTCCTTGCCATGAGGGATAGGTTGTCAACTATCTGGGAGCCCGGGAAGGGAGTTGCTGTTAAGGCTTTAGAGTATGGGAGGTTCCCGTTCCAATTTTTTCACAAATTTGATATAGAGAAGGTGTTAAGGGGTGGTCCTTGGCTTTTTGATAACTATAAAATGACTTTAGCAAAAAATCCAGCCAGGTGATGAAGTGATGGCGATTCCATTGGAGCATGTAGATATGTGGGTTCAGATCTTTAATCTCCCTTTTGGCTCCATAACAGAAATGGTGGGAAGGAGTATGGGAAATTATATTGGGGAGTCCCTGGAGTATGATGAGAAAAACAATCTGATCAGCAGTGTGATAAAATTTTTGAGATGGAGGAGGATAAGGGTGAGAGGCGGTGGGGTAATTTCTTGAAAGTTGAGCAGTGGCGCCAGCTGATCGGGGCCACGAATCAGTGGTTGAGGGAGGAGGGCAGTGGTACGAAACCATCGGCGACTACGGGTCGGAGCAGTTATGGAGACGATATGCTACAGCATGATTCTCGGGATTTTGCAGCTGGCGTTAGGAGTGATATACGGGATTCAGATATGGGAGCTAATTTGAATTTTAAAAAATTCAGTTAATGCTGTTATGCATGGCTCATGCAATCTGGAAGATGCTATGCGAGGAAATAGGGATATCATTGATAAAGGAAAGGCTGTTATTTCCTATACTCATGCGGCATCTGATATGGAAGGGGCCCACAGGTTTATGACTCTTCACGCAACGAATTCTATTTTGCATGGAGGAGTTGACGTTGACTCGGATTTGCCTTGCAAACAACAACAGTCAGTGTGAAATTCTGAGCTACTCCCAAAATTTCATCAATATTCTCGTTCATGAGGAAGGTCAACATCCGTGGCGGCTAACTGGTTTCTACGGGATTCCTGACAGGGGCCAAAGGAGACGATCTTGGAATATGCTGAGGTCTCTTTCAATGCAATCCACTCTCCCTTGTTGCATTGTGGGAGATTTTAATCATCCTTTCCCATACAGAAAAAAGAGGGAGGATTGATCGCCCTAATTGGCTCATTAGTGGCTTCCGAGAAGCAATTATGGACTGTGGGCTTGTTGATATCCCCTTGGATGGTCATCAATTTACGTGGTCGCGGAGTCTGGGCAAAGATGGTGCAGTTGAAGAAAGATTAGATAGAGCTATGGCAACAAACTCATGGCTGGACCATTTTCTAGATAGTAGTTTGACCAATCTGATTATGTCTTAATTTGGACCACTCTCCGTTACTCATAGCGACGAAACAGAAACATTATGTGTTCAAGAGGAGGCGTTTTCGGCTCGAAAATTCCTGGTTAACAGAACCGGAGCTTGAGCCTGTTGTCTCGGATTGCTGGTATAAAAGTAATAAGGATCCAATGTTGATCAAACTGGTGAAATGTACAGAAAAACTGGACACTTGGGGCAGAAATTTACACAGGAAATATAAGGAGTTGATTAATCAGTGTAAAAAAAAAAAAGGGGCTTAATGAGGTACGTGAAATCCAAACTATGGAGGCAGATAGGGAGTTTATTGATCTGAAACAGAAATTGGATAGTTTGCTAACTCAGGAAGAAGCCTTTTGGAAGCAGAGAGCAAAGGTATTTTGGATGAGGGATGGAAACATGAACACAAAGTTCTTTCATGTAGCAGCTACATCTAGAAAGAAAAGAAATAAGATCATGCAGTTGAGTGATGAAGGTAATAACTTAATTGATACTCAGCATGGTTTATGCGATTTAAGCAAAAACTACTTTACTGAGTTGTTCCAAGCCCAGCAATCAAATTATAATCCTGTTCTACAAGCTATAGGCCGTAGGCTCAGTATGCAAGACAATGATTTCCTTGTAGCCCCTTTCACAAAAGATGAGTTTAGAGATGCAGTTTTTCAAATGCACTCGGATAAGGCTCCTGACCCGGATGGTTTGAACTCTGCTTTCTATAGAAGATTCTGGAACATGTGTGGTGATGATGTTTATCAGTCTTGTCTTCAGTGGCTAAATGAAGTGCAAGATAGGCGGTAAGAAAGATGAAGCTGCTATGAAGATAGATATCAGCAAGGCCTATGACAGAGTGGTTTGGGATTACCTTTTCCTCATTATGGCCAGGTTAGGTTCTGACCAGAGATGGATTGGTTGGATGAGGATGTACGTTACAATGGTAAACTATTCTATTCTGATGAATGATGATTTAGTTGGTCCAGTGCATCCCAGTAGAGGTCTCAGACAGGGTGATCCTTTGTCCCTATATTTATTTATTATCTGTGTTGAAGGCCTAACCTTTCTTTTAAAACAGGAAGAAAGTAGGGGCAATATTCATGGTATCCAGGTGTACAGAAGGGCTGCAGTCATTACTCATCTCCTATTTGCAGATGACAGCTTTTTGTTCTTTAGAGCCAAGGACAATGAAGCCAGAGTTCTGAAAAATATTCTGCAAAGGTATATTTTAGCAAGAATGTGGATGTTGCGTCCAGAAATTCACTTTCCAATATTTTGGAGGCAAAGGAGTACTTGGGTACAGGGAAATATCTCGGGCTTCCTTCCATGATTGGTAGAAGCAAAAAATCTGTTTTTAATTACATCAAAGAAAGGATCAGGAAGAAAGTCTCTAGTTGGAGTAGCAAGACGTTATCTCAAGCCAATCAAATTTCTAAGGCCAAGTTTGAGCCTGGTGGCCGAGTACGAGCCAATGGCCGAGTTCGAGCCAGTCAAATTTCTAAGGCTAAGGCCAAGTCTGAGCCTGTTGGCCGAGTACGAGCTATTAAATTTCTAAAGGCCAAGTTTGAGCCTGATGGCCGAGTTCGAGCCAGTTCAATTTTTAAAGGCCAAGTTTGAGCCTGATGGCCGAGTTCGAGCCAGTCAAATTTCTAAGGCCAAGTTTGAGCCTGGTGACCGAGTACGAGCCAATGGCCGAGTTCGAGCCAGTCAAATTTCTAAGGCCAAGTTTGAGCCTGATGGCTGAGTTCGAGCCAGTCAAATTTATAAGGCCAAGTTTGAGCCTGGTGGCCGAGTACGAGCCATTACAATTTCAAAGGCCAAGTTTGAGCCTGGTGGCCGAGTATGAGCCATTACATTTTCAAAGGCCAAGTTTGAGCCTGGTGGCCGAGTACGAGCCATTACATTTTTAAAGGCCAAGTTTGAGCCTCAAGGCCGAGTTCGAGCCGATTAATTTTTAAAGGCCAAGTTTGAGCCTGGTGGCCGAGTACAAGCCGATTAATTTCTAAAGGCCAAGTTTGAGCCTCAAGGCCGAGTTCAAGCCGATTAATTTCTAAAGGCCAAGTTTGAACCTCAAGGCCGAGTTCGAGCCGATTAATTTCTAAAGGCCAAGTTTGAGCCTAAAGGCCGAGTTCGAGCCGATTAAATGCTAAAGGCCAAGTTTGAGCCTATTAGCCGAGTTATCAAGGCCGAGTTCGAGCCGATTAATTTCTAAAGGCCAAGTTTGAGCCTGTAGGCCGAGTTCGAGCCGATTAAATGCTAAAGGCCAAGTTTGAGCCTATTAGCCGAGTTATGAAGGCCAAGTTTGAGCCTGTTGACCGAGTACGAGCCATTAAATTCCTAAAGGCCAAGTTTGAGCCTGGTGGCCGAGTTATCAAGGCCGAGTTCGAGCCGATTAATTTCTAAAGGCCAAGTTTGAGCCTGTAGGCCGAGTTCGAGCCGATTAAATGCTAAAGGCCAAGTTTGAGCCTATTAGCCAAGTTATGAAGGCCAAGTTTGAGCCTGTTGGCCGAGTACGAGCCATTAAATTCCTAAAGGCCAAGTTTGAGCCTGGTGGCCGAGTACGAGCCTGTCAAATTTCTAAGGCCAAGTCTGAGCCTGTTGGTCGAGTACGAGCCATTAAATTTCTAAAGGCCAAGTTTGAGCCTCAAGGCCGAGTTCGAGCCGATTAATTTCTAAAGGCCAAGTTTGAGCCTAAAGGCCAAGTTCGAGCCGATTAAATGCTAAAGGCCAAGTTTGAGCCTATTAGCCGAGTTATCAAGGCCGAGTTCGAGCCGATTAATTTCTAAAGGCCAAGTTTGAGCCTGTAGGCCGAGTTCGAGCCGATTAAATGCTAAAGGCCAAGTTTGAGCCTATTAGCCGAGTTATGAAGGCCAAGTTTGAGCCTGTTGGTCGAGTACGAGCCATTAAATTCCTAAAGGCCAAGTTTGAGCCTGGTGGCCGAGTACGAGCCAGTCAAATTTCTAAGGCCAAGTCTGAGCCTGTTGGCCGAGTATGAGCCATTAAATTTCTAAAGGCCAAGTTTGAGCCTGGTGGTCGAGTTCGAGCCAGTCAAATTTCTAAGGCCAAGTCTGAGCCTGTTGGCCGAGTACGAGCCATTAAATCTCTAAAGGCCAAGTTTGAGCCTGTTGGCCGAGTACGAGCCATTAAATTCTAAAGGCCAAGTTTGAGCCGCGAAATTATTGAAATCAAATACGAATATCAAGAAAGAACGAAGTTTGTGTGGCCGAAGAATAAGCTCGGTTTCATACTTATCAGCTCCTTCGCTTATTCAAGCTTGGAGCTCGGGGGGCTTGTGTACTGGCCGAGAATGTAATCCCGAGGACTTGCCTATACCTCGGGTTGACCGAGCTTACCCCGGCCATGGGCCCTAGCCCAAACTCCTCCAGGGCCGAGGACATATCAGCACACCGGGCCAGCCGAAGATAAGTACTCGGACTCGCCCCGCCAGGGAGGGACATCTCGGTCCCTCGCGGATCAGTCATAAATGACTGATCCGAATATCACCCCGCAGAATCAGGGACCTGATCCTAATATTTCTCCTCTTATCTCGGAGCTTGATCCTGAGAGATCTCGATAAATAGGGGGCTTACCCCCTCATTCAGAACTCCTCCACCAAAACATAGTTCGGCCGAGTATCTCTCAACTAGTACTAATTATGAATAGACAGGGGAAAAGACAAGTCTGAAAATTCTGTCAGCTCTGTTGAGCTAGACCCGAGAATTGACATAGCCCATTGAGGAGTTGGAGAAGTTCCAGCTTGGATCACAGCCCGATCTCTGCACTAAGCTGCAGTTGATGTATATAGTCGGGTGCTGTACTCTTTTTCCTACCTCGGTATTTTGTCCCAAAAAGGGTTTTGACCGGGGAGGTTTTAACGAGGCACACCGCGGACTCCATCCAATAAAAGAATTTATTGTGAATATTGCTTTATTTTCTCTTATCTTGCCGAAGTATTTACTCTGCAGGCATCTTATTTTGGTGGCCGAGTTCGAGCCAGTCAAATTGTTTAAGGCCAAGTATGAGCCTAAAGGCCGAGTACGAGCCACTGAATTGTTTAAGGCCAAGTCTGAGCCTAAAGGCCGAGTTCGAGCCATTGAAGTCATTAAAGGCCAAGTCTGAGCCTCAAGGCCGAGTACGAGCCACTAAATTATTGAAGGCCGAGTACGAGCCATTAAATTGTTTAAGGCCAAGTCTGAACCTGAAGGCCGAGTTTGAGCCATTGAAATTATTAAAGGCCAAGTTTGAGCCTCAAGGCCGAGTCCGAGCCATTAAAATTATTAAGGGAACTGGGCACAATGCTGAAAGTAAAAATGAGGCCGAGTTCAAAGCCTTAAAAATACAAAAAGGAAGGCAGGTTCGGTTGAAGTAACAGCTTGAAATAAGGAAGGAAGAAAGTCCACATGGCCGAAGTATCAGCTCGGTTTAATACTTGTCAGTTCTTTCGCTTGTTTAAGCTCAGAGCTTGGGGGGCTTGTGTACTGGCCGAGGTTATTAACCCGGCCACCGAGCTCAAGTGCCCGGCCCAGTCCGGAAATTGAGGATAATAAATCGAAGAAGATATTGATATCAAATCTCTAATCCCTTAAATCAAGGAATCATATCTCAAAAGAGATATTAAGACATAAATCAAATCTCTAAAGAGATAGGGGAATCCTATTATAAAAGGGGCAGTACCCCTCATAAGAAGGGGACTTTTTCACTGAACACCGGTGACTCTCCCTAAAGCGTGTTAGAGGAACTAGCGTCGACCAAGAGACTATCAAACAGTCCTTGCTCCCTAGTACTCTCGTCCGATACAAAATTAAGGGATCGAGATCACCGCCCTGCCAAGGGATGAACCTAGAACTACGTCTGGCTTTGATTCCCACTGGGATACGTAGGACCGGAATCACTGAATTCTGTCAAGCCCAAATCATAAAATAACCCCCTTGGTTTCACGTTCTATGGCGAGATTCTGACAAAACGGATCTTGGCAGGAACACAGTCCAAAACTAGAAGGGTGACATATAGCCCAAAACTAGATGGATGCTAGCTTACTCCAAAAGTCAGACGGGTGATCAACTGAGTCTGTTTCAGACAGATGCTTCTTGCCACGTCATCAAGTAAACTCAGATCTTGATAGCGCGTTGACTTGGTCTTTGACTAAAAAGCAGACGAGTGGTTTTTAGACAGGTCTTATAAACTGAGCTCTACTGAAAATTAGACGAGTCAGAAAGTAGACGAATGACCTTAAATCTGATTTTCTGCACACTTATCATATTTATCAGTAATTTCATAAGGTTCAATATTACCATACTTAATCTATTTGGAATCATCAAAACTTAGAGAATTTACACATTGAATGTGTTTCAGACTTATGAGGTCTCAACAATAATTGCATTGACCCTACCCCCGTGTTTTTCCCATGATTACGATCGAAGGCAGGGATGTTTACACGTAGTTTGTACGAACCAATCCATAAGGAATCCAGCCTTTCCTCAACTTTGGATTTTTTACTTCAATGAACCTTAGAAACCCAAATTTCTTTCCAAATTTGTCCCTTTTCGATGGTACCACTATGTCAATAACTCTGCCCCACTTAAGGAAGATCCTCCATAAATCTACATAACCAATTGATTCTGGGAAGTTGGTGAAAAAATAAGAAATCAATCCTCTATAAGTGTTCCTTTCATCAAAACAAGCATGAAGATCATTGTTGATTGATCTTTTGTTATCCCATAACTTCATTGTTGCGAGCTTTCTCGAAAGCTCTGTTTTTCTCTCTCTCTCTCTCATCTCTCTACAATGCATCTTTCTTTTGTTTCTTGTACTTGTTTTTGTATACGGGTTATGGTACTCTCATACTCTCTTTTTAATATACTTTGACTTATAAAAAAAATTGGATTAATTTAAAATTAATTATTGAAGGTGTAATATTGATTGGATTATATTACGTTTAAATTTTTTTTATTACAATTATATTACGTTTATTGGTCATTCATTGTACATAACATTTGGTTTTTACACATGCATACATTTCCAACTTGCCTTCAAAAAAGCACCATGTGATTTGTGAAAGAAAATATGATGCAATATTGTTTGAATGCGGTGAGGTTTGAGTCAATAGCAAGTATGCATTCCTTGCGATTCATTTCCATCTAAACATTCAAAATTGTGTATGTTTGATTGGGCTTAGTGTTGAAGAAAAATTTATATAAATTTATTTATTACGAATAAATTTATCAAACATCTAAAAAACATGGTTGATATATTTTTTTTTATCATAAAACATGGTTGATATAGAATTGCTAAAACGTGATATTTTAGATAAATTTATGCAAATTTATTAAGCCATTCATTGTTTTTGCTAAAAAAGCCTACTGGAGTTTAATGCGAATCCATTTGAATTTATTGACTTTAAATAATTCTCCTAAAATCATATGACTTTAATGTTTGGTTTAAATTTTTCCCAATTGAATTTCCTTTTGAATTTAGTGCATAATCAACTTAACCGTCATAAAGGAAAACCAAAATCAACCAATCAACCCTTTAAAAAATGGTTGGAAGTATTATTCAATCTGAAAAAATGATATCCCAATTTTTGAGATCTCGTCAGCAATTACTAATCTCAATTTTAATGTTTGGTTTAAATTTGAAAAGTTTCCCGATTGAATTTAAAAATATTAATTTAGCCGTGACAGATAATCCATTTATTTTCAAATCAACCATGATACATAATCAACTTTAATGTTTAGTTTAAATTTGAAAACTTTCCCAATTGAATTTAAAAATATTAATTTAGCCGTGATAGATAATCCATATATTTTCAAATCATTAATATCGAAAATAAAATCAAAAATAATTTAGTCGTTTAAACTATATCTTTTTACCTGCGACAGCTTGATAATTTGAAATATACTTCAATAAAAACTAGAATCCATTTTACAAAATCCTTTTAAAAAATATCTTCAAAAAAGTATAAAATCAACCAAATTGAAAATTTTCCTATCCCACCTTTATGTTTTTAGGTAGTGTAAACGGGCCGGTCCTTTGCAGCCTATGCATCACACACAACCTTTATGGCCTAATTAAAGACTCTTTTTCTTATCTTCTTTGTTTAGGGTGTTGGCCATTGTGAAGCTGATTTGGATGCAGGTGTGGTGCATGTAAATATATAATTGAAGCAGCACTCTATTGTTGGATTTGTTGACTTATGTTTCTTTTTTAATTTCTTTGTACTTATTAAATTAAATGAAACACTAAATTGTTTTCAGGATCTAATGCCCAAATTTACTGACACTGTTTCTGAGAATGAAGCTGAAACTGTTGACGTGGTTCAACAAGATTTTGAAGAAAGATATTAAGATCCAGAATGATAAAGTTTTAACTTAATCTATTTTATCATACAATTGTCAGTGTTTTTAGTTTGCTTTTAGTATTTGATATTTATGGGATTGTCTCCCTTTTTTTTTTTTTTTTTGCAGTAGTTTCAGTTGGGACTAAAATCGTTTGAGTCAGTTCCCATTGGTTTTGGTTTTATTGTTATTTTATACTTGAATATTTTTGGGATTTCATCCCTTTTATTTTGGCCATGTTTGGGTAAGTACAAGGTTGAATATATACGCAGTTTATGGGATGTTTATGTTTTACCGATAAAAATGTGAAATGCAATTTTGTTATATGATTTATTTTTGATTTTGGATACTACCAGTGTTTGTAATATGCACAACTCAATATTGATTAATTTATAATTAATGTAGTAGCAAATTTCTTTTTGTTAATGCTCTTTTAAATTTTGTTAATTTATTCAATGACCTCAGATGCTTCTCAATTGTAGAGCTACTGATGTGTACTCAATCTGTAGATGTTAAATTGATTATGTTCGATATCTTATTTGTGGTTGTGCTTTGCTTAAATAGTATATTATAGGCAGTACTCCTATTCGCCACTTACAATTAAACAAGAAAACTTACTTCCTGTTACTGTTATTAGGAACTAATAGTTGTTTCTCTGTCATACTTACATAATACCCGTGTACATCTGATAGTTTTGTCTTGAAAAAATATAACGGACACAAAATATTCATATTACACACAAAATATCGATTTGTGTGATTAGATTTGCTATTTGTTTTTCATTGGTTGTTTGTGTTTTGCGACTTTGTTTTTAAGGAGATTTATCATCAGTAAAGGTTGTTGTGTACCGGGGTTCTAATTTTGGTACCCTTTGTGCAATTGTGCTTGATATACACAATGGCTGTTAGGAAAACTTGAGATAGAAGGGATAATACTTTTTTGTTTTTTGTTTTTAGAAGGAATAATACTTTGTTAATGTTGAAATTGGCCATAACCATGACTGACTTTTACTATGATAGATAAATGTATTTGTTAAAAATGGGTCACATGCATAGAATAAGAGGAAAAATAAATTAAAAAGATTTTTAAGAGAGAATGCAAAAAATAATATGATAGATAAATATGTTTTTTAATAAATTGTTAAGTTGCATGGTAAAAATAAATCTAATAAATTATCTAAAGAGAAGAACAAAGTAATATGTTAGATAAATATATTTTCCAAAAATAAATAACTTGTACGAGGAAAAGAGGAGAAATAAATTAAATAAATTTTCAAAAGAGAGGAAAAAATGATAAATAAATATATTTTTAAAAATGGTAAACTTGTACGGGAAAACGAGAAAAAATCAAATAGATTTTCAAGATAAGAAAAATAATGATATGATAGATAAATATATTTTTTAAAAACGGTTCAGATGCTCGAGGAAAAGAAGAGAATTAAATCAAATAGATTTTCAAGAGTGAAAAATATGATAAATAAATATATTTTCTAAAAATGGTTAACTGGAACAGGAAAACGAGAGAAATAAATCAAATACATTTTCAAGAGAGAATAAAAAGAATAATATGATAGATAAATATATTTTTTATAAAATGGTTAACTTACACAAGAAAATAGAATAAATAAATCAAATAGATTTTTTTATGACGAAATAAATCAAATAGAGAGAGAAGAAAAATAATAATTTGATAGATGAATATATTTTTTAAAAATTATTAACTTGCACGAAAAAATAGAATAAGTAAATCAAATAGATTTTCAAAGGAGAAAGTTTATAAATCAAATAGAATACAAAAATAAAAACCTTATAATTACACTTATAAGAAGATAAGAAGATTTATTTTTCATATTTTACATATCAACGTCATCATATATTTCAGCCTAAAAAATTTAAAATTACAGTTTCCTATACCCAATACATACCATCCGACGTTAATAAATCACATGTCATTAAAAATGTTTAACTCTTATCATAAGAGTTTTAAAAATCACATATAGAATAATTTGTGATTAACTGATATGTATTGTCAGTATAAAACTTAGAAATCATAGTATTTGTAACTTTTACAATATTTAGAACAAATTCAAACTTTTTTAAAGACGTGTCAATTACAATTAGTTGACAATACAAATACAATTAGTTGACAATACAAAGAATATTTACACTCAATCCATGCTAATTAAATTCATATAATAATATAATATATAATCTGATAAAAAAAAGTATATACATAATTTTATATTTTATAATATATCTTATGTTATATCTTATAATTATAAAATATAATATATTACATTATATATAATATATGATAATAATAACAATAAAAACATAATATATAACTCAAAACCAAAAATTTGTTTATATAAAATTAAAACATAACCCGGGTACAGATACTAGTACTAGTACAAAAGAAAGGACTATAGTACAATACTTAATACACATTGAATTCACCAATGTAAGTAAACAAAATACAAAAGAAAGGACTATAGTGCAATACCCAATACACATTGAATTCAACAATGTAAGCAAACAAAATACAAAAGACATACACCAGACGCCAAACAACAAGAACACAAACCTACGAAACTAAAGTGCCAAGGGTACATGAAATACATCATTTATTTTCCCATATGATATGAAGCCCTAAATTGAACCATTTTCTCTTCTCGTTCCTCAAACTCATCAAATTACATTCATGTTGCCCTCTTCACTTCATGAGCCTTTGTTTGTATGTCTTGCCCAACCTCCTTTGTCTTCTGCCCCACATAACCCGCCGCATCAGCCATGCGCCGCTTCACCGAGTCCAGCTGCTCAGGCACCGTCCCTTGTGTCTGCTTGATGTAGTTCATCATCCAAGAGAACGACATCAACCCCATCAACCCGCAAGCATCCGACGTCAATATTCCGGCGACCGCGAGGGCGATGGTGGTGGCGGCAGGGACGAGAACCGGGCTGAAGAGGATGAAAAGCGGCGTGATGACCGCCAGCCCGATGAGGCTGCCGACGAGGAAAAGGCCGGCGAGAAAGAGCAGCGTGCCGCCGATGGGGACACCGACAAGGACGGCGAGGATTTGAGAGGTTGATAGGCTTCTCTCGGAGGAGAAGAGGGTGCTAACACCACGACCTTCGTAACGTTGTGGTGGGTTAGTAGCACCACCTTCATAGCGGTGTGTTGTTGTGTGAACTTGGAATTGGTGGGGTGTTGAACGATCAGACATTGTTGTTTGAGAGAGAACTAGAGAAGCCTTTTTTTATTTTCTTTTTAATCTTGCGGTTGGCGAGAATGGAGATTTTGGTGATGGAATAGTGATAGATTAATATTAGTAAGCGTGGGGGTGATGAGGTGGTGTTTTATAGAACGGTGGGGTTGCAGGGTGATGACACGTGCATGCATGCAAAATTAATTGCTGTGTTGTGTTGTGTTGTGTTGTGCACTGCTATATATGCTATGCAAATTAAAATTAGTGTTGCCACCTACTCTTGTACTGCTATATATGCTATGCAAAATTAATTGTTGTGTTGTGTTGTGCACTTTACATGCAAACAGGTGCACTTTTGGCTCCGCCATACACCATCAAATTGTTGAGGCATATGACAATTTTTATGTAAAAGGTTTTTATGAACTTTCTGCGGATTACTCCATGTATCAATGAACTTTATTTGGCCCTCAACCACTTATCTACTCAAGGTTTAACTTAGGTAACTGATGATGCTGCATTAATGGAATACTATATTGAGATAGAAAGTCGATCGAAAAGCTTTATATATATTGACATCATTCAGAACCAATCTATTCTATTGAGCAGGTGAGAGGTCACTTCAAGTATGAACCAAGCAACTAATTAAGAATTTTTTTAACAGGAATATTATATATATGACATAAAAGTGTATAATATTACAAAGAAAAACATATCGTGGCGGTCGTTGCTAGCAACAGTGAATGAAACATCAAACATGGATGACTTACTTCCACATATTCAACTACAATTAAGGGAGGAATTCTTATACTTAGTGAGATCCCCTTCAGTTCATAAAAGTTGATGAAAGAGGCAAATTAAGAACGGTAACACAACTATAAAGAATGGAACTTATAGTTGAGAGAAATGAATGAATTTGAAGGCTACTTTGAATGCCATTGTGTATTTTGAATTTTGATGTCTAGAACTAGAAGCTGGTATACTCATCAATACTGATAGTTTCCCTTCGCAAGCAAGTCCTATCACAGTAGTACTAGTATCATATTGACACAATTTTAACCTCTCTTTTGCAATTTATGATCTTGAAATTGGAAACATGTTCCTGCAATTAGCAGAAGTTGTAACTTGTAAGAAGTAAAAGATAATGATTATTAAATAAATCATGACTATGTTGTTTGAATGATCAATTTATAATGTGTTTCCAGATAGATTGCATGGAAGAAGGAACCAGTGGAAGCTTTTTTAGCTTCAACTTCATTCTTTCCTCTTCTCTGCCCTACAGGGCAGGGACCAACTATCAATGAAATGGGGTATTTGAGCTTTGCTTTCACTAGTGCAGGAAAAGAGATTTCACATCGGTTATTTTTTGTTTTTCATATCGGTTTTCAAACTGATGTTAAAATGGCTGATGTGCTTTATTGCCACTTTTCACACCGGTTTTAAAACCGATGTCAAAAATTCAGTTTCAGTATTGACAACGTCACCTGTTCACCACTTTTCATATCGGTTTCTATAAAAACCGATGTGATAACCTAACTTTCCACATCGGCTATATTCAAAACCGATGTTATAACATAAATTTTCACATCGGTTATTTTAATAACGGATGTGGAAATATAGTGTTTCACATCGGTTTTTAAAATAACCGATGTGGAAAGTTAGGTTATCACATCGATTTTTAAAATAACCAATGTGAAATGTACTTATTTTTTTTTAAAAAAAACCCCTTTACAGTAGTGACAGTTCTTTCCCATGTTTCAGTAATCCAGATCAATACAAAATCTAAATATTCTCAACACAATCACTTTTGTACAACCAAAACACACTAAATTAAAAGATTACGGACAACACATATATTCAATTACATTCAGACAACAAAGATAATTAGAAACCAAAAAGCTACATGATATATTATAGATTTCATATCAAAATATATATCAGTCAAAAGTACACTATAACTAGTACATGATACGTTTATAAACTAACTACATACAAACTATGGTTGGTACACTTCAAGAAAGAAAGTGGCACAATACCTCCTTATGTTATTGATGTCGGCATCAGAGAGTGGAGTCGGATTGTTGAATATCTGCAAGTTTAATTGGACATAAGATTATATCTTTTAAGTAATAAACTAAAATTAAACATATAACGAAACTATAACTGTTACAACTAATTGTGTTACCAATTAGCATTTACCTCCTGCCATCTTTCAATGATACCGGAGGAGATAATTTCGACCATCCACTTCATCATATAATATCCACATTCCCATGATCCACGTTGTCTGGGGGACTACGTACAAATGAAACCCAATTAGAATATGAGGAATTAAATAGAAATCAATAATTATACCCACTACGCTTGAAGCGTTTGAACAAATAAATATCATGTTAGGAATAATCCATCTAATAGTCCGACGCCTTTCACCACGCAGCATGCGGCTTGCATCAATAGAACTATCATAAGAAAATAAACATCAATTAAAGTATATCTAATTGATTTCAGATAATTAAAACAACTCATTATTGATTATAAATTATTTTAATGCTTACGTTTCCATGACGATCTTCAGTTCATTCACCGGCTTATTTCCCATCGAGCAGAAGAAGACAACGACATTCAACCGAGGGCCCAAGATCAACAATTGCCAATGTTTACTGCATTTGCGGAACAATTAGTGACTAAGTCATATATAGTTATAATTAAATAACTGGTACTTACATATTGAGATAAAGTGCAAGGTAGAACTGATGATCGTCTCGGCCAGTATTTCACGTATGGTGGCAACCGGGTCTTCTGATGTTAGGAGAACATCACCCTGAATGAGCATGGGGTCAGTGAACCCATAAAGGGTGAGGTTGCCCTGATTAACTAACATGTGATGCAGATACCTAATATATTGATAAAACATGTTAATTATCATAGTATTTAAAATTTAATTACTTAACTTATAAATAAAATGTACTTACATGCACCATAACGAGATGTGTGCAGCACTAGCCATTTCACGCTCGAGCGCCATCTCCATAATTTCCTTCTTTGGGATATACAGATGGTCAACTGGTCTGGCATCATGTTCCAACCTTACCAAAGCTGCATCAACCTCCATGGTCACAACCTGTATAGCCAGAAGTTTAAAAACATCACCAGGATCCCCTTTGTCGATCCCCTAAACAACAAAGATATACATTAGTAATTACAATTAATTTATTTCATTCATAATTAATTGAATGTTCAAAAGAATACCTTGGCAGGAGCAGACTTCTCTGGTCTTTCTGGATCCGACCTTTTAGGCATAATATCATTTCCAACATCCTAATTGATTAACACCAAAAAACTAATAAAACATTCCAATCCCTAAATCAAAGCAAACAAAAATCAAAATAAGCAATAGTTAATATACCAGCTGCTTTTTAAGTCACAAACTGAAAATAATAACAAAATAACTGTCTAAAGGCATTGACAATTAATAGTCGTCTTTGAAGGGTTGTAGGATAAGTAAAGAGTTCCGTAATTTGAAAATCGAAAATTCAACCACCTGTTAGACTCAAATCAAAGTCAGATTCAAACAAAGAGACTAATAACACCCCTGATAATCAAAAACCGCAAAGCAACAGGTAATAATTACCACACCCTCAAAAGATGGCAAAACTATTCATGAAAAAGCTTTACATAACATGAAGAAAACTCATCACTGTAGTTTTGAACACATTTTTAAGCACACACCAAACTTACAACAAATCCCACATAGCATTGGATAAAAAAAAATAACTCAGCATTCAAGATTCTTCAATCCCAATCAACAAAAAATCAACAACTTTCAATTCATTTACTTTTATCCAAAACCAAAAAATGGAAAAACCATTACTGACCAAAGTTAAGGTTCAAAGTAAATATTATACCTTGAAAGGAATGAGGGCAAGATAGGTAACAGCTGAAGGGAAAGCCTGAACCACAAATGTGACCACTAACCAGTACCACAGCAAGCCCTTTGCACAGCCCTGAAATGAGAAAATTTAGTCAAAAAATCGAAATGGGTTGAATAAGCTTCCATTGTACTTTCCAAATGCTCAGATTCCTTAGAAACATGGTATAAGAGGTGCATTACCTAAGATGACTAAGCGGCGGAGCAAGCGAAGCAAACGGCAGAGCAAGTGGAGCAAACGTCAGATAGTGGGCTTCTAGACTACAGGAAGCCGTGAAGCAAACGGAGGCTACAGGGTCACGACACGAAGCGGGGGAGCAAGCGAAGGGGCTTCGAGGCTGAGGTGACAGCGGAGGAGGCGACGGAGCGAGCAAGAATGGAGGTGTGAGGGTTATGGAGCGTGCATGCAACAGAGAAAATATTGGGGTTCAGACATTTAGTGGTAGCGCGCAAGAGAGGAATTGGAGGGATGAATAAATGAAAGCAAAATGAAAATACACATCGGTTATATCCAAAACCGATCTGTTATATTGCTTTTACATATCGGTTAACAACAAAAACCGATGTTAAAAATGTTGCTGCTTAAAAAAATTCAATTTTTTTGTTCAATCTTCCACATTGGTTATAATAAAACCGATGTGTAATCTTATGGTTGATTAAAATTTTTTCGTTTTTGTTTCCCTTTTCCACATCGGTTATCATAAAACCGATGTCTACAATTGATATTTTTCACTATTCCACATCGGTTATACTAAAACTAATGTCTAATCTTATGTCTGGTAAAATATATTTTTTTTGTTTCACTTTTCCACATCGATTTTTATAAAAACCGATGTTACATATTTTTATCACATCGGTTTTTATTATAACCGATTGTTCCGTCCAAATATCTCGGATATGAGATACTTGGCCGAACGAGGATTAGTGGGGTGTTTTTGGATTGTGCTTGACAGAATGTGGATTCTGCTCCTACGTATCCAAATGGGAATCAAAGCAAACGTAGTTCTGAATGAGGGGTAAGCCCCCTATTTATAGAGATCTCTCAGGATCAAGCTCCGAAATAAGCAGAGAAATATTTGGATCAGATCGCGATCATGGGGAGAGATATCAGGAGCCTGATTATCCGGAGTGACATTATGGCTAGCGAGATATTCGGCCCAGTTAGCTGCGGGTGGATAGCTTGGGGCCGAGGTATCTTCGCGGGTGGCCTGATATGGATCAGGGGCGAGTAGTTATCCTCGGATGTCAGTGTTGTGACTCCGGCAAGTGTACCGGGTCGTCGCAAGTAATAAAAACACGGTAAGATTCTACCGAGGTCGAACACAAGGATTGGGTTACCAATTCGACTAAATTGTCAAGAAATCCGATACGTTGGTTAAGCAATAGAAGGTGGTTGAGAGAAAGATATTGAGATTGCGAATTCAAGAATCGATTCAAATAACGCTACGGTGATTAAATTCAGAAATAAAAGCATCTAAGGTTTCGAATCCACCTACCCAATCATGCAAAGTACCCAAGTGATGATATTCTCTTCCCTAAGTTCAATTTTAATGTCAACCGGGACCCCTAAATTCTCCTAAATCCACTTCCGTGCTCATTAGGACGTATTCGATGATTTGAGTTAATTACTTGCTAGGTCTCTTAACCCTAATCTCGAATTCTATGAATTCTTGTTCCCTATAGGTTGCATCGATCTCCTACTCACTCTCGTGCAATACTCGACCGATGTTCCCAATTCAAGTTCTAAAACGCGAATCGCCGCTAGGCCTCAACACGCTTAACTAGTCGATCACGCTAGCATATAATCGACACAATGAAAACAGAATTGGAAAATCATAATTGAATTAAAGGATAGAGAGTTACATTACATGAACACTATGCCGCCATGGGTGGCTTCATCGATCCCCTAGACAAGAGGATTAGTTCCTCATGTCCGTAACAACAACGCACGTACAATCGGAATTCATCCTAAGCCTATGAATTAAGAGAAAAGAAGAGAAGAAGAATTCCCAGAATAAGGGTTACAAAAGATCTCTGCAAATTCTGATCCAAAAGGTTCTCTTTTCCGTTCGACCGCTCTATTTATAAGGAGGCCACGCGTCACGGCCGTGATGGCCATCACGGCCAGGCCGTGACGGCCTCGCTTCTCGCGCACTTCGGGATTTGAACATTCGCGACGCTGAAGGATGTCTCGCGACGCGAGTCTTCTTGTCACGGCCGTGATGTCGGTCCACGCCAGGCCGTGATGTTCTCTCGCCTTGTGTGGATTTTAGGTCACGGCCAGTGATATACATCACGGCTAGGCCGTGATGGTCTCTGACTTGTATGGCTTTTAGGTCACGGCCGTGATATACATCACGGCTAGGCCGTGATGGTCTCCGATTCTGGTACTTTTCGGAGTTCACACACTCGCGACGCGAAGAACGTCTCGCGACGCGAACCTTCCCCATCACGGCCCGTGATGTCAATCACGGCTAGGCCGTGATGTCTCTGTCTTCCCAGATCTTCAAACTATCGCGGGGCGAGCCTCCTCTCGCGGGGCGAGAATCCCCAGAATGGCAATCTCCACTATTTGTTGACTTTCCTTAATTCTTAGAGCCTCACTTATGGACCTGAAAACAACACAAGCAACCACAAGCGTAATTCTCTCCAAAATAACCTAAAAACTACACAAAAGACGCAAAATGAGTCAAAGTCCAACTTAGGAACAAAACAAGGCAAATTTGGGCGAAAACGAGAGTAAACTCGAATAAATTGGCACGTAAACCCTAGTTTATCTAGTCATAAAACTAGATAAGCCAGAGGCTTATCAGTCAGGCGTGTTGACATGTTCTCGGCTCCTTGAGGTTTGGGTCAAGGCCCATTCGTGGGGGTAAGCTCGGTTGGTCGGGTTGTATAGACGAGTTCTCGGTCTTTTATTCTCGGCCAGTACACAAGCCCCCCGAGCTCCGAGCTTAAATAAGCGAAAGAGCTGATAAGTATGAAACCGAGCTTATTCTTCGGCTATGCAGTTATCCACATTCTCAGTTGTCGTTTCAATCAAGTCTTCTCTCTCTGTCAGAGGAAGCAATTATTCCCCTATTACTTCTACGGCACGCCATGGACAAGAAACCCTAGAGTTCCGCGCCCATTTAATGGGGGGAAAATCAAAAGTCGTGCCCTTTTTGGGCCCGATGGAAGATGGGCTTCCAATCGCAGGCTATAAATATCTCCTATGGCGCCAACTCCTTCCTACTTTGCTTACCCTTCTTTGCCATTCACCCTCGTCTTCCAAGTCTCTGCCATTATCTCTCTGCTTGTCATCCTCCAGGTACGCCTCGTTTCCTCCTTTCCTTCGTGCTTCTAAGCTCTATTTCTGGTTACCAGATATGAGTTCATCTGTGTCTTCTGAGTCGAATACCTCGCCTCTAGTTGAGCGCGAAGTTTCCCCAATTGGGGGATCTCTTTCTGTTTCTTCTGTTCCTTCACGGGAACTGAGCGTCGGAGAGGCGGAACCGTCCTCCTCCGGGTCGTCTTCGACTGACTCAGATTCTTCCGAGTCTGATTCTCCTAGGTCTGGTTCTCCCCCTCCCAGAGTGTCCAAACCCGCCGCTCGCAAACAACGCCCTAGGGTTCCAAAAGACCCTATTCCCGATATTACCCTTCCTGGGTATACCTGGGTTAAAGGGGAGGTTGGGACCTTTTTTTCTGACTACCAAACTCCCGATTCAATTGTTCAACTTCGGTCCCATATTAATATCTCGGCCTCTGGAGACGAGTCCGAGTTTATTTGTTCTCCGTGCTCGGGCACCGAGTGTGTCTTTCTCAGGGCTCGTCCTTCCGAGCCCCCCTTTACATATATGTACAAAATACTTTTTGAGAAGCTGCATGTGTCTCTTCCTTTTACTGAGTTTGAGTGCGACGTTCTGAGAACCATGAACGTCGCACCTACTCAGCTTCACCCTAACAGCTGGGCTTTTATGAAAGCCTTTCAGATTCTATGTAAATACATAAGGATAGAGCCCACTACTCCGAAATTTTTGTACTTTTATCAAACCAGATTTGGCGAGAAAAAGGGATGGGTATCCCTTAATGGGTTGAACCGAAGAGGTCTTCATAGCTTATACGCATCATCGTATAAAGACTTCAAGGTTGGCTTCTTCCGAGTTCGCCCTTCGAGTTCTCACACCTCCCACTTTTTTGACGAGAATAAATATGCCAAGTTTCCTTTATACTGGCAATCCTCTCCCACAAAATTCATTGGCTTCGAGTACCATTCCCTGCCGGCCGAGGATAGGCGGGATATAGATATACTAGAAAAACTTCCTCGGCCCCTCCATTGTGCACGCCTTCTGAAACTCCCCTTCTCCTCCACCCCAAGGTCCGACCTTAAAAGTAAGTGCTCGGCCTCTTAGTTTCTTATATATTTTCTGCATGTGTTGTTATACTAACAACTCTTTCTTTTTGACAGTCATCATGGGAAAATTCGACTTTTCAAAGCTTGTCAAGGTTGGTGTTGCTAAAGAGGGTCAGGGTCCCT
Source organism: Sophora flavescens (assembly GCA_030762895.1). Taxonomy (NCBI): domain Eukaryota; kingdom Viridiplantae; phylum Streptophyta; class Magnoliopsida; order Fabales; family Fabaceae; genus Sophora; species Sophora flavescens. The sequence continues at coordinate 5,008,257 of CM061062.1, forward strand.
CTTCAACCGAGAAGAAGCAGAAGAGACCTCCTCCCACCAAGGCTTCTGCAAAGGGGGCTTCGTCATCCGCCCCTCAAAAAAGGAAGAGGGCAGAGGTTGAAGTAGTCGTCGAAGATTCTCCCCTTCCTGGCCCAAGCTCCCCTCGCCCTACTACTCAGGGGACGCAAATCGCGGGGCGAGAACAGCCACCTTCTGCCCCCCTCGAGCCAAAATGGTACAACATTACCCTGAAGGCAGGGACTTCATCTCTCTGGGGTGAAGACTTCAACCCCTTCCCCTCTTTCGACTCGAGCCTCTTAAAAGCCGCTGATCTTCGGTTTATCAAGAAGCAGGGGGCCCGATCTAGCATGGAGGCCCTCTCGGCCCATCGCCTTCGCTGCAGCTTTGGCTCGTTTCTGTAGCCGAGAGGTGACGGAGACCGAGAGGAAGTCTCAACAGTTGGAGTCTGAGTTTGCTGCTATTGAGAGGTTGAAGGGGGATCTTTCCCGGATTTCCTCCGAGCGCGAAGAGCTAGCCCGCGGCAACGAACGCCTAACTGCCACCATTGCTGAAATTAATACTCGGAACTCCGAGCTGGATTCCCGGGCAAAATCGGCCGAGGAAGGCAGAGTTCGGGTTGAAGAAGACAAGGCTCGTGTCGAGGAAAAGCTCAAAGAGGCTCAGGCTGAGATTGATCGGCTCAAGGCTTTCTTGGAAGCTGAGATCCAGGCTAAGATGCTGCTCGAGGAGGACGTAAAGGAGGCCACCAGCTGCATTGTCATCGAGCACCGGAAAGGTTTTGACAAAGCCATTGCCCAAGCTGAGGTTCTAGTTCCTGGCATCGACCTTTCGGGGGCCGATGTGAATATGGAGGTGGTGAATGGGGAACTTGTTCCCATTATTCCCGAGGAGGAGGAAGAGGTAGACGTGGTGGGGGACTCTCCCGAAGGTCACATAGATGCCGAGGAAAGCCATAGGGGGGAGTAGCTGTTGTAGTTTTTTGTTTTTTGTCCATCCTTTGTACTGGGCTCATGCCCTTGTAACCTGACATTACTGAATGAAAATCATTATCATTTTGCTGATTCTTTGTTGTGTTTGGCTTGTTAATGAAATCTTCAGCTAAGGCCAAAATACTCTACCGTCCAAAATGGACGGTGATTGTTACACGAGAAACACGTGTTTTACATTTTGCGTTGTCATGCATTAAATGCTTTGGAAACCGTAATGGGTTCATGCAATCGCTGCCTTTTGCTTAGTTTCGAGATTTGTTTTCCCAACAAACTCTCACGCATACTACTTCCTTCCTTGCTTATAAATAGGGCCCTTCCGCTGCCTCACTTGTTCATTCCTCATCCTTTTCCATCAGCCAAATTCGTTTCTTACTTCTCTTCCGCCCGAGTAGTTCTATGCTAGCGTCAGGGGTTTATGTTCCCCTCTCCCAGTTAACATCCTTTTTTGGGTCTCACATCCGCCAAAAAGGATGTAAGTGGGAGACGGGATCCAGAATTCCTCGATCCTTCAAGAAGGATGTTAACCGGGGAGAACAATAATCTTCGGGAGTTGAGAAAGGGGTAGAGGTCGTCTACTCCCGGAGTTGGCCGAGCACCTCATCATCCAGCTTTCTCAGGGGGAAGTGACTACAGCCTCCCTTGAGAGAGAGTGGTGGCGCTTGATTAGGGGGATTGGGGGCCGCCCGGACTTGCTCCTGCTCTGATTGGGGGGACTCTTTGTCCCGCGGCGGCCCTTATTTTCAATTTCGGCTTTCGACTTCAGCGTTGTGCTCGGTCCCTTGAATTTACTTTTCTAAGAGTCAAACTCGGCTTTATTTTTGCCTTGCGCATTGTACTCTGTTTCCTTGAATGTACTTTTCTAAGAGTCAAACTCGGCTTTATTTTTGCCTTGCGCATTGTACTCGGTTTCCTTAATAAAATAATGGCTCGTACTCGGCCTTTCCGAATTTCGTCCTTTGCTCATATTCGGCTTTAATAATTTCGCGGCTTAAATTCAGCGTTAATAACTTAATAACTCGGATTCGGCTAATAAGATCATGCTTGACCTTTAGACTTAACTTTATGGCTCGTACTCGACCACTAGGCTCAAACTTGGCATTTAGAAAGTAATTGGCTCGGACTCGGCCATTGGCTCGTACTCGGCCACCAGGCTCAAACTTGGCCTTTAGAATGTAATTGGCTCGAACTCGACCATTAGGCTCAAACTTGGCCTTTAGAATGTAATTGGCTCGAACTAGGCCATTAGGCTCAAACTTGGCCTTTAGAATGTAATTGGCTCGCACTCGGCCATTGGCTCGTACTCGGCCACCAGGCTCAAACTTGGCCTTTAGAATGTAATTGGCTCGAACTCGGCCATTAGGCTCAAACTTGGCCTTTAGAATGTAATTGGCTCGGACTTGGCCATTGGCTCGTACTCGGCCACCAGGCTCAAACTTGGCCTTTAGAATGTAATTGGCTCGAACTCGGCCATTAGGCTCAAACTTGGCCTTTAGAATGTAATTGGCTCGAACTCGGTCATTAGGCTCAAACTTGGCCTTTAGAAAGTAATTGGCTCGGACTCGGCCATTGGCTCGTACTCGGCCACCAGGCTCAAACTTGGCCTTTAGAATGTAATTGGCTCGGACTCGACCATTGGCTCGTGCTAAACCCACCGGCTCAAACTTGGCCTTTAGAATGTAATTGGCTCAAACTCGGCCATTAGGCTCAAACTTGGCCTTTAGAATGTAATTGGCTCGAACTCGGCCATTAGGCTCAAACTTGGCCTTTAGAAAGTAATTGGCTCGGACTCGGCCATTGGCTCGTACTCGGTCACCAGGCTCAAACTTGGCCTTTAGAATGTAATTGGCTCGGACTCGGCCATTGGCTCGTACTCGGCCACCTGAATAAGATGCCTGCAAAATAAATACTTCGGCAAAGCAAGAGAAAATAAAACCATATTCATAATAAAATTTGTTTTTTATTGGATGGAGTCCGTGGTGTGCCTCGTTAAAACCTCCCCGGTCAAAACCCATTTTGGGAAAAAATATCGAGGTAGGAAAAAGAGTACAACACCCGACTATATACATCAGCTGTAATAAAACTTTAAATGAGAAGCATTCCAAGTCCTCGGGATAGGATTTCCTGACAATTCTTCTAACCTATATGCCCCGTTCCCCAGGTTTTCAACTACTCGGAATGGCCCTCCCGGTTGCCGCTAACTTGCCTTCCGTAAGGTCCTTCCTTGCTTCCCCTTTTATTCTCGCACTAAGTCTCCGCGCAGAAAAACTCCTTGGCCTCACTCTTGAATTATACCTTCTAGTGGCTCTCCGTTTGCGTGCTTCTTCTCCGATTCAGCTTCCTCCCTAACTTCTTCTACCAAGTCAAGTTCGACCCTCAGATTGCTCTCATTGTCATTCGGCTTGTGTTGCACACGTCGGAAAGACGGTTCACCAATCTCTACTGGGATCATGGCGTCTGTTCCATACGTCAGCCTGAAGGGTGTTTCTTGAGTGGTAGATTGAGGCGTACAGTGGTAGGCCCAGAGGATACTCGGTAACTCTTCTGCCCAAGCTCCTTTGGATCTTCCTATTCTTTTCTTCAGTTCCCCGAAGATGACCTTGTTAGCTGCTTCGGCCTGCCCATTGGTTTGGGGGTGCTCAACGGATGTAACTTGGTTCTTAATACCGAGGTCGTCATAGAATTCCCGTAGCGTCTTATCCACAAATTGTCTTCCGTTGTTAGTGACGATTGCAAAGGGAATTCCGTGCCTACAAATAAGGCTCTTCCACACAAATTTCTGCACTTTCTCGGCGGTAATCTTTGCCAAAGGCTCTGCTTCGATCCATTTGGTGAAGTAGTCCACCGCTACCAAGGGAATTTGACTTGGCCTTTGGCTACGAGGAAAGGCCCCGATGTCCATTCCCCACATAGCGAACGGCCAAGGCGAGTTTAATGTGTGGAGTCCTTCAGGGGGGGTATGATTTACGTTGGAAAATCTTTGGCACTCATCACACCGCTTCGTCCACTCCATGCAATCAGCTCTGATGGTAGGCCAATAGTACCCTGCTCGGACTACCTTGGAGGCCATTGATCTGCCTCCACAAGTGAAAACCACAGATTCCTCGGTGAACCTCTTCCATGACATACTTGGATTGTGCCCTCGTCCCGACATTTTAGAAATGGCGCCGAGAATCCTCGCTATACAACTCCCCGGAGATTATGGTAAAGTGACTTGCCCCGAGCCCGACTTTCCCGGCTTCTACCGATCCGAGGGTAGAGTTTCTGAGGATAAGTACTCCCATATGGGTGTCATCCACTCTCGGTCAACCAACTCGTTGGCCATCACCTCTTCTGTCCCAATGCTCGGTTCATTGAGGGTTTCTTGAATAACCGTTCTATGGTGTCCCGGCTTCTTTGTCTTGGCTAACTTAGACAAAGAAATCAGCTCAGTGTTTTCTTCCGGGGGAATGTGCTCAATAGTGAATTTTTCAAAGCCGGAGATTAATTGGTTGACCTTACACAAATATCTCGGTGAGTTTGAGGTTCCTTCGCCGATAGCCTCCGGATATTTGTCCTGGGACTAGTTGTGAATCACTCCGGCACCTAACGACCTTTGCCCCCATTTCATTCGCCAGCCTTAATCCCGCTATCAAAGCTTCATACTCGGCTTGATTGTTCGAGGTTTTGAATTCGAACTTTAACGATTGCTCCAAGATCAGATCTCCCGGTCCTTCCAGAATCACCCCCGCTCCACTGCCCCTGACATTCGAGGATCCATCCACGTACAAATTCCACCATATATCCTCGCCATCGGGCGTGGATGGAGCTTGGCTATGAAGTCGGAGAGGCATTGTGATTTCAGAGGTCCTCTCATCTCGTATTTCAAGCCAAACTCGGACAATTCTACTGACCAAGCAATCATACGCCCCGCCAACTCGGGCTTTTTGAGTATCTGTTTAATCGGGTGGTCCGTCTTAACAATCACTTGGTGACTCGAAGTGACGGGCGCAACCGCCGAGCTGCGGTTACCAAGGCTAAGACCAGCTTCTCAATGACTTGATACCGAGTTTTGGCATCATGGAGCACCCTATCGATGAAGTATACCTGGCATTTGAGCTTTCTCTACCTCCTGTACGATGACCGCGGCGATGGCATTCTCGGAGAGGTCGACAGATACAAATACAATTCCTTCCCTGGGGATGGGCCGTGTTAATATCGGAGGGGAGGACAAAAAGGCCTTGAAGTCGACAAAGGCCTTCTCGCATCCTCGGTCCATATGAAGGTTTGGGGGCTTCTTCAGCAGTTTGAAGAAAGGCCGAGCTTTCTCGGGATTTGGGCGAGGAACCGAGATAATGATGCAAGCCGTCCCGCCAATCTTTGCACTTCTTTAACGCTCGGGCTTCTCGTCTCAATCACGGCCCAGGCACTTATCGAGGATTGGCCTCGATTCCCGGTGCGTAAGCATAAACCCGAGGAATTTTCCCCCCGACACCGAAAACACACTTCTCCGGTTCAGTCTCATGTTGTACCTTCTCACCTCTTCTGAAATATTTCTTCAAGATCTCATAGGGTGGTGGTCTGGGGTCATCGGATTTCACCACCATGTCATCCACATATACTTCCATAGTTCTGCCAATTTGTCTCTCAAATACCCGGTCCATGAGTCTCTGGTACGTAGCTCCCGCATTCTTCAGCCAAAACGGCATCACTCTGTAACAGTAATTTGACCCCTCGGTAATGAAGGCTGTTTTCTCCTCATCTGGGGGGTACATTCGGATTTGGTTGTACCCGGAGTATGCATCCAAGAAGCTTAGAATTCTGTGATCCTAAGCCCACAACCAACCAGCCTCAAATACTCGGCAAAGGATAAGAGTCTTTTGGGCAAGCTCTGTTCAGATCTGTGTAATCAGTGCACATGCGCCACTTGCCGTTTGCTTTTTTGACGAGAACGACGTTGGCCAGCCATGTGGTGTATTCTACTTCTCGGATAAAATTGGCCTTGACCAACTTCGCTGTCTCCTCTTCCACTACTTTTCTCCTTTCTTCACCTAATCTCCTTTTTCTCTGGGCCACTGGCTTCGCCTCGGGACAGATTGCCAATTTATGGCATAAGAAGTTGGGATCAATTCCCGGCATGTCAGATGTGGTCCAGGCGAATAGATCGGCATTTCTGCGTAGCACTTGCTTTATTTCTTCTTTCAAAGTAGGCTCAAGGTGACCACCGAGTTTAGTGCACTGTTCAGGCTGCGCGCCGAGCTGGAACTTCTCTAACTCCTCAATAGGTTGTGGACGTTGTTCCTGCATGTCCATCCTGGGATCCACTCAACGGAGTTTCTTGAATTCACCGCCTTGTCCTTCCCCCCCGTCTAGGGTTTCTCACCGTGCGGGTTTAAGTTTGCTCACCCGCAAACTATCAGCATAGCACTGTCTTGCCATCCTCTGATCTGCTCGGACAGCCACTATGTCCCCCGAGCTGGAAGGGAACTTCATCGTGAGGTGGGGAGTAGAGACCACAGCCCCTAACTCATTCAAGGACGGTCTTCCGATCAGGATATTATACGATGTAACAGCATTAACTAACACATACCTGACCATGATGGTTTTAGAAGCTCTGCCATCGCCAAAAGTAGTCAAGAGGTCAATATATCCCCGAGTATCAACCTGTTCCCCTGCGAAGCCAACGAGCTTACTGTCGTAAGGCTGAATTGATTTCTCCAGGATCCCGAGCTTCTGAAACGTTGAGTAATACAATATATCCGCAGAGCTCCCCTGATCGACGAGGGTTCTTTTGACCGAGAAGTTGGCCAACTGTACGGTGATCACCATGGGGTCATCCTGGTTGGGATCTACTCCCACAAAATCTTCATCGGAAAAGATAATAGGTGGGGAACTTCGGGGAGGCTTGCCAGATACCGAGTTGACAGCTCGGATGGCCCGCGGGTGTCTTCTCCGAGCTGAACTTGTTGTGCCTCCCCCCGCAAACCCTCCTGAGATGGTGTTTATCACCCCCCGGATGACATTATCCTCTTCCCGTCTTTCATTATGCCTCTCTCTGGTCTCTGCTCTCTCATCATTTCGTCGACTGCCACCCTCCTCGGGCTCGGTCACCCTCTCTCCTTCTGTTTCCACCGCGCCTCTCACTTTGTTGTTGTTGTTTCTTCGGACAAAGTTGTTGAGATGGCCAGCCTGAACCAGCTCTTCAATTTTATCCCGTAGGACCCAAGACTCCTGTGGTATGGCCATAGTTGCGGTGATACCGACAATGCTTCCAGCGATCTGCGTTTTGGGGGTGTGGCCACGATTTGGGAGCTGCAGAAGTTTCGCGTTACGCTTCCTCAAACACCCGAGCCCGGTTTGTATTGAGGGGAGTATAATGCTCATACTTCGGTCCCCTCTGGAAATGCTCGGCCGGGCCTTTAAATCTCGGCTTATCACCCCCTGCCCTCCTCTTGTCTTTACCTTCTCGCCTGTCGGCATCATCGGTCCGCTCCCTTTTCTTGGACTCCTCAACCTCCTCCATATTGATGAAACCTGCAGCTTTTCTTCTCAGTTCGTCCATGTCGGCTGGTGGTTTCCGAGCCAAGTACCTAGCAAAAGGGCCGTGTCTCAACCCTGGTCAGGATGGTGTGTAGTGCAACATCGAGACCGAGATTGGGGATGAGTACCGCCTCCTTGCTGAATCTGGCCATGAAGTTGCGCAGAGGATTCATTCTTCTCTTGCCTCGAAGTTCACCAAGTGAGGCCGAGGTTTTTGGTGGGCTCGGCTCGTGGCAACCGAGCGCCGAACTTAGCCACGAATGTATCAAAAGAGTCCACCGAGGCCGGGGTAGCTGGGTGTACCAAGTCACAGCTGCCTCCTTCAGAGTGGTTGGGAAGACTTTGCACATGACAGCGTCGTCATCCGTAAAAAGGTACATCTGCGTGGTGAAGGCGTCCAAGTGGCGCTCGGGGTCTGAGGTGCCATCATATTTGTCAATGTTGATGGGCTTGTAGTTGGCTGGCAAGGGGACCCCCATGATATCGTTCGTGAAAGGATGCCTCGGCTTCCGCAGGCTGGCCTTGTCATTAAGTCTGTTTGTCTGGAGTGAAAATTCTGGGGCCTGCCTAGGGAATCCCTCTTCCTCTGCTCGGTTGTTGTGGTGGGAAGCCCGGAGGTGAGGACCCCCTTCCCTATACAAGTTTCTGGACCCCTCAATCTCGGGAGGTCGGCGCTCTCTTTCATGTGGGGAAGAGACCGACCTTTCCCTGCTCTGCTCTCTTTCACGACGGCTATTCTGCCGGCGGATTTCTTCGTTCTCCCTTCTCAGCGCTGCAACCTGCGCAAGAAGCTCCTGAACCACGGGATTGTCAGTCATCCCTGCTGGGCCTACGGATTGTTCTCCATTATCCCCGTTAACTCCGTTGTTGGCATTCCCTGGCTCCTCCCTCCTGCAGTTTCCGCTCCTCATCCTCACCATTTTGTGTGGTATGGGAAAATATTTGCTTCGATTCCCACAGACGGCGTCAAATGTTCCGTCCAAATATCTCGGATATGAGATACTCGGCCGAACGAGGATTAGTGGGGTGTTTTTGGATTGTGCTTGACAGAATGTGGATTCTGCTCCTACGTATCCAAATGGGAATCAAAGCAAACGTAGTTCTGAATGAGGGGTAAGCCCCCTATTTATAGAGATCTCTCAGGATCAAGCTCCGAACTAAGCGGAGAAATATTTGGATCAGATCGCGATCATGGGGAGAGATATCCGGAGCCTGATTATCCGGAGTGACATTATGGCTAGCGAGATATTCGGCCCAGTTAGCTGTGGGTGGATAGCTTGGGGCCGAGGTATCTTCGCGGGTGGCCTGATATGGATCAGGGGCGAGTAGTTATCCTCGGATGTCAGGCGTGTTGACATGTTCTCGGCTCCTTGAGGTTTGGGCCAAGGCCCATTCGTGGGGGTAAGCTCGGTTGGTCGGGTTGTATAGACGAGTTCTCGGTCTTTTATTCTCGGTCAGTACACCGATGTTAAAATATTTCAGTTTAATATTAAAAATGTCACCGCCTTCTTTTTCACATCGGTTTTGTTAAAACCAATGTTAAAACCCCGATGTGAAATGCATATTTTGCACTAGTGTTTAACAATATTTAGGAAATGGAATAGTCTTAATTAAGATTTTTATTTTTATTTCTTTTGGAGAGTTCATTGTATATTTGTAGGATTGAGAAGGTCCTCACATTCATGACTGAGAAAATGAGATAAACTAAAACACACTTGAAATTTATAAAATAAATCTTCAACAAGTCTGAATGGAAATAGAAATTCTGCACAATAACTTCATGGTTAATGTAAAGGAATAAACCTTAACTAAAAGTTTTATGTATGGTAGATATTCTACTAACTAGATGAACAAAGGGTTATCTAAGTGAAGTTACAAGTTCTGTTTAGGCTTACAACTAGATTTCGAGATGAGTGTATAGGCCTCCACAAATCTAAACAGTTACAATACTTGGGCTCTTTTCCCACACATTCACCCATAATTGCCTACCTTTCCAAACACTCTCCACCTGTTCTTTAATCCACATTTGTACCACAAATCTCTCTTTATATTTGTCCAAGAGACTCCACTGCACCAGAATTTTCTTGTAGTTTGCTTGTCCACGTTGAACAATAATTTCCTGAAGGTAGATTCCTTTCTTTCTTTCATTTTTTCACATCCCTCTCATGTTCTATATTACAGTTTCTCCCTCTCACATTTTACTCTCTAAAATTAGTTTGTGTTACAGTTTTTCTCTATCACATTCTAAGTTGTAGAGACACAACACACGCACGTGAGGTAATATGCAACATTGGTCATTCATAGTCAGTGTTTTATTTGTTGTAAGTGTTTTGTTCTCTAATCATTTCATATATTAATCCATTTTTAACTAATATCTTTTTGGTCCCTGAAAATATGGTCATTTTGGTTTTGGTCCCTGCATTTTTTTTATTTGCATTCAGTCCTTTTAACTTTTTTAATTTTGCAATTGGCCCTGCTGTCAGCAGTTAATGATCAGACTTGACAGTAAGGACTAATTGCAAATTTAAAAATTTAAAAGGACCGAATGCAAAGAAAAAAAAACGCAGGGACTAAAACCAAAATTGACTATATTTTCAAGGACCAAAAAGTTCATTAAGTCTTATCAAAAAAATTAACTCTTCCTGATAACTTATATTGTAATTTTCACGTCGAAAAATAAATACTTACTGTATTTCTCAGCATAAAATAACTTATTAGCGTGGCTATATTATCTGTTAGTTATCAAAATTTTAGATTAACGAATTAGTGATAATTATTTTATGGCTAATAAATAATTGCCACAAAAACTAAATTTTGGTGTAGTGGTCGTTAATTATGTTGTTAAATTTGTTTAAAAGTTTATGAACGAAATAACGACAAATTCTTCAAGGTTAAAATATACCAGTCGGTAATTTTTCGCTAAATTCGAATGAAGAAATTAACGACAAATTTAGCGCTGAAGAATTTAGTGACGTCTTTTGTTTTTTGGTAATATCATTGTTAAATTCAAATCAAACGGTTAGTGACAAATTTAGAGATGATTTGTTTAACGATGAATTTTTTCATTGCTGATTCTGTCGCTAAATAGAAAGGAAAAATTTTACGACATATTTTGCGATGAGATTTTCAACGATGAGCATATTGGTCACATATTCCATCGTTAAATAGTAGACAATCAAATTTAATAAATTAAAAAGCAATTTGTCGTTAAATCGTCGCTATTTGTGACAAATATGTTTCCGTCGCTAATTTTCATCACTAATTTCAATATTTTTAGTAATTGGTGCTTTCATTGAATCCACCATGGCTGACAACATAAGACTCAAAGACTTACAAGTTGATATGAAGAGGCACCTGAACATAATGGAGACCAGACATAGGAAATATGTTAAACAAGGGATAGAAGATTTGGAAACCTTGTACTAGGCCATGTTGGAATATTTTATCTAATATCATAATGTGGCCAGATATCGGTAGTTAATTATATTATATATCAACTATGGGCCTTAATTGATATGTGATCAAATTAAGAGATAAGGCCAATCAGATTTCTTATTTGATAATTGATTATATCATTAATTATATGATATGGGTAAAATATGAATGGATGTCACTGATGACCAATTTTGGAATAATGGGAACCCTAATTGGTCATCACCCTATATATAGGCTATGGTCCCCAATATACCGGACACAACGCATACTGCCTATTCTCCCAATCTGAAGAGCGACTAAGGCATAAGGAGTTTAGGTTGAGGAAGAACCACAAGCCAACGGGTGGTCATTACCCGTCTCTCTTTCTCCCCCTTCTCTATTTTTCAGGTTACCGCACATTGATCGTTAGCAATGGATCCAGGTATTCCTATAATCTTTGATAAGCCAACATGTTGTAGATCCTAAAATTATTGAGACATGGTTGTTCTTGATAAAATGAGATGCATGCTTACATGTTTATTATGTTTCCATAATTAAGATTTATAATAGCATGCCTTGTATATGATTTATTGAGTTTAAATCTAACAAGTGGTATTAGAGCGGGTCTTCATGTTTGGTTTGTTGGGATTGTTTCTGCCTAAGGTTATCCATGTTTGGGTTTAGGTTCTCTCATTCCCTATTTGCATGAACCCTAGAATTTTAATATGAGGTTTTTTTTTTTCTTTTGACTTAGTGCAATAACATGTTATATTTTGGAATTACTGAAAGAATTTTTTCTTTTTTTTTTGTGATTCCATCGTACATGATCGATTATGATGCTGATCATATGTATGTGCTTTTCAAAAATTTTTATGGCTGCACACACACACACACACACACACACACACACACATGTATATATAATATTGCGTTTTGACGTTGAAAGAACGGAATGGGTTCGTTATGGATATATAATTGTTTTTAAATTTTTTGAAATTAAGAGATCAAGGTTAACGTATGGATCTAGAAAGTTTTGAAAGGCTTGCACAGTGAAATCTTCAATATGTACTATATATTGATATATGATGAAGTGTTTGTTGTATTGTCTTTTTTCTGGGAATTCAATTTGGATCAAGTTGAAATGGCATTTTTTTTACTTGCCTGACATGAATGAGTTATTTTTATCATATAGAATGAGTGTAAAGGATCAATGGATCCAGATTGCTGCACGTGAAGCTCAAACTTGTTTTAAGCTTGTATATATAAAAATGAATAAATGAATTATGGAATTTGTTTGCAGAGAGATACTTGCTTGTACTTTCCAGAACACGGTTTGTTTAATTTACAAACGGTAGCATGGCTTTCAAAAAAAAATTTGAAAATGAAAGTGTTATATATGTATTTGGATCTATTGTTGTGCAAATTTTGAGAAATCTGTTTTGCTACCTCTCGGCCACCAAACGGACCAGCTCTACAATTTTGATTAGTTATCGCAAGATAAAAGATTAGCTCTAGATAACAAAAGATAATAATTCTCGCGATTTCCATGTCGCAATAAGGGCTGCCTAATGGCCTTGTGATCGTTAAGCGACAAGATAAGCATACATTTGTCCCTACATTTGTAGGTAATGTAAATTCAAGACCCTCTCATTTAATTTTATTAAATTGTCTGGTAATTTTGGTTGAGTTGGTTGAAACAACATGTTGCCAAAGTAACCTCTGTTGCATAAATTTGATTCAATTGAATTTACAAAAGATGTAGTGTGGAATTATTCATGCGAGCTGTTGTCGGCCCGAAGGAAGGAACAGCTTGGCCGGGTAATTACATGCCTGTGATGGTAAATATACAGTGATTATAAAGTTTTTTTTTTCCATGTGGATAATGGGATGCTCGAAGGTGACCATTATTTGACAGGACTTATCACCAATGTTTGATCATTGCGTTGAGAGTACTACTAGCAGTTAATTCTTACAATCCGAAGATTGGGAATTGATGGTGCAGTTGGTATCTTGTTTGGGTCTTATTTAATTTACATATAAATATTATTTAGCATGTCTTTATGGTTATTTATTGACATGCCTACTGATGTTATTGTATGCTTGTTATTCTCTTCTTATAGTTGCTGCTGCTACCGCTCTCAACTTCACTTCTCAGATTAGCACCATCCCTATGCTAAATGGAATGAACTACAAATATTGGAAGGAGTCTGTGGAGCTTGTTCTCGGATGCATGGACTTAGACTTAGCACTGAGGGTGGAGCGCCCGGTTGCCACTGCCGAGAACCCAAATGAAGCAAAGATTGAGAAATGGGATCGATCCAATCGTATGTGCCTAATGATTATCAAGAAATCCACACCTGAAGTATTTAGGGGCTCAATTGCTGAGAGCGAAAGTGCTAAGAAGTTCCTAGAGGCAATAGAGCAATTCTTTGCCAAGAATGATAAGGTTGAGACGAGTGGTGCTTTGTCTAAGCTCATCTCAATGAAGTATAAAGGTAATGGGAACATTAGGGAGTACATTATGGAGATGTCCAATCTCGCGTCAAAACTCAAGGCACTAAAGTTAGAGCTTCATGAGGATTTGCTCGTGCACTTGGTTTTGATCTCCCTTCCTGCACACTTTGGCCAGTTCAAGGTGAGCTATAATACTCAAAAGGACAAATGGTCCTTGAATGAGCTTATATCCCACTGTGTGCAACAGGAAGAGAGGCTGCAGACACTACAAAAAAAGTGTTATTTTGCGACGGTTATTAGCTTAATTAGCGTCGGTTTTATGCGCCGCAGATTCGTGTTTGCGGCATTTCCTCCACCGTCTCAATGTCGACCGTCGCGAGCAGCTTTTGCGGCGGTTGGAAAAATTGTCGTATAAACTGCCGCAAATTTATTGCGACGGTCTGTAACTGCCGCAGATTACTACTGCAAAATTGGCAACACAAATAGCGACGGTTAGAGAACCGACGCAATTTGTTTCCCCAAATCTAAAAGAAATTTCACGGCAGTTTTACAACCGTCGCAAAACTTAAGTGTTAAAATTTGGATATACAGTTAGTGACGGTTTGAAACCTCCGCAATTTTTAATAATTAGCATGCACTTATATTGCGACAGTTTTGGAACCGCCGCAAAAAAATTTTAATGATTTTTTTTTAGCAAATCATTTTGAGTCTACAAAACCTGCTTATTAAATTAGACAGTAATCGGTTTTCTGCTTTCCTCTTGATTAAAAAAAACTTGCGTATTAAATATATATATTTTTCTTAAAACAAATAAAGGTAAATAAAATAATACAATATAAATAAATTAAAACTCATTCATAAATAAAATGTTGAGTTTCAAAGTACGACTAAAAAGAAATATTCCAAATAGAGTTCAACAATTCCACAAATATAAAGTAATACAACTAAAATCCTTCAAGTTCATAAAATGAAAACTAGAACTATCTAAACGGTCCTATGTGACGATGCTCCGTGGTCTTCAGGCATATGACTAGACTCGGAGGAACGTCTCATATCTCTTGGTGACTCTAAGTCAGCCGGCTGTAATTCAAAGAAATCAAAAATTAGATAACAACCACTAATTCAACAAGTGAACTATCAAAAGTTAAAAACTAAATTTAAAAGCAATTATTTTACCTGATTTCCCTTAACATTCTGCATAAGGAAAGCAATTTGTTCCTTCAAGACTTCATAAATCGCAGCTTGTTCCTTAAGCGCTAGGACTTCAGCTTCCAATTTTTCAATCTTCTCATAGGGAGATACCAACCCCTCAGAGTGAGACCTAAATCCAGTGACCTGAGATGGTGTTATCCCATGTCCCATTCCTTTGGCATATCCAGGGTGGTCCTTTCCAAAAACTTTCACTAATGCATCATTCTCAGGTGATCCCTGATGAATTTCATTTTGCAATTGTTCCTACATATAATATTGAAGACATACACAATTACTTAAAGATCACCATTAACAATGAAATACAACTAACAATAAAAAGTTACATTTTTGTTATTTTTGCCTATATATATAGGAAGTTTTGGCATGTAAATTGAAAAAACATGTGAACACCAAGTGTCGAACTTCTAGCAAACAAGCAAATAATAAGCATAGTAACAAAGCCACCATAAACCTATTACTTGCAAGCCAACAAATAATGGGTCTACTTCTAGCAAATCAAAATTGAAAATAAAGGGTTCTAGTTACTAAGTGTGTACTACGTAGCTTATCATCTTAAAGCCTATTAACCAAATATAAAAATAGAAATGAAATACAAATGACAATAAAAAGTTATAAATAATACGTTGTACTTACATTTTTTCCCTAGCCTCTTCACTGACAAATGATCCATCCTTCCTTTTGTGAGAAATAGGATAAAATTCTGCTTTGCTAAATTCTCGTCCTTCTAGTAATTCCTAAAATTAAGCACCATACAATAAGTGCTAGTACAAATAAATTATATTGTTAAAAAAAATGAGTGAACCATACCAACTCATCTTTTGTCCTTGCAATTCCATTGGAGCCTAATGTATGGTGGATCACTAACTTTTCATGATTTACTGCATTTTGGTCAGCTATCTCCTGCATTAATTAATAACATAATGAAGAGTTAGTAAATAGTAGTTGAAGTAACAAAGACTGCAACTTATGATGATTACCATTTTTTTAGCGCTCCGCCTATAATTTATATAAACAGCCCAATGGTTGGAGTCAATATCAGGTGGGTGCCTCTGAAGATTTTCTGCCAAGGAAAGCTCTCAATCATGATATTTATGAAATAATCTGCATCGTGTGTCCCTCCATTTTTTTGCAAGGCTAGATAAAATATACTTTTTGGGTTCTCTATCATTGACAACAAATTTATTCTTCAAGACAACATAATAAAAGATAGTGTTAGCTAACAAAACACATAATAAATCGAACATATTCACTTAACTACAAATAATACCTGTATTTTTTGAGAATAAAGATTGTTTTTCAAAGTATCTGGAACTTTTTTTGAATTCTCAAACATTATGGGAATGTTATTAATGTTTCTTGCAAGTTCACCCAAAAATCCTACCAATAAACCAGTTGACTTTCCCACTGGTTGTGCATGTCGATTCCACCTAGTTATAACCCTTGTTGTACCACTTGATGCAAACACATCTGTCACCCTTAAATGTGTTTGCATCACCTGACCGCTTGCATCTAACACATAAGGTAAACAAATTAAAACAATTCATAACACAACATATAAATAAAATTAAAAAAAAATTAAAGAGAAATATAAAATAGATAAGACATACTTATAACATCTACTGTCCAATATGTTGGAGCTTTTTTTGGAACAGGCAAGGGACCTTCAACCACATCAGGTTCAGATTCAGGAGTTGGTGCAGTGTGTACCTCATCATTAAATGATTATTCAACATTGGGTAAAGGATCACTTTGTTGTAGATGTCCATCCACAGATCCTTCAGAAGATGCATTTGGTTGAATTGGTGTGGATTGACACCTCCGAAGACACTTCTTGGACTGGCCATACCTGAGAAGTATAATGTATCAAACAGGTATATGACAAGCAAGAACACCACACATTCACAAATTACCTAAGAATCAAGAATCAAACTGATATAATTAACCAACTAAAATGGAACATAATGAGACATTCCAATTGATATAATAACTATGAGCCATTTTTCAGTAACAAACCTCAAAAAAATTGCAAAATAAGTTCACTAAGCTAGAATCACCACAGGTTCCAAGTTCTACACAACATAACACAAAAAACTAACATGTCTATAAAATCACCAATGGATCATAAAACCATGTCTTGATTATCATCATTAAAATTATCATTAATGGTTGAACTTTCAGGATCATCATCTGCAGCCATTCTTGCCAATTGTATATGTGGGGTATCATCAGAGAAAATTTGTTCCAAGTTCTATGATGGGTATGCATCAATGGATGTCATAATTTCATCATCTTCACCCATGTCGTACAAGTCTCTTGGCTTCAAATGAACTGGTATGATCCAACCTTTTTCCTTCTCATCCTCCACATAATAAACCATTTGAGCTTCTGAAGCTTTAATGTATGGTTCATCATCTTCATGTTCTCCAGTATGTATTAGTCTTGCAAAGTTAATAGAGATAAAACCCAACTTGTCTGTCTTCATACCTCTTGGGATAGTGGTATTAGCCCATTCACATTTAAACATGGGTATTGTGAAGCCATTATAGAAAACCTCAATGATGTCTATCAATATTCCATAGTAAGGTACCCCTCCAAACTTCATTTGGGCATCACTATTGCTTGAGTAACTCCTGGTTCCAAACATTCCAAAAACCCCACTGTTTTGAGTTTTTAATAACATATCTCGTGCCAAGGTTCGAAATTTGTATCCATTGACATTATATGCAGTGAACCTTCTAGCTTTGTCATGAGGACCTTGTGCAAGACTAACGAGAACATCTTTATCTGGTCCACTAAGACTATCGATATTGTTACAAATCTAGATGCCATAATAATATATATTGTTAGTCACATTCTTGTTCAAAAAATATGTAAATGATACTAACACACTAATAATCATTGTTATGAAAACTAACACGATTGGTGAACCAACGAACAAACTCTCTATGAACCTTCTTGTCTACCTCAGAAGCACTCCTTGCACCACCCCTTAGTTGCCTTCGCACGCTAGTTCTATACTGCCTATTTAGTTGAATCATATTAGATGTATGGAAAAAAACTTAAGAATAATTAAACCAAGTAGAACAATTACTTACTGAAGATAGTAATCAACTATAGAGAAATTCGTTAACACGTGTCTATGAGCCTGAAACTTTTCCATGGGTGTCACGGTGACATATGAAGAGCCACCAACCGATTTTCCAACTTTAGGAAATAATTCAGCTACCCGTGAGTCATATTGTATATCATTAATAGGCTCATCGTCTACACGACAAGGTCGGTTCCATCTAGTCTCAATGCTATCTAGATACCTTGAACAAAACGTAAGAATCTCTTGCACAAGGTAGCCTTCCGCAATAGATCCTTCAGGTCGTGCTTTATTACGTACATAGGATTTTAGCTGTCCCAAGTACCTATTGCTAAACCACAACAAGTATTATTTAGAACAACCTGTACATTACCAAATCGGAAAAAATAAAATGACTAATATCGCACATCTTTTACCTTTCTATATGATACATCCATCGATAATGAACGGGACCTCCGAGTTTAGCTTCTTCAACAAGATGAAGAACCAAGTGAATCATAACATTAAAGAATGAAGGAGGAAATAACATTTCCATGTGACATAAAGTGAGGATAATTTGATTTTGCAATCTGTCTAGATATTCAACTTTCAATACTTTGCCACATAGTTGTCTAAAGAATGAGCACAACTCAATTAATATTGCCGAAACCTCATCAGGCAATGTTGCCCGCATGGCTAATGGTAGCAATTGCTCTATAAATATATTACAATCATGACTCTTCAACATTCCATTCAACTTAAGATTGTCCAAATCAATGCACCTAGAAATGTTGCTTGAATAACCATCCGGCACAGTGATATTCTTTAAAGTAGTTAAAAATGCCTTCCTACCTTTATTAGTCAATGTAAAGACAGCTGGAGAATATTTTCCATTTTCATTGGGCCAAAGGTCAGGCCATAATCCCATAGCTTGAAGATCTCTTCGAGCATTAACATGATCTTTGCTCTTTGCGCTGTCATTTAGCAAAGTAAATATGACATTATCGCACACGTTCTTCTCAATATGCATCATGTCAAGACTGTGATGCAAACAATTATCCTTCCAATACGGAAGTTCAAAGAATATGCTTTTCTTTTTCCATTGTTTAGTGGTACCCCGTGCAAGTTGATGGCCATGTGTTCTTTTTCCCGAAACTTCTTTCTCTAATTTTCTACCAAATATGACATTGATGTTTTGAACCTGTTCAAGAATTTCAGAACCAGATAATGTTTTTGGTGGACTTCGCATTTCTTGTTCACCATTAAAGAGGACCCTATTCAGTCTAAATCTGTGTCTCTGGTCAAGAAAATGACGATGACCCATAAAACACCCTTTTTTTGCTATGAGGAAGACGACGTGGAATGGAGTCGAAGTTACAAGATGGGCAAGCAAGTCCGGCGTACGTGTTCCACCCAGAAAGTGTTCCTAGCCCAGGAAAATCACTAATTGTCCACATTAAAGCTGCATGTAATTTGAACATCTCTCGCTTGAAAGAATCATAGGCATCCACACCCGTTGTCCATAACTCTTTCAACTCTTTGATCAAAGGTTGTAAGTAGACATCTATATCATTCCCTGGCATTTTTTTACCAGGAATTATCATTGAAATTATAAAAGATGTCGACTTCATGTACACCCACGGAGGGGTATTGTATGGACCGAGAATAACTTGCCAAATACTATAGTTTGAACTTATGACACCAAAAGGATTAAAACCATCAGTGGCTAACGCGAGGCGCACATTTCGCGAATCTGATGCAAACCAAGCATGCAACAAGTCAAACTACTTCCAAGCTTCAGAATCTCTAGGATGCCTTAACATTCCATCATTGTTATTATCGTCAGCATGCCATCTCATATCCTCAGCTATCTTTGATGAAAAAAACAATCTCTGTAATCGAGGCTTCAGTGGAAAATAACGAAGAACTTTTGCAGCCACTTTCTTCATACCAGTGCCATCACCGGACACCCTAATCTTACTAGCTTTTGCCCTTGATTTCCATTTGGAAGTGTTACAAATTTTACATGTCTCCCTCTCTTCATCTTCTGGATTACCCGAATAGAGCATACAATTATTCGGACATACAGGTATCTTTTCATAGTTCAAACCAAGCTTGATGAATGTTTTCTTGGCCTCGTAGAATGAACTTGGAATATTTGCATGTTCAAATGCATCTTTCAATAGTTCTAAAATCATTGTCATGGCCTTGTCGCTCATTCCACACAGGCATTTGATATGATACAACTTTACCAAAAAAGACAATCTTGAATCACTACAAAAAAACAACTGTTTAGCGACCGTAATATTCGGTCGCTAAACATTGTAAATCGGTCGCTATTTAATTTAGCGACCGATTAATGGTGGTGGCTGAATACCTGGTCGCTAAAGTTTTAGCAACCGAAATATAAATGGCGACCGAATTTACGGTGGCTAAATAATAATAAACGGTCGCTATTCGGTTGGTCGCATTTTTTGGGTAACCATTTCTAGTGACCGATAATCGGTTGCTAGTTCGGTCGTTAATTTTGGTTACTGTTAACCTATATTAGCGACGGATTTTCGGTCGCTATATCACATCTGTAAATGTTAAATAAAGTTTAGCAACCGAATTATTGGTTTCTAATTCGGTCGCTAAACTGGTTATTATTAATTTTTTTATTTTAATTTTTAAAATAATTTTTTTTTTCTGATTTTCTTTAAACGTTAGCAAAATTACTAATAAAACACACCAAATTACTTATGAAATATACAATTATAAGAAATAATAAATATATATAAAAAGAATAATCCAAAATGTCGTACAAGAATCGTTTAAAGTCAAAAATATGGAAAAAAAAATCAGTCATGATGAGGGGGAGATGGAGGAATCCAATCATCCTCAGCGTCCCACCTCACCGACGCGTCATCTGGCCGATCGCCCTGCCGGAGTAGCAACATCGATCGGTGGCGGAGGAATCGAGGAGCGGCAGCAGAGCGCACAACCGCCGTCGAGCATCATCTCCGAGCAATCGAGTTCGGATCCTCATCTGCTCCAACACCAGCCGCGCAGTGTCTGGACATGCTCGATGCTCGCTGGCATCATTCTGGTGTGCCCGAGTCAATCAGGCAATCTGGTTCGCCATCCGCCGCTCTCTCTCGCTCTTCTCCCGCTCTCCACGTTCAGTGCGTGATGGTGTCCTGCATTTGGTGGAACTGCTCCCGAGGGACGGTATCGGCGTAGGAAGGAGCAAGCGTCTTGGGATGATGAAGCGATAAACTCGCCTCCCAGGTGTCCGAGGCCATACACGTGCCCTTCTTGTTCCCCCCTGACGACCTCCAAATAAATGGCATTATCGTCGACGGAGACAGGAGAAGCAGGGCCCATCACCGATCAAAGCCTCATCTTGTGACTTGTGAGGCACGTGATATGGCATCGCCCTTCTTCTCGTTGAAGCCCACCTACAAATTATAGTTGAAGAGATTTAGTTAAAATTATATCCAATATTAACAAATCATTTATAATAAATTACAAGTAAACACTAAATTATTTTTTTGCTTACAGCATAGTTACGGGCCTTATCGTTGACCCATGTCCCCGACTTAAACTTCTTTGTCCTCTTCACCAACTCCATAGCAGTGGGGGCCATTGTTTCTGTGCTTTCTGCACATAAAAATATAATCTTAAATTCATAAGAATAATTAAAAATGAAAACTAATTAATTAAATAGTATATTAAGTCAAAAGTTTAATGTATTACCCCCTGGGATGGCCTTCCATGTAGGCCATGGACCATCAAACTTGCGTCACAGGATCTTCGATATCGAATCAGAAGGGCCCTTCGCGGGAAGAAAGCTGCAGCAAAATTAGAGCATTAATAAATGTTGTACATAAATTAAAAAAACAAGTAAATAGAAATTAACGATACTTTATATATATTAAAAAATTAAATTAGCATACTCGTTATCCCCCCCGGGATAAGAAGAATCCTCTGTCGGATGGACCACGACTCTCTCTGTCCCCGATGATGATGATGGTCCTATTGTCATAGGTGTGGATGATGAGGGTGCAGCCTGTGTCCCGACCACATGAGGCTGGGTAGGGGGTGCAACTCCATCACCCTGTGGTGTCCCGTCCACAGAGGTTCTGGTCTGGTGGTCTCGATCTGAAGGCTGTGGGTCGGCCGGCGAAGAGACTCTCGCAGCACGACCTCCACGACGACCCCTAGGAATCTGCCATCTGTGAAAAAAATGAAAAGATGATTACACAACAGTGTGAATAATACAAAAATAAATTACCTAAGTAGAATGACATTTACACAATGAATTATGACATAAATAAATTGCCTAAGTTGAATCTCCGTCACTAAATTCACCCTCACTCTCATCAGTATCACTTGATCGGAATGTACCTTCGCTAGATGCGTCCAACTCGGATTGATCCATTAACTCTCTTTCAACTTCTTCCCTATTTCCGGAAATGTCCGCCAGAGAATTAACAATAATGTCTGGCGTAATTTGCAACGATACGTGGGGTCTTGAAAACTCATCATCTTGGTACGGAGCATCTTTTTCAGGCTGGTTGATCACATTATCAGTAATTATACTGCGAGCCTTTATCTTAATAACACTCAACCAGCCATGATGTCCTTCGGGATATGGCGAGTAATAAACCTGCTCTGCCTGTTGTGAAAAAATGAATGGGTCGTACGCCTTATTATACCTTCGAGACAGCCTAACTTCAACAATACCATAATTTTTATCTATTTTTGTCCCTACGTCAAGAGTAGGATCAAACCAATCACACTTGAAGATAACTAACTTAATCACGGGGAAACCGATATAATCGAGTTCAAGGATGTCAGTTAGAACCCCATAGAAATCATCCTCTACATTGCCATCAGTGGCTCGCACACAAACACCATAGTTACACATCTGCATTCCTTCATTCCATGTTTTTGTGTTAAATTTATATCCATTTACAAAATAAGTATTCCATGATGTAACCCATCTGTTAGGCCCCCATGACAAATTTGTCAACAATGGACTTTGAACATTGTTTTCTGGATATAGTACCTAAAAAATCAAATATTATATTATTCTTATACATGCTATATATTTAAGGAGATAACATGTATTTCAACAAATGAAGATGCTTAACCTACATATTTACTGAACCACGTAGCAAAGTGAGAAATAATTTCTCAATCAACCTGATCGTTTGAAATATCAGGTTGGAGATCCCTAAGAAAATTGTCGTACATCCTACATATGGGAGATTAACAGCAGGACGATTAATAATCATAAATGTCAATTGAACTTATAAAAGACATTGTAGAAACTTACTCTAAATATGGCGAGACCTCTTCACAATTTTGAAGGATATACAGATGAGCAGCATTAATGTCACGCTGCTCCAAGAAATATCCTTTTGATTTGCCACTAAATCTACCTTGATAGTTGAATATTGATATAGGAGGACTAGTTGAACTTCCTTCACCCGAATCAACGTTTCTAGGCATCCTTGTCCTTCTCGTGTTAACTTTGTCCGGATAGAAATAAGAGGCAAAAGTGGAAGTCTCCTCTACTAAGTATGCTTCACAAATGGAACCCTCCACTCGTGCCTTGTTCTTGACTTTGTGTTTAAGGGAGTGCAAAAACCTATTACAGAGGGATACATACAAATAATTACTAGTTTTAGGGAAAGCTAAACTACACTCTCGTGTTCGTGAATTTCATATGTATTAAGTAAAATAGTTGATGTTGTTTACCTCTCAAATGGATACATCCAGCGGTATTAGACTGGGCCACCAACTCTTGCTTCGTAAGGTAGATGAACTGGCAGGTGTTCCATGGAATCAAAGAAACTCGGCGGGAAGATTTGCTCCAGCTTACATAACAAAACGGGTATCTTGACTTCAATATCCTTTAATTGATTCACATTTAGTGTTGTCGATGTAAGCTCCCTGAAAAAGTGGCTAAGCTCAACAAGTGGGTTCCAAATTTGCTTTGGTAATGCGTCGAACGCAATTGGAAGCAACCATTGCATGAACATGTGGCAATCATGACTCTTCATTCCATGTAACTTTGCTTCCTTAATGTCAACACATCTACCCAGATTGGAAGCATACCCATCTGGTAACTTTAGTTCTTTAACCCACTTACAGACGGCCACTTTCTGTGCTTTGCTTAGTGTATAACTTGCCTTCGGTATGATAAGTCTGCCACGACCACCGTCCTGCAACTCAAGCTCCTTCCGATTACAAATGTCAGTCAGATTCAATCGGGCTTTATTTGTATCCTTTGTCCTCCCTTTGTTGTCCATCACAGTGTCAAACACATTCAAAAACACATTCCTCTCAGTATGCATGACATCAATGTTGTGACGGAGTAGCTGCGTCCTCCAATACGGCAACCCCCAAAATATACTTTGTTTTGTCCAATTATGGTTGACGCCATAATCAGGAATATGTTCTCCTTGGGTTTCATGGACGAGCGGTAAGTACTGTACTCTGCGCCATACATTAGGACCGGTCAAACGTGGCGGAGGTGGTGTTGTCTTCGCACAACGCTTCTTGAATGCATTCTTGTTCCGCCTATAAGGATGATCTTCTTGAAGGAATTGACGATGACAATCAAAATATGAGATCTTTCGACTGTTTTTAAGCGTGAACGCCTTCGATCGCTCCATACATATTGGGCATCCAAGCTTCCCTGCGGCCATCCAACCCGACATCATCCCATAAGCAGGAAAGTCATTGATCGTCCACATTAAAGCTGCTTTCATGATGAAATTTTGCCTCAAAGATATGTCATATGTCAACACACCATCATTCCACAGCATTGTCAACTCATCTATCAGCGGCTGCAAGTACACATCAATCTTACCTTTTGGATTAGACGGACCCGGAATTATGATTGTTAGGAACATAAACTCCCGCTTCATGCACATCCCCGGGGGAAGATTGTACGGAGTCGAGATAACCAGCCAACAAGAGTATGCTTTTCCGGATCGCCCAAAAGGATTAAATCCATCGATGAGATAACCCCAATCGGACATTGCGAGGCCCTGCGAAAATACCATATGAACCCTATCAAAATGCTTCCAAGCTTCTCCAACAGATGGATGACACAAGACATCTTGCTCCTCTCATGCTCACTATGCCACCTCATGTGAGCTGCGTAGTACAACGAAGAGTACAATCTTGTAAGTCTTGGCACGAGCGGAAAGTACCACATCTTTTTTAGTGAACTCTTCTTCTCAATACCCCTCCTAGTGGTTGTCTTATACCGATCCGCACCACAAAATCGACAACATGTTATGCTTTCCGCTGAATCATCCTTATAGTACAACATACATCCATTCGGGCAACAATCAATTTTCAAACACCCCAGACCCAAATTTTCCACAGACTTCTTAGCATGATAAAAACTAGTAGGCATCCGATTGTCTTCTGGCAATGCCTTGGACACTGACCTGGTGAGGTGATTAAAACAACCTTCTTGCATATTGTAGTCAGATTTGATACTCAATCATTCCATGCACATCGACAACTCCGTGTACTCCCGACATCCTTCCCACAATGGAGATCGTGCAAAGACTCAGCATATCATAGAATCTTTGAGCTTCGGGATTCGGATTCTCCTCTATGTATTGGGAACTCATTCCACCATCTTCTCCCCCATCTTCTTCTAGTACAAAACCAACCGATGGTCCAACATGATCCATTATCATCTGCTCGTATGGATTCAATTCTTCCCTCTGGTCACCACTTCCATAGTACGAACCTTCAACCACAATCGGGTTTAAGTCAGGCAACGTCTCACCATGGTTACTCTACCAATAGTAATCAGGCATGAAGCCCTTCTCATAAAGATCGGCTACAACTCCATCCACGCTTTTGAAAGATTGACACTTGTATCTTTTGCAAGGACACCTCAATTGATCACCGCCCAGCCGTATAAATCTCTCCTGGCTAACAACAAACTCTATATACTCACCCACTCCAACTCTATACTCTTCCCTAAGACGTTTATTCCGATCCAACCTACGATACATCCATTTCCGATTCTCCAGAATATCCATTTTTGGCAATTAAATAGCCTGACCAATCCTACAATAACACTTATATATTACGGTGCATTCCAATAACTCCATCAATCTCGTTCTTATGACAAGGTATGAACCTATCCCATTCGAGAAGAAACCTTTGCCACACTCGGCTACTAATAGTTATTCCCATATTCAAATACCTTATACTTGACAAAATTTCGGCAGCATTTCCCATCGGTCTCCAAGTTACACGACTCGAGCACGGTGAGAATCACCGCGATCAAGTATGCACCAGGAGAACAAAAGGAAATGCATCAGACCGAGATTTCAACAAGTATATAAGGCATTTGAACATTGAAATGACTATTGTACGAGTGTGAAAAAGGTTTTTTCCCAAACTGTCTCACTTGGACAATTCAAGATTCAATACAATGAGCATGCATACCTTGATAAGTTACGCACGCTCATTAATATTGAATCTCAAATAGGAAACTAAGGCTTTCGTAAATTAATTATTAACTCTAACAGAAAATAAAACCATTAACCTATAAATATTGCAACATTGTTGAGCTTATATAAATTGCAGCGTAAATCAATACAAACTTAGATTAAATATTGTAGCAAACATCCTATTGACCTCCGCTCTCCACTAACAAGTAGCAGTTAATTGTCAAACACATGCATAATTTCTAAATTATCAGCACACAACCAACAATCCCACCTTTCGGACAGGATCACATCCTATTGAGCTTCGCTCTCCACTAACAAACAACACATATTGACAAACACATGCATAAACATTAAATTATCAGCATACAATCAGACAAGATCACATCCTATTGAGCTCTGCTCTCCACTAACAAACAACACATATTGACAAACACATGCATAAACATTAAATTATCAGCATACAATCAGACAAGATCACATCCTATTGAGCTCAGCTCTCCCACTACCAAACAACAGGATAATTCACATAATACATTACACTGAGTGTTCAGAGAACTTACCTGAGAGAGAAAACACAGCCGAGTAAGGATAAGGGGAGGAGTCAGAGCCAACAGAGAGTAGAAGAATATGACAACAAGGACCTATCATGCATAAATGAAATTAGTCATTTCAAATCAAATAACTATTCTATATATTTCAGAAGAAGAGGAAACAAAGGGAGAAAAGTACTAAGGAACCTTTTCTCTCCCAAAACCTAACTCTTGGAAGACGAGGTAAGGGTTTAAATCTTAAATTACAAATTCCATTTGTTTGTGGTTTGTCATATTTGCATGTCTGAGAACTCAAAACAAAATTCACAAAGAGCAGAATTTTTGGTGTATGCTAAATCACTGTGCATTTGGTGTATGCTAAATTTTGATATTGTGTAAATTGTATAAATTTTGAGGATTTGTTTGCTAAATTGTGTAAATTTGGTTCTTATTTTTATGCTTTCTTAAGCCTCTAACTGATGAAGAGAATAGAGCTCCAAGATAGACATCAACTTGCTTCCATTTGTTTTTTGATGTTCCTTCTTCATGCTACTTTGGTTGGGCTAGTATGTTCTGTTGTGGGATTTTGATCATGGCATTATTATTACAGCTGATTTTTAGATGACCAAATGAGTGGTAGATTGTGAAAGTGGCTTCTCCTACATCGGACACATAGCAAAGTTAATTTGTTCCTGATTGAACAAAGGTACTCTAATTTAAAGCAATAACAAATACAATGCTCAAACATATAGCCCAAATTTAGAAGGACAAAAAATTAATTAACAAAAAAATATTAGTGTACATACATATACAAAAACATAATGCCTTAGGCATTAGTAATAGTTTAATCTTGCATGCCATGAGTAATTGCATACATGGAATGCAGGTTGTAAATTATTTTGCAAAAGTTAAGTGTCAAAATATAGTATAAATGGTTCATTTTTCTACTTGGCTGTTAGTGTTTCCAAAATTCTACAATCTACACTACAACTTAATGTCAGAGATATGTACACCTCAAGAGTATAACCATATAATTTATCAGAAAGTATCACCATGAATTGGAAAAAAAATCATAGTAATATAACCAATTAAGTATCAAGACAGGTGAGTGCAGTGGAAGGTAACAAAGCGTGGGGAGGACATATCAAGAGGCTTATTTTAGGATAGTTCAGATTCTTTACTAAGGTGCTTTTGTGATGTGAAAATTCACAGAGATGAACCCTCAGAAAATTTTTGGACCCTGTTAGACATACCACCAGAGCAGAATTTTTGGGTACACTCACAAAGCAACCAAAACAGTAATCATCATTGTTGCAAAAAGAATTTTATAGACTGTGAAATAATAATAAAACGGAGAATGAAGGGCGCAGGGGGATACATAGAAGGAAGGAGGGGATACCTTTGCAGTGGTCCTTGCGGTTGTCCCTGTGGTGGCCGGAGCTCTACGGTGGTGGCAACAGTTTTCCATGAGGGGAAAGACCAAAGATGAGAGGGAGGAAAAGGAAGAGAATAAAGGAAGAGATGAGAGGTAAGAAGACTTACGGTGGTTGCCGTACTGGTGCGGTGGTGGCCAGAGGGATGCGGTTGTGGAGACGGACAGGTTAGACGACGGACTGGCGCGGTGGTGGAGGTAGGGAGCAGAGCTGACAGAGGAAAAATGAAGAAGTGAGGAAGAAGGAGGTTCTGTCGAATTTAGGGATTTTAGTTTTAGCGGCTGAATTAATTCGGTCGCTAATATGGTTAGTTTGGAATTTGAATTTATAATTCTAGCGACCGATTTAAATTTCGGTTGCTAACACGCGCTATTTTATATTTTTACGCACCGTTTAGCGACCGAAATAATATCGGTCGCAAATATAAATAAAGTTTGAAATATGAATTCATAAATTTAGTGACGTATTTTTAAATCGGTCGCTAATATAAATAAAGTTTGACCGTTACATTTAAATCAGCCGCTATTTCGGTCGCTAAAAAATCATAAATTTCTGACTTTTACTTTCCTTTATTTAGCGACCGACATAGCGACCGATATCTCTGCTACGCTCTATTTCGGTCGCAGAATCAACTCTAACCAGTGTTTCATGTAGATCCTACAATTGGTCGCAAATAGCAACCACAAAATTCGGTCACTATTTTCAGTCTCTAAATGGCCTTTTTTTTGTAGTGAATACTTCGTACACTCTTTGTACAGGGGTTGTTCTACATCTCTAGCTAATTCATAGAATTATTCATCTTCGTGTTGCTCTTGAGCTGCATTTGGCATCACATCTGCATCCCGATCAATCTCCGCATTTGATGCAACGGGTACTTCATTTGCAAGGTGCCTATCAACTCCAAATGCATCATCGATCATGTTCCGAATAGGATTCTCAACAATAGTGCGGTCTTGAACTACATTTGGAATATTACTAGGTGAGATATTACTAGTTTCTATTGTTCTGGACTCCCCGTGATAGGACCAAAAAGTGTATCCTGTTGGAAATGGTGTACAGATTAAGTGATCATACACCACATGCCTACTTTGCCATTTTTTGAAACCACGTCGTTTACAAGGGCATATTGTTTTGTCATTTACTGATTGATGTACAAAGGCAAAATCAATAAATCCCTTAACCCCTTGCTCATACTCAACTGAGTTTCGTGGCTTCATTATCCATGACTTATCCATTGCTTCAAAATATTAAATGTAGATTTAAAAATAACACACCACTTCATAAATTTATAAATATATACTATTTTAAATATATATATATAAACTACCATCTAATAGAAACATATCAAAACTAACATATCTACACAACTAATTTAAAGTGCAAGTATACAATTGCTTTCTACAAAACCACAACTGTCTCTGAAAAAACCATGTAGATTTTTTTGATAGAAAAGGTATACTGAAAACTAAGAAAAAGAAGATATGATGAATTATTTGCCACCAATTAAGGCATCAGTCAATACATATATTAAAGAACATTCCCAAATAGAACATATTCAAAGTCTATTTCATTATTGGATTTAAATTAAACCATGAAATCATGTACTGCACCAAGGATCAAGACATTTGTACTGATAATGTAACAGCTTTTGGTACTCTCGACAATTATGATCAAAAATTAGTTTTTATCATGCATCTTAAATGACCGAATTATCAGGGACTAGTAATTTATTGCTTAAAATATTCTAGGTGGCAAGGTGGAAGAGTCAAATCTCCTCTTTAATAGAGATAAAAAGAATAAGAAATGAAGATTATCCCTAAATTTCAGAAAAGGGACCAAAGCAATAAAGAATCTCACTTTGAAGGAAAATAAGGTTGAGTATCTCAAAAGCAATATAGAGACGTGAGAAGAAGTGCTAGTTTTTCAAATTCACTAGTGCAGAAAAGGGATTCCACATCGGTTATTTTTGGCTTTTCACATCGGTTTTCAAACTGATGTTGAAATGACCGATGTGGTTTATTGCCACTTTACACATCCGTTTTAAAACCGATGTTTATAATATTTTTTACAGCGGTTTCCTCTTAACCGATATGGAAAATTAATTTGTCAGTTGGTATCCTATTGGGGAATTTCACTTTCCACATCGGTTTTAAAAAAAACCGATGTGTAAAGTCTCATTTTTCCCCCTGTTATTTACATTTCTATCATTCCTTTCCCCTGCTTTTGAGATGCGGATCAATATCGAATAACATACTGTAAATATTCTCAACACAACTAATATATACTGAATTTATTACGAACAATACATATATATATATACGTTCAATTACATTCAGACAACAAAAATAATTAGAAACCAAAAAGGTACATGATATATTATAGATTTCATATCAAAATACATATGATTAGTCAAAAGTACACTATAGCTAGTACATGATAAGTTTTTAAACTAACTACATATATACAAACTATGGTTGGTACACTTCAAGAAAGAAAGTTGCCCAACGCCTCTTTATGTTGTTGATGTCGAATCGAGATAACGGAGTTGGATTGTTGAATATCTGCAAGTTTAATTGGAAAAAAGATTATATCTTTTAAGTAATAAACTAACATAAAACATATAGTGAATCTATACTATTACTTCTAATTGTGTCAATTAACATTTACCTCGTGCCATCTTTCAGTGATCCTGGAGGAGATAATTTCCAACATCCACTGCATCACATAGTAGCCACATTCTCATGATCCACGTTGTATACGTGACTACGTACAAATGAAACCCAATTAGAATATGAGGAATTAAATAAAATAGAAATCAATTATTGTACCCACTGCATTTGATGCATTTGAACTAATAAATATCTTACGCTAGGAATAATCCATCTGATAACCCGAGTACGCATTTCACCACGCAACCTGTGGGTTGCATTAATAGACCTATCATGACAAAAACATTGATTAAAGTATATCTAATAGATTTCAGATAATTAAAACAACTGCATTACTGATTATAAAGTATTTTAATGCTTATGTTTCAATGATCGTCTTCAGTTGATTCGCCGGCTTATTTCCCAATGAGCAGAAGAAGACCACGACGTTCATCCTAGGGTACAAGATCAACAGTTGCCAATGCTGGCTATATTTGCGGAACAATTAGTGACTAAGTCATATATAGTTATACTTAAATAACCGGTACTTACTTATTGAGATAAGGCACAAGGTAGAATTGATGATCGTCTCGGGCAAGTATATCACGTATGGTAGTGATCGGGTCTTCTGATGCTAGGAGAACATCACCCTGAATAAACATGGGGTCAATGAACCCATAAAGGGAGAGGTTACCCTGATCGACTAACATACGATGCAGATACCTAATATATTGGAAAAACATGTTAATTATCATAGTATTTAAAAATTAATTACTTAACTTATAAATAAAATGTACATACGTGCACCATAACGATATGTGTGCAGAACTAGCCATTTATTTATTGAGTACCATCTCCATAAGTTCCTTCTTTGGGATATACAGTGCATCACCAGGGCTGGCATCATGTTCCAACCTTACCAAGGCTGCGTCATTCTCCATGGTGACAACCTGTATAGCCAGAACTTTAAAAACATCACCATGGCCAGGTGCCCCTTTGTCGATCCCCTAAACAACATAGATATATATTAGTAATCACGGATAATTAAGTTATTTAATTCGTAATTAACTAAATGGTCAAATGAATACCTTGGCAGGAGCAGACATCTATGGTCTTCCTGGATCCGACCTTTTAGGCACAATATCATTTCCAACATCCTATAACGAATAAAAATAAAGCATTATATTTATACAATAATAAATTATTTCAACTATGAATATAGAAAAACACAACTAACTGAATACCTCAGATGCAACAAGAAAGCTGACCAGTCTTCTTGGCCAGAGGATGAAGTTACCGGGGGCCTGACCCACTGTTTGAACCTCCTCAGTGGGCACAGGGACTCGAGCATCAGCATCTCGAATAATCTCAACAACGACCCTCAGCTGATCATCCGGTAATAAACGATGGTGTATGGTATTACCTAAGTTATTATGTGCCCTACCCAATGCCACTAAGCGGCGATCATGATGATCATCAACATACAGCTCACACCTATCAGGGTCGTCATCATCATCATCATCATCATCATCATCACCATCATCATCATTTTCAGGCTGATGAGGAGGATCACATGAGCCCTTAGTGCTCACATGGACAGAGGGTTGGACACCGGCTGTCATCTGCTGGGACATAGAAGTCAATATTGCCATCTGCTGGGTAAACTGCTCGGCCATCTCCCATCGAAGCTCAGCTACAATCTCCTGTTTTAGCCGTGCTCTATCTGCATCAACATCCCTATGGCATTGGTGTGAAGATGAACCATGGTATTGGCGAATGCCGACTCCCCATCCAACACCAATGACACGGCCCGGGTGGTCTGGTTTACCGATGGCAGCAGCTAAGATATCATCGCGTCCTCTAGGAACAAAGGTTCCTTGGGTTAGCTGATTGTCTAAGGCATCCTATCACATACAATATCAGGTCACATTACAATTCGGTAACAATCTTAAAATGACAATTACAATTCAAACTATACTTACAATCTTCTCAGCTACTTGGCGGGCCTCCTCAGATGTATATTGTCCCGTTTTTCTTTGTCGGGCCCTCTTCCATTTACGATGGCGTGGGGGTGGAGGTGGATCAACAACCTCTGGATGATTTTCAGCATTAGGATCCGCCTGAGATGCTGCTTCCTGACGTGCTTTCTTTTCCTCTTCAACCATTTTCTGAACAAGCTTTTTATATCCCCCACGAGACATGACATGGGGGTAGACATTCTTGCTTTGGTTTTTCTGCCCCTTTTTCCTCTTCTCCTGTTATAAATAGAAGACAATTAAATTACATAAGTAAATAAAATTAATGAAATTACATAAATTTAGAGACAAATCAAATAAGTTAACCTGAAAGCTGGGATCATGTCGGCTCTGAACAAAGCGATCCCACGTCGCCTGGTCAAGAAACGGATACACCTCAAGTGGGTTCTTTTTACTTTTTGGATTGAATACATAGTTTCTGCCCAGGTCGGCCTTAAAAGCCCTCCAACGCTCTCCAGCATACTTTAGCAAACGCTTCTTCATAACGTACGTATCCGGTATGTCAAAGGTCAACTACATTAAGACCAAAAGAATCAACGAATTACTGTATGATATTATTAAGATAAAAATAAAGTAGATACTGACAAACATAGGACGTAGAAGTATATATACCAGAATACTCTCCCATATCTGATCCTTCACGTCCGCCGATACATCTTTCCACATATCAATGAGTATACTAGGCCTGCTCCTAGCAAGGGTCGCCACAAAACTGTTAAACTGATCTGCCATTGGCCCAATAGGATTGAGGTTATTATCAAAGTCTACTCTTATCCTTTGATTTGAACCACGGTTGGCAGTCAAATTCCTAATTCATGTGGCACGTCTACCCTTTCTACCAGTAGACGGGGTCTCCGACCCACTGCATGAAGGAGGGATATCCTCACGATCAGCCATGTATACATGTTTAAACAAAAAAAAAACTTGTTAGTATGTCAGGATAAATATCAAACATAACTTATAAATATCGATCAACGTACGTAAACATAACTTATAAATATCAACGTAAACATATAATATGCCTTTAAACATAACTCAAACTAAACTTACTTTGTGGTCAATTAGTAAAGTTCTCCCATAACCCTTCTTGGTGATCATTACGAGTAGTATGTACATCATCCACTTCATTTTCTTCATTGAAATTAGGCACTCGTGTTGAGAAAGAAGGAGTATCAAAAATATCAAGAGTTGAATCGTGATTTCCCTCACTACCATTATGCATGTTTTTTCCCTGGAGAACCACTGACCACCTTTTGTTAGAAGGATCACGGATATAAAACACTTGTTTTGCTTGGGATGCCATGATGAATAGCTCCACTTTATTACCTACCTTATTAAGGTCCACCAATTTGAATCCTAACTCATCGGTTTGCACACCATTGTTACTGTCGACCCACTGACATTTAAAAACAGGTACTCTAAACTTCGTGTAATCAACCTCCCATATCTCTTCATGTATCGCTCAACCGGTTACATCCACCTTAAATAAACGGGGCCGCACAATCTAATCTCCCTCACTAGATGAACAATCAAATGAACCATGATGTCAAAAAATGAAGGTGGAAAATACATCTCCAATTGGCACAAGATAATGGCTGCCTCATTTTCCAAGTCATCCAACTTTTTAGTGTCAATGACCTTGCTACATATAGCATTAAATAATAAGCATAACCTAGTAATGGCATGTCTGACTTTTTTAAGCAATATGTCACGAATGGCCACTGGTAGTAGTTGTTGCATCAAGACATGACAATCATGAGACTTTAAGCCAACTAATTTGAGATATTTCATTGAGACAAGTCTTCTGATATTTGAAGAGTAACCCTGTGGCACTTTCACTCCCCGTAGACATTCACAGAAACTTCTTTTCTCTTTTTTTTGATAAAGTATGACATGCTGGGGGCAAATAAGTCTTCTTGTCCCCCACTTTAAGTGGAGCTAACTGCTCTCGTATACCCATCGCAACTAGATCCGGACTTAGCATTCACACCATCCTTTGTCTTGCCTTGAATGTTGAGAAGCGTTCCGATTAAACTGTCACACACATTTTTCTCCACATGCATCACATCAATACAATGTCTTACATCAAGCTTGCACCAGTATGGAAGATCAAAGAAGATCGACCTATTCTTCCATATTTTCTTCTCGGTAGCCTTCTTCTGGGTCTTCCCATAGATAACATTAGTGTTGTTCACCCTTTTATAAACTTGCTCTCCAGTCAAGGCCACCGGAGCAATTTCATTCTCCGGAAGTCCATTGAAAGCTTTTCTCAATCTACGATAAGGATGATTACGTCGGAGAAATCTCTGATGCCCAAGGTAAACCGTCTTCCTTCCATGTTGCAGTTGATGGTAACATGTGCCTTCTTCACATATTGGACATGCTTTATGCCCCTTAACACTATACCCACACAGGTTCCCGTATGCTAGAAAGTCATTGATGGTGCGAAATAACATGGCACGCAATCTGAATGTCTCACGGCAATACCCGTCGATCACATCAACGCCTTCATCCCACAACATTCTCAAGTCTTCAATCAAGGGACTCAGATAAACATCAATATCATTTCCTGTCTGTTTAGGACCCGAAATCATCATACTTAACATAATGTAATTGCGGTTCATGCACAACCAAGGAGACAGGTTGTAAATTACCAGGAGAACAGGCCATTAACTATGAATACTACTTAAGTTTCCATATGGATTCATTCCATCGGTAGCAAGTCCAAGCCTGAGGTTTCTGGGCTCATTGCCGAAATCTGGAAACAAACTATCAATTCTCTTCCATTGCAAAGAATCGGTCGGATGCCGAAGCTGTCCATCACACTTCCTCTCATCTGCATGCCATCTAATGTTCTTTGCGTCATTTACATTAGCAAACAATCGCTTGAACCGCGGAATCACGGGAAGATACCATAACACCTTCGCAAGAGGACCTTTGGTGACCACATCACAACTAGAATCCTCATCCTTCACTTTGTAGCGTGATACCCCACACCTGGGGCACTCGTGCATCTTTTCAAACTCTTTCCTGTACAATATGCAATCATTGGGGCAAGCGTGTATTTTCTTATACTCCATACCCATCGGACACAATATCTTCTTCGCCTCATAATTTCGAGATGGCAACGTGTTGCCTTCCGGAAGCATTTCTTTCAAAAACTCAAGCAATTCAGTAAAGCTTTTATCGCTCCACCCATTTCTCGCCTACACATTGAACAATATTAACACCGCTAACAACCGTGTGAAATTAGTGCACCCCGGATACAAAGCCACTTGCGCATCACTGCACAAAGTATCATACACACGTGCACGCCGAAAAGACTCTTGCCCAACATCACGGATCATGTCCTCTAGTCCATCGTCCATTTCCACGTCATCAACTTCCTCTCTATCCGACACCCTCGGCCTGTCTAACGATTCACCATGACATATCCATGTTGTATAACTCTTGCAAATCCCCTCACAAATAAGATGATCACGTATCTCCTCAGCTTCTAGTCGTCTCTCATTCAAACAGTTAACACAAGGACAATAAAACCTTCCGTTACCACTATCGGGAGCATTTGTTTTTGCAAACTGTAGTAAATCTTCCACTCCATTCTCATACTCATCACTTGTCCGTCTAGCATTCATCCAACTGCGATCCATGACAAAACCAATACCTTCGTACATAGTCCAACATATTCATCAACCACTTCTTATGACAGGGTATGGCCCTATCCCATTCGAGAAGAAACTTTTTCAACATTCGGTTAACAGTTAGCCCTTAACTCTCATGCTCATACTCGACAAAATTTCAGCAGCATTTCCCTGCGGTCTCCGACGTACACTACTTGAACGCGATGACATCCACCACGATAAAGTATGCACCCGGAGAACGAAAGGAAATGTATCAATCCGAACTTTCATCAAGTATATAACATTAGAATCAATGAATAACTATTTTAACTGAATTAAGAAAAAGTTTTTCCCCAAACTGTCCAACTTTGGACAATTCAAGATCCAACACAATGAGCGGTACATTAAGCACATACATGTACGCTCATTAGTATTGCATCTCAAACGGGAAACTAAGGCTTTACTAATTATTGTGGGCATATTCTCGAATCAAATAAATTTTCAAGAAAATACATTAAAACTCCAATGAAAGCTTTTCAGCCAAAACATACCTTCTGAGAGACACGTCTAGTTGTTATTGTGCAAAGACAGCAGAGAAGTGAACAAAGTAGAGGCAAAGAGCACTATGCAACGGAGTCAAAGACACTTGTACACCTGCCAACTAAAAACTCTTCCTTGAGTTAATCATTCTAGAATTGAGAGAATTCTGTAAATAGTCATTGAAACTTCAATAGGCAAAATACAAGACAGCAAAGCTGAAGAGATTTACACAACTTAATGGTATGGTTGATTAATGGTGACACACTTGTAAGTTGTAACTAAATTTCTGAGTAACTGAATGAAACTCACCAGGAACCCTATGACTACTCCTCAAATCAGATCCGCAGTCCAGGAAAATAACACCTGTCAATTTCTTGTTCTGCAAACAGAGTAAGAAAGTTGCTCAAACATTTATGTTGCTCGAGATTATTTAAAACAGGATTGAGTAACTAAAAAAGCTAAAATTGAAATAGATAAACATGCAAGAAAAATCATTTTAAAAAGTATTACAACTACTGTAATGGCGAACATACCTCATCCTCATCCCCTTGTCACTGACTTTTGTGCTTTGATAGCTGCTTTGGTTGCAACTTTTGCAGCTAAGTTCTTCCTTTCCAAGGTCTGCATCCAAAGGTAACACAATGGAGCACAATTGCATCACATATAAAATAAGAAATAGACTGTTAAATAGAAGTTAGTCATATAGACCCATTGAATAATAGAAACCACTTCTTATTTCAAGTTTAATGTGTAATCCAAGATTGTTTATAATGGTTCGAGAATCCTCATTAGAAATGATTTCAGTAGCTTGCAGCCAGACAACAGAAGTCATACATATCAAATTCAGCAACCAAAATCTAGAGGTAGAAATGAACTGATGCAAACAGATGCATAAAGAGAAGAAACAATTAGAAGTTTAGAACCACGATAAAGACAGGAGAATACAAACAATATGATAAGAAGTCGATATGTCATAGAATTCAGAATAATAAGAGCTTTAACTTGAACAAAGCTTTGATGAACCTATAAATCGCATTGCCTTCCAAACAGAAACTAACGTGTCTCAACTTGAGACAAGAGATTGAAACAGAAAATAACACATATCAAGTCAAATTCTATGAGGTGCAGTCTCTATACTTAGCTTAGATGGTTCATATATTATAAACCATACAGTTTAAGAATTTTTTCAAACAGCTTGTGGGCAAAACAAAATGAGACATTATTGAATCCCAGTTCTATTATTTGTTTTTAGCCATGGATAAAACTTGAAGTAGAAAAGTCTTGGGGCGTGATTTCAGTACTTAATTACTTAATTTACTGAGCTATTTTCAGGAGAGACATAAAATTTGAAATGTGTATCACAATATCTGGTGGGTGCAATCTCTGCACTATTGCAACCACTTTGTGTGTCTCTGTCGCATTCTCTGCACAAATCACACCTAATCTCCTCTCTTTGCATATTTTTCGAATCAAATTCCACAACGCATATCATACATTGGGAGACAGAGATAGAACTGTAAACAAAAAAGTAAAAGAAAAATACCTTTCACGCGGAGGGAGAAGCAGAAGCAGAAGCGGAGGCAGAAGCGGAGACCAGCGAGCTGGGAGGCCGCGCGTTAGCAGAGGAGATGAACTGCGAGGAGAAGATGAGGGAGGGATTGCGTGAAGGAAGAAAGAGAGCCGCGCGTTAGCAGAGGGAGGGATTGCTTCGATGTGAGAAAGAGAGGAGTGTTTTGTGTTTTAGGTTTTCATAAACTAAAGACTGGGAGAGGGCGCGGAACAGAAGGAGGGAATGACAAAAATTAGGAATATTACATATTGGTTATAAGAAAAACCGATGTGGTTAACCATATTATACACATTGGTTATATAAAAACCGATGTGGTTAACCATATTATACATCGGTTACGAAAAACCGATGTGGAAAAAGTAAAATTTTAAATTCGAATTTTTTTTTATAATGTTATACATCGGTTACTAAAAACCGATGTGGAAAAAGTAAAATTTTAAATTCTAATTTTTTTTATAATTTTATACATCGGTTAGAATGAAACCGATGTGGTTAATCACTATTTTACACATCGGTTCAAGCTGAACCGATGTTAAATGATAAAAATTCTGACTTTAAAATTTTTTTGTTTAAATTTTAAACATCGGTTTTACATCGGTTAAACTCTAAACCGATGTGTAATACTTTGATTTTAATTTCAAAAATGCCACCGCCCCGTTTTACACATCGGTTTAAAAGAAACCAATGTGGAAACTCCGATGTAAAAAACATATTTTACACTAGTGATTAAAAAAATGAAGGAAAACAAATCACATCTGTGATTGAAAAAGACGACCCCTTTTCAAAGCCATCCCAATAAGAGACAAAACTATAACACTCCAAATCATTGTCCACGCCTTTTTCTCCATAGACCCATTTACTAAAGAACAGAGATTAGAATAGAACATAAGTAAATTTTGTGGGATAGGCATAACAACTCCCAGCAATTGAAAACCCATTACCACACCCTAAAAGTTCATAAATCATAAATCACAAGTTCATAAATTGAAAAAAAAAATCTTGTTCATAAATCATTCAAAATCCCAGCAATTGAAAAAACTTGAAAAAACTTGTTCATAAATCATACCAACTCAATAAACACACAATTTCACAAGTCACAAACTATAGTCATATCAGCAAAATTAAAAAAATACCAAAAAAATATGAATGGGATGGTGAGAGCTTACCTCTCTGTAGCTAAAGAAACAACTGCTCCTCGCTATTAGAGTAGGATTTTCTGGGGAAAAACAATGAATAAAATCATAATAAATAAAAAAGAGAATTAATTGATTATATACTTCTGGATGGAATGAACCAAGGGCCATAAATTCACTCTTTATCCAGTAAGCAACCATGTATAAGTGCAGAATCCACATAAGTCTTTCTACTTGCACTTCCATGTATAAGTCTCAGATTAACTCCATAAAGATCTGGAACAACATGCATAGAAACATTGGAAAAAATGGCAGCAAAATAACCATTGTAGCAGCATGTAACATACCGAGTCAAGTCATACCAATCTTCAATCCCTAACAGAGAAACAAAGAGTAATCCCTTTTATGACTTTGATGTGAATCCAGGGATGGGTCGCATGCAAGGGTACCAAATTATCACAAATAACAAAACAAAATCCTCAATTGCTATTATTCCAAAATTGTCAAAGAATCAAATTTGTTATGATAGAGAAGAGAATCTAGGGTTTTCAAATTGGGAAGCAATCAAGAGTGAATGAAATTTGGAAGCAATCAAGAGTGAATGAAATTTGGAAGAAATCAAGATTCAAGAGTAAATAGAAAGACAAAATAAAAGGCGAAAAGAGAGAGAAGAAGAATGGAAGCTTACAAGAATAAGCTTTCTCTCGTACCTTCAATGGCTTAAAGAATCATCCCCTTTTTCAGGAAGAGATGCAGCGACGGTGAGCGGCTATGGGGCGGAGGACGACGGTAGAGTGATGAGGAATCGTTGGGTGAGGAAAGGTGAATGGTTTGGGGAACAGAGTGAGAGCAAAGTGAGAGAGGGAGGTTGAAAAAAAAAGGCAAAGTGAGAGGGAGGTTGAAAAAAAAAGGCACAGTGAGGATGAAACACGTGGTACCCTATTGTTTTTCTAAAACCGCCGTTAAAAGAATAAAGAACCGCCGCAGTGTTTTTTTGTTTGGGGCGGTTAACAGAAACCGCCGCTCTAACTGCCGCAGATTATTACAGGTGGTGGTTGGACTAAAACCGCCGCAAAGTGTCTCTGTCGCAAATTCTCATTTTTCATGTTGTGAGAGGGATAGGATTGAGAGTGCTCACTTGGCCACTAGCTCTCAAAAGAAAAGAAAGAAAACTGCGGGAAACTCTTCTCAAAAGAAGAAGGCAAAGGAACAGCCAAAGGAAGTCTCCTGTTTCTTCCGCAAGAAGACAGGACATATGAAGAAGGATTGTTCCAAGTACGCCGCCTGGCATGAAAAGAATGGTAATTCTATCACTTTTGTTTGTTTTGAAATTAATTTAGTTTCGGTACCCAAGGACACTTAGTGGGTAGATTCTGGTGCTACTACTCACATTAGTATGTCCATACAGGGTTGCCTATGGAGCCGTCCGTCAAGTGATGTTGAAAGATTCATCTATGTGAGCGACGGAAATAAAGCTGCAGTTGAAGCTATAGCGACTTTTAGATTATTATTAAAGACTGGTTTTCATTTGGATTTGATTGAGACATATGTTGCACCATCCATTAGACGGAATTTCATTTCTATTTCTGTTTTGGAAAAATCTGGTTATTCTTGTTCATTTGGAAATAATAAAGTTAGTCTCTCTTATGATTCAAATTTTGTTGGTTACGGATCTTTAATTGATAATCTTTATATGCTTGATATTGAGCGTTCCTATAACGAGATGCTGCAAATAGAATCACGTGGTACGAAACGTAAATTAAATGAGAATTCAACCACTTTATGGCATAAGCGATTAGGCCATATCTCTAAACAAAGAATTCAGAGGCTTGTGTCGGATGAAATTCTTGGACCCTTAGATTTGTCGGACTTTCAAGTCTACATCCAGTGTATTAAGGGTAAACAAACAAACAAAAGGAATTTTAATGCTGATAGAGCTAAGGACGTCTTAGAACTAATTGATACGGATATATGTGGTCCTTTCACTACGGGTTCTTGGAATGGACAAAGATACTTTATCACATTCATAGACGATTACTCAAGATACGGCTATTTGTATTTAATTCATGAAAAATCTCAGTCCCTAGACATGTTCAAATCTTTCAAAGCCGAAGTTGAGCTTAAGCTTGGAAAGAAAATCAAGGCTGTCAAATCTGATCGTGGTGGTGAATACTATGGTCGGTATGATGGATCAGGGGAACACCGTCCAGGGCCCTTCGTGCTTTTCCTAAATGAGTGTGGAATTGTTCCGCAATACACCATGCCGGGCAAACCCAGCATGAACGGAGTTACAGAACGACGAAACCGAACTCTTAAGGATATGGTGAGAAGCATGATTAGTCATTCTTCTTTGCCAGAGTCACTTTGGGGTGAAGCTTTAAAGATTGCAGTTTATATTCTCAACAGGGTACCAAGTAAAGCAGTCACTAAAACCCTTTATAAGCTGTGGACTGGAAAAAAACCCAGCATAAAGCATATGCATGTTTGGGGATGTCCAGCTGAAGCAAGGCCTTATAGGCCACATGAAGGTAAGCTGGACTCAAAGACTGTTAGTTGCTACTTTGTAGGGTACGCTGAATGCTCTCGTGGGCACAAGTTTTACAACCCCACCGCTAGAATATTTTTTGAAACAGGAAATGCAAGATTTCTTGAGGAAGTTGAGTTTGGAGGGAAGGAAAGATAAGCAAAGTGTTGTCTTTGATGAAGAAAATGCTTCTAACAATGATGAGGTCTTTGGACCTGTCATTGCTCCAAATGTATCCGGAAATAATTAATGATGTTATTCCTAACATCACTGAAGAACAAGATAATGCCGAGTTTCTTCCTCAACAACCTTTAGTTCAAGCTCAATAGCCTCAATAAGCGCCATTAAGGAGATCCACTAGAGAGAGGAGAAGTGCAATTTTAGACGACTATGTTGTATTTCTTCAGGAACATGAGGATGGCATTGATTTGACTGAGGAGGATCCAATCAAGTTGAGTCAAGCTATGCAGAGTCCTAACTCTCTTAAGTGGGTTGATGCCATGAAGGATGAGATAAAATCGATGGCTGACAATGATGTTTGAATCTCGTCAAATTACCTGAAGAAAAGAAACCCATCGGTTGTAAATGGATATTTAAAACCAAAAGGGATTCAAAGGGTAATATTGAGAGATATAAATCTCGTCTTGTCACCAAAAGGTTTACTCAAAAGGAAGGAATCTACTATAAAGAGACTTTCTCACCAGTTTCTTTGAAAGACTCTCTTAGGATTATAATGGCACTAGTAGCTCATTTTGACTTAGAGCTACATCAGATGGATGTAAAGACTGTCTTTTTAAATGGAGACATTGAAGAGACGATTTATATGGTGCAACCAGAAAATTTTGTGTCTGGAGACCCAAAATCTATGGTATGCAAACTTAAGAAATCCATCTATGGCCTTAAACAGGCTTCCCGTCAATGGTATTACAAATTTCAAAAAGTTATTACCTCCTATGGTTTTGAGGCTAATATAGTTGATGATTGCGTATATCAAAAGTTCAGTGGGAGTAAATACATTTTTCTGGTGTTATATGTTGATGATATCTTGTTGGCAAGCAACGATATAGGCTTATTGCATGAAACCAAGAAATTTCTCGCAAAGAATTTCAAGATGAAAGATCTTGGGAATGACTCCTTTGTATTAGGAATCCAAATACTTAGAGATCTCTCTCAAGGTATTTTGGGATTATCACAAAGAAGCTATATCGATACAGTCTTGGATAGATTCTGCATTAAAGATAGTAAACCAGGAGATACACCCGTTGCTAAGGGAGACAAGTTTTGTCTCAAATAGTGCCCCGTTACTGATCTTGAAAAGAAAGAGATGTAAAAGATTCCTTACGCTTCGGCTGTGGGAAGTCTCATGTATGCTCAAGTTTGCACTCGTCCTGACTTAGCTTTCACTGTGGGAGTTCTTGGCAGATATCTGAGCAACCCTGGTATGCAGCACTGGACGACGGTAAAGCATGTGATGCGCTACCTGAAGAGAACTAGAGACTTTATGCTTACATATCGGAGGTCAGACAGCTTGGAGATTGTAACACCCCGATTTTTCTGCTTTCTAAGATCGGTATAAATATAATAAACGTTTATATTTTTATCTGAAACCTAGAAAATGATTTTGGGAAAACCAAAGTCATATTCATATCATACTTATTTTTATAAGTATATGGTGAAATTTTTGGTTGACAATTCAGACGGGACCCGATCTGCGTTTTTACTGACAGTAAGATTTCACTGATCGAAAAACCTAATTTTGACCCGAGAACAAAATGAATATATTTTATATCTCATTTCCAATGATATAGGTTATTTTGAAAATTTTCAAAATAAATAGGTTATTATACTTGATTCGGGCGTAAAACCCTAAATTGGGTAATCGACGGAGTCGAGAACAGACGTCCAGAGACAAAACCCAACATCGGATGCTAAGATAACTTGCCACCTAGGGTGGTGAGTCATATGGATGACTCACTCATGTCATGATTGCTTTTAAATAAAAATCTAGATATTTCTTTAAAATAGTATAAAGACTATTTTACCCTTGGACAATTTTACCCTTGAACTTTCATTGAAATGCCAAGTTTGTCCCCACAATTTGTGGACACAAATCAGCCACATCACCAACCACTCCTCACCACATGTTTGTCATGATGGCTTTTTTGGAAATTAGCATTTTGTCCTTAATGTTGGATTTTATCACAAAAGTGCCATTTTGTAAGATTACTCCTTTGTCCCTAAAAATTTATGTTTGGACCCTTATGCCCTTTAAAACCACGAGCAAACCCTCCCAAGTGAGCCCATTTCACTTCTATAAAAGACCATCTTCATCTTAACTTGTTTTTGATCTT
Source organism: Sophora flavescens (assembly GCA_030762895.1). Lineage (NCBI taxonomy): Eukaryota > Viridiplantae > Streptophyta > Magnoliopsida > Fabales > Fabaceae > Sophora > Sophora flavescens. The sequence continues at coordinate 5,052,774 of CM061062.1, forward strand.
CAAGAGGTGAATCCTATTCTCCTTCTCTAATAATGTCTATGTTCTTCAATAAGTTTCATGATTCAAAGTCTATTTCATCTATGTTCATCACTTTTAAGTTTCTAGATCTAGAACTTTGAAAAATCACCATAAATCATAGAAAAATCCTAAAAATATGAAACCGATTTCTATGTGCTTATAATCATCCCTACTATCATAATCCAAGAGATTATTGCAAACAAAATCTTCTTCCTCATTTTTTTGAGCATGGCCGAAACCTATAGTGAGAGGTAGAGGAACTTTGTTGTTTTTCTACTTGAAAATGATCATAGATCTCATGTTTCTAGGGTATGTACTTGCTAAATCCAAGTTCTTGTATCAAGTTGAAATTTCTTACCATGTCCTTCATGTCTTGACCGAAATTCATTAGTGAGGAAATTGAATGATTTTGTTAAGTTTTATCAAAGTGATCATGTAATCATCTAGTTAATAAGTGTTTATGTTAAATCTAAGTTAGTTTGTCAAAAATGAACACCCTAACCCTATGTCCTTGTGTTGGACGAATTCATGTTTGTGAGGGTTAGGATGTTTTTGATTCAAACTTTGATATTTAATCATGTGTTTCAATGACTTAAGCATATAGGATCATTAATCCAATGGCTTAAGCAAGTTTAGAAGTTTTGAGCCACTAAAACCTAGGAAGGCCATGACCTATCTTAGAGGATTGGGTGTTTGTTTTGCTTGTTTTGATTGGTTGTTTGGATGTGTTGTTGAAGGTTAATTGTTTTACGGCGTACGAGGGTTTCCGACAATCGACAGAGTTCTTTTAATTTCACTGAGGAGCTTCGAGAGGTAAGGGGAGCTTACCTGAGGGATTTTTCTCAACAACCATTGCTTTTAGTGTAGTGTTGATGAAATTGGCAAGTGTAGCAAATCGCGACAAGTAATAAAGTGAAAGTAGAGTATTGTTCCCAACGAGGATTGTGTTTCAAGTAACAACGTGGCTTAGGCAATAGCTATTTGAACGAATGAATTTTATATTTCCAAGAGTTTTTATGAATTTTTTTATTTAGAGTTCGCAACAATGAATGAAACAAGATCAATTAAAGAACAAAGTCAATATAGGTAAAAGCGGTTAGGCATCAGAATCATTCAATCTTCACTTGACGTAACCTTATTTAATCCTAACTTCAATTCATTCCATACAATTGACATTCAAATCACTACCTTAGATTTATCCCTAATTCCTTAGGTGAAAATCCTTTTGTACTAATTAAGAAGCCTAATTCCTTAGGTCATTCAAAATTGGCACAAACATTAAGCATGAGATTCATAGGAATGCATTGAAACATAGTTCTATTCCTAGAATCAACATTCCAATGGTAATCTACTTCAATTCCAATTCAATAACCAATTTTCCAATTGTGAAATTGAATCTAACATCAATCTAGAGTTGATCAATCAATAGAAGCATTAAACATAGAAGCAATTACTCAAATTGAATGAAATAGAATTGAAATCAGAAATCAAAGTCAATTACATCAAGAATCCAATTAGAATCATCCTAAACCTAACCTAAGAGATCTAACAACTCATAGTAAAAAGAGAAGAGAAGAAGAAACTTGAGTAGGAATGAGTGGAGGAAGTCATGGAAGCTTCAAGTCTTGTTCCCAAGCTTGAATCTCCAAAGAATCCAGAGAGAAATAGGTGAGAATCGCACCAAAATGAGCCAAAAGATCCGTTTCAACTGCAGAAACACGAACTTATAGGTTCTCTGCTCGTCCCCCAGCGCTGGGCGCCCCTGGCCTGCGCTGGCCGCCCCTGGCAACACAGAAACGCTGCTCTCTGTCTGCTGCTGATGCTGAGCGCCATTCTCCAGTGCTGGGCGCCCCCGCTGTTCTGCTTTGTGGGCGCTGGGCGCCCCATACTGGCGCTGGGCGCTGGTATATGCCCTGCTCCTGCTGTTTTCTTCCGTTTATGTCCGGGCTGAGCGCCCGATTCCAGAGCTGAGCGCTCGGCCTTCAATCCTACATATTTTTAACATATTTTGAGTATAATTTTCACATAAAAGGATCAAAACTCTAATCCAATGAATCCAAACTTTATTCATATCAAAGTATGTATTTTCCTATCACTTTTCCTATGATTTCTAAGATTATGTACAAACTCTTTCCTAATTACACTTCCAAACTAACATATTTTACACATTCATCATGTAGTCTGCATAATTTATATGTGGTTGTGGTTATTTGTTTATGTTGTTTACGTTGTGTTGTTTATCTGTGTATCGGTAATTGATTTATTTTTAATTTATTTAATTATCTGCAGTTGTATATTATATTGCTATGATGCATGATCTGTCTGGTGATGTAATTATGATGATGTTGTTGAATGTTGTTTGAGAAGCATGACAGTGATCAGTGCACAACCGATTAATCAGATAAAAGCTTTAATAAGCTGTGTAAATTATATTCAATGTTTTATGGGAAATGTTGGAATATAACAGTGGTGGAAAATATTGTTATGGAAAAAAAGTGAGTTTTGAGAAATATTATTATTTTAATAATTTATTAGTGTAAAAGAAATTTATGTGTCACAGAGAGTGCGCAACCGTGAAAATATTTTACTACTGCTAATTTTTACTTAAGAAATTCCGTAATATTATAAAAAGTTATTTTGTGAAATTAATTTTCGAAAATAACTTAGTTATTATATAAGAAAATTATTTTAGAAGAAAGGTCAAAGTTTGACTTAAAAACGTTTTGTTTGAAAATGCTAAACGACGGCAAGTTTTGAAATTATTTACGATGAGAGTTTAAAAACAGCAGTACTTATTTTGAGAAGAGATTTAATCTCAATTGATTTATTTTTTTAGAGTTGAAGTTTCAGTAAAATAATTCTTGATGATTTGACGTTATTTCGGGGAAAATGAGTTTCCAAAGGAAAATAGATTTTCTATGATTTGACATTTTACAAACGAATTTCAAATAGAAAGGATTTTCTGTAAATGAGTTTTACTCAATGACATGTTTTCGGTAACTTGGATAAGTTGCGGAGATTTTATTTTGGATTTGTTTTTCACAAACGAAAAATGACGTAAACGACGATATGGAACTTAGTAACCGAGATGTCGGGGTGCTAGTGTTCTTACGACGTTACAGACTTGGTGTTTAGTAGACGGTGTGTCTACTGCACGATGTAATAAACGATAGTAAAAGATTAATGATGTTTTCTATTACCACGAACCAAAGACTGGTGCATCGGTCTAGGGGTTTCATGATTGAGCACTCGGACTTTGAAGTCCTGTGTTGTTAATGAAAGTTTTAAAATATTAAAACTCTCTTGGTCACAAGCTTTGAGCTTCGACAAGGGAAAGATTGAACACAAAGAAAAATGGCGAGAACCAAGTGTTTTACATGCATATTCGACAGACATGCCTACCGAGTTAATCATGGTATATTAATGATATTCATGTCTCGACGTATTGTTAATCATGGTATCTTAATGATATTCATGTCTCGACGTATTGTTAATCATGGTATCTTTATGATATTCATGTAATCGACGTATTCATTGTGCCTTTGCGCAATCGACGTACAATGAAAAACCATAAATCGACGTTCTCACTGTACCGGACAGTGGGCTATGATAAAATCGACGTGCCTCTTTTGGCAATCAAGCTTGATCAGCTTATTTTAAATGACGTTGGGGATCTCCAGAGATTAAGTGTGAATGTTTAGATGATGTACTGAAGTGTTCATGCATAGTTTTCCAACGTTGATGTTTGGGGTGTGGAACCCATTGATAAACTGTATGCTATAATATGGATGCTTATGTTGTTATAAACATGTATATGTGTATGTGCCTTCTTTTGTGTCACGCATTTAGTTATTGTGTTAAATCCATATATTGGCGTCTCACCCTTACAAACATATCAGAGCCGCACAAGGGGTATGATCTCTACAAGAAGAAGAAGGCTATCTAGTTCGGGGCATGTTGTTGCTGCTCCTATTGGTTGTAGCGTCTTTTAGTTACGACCAGATTAGGTCATATTGGTCCTATTGTGTTATATTATGTTTTGGAGAATAAACTAAACTGATAACGATCTAGGTGTGAAACATATGAGGCAGTATAGTTGTATGACTTATATACATTATGTATTTAAGTGTGATTTGATTACGTTGTTGTTGTTATGAGGTTAAAAAGAAAAAATTTTATCGCCATATTTTGAAAAGATAAACGTTGAGAAAACATTATTTTCCGAAAGCAAACCAGCAAATTAAGTTTTATTTCCGCAAACGGGTAACCATGTGATGACCCGAGTTAGGGTGTCACAGAGATCATTGGATACTCTGACTCCGATTTTGCGGGATGCTCGGATAGCAGACGTTCCACATCTGGTTACATCTTCTTTTTGGCTGGAGGAGCCGTCTCCTAGAAGTCTGCCAAACAGACTTTAGTGGCTCCTTCGATCATGGCAGTGGAGTTTGTGGCTTGTTTTGAGGCATCAAATCATGCGTTATGACTGCAGAACTTTATCACAGGCCTACGCGTCATTGGGAGCGTCCAGAGGCCATTGAAAATTTATTGTGACAATAGTGCAGCTGTGCTCTACTCGAACAACAACATGAGTTCTACAAAGTCGAAGTTCATTGACATCAAGTATCTTGTTGTGAAGGAAATAGTCCAGGAGAAATAGATTTCAATAGAACATATAGGGGCAGACTTTATGCTAGCTAACCCATTAACCAAAGGCTTGACACCTAAGGTTTTTTATGAGCATGTTGCTCGCATGGGTGTTGGTTTTGAGATTGCCTTAGATTAGTGGGAGTTTTTCCCCTTTTGTTTTCTATGTTCTATGTTTTGGATTTGGTACAGTCTTTATGTTATGATTAATTTTCTACAGAAATAAAGTTTATAAGGTTATTATTATTATAATTGTCTTAAGTTCTGGTTGTGTGCAAATATTTAATTTGCACCTAAGGAACCTCTGTATGATCTCACTAAAGACTTAAGTTGGACCAGTTGGAAATAGGCATGATTTATAGATCACAATGAATAAAATTTCCATGCCACTCATCCATATCGATCTATGTCATCAAGTGCATTGATTTGGTGGTCGTCGGGGTTTAGTCACAATAGACGTTAGTGACGACAGCCGCAGTGGTTCCGTTATTGATGCATGAGATGCCAAATTGTAAAGTTGAAATCTAAGGATAAATAGCATTCGGATGCGCGTCTAAAGAACTCTGATATAATTATTACAATATATTGCCCAAGTGGGAGATTATTGGAATATTTTATCCAATATCATAATGTGGGAAGATATCGGTAGTTAATTATATTAATTAGCTATTTATCAATTAGGGGTCGTAATTGATATGTGATCAAATTAAGAGATAAGGCCAATCAGATTTCTTATTTGATAATTGATTATATCATTAATTATCTGATATGGGTGAAATATGAGTGGATGTTACTGATGACCAATTTCGGAATAATGGGAACCCTAATTGGTCATCATCATATATATAGGCTATGGTCCCCAATATACCGAACATAATGCATACTGCCTCTTCTCCCCATTTGAAGAGCGACTAAGGCATAAGGAGTCCAGGTTGAGGAAGAACCACAAGCCAACGAGTGTTCATTACCCGTTTCTCTTTCTCCCCCTTGTTTGTTTTTCAGGTTACCGCATATTGATCGTTATCAATGGATCCATGTATTCCTATAATCTTTGATAAACATGCTTACATGTTTATTATGTTTCCGCAATTAAGATTTATAATAGCATGTATTGTATATGATTTATTGAGTTTAAATCTAACATGCCACACCCACTAGTAGATCGAACTCAGGTACTAATAACACGAGCTTTCAACCATTTCAGGTAAGGAACATCGAATTAGTTTTTCCCCGTTTTGATGGGTCTGAGGTTCGACAATACAACTTTAAGGAAGGCTGAACAATTTTTTTACTTACAAAACACCTGATGAGCAGCGTCTCACGACAGCTGCGGCTCTTATGGAAAAAGACGTAGTGTTTTAGTTCCAAATGATGAGAAAAAATAAATCATTTCAATCCTGGCTAGGACTCACTAGAGCTTGAATTTGGTCCTTCCCCATATGAATGTACTCAATCCAACCTCTTCAAGCTAAGACAAACTGAAACTGTGAATGATTACTACTTGGAATTTACTTGCTTAGTCAATGATGAGACTACTGCAAGTACATCGGGTTGTTGCCGATAATAAAACTGATGAGAACGGGATCTCATCTACAAAAATTAGTTACCAAGTATCAATTCATAAATTAAACAATTATATAAACCAATATTTGATATGAAGAGAACTCAATAGATAAAATAAAACAAAACATAAGAGCAGTAAAATATGTTGGGTTTTCTTGTTGACACAATTAAACAAACAATAAGAAGGTAAAAATAGAAATAAAAGTATTAGGAATTTGATTTCACCCAATTATGAATTCGAATTTCTTATAGACAAAGAATCCTATGAATTACCAAAACTCTGATTATCCTATTCTCAATTGGTATGTTGAAGGACAAATTCCCTAATTAATTGAAGCATAATTCCTTAACGAAACAATTCTTCCAAATCTTACTATAATTATCATAAGTCCTTATGTCTAATTAACAAAGCATGATGATAAAAACTCTATGGAATTCGTGAAAGACCCACATTAATCAAGTCATTTATTCCTAGACAAACCTAAATAACAGAAATAACCACAGGAGGCAAAGTCCAAAATCATCATTCCTAACTTATAATTGAATATTTATTATTTTCACTCATTTACGCATTCATTGATATAGATCATTAGATGTATTTGGGTGTGCATTAAAAAAATTAAAAAATGAAAAGCAAGATTGATCCAATAGTGTATCTTGTAACTTCGTGAATGCGTAAATACGGGGAATCCAAATCATAATTGAACCCTCAAAACACAAGAATGATGGTCAAACATTCAAATATCATAAAGCAAATTAAGTAAATATTACATCAACAAAACCAATTGTTCTATGTCAATTAAAACATCATCATAACATGATTACATCAAAACTCTAGTAAAAAGAATTTATCTAGACAGGCTAAATTCTAAAGTAAAATAAAATAGAGAGAAAGAGTGAGAATAAAACTCCATGAAAATAAGAATAGAGAGCACAGCATCCTCCTTCCAGAGCTTCAGTGCAGCTCCATTTTCTAGGTTCTTTCAGCTTTGTGCGGCTCTGCTCTTTCTTCTTACGCTACTGTCCGTTCATTTTTTTTCCAGACCAGCCAATTCTCAAGTCCCCTTTGTTTCATTTCCTCCCTTCATTAGACTTGGCCCACAATGCTAATTCGGCCCACAACCAGTAGCTCCAAGTCTCCCATTTTTTTGCTATCATTTTCTTTTTGAAAACTTGCTTCCCGTACTGGATTTGGACATAATGTCCTTTTCTTCTTTCCAAACCGCAATGCTAATTTGGATTAATTAGTCCAAATTGCCCAAAACCAATTAACGTGGGCTTCCTTAGTCCAAATTGTTGATCTCCTTTTCTTCTTTTCCTACTTGTTGAACATTTGCAGCAATCGTGTGAATTCAATTTTCCTTTTGTCATGGGTCTCGTGCTATTTATTATTTTCTATAAATATAAACTTGTAAAAATATAATAAGATTAACTGCGAAAACATGAAATTAACTAAAATGTGTAAAATATTGTTAAAAACTAAACTAACCAAACTAAGAGACAAAATTTAATCAATTAACATAATTAAGAGTTAAAATCCATCCAATAAACATACAAAAATCACATAATATAAAAAAGTACTTATGGGTTCAGATCTGACGCATTATTAAATCGCTTCCTTAGTGACCCGAAGTTAGATATTCAACAAGACGTCCTTGCCTAGAGCTCCAATTCCTTGTAAAAAGCAGTATCATTAGCCAAGTTATTTGAAGAGAAATATGCTCCTAATGCAAAACCATTATAATATGCTCCTAATATCTTTTAAAGAGCTATACAATCCATCAATTTATGATGATCTAATTGAGTAAAACCCTAATTTGGTCCACGAAAATGTAACATCGTGTCAACTTGATACTTGAAATTAATGAAATTCCAAAAACGTCTCCAAAATTGTAAAACATTAATCAAATTCGTCCCTCCGTTAACCCTAGTTAACTGACACCGTTAACGATGCTGATGTGACACGTTAAGTACTCAATTAGATTGCCATATCACAGTACACATCAGATAACTCACATTAAACACTAGTTTCATAGACTGTTTGACATAAGGACCAAATTGATCCCGATGTAACTTGAAATACCCAACGACAGATACTTGCTTTCATCAAGGGGCTTCCCATAGTTATGATTCAAAGCTTCAACAAAAGATATAGAATTTTTGTCTTGCATACTTCAAGGAACCAAAAACAACTTCATACATTAAAACTAACCATATCAATAAACTCACAATAACTCAATTTCGATATGGATAAACATGAAACTGAGCCATGTCCACCTACAAAAACGCTTAAGTACCAGATAAGCCAAATAAGCCTACTGTATAACATCTTTGAAACATGTTCAAGATAATTATCTTTGAAACATGTTCAAGATAATTTTACAATATATTTGTATAAGAGGGGATTCGTCACTCAATTAACATATTGAATGAATGTCTTACGATTGAAGACTTTTGCTCACCTGCCATGTGCCAAACCTCGTTGGGCTTTAATTTTGGGCAATATGTCCATCAATCTCATCCATCAGTCAGACTGAATAAATAGACTATGTCATGGTGCTATGCCTAGACATATAGCTGTTAAGATGGGCGGTTAGTATGGCCCATTGATTTGAGAGCAAATAGACATCACTTGTTGGACACTATTTGTCTCTACATCACATATATAATTATTTTGGATTGGAGTTAAACCAGCAAAGAGATTTTCCACCCAAAGGGGTGGCTCCTACATCTATACTATATTCTATACTATATATGTTTATAAATAAAATTCATTGATTGTTGTTCCAAAGTATCATTTCCTCATATATTTAATATTTAAAGTATTATTTCACAGAAATCAATTACATACCTGACAATTTTTTTTATAATGACTAAACCCCCAATTTGGTCCCTGAGAAAAACACTCGAGTCTGAAATAGTCCCTATCCAAAAAAAAACTATCCATTTAGTCCTTAAGAATGTGTTTACCGGGACAGATTAGTCCTTCTGTCAGTTGACCATCTTTGACCGCAGGTTAATTGCTGACGTGTCAGTATCCATTCCAAAACGCATGCCGTTTGCCGTTTCTTTCCTTCTTCTTCCTCCAGCTTCTTCTTCTTCCAATCACTTTGATTTTACACCCTTTATTCTTTTACCTAAATTGGTGGATATGGTCTCACCTCGCTGGAACAAATTCACTCCACAACAACAAAGAATAGCTGCGGCCATGCCAAACTTCGGCGGTGGCGGTTGCTTCTCAAGCACTTCCACTGCCGCCGCAGTTTCAGATGCCGACTTCTCCTGCTCCTTTTGGGTGCTTGAATTCGTCGTTACCGTCTGACCCTACTGCCAGAAGAAAAAAGAATGACAAAAGTTGTGGCTGGGACACGAGGGCTTGCAGAAGACGAAGAACATCCTCTTCTCTGAGAAGGATGCCGAATGAAGCTCTTGAAAGCTGATCTGCTCCTTCATTCGCGCTGAGCCCTTTTCAATTCGAAATCATTTGTCTTAGCATTTGGGAAAGCTTCAGTTGTTAAGCACAAAAGGGAAGATCTTTGTATTTTCTTTTTTTCTACTGTTCGTGACCTTCACTTCAAAATAAAGAAGGAATCCGAAATTTGTTTGTAACATGTAACATCAACATGGTCGAAAATCGTTTACACTCTTCCTCTGGTAATCTACTTGTCTTTATTTCTGTACTGGGGAATTTGAATAGTTGCCGTAAATTCATGTTGCTTGACTATGTCTGAATGTGTTCATGTATTTGGATATGTTGGTTTGCATCATTTTATCTTTCTCCTTATAGTTTGATATTTATTTTAATGGAGCACCAACTGTTTGATGAAAAGCTTGAATTGAATTTTTACATCCATAGCTGTGAAGACTTTTGAATATTTTCTTGTTGGTTCATGGATTCTAAGGGTTGAGTTTACTTTCCTCTGCATCATTTGATTCTATTTAAGAGGGGTTATAAATTATATTTTGCTGAAGTGTTTGAAGAAACATGATTCCCTGGTTGGTTCAGGAGCAAACTCAGAAGCTGAAGGAAGAAGAAGGAAATAAACGACATGCGTTTTGCCACCTGAGAAATAGATACTGACACGTCAGCAAGTAACCTGCGGTCAAAGGTGGTCAACTCACGGATGGACTAATCTGTCCCGGTAAACACATTCTTAAGGACTAAATGGATAGTTTTTTTGGATAGGAATTATTTCAGACCCGAGTGTTTTTCTTAGGGACCAAATTCGGGGTTTAGTCTTTTATAATTATAAAAGGTTTTTATATTTAGCTTTTAATTAACACAATCATATAAATTCTCTCTTTAATTGTCATATCGTGTCAATTTATTATATCTACTTCTCATCAATGCATTATTAATTTCCATATCAACTACAAATTTGTAATAATACATATTTGTACCATTTAATTTCCACCTACAAAAGGACAAATATCCAAATATCAGGTCGCTCCTACTTTATCTAGTCTCCATCACTTTTACGATGTTCCTCCTTATATTATTTTACTACTTGCCAGTAATATGAATTAAGTTGAATTCCTTAAAAAAAAATGTCAGGTGCATAATTTCTTATCAATACCTGTTGATTTCACGTTGATATACATATTAACTTACAACAAAACTTCGCAAATCAATTACAAATTTGATCCAATAACAAGAGAAGAAAAAGTTCACTTGCATGAAGATACGAGGAGATTTGAATCAATTAGAATTTTAAGAGAGAAGAAAAAATATAATAGATAAATATTTTTTTTTAAATATTTAACTTACACAAGAAAATATGAGAAATAAATCAAATAGATTTTCAAGAGAAAATAAAAAAAATGATAGGTCAAATATATTTTCAAAAGATAAGAAAAAATTATGGATAAATATATTTTCTAAAAATGATTAACTTGCAATTTTGCATGGGAAAAGAGGATAAATAAATCAAATATATTTTTAAGAGAGAAGGAAAAAACAAAATATTATAATAGATAAATATATTTTAAAAAATGGATCACTTGCATGGGAATAAAGGAGAAATAAATCTAATATATTATCAGGAGAAAAGGAAAAAAATGATAGATAAATATATTTTCTAAAAATTGTTAACTTACAACATGCAAAGAGAAGAAATATATCGAATAGATTTTCAAGAGAGAAGAAGAAAAATAATATGATACATAAGTATACTTAAAAATTGTTAACTTGCACTAGAAAATAGGATAAATAAATCAAATAGATTATAAAAATAGAAGTAAAAAAATATATTTTCTAATCATGATTAACTTGGAAGGCAAACGAATATATTTACAAATAAATTTTTAAGAGAGAAGGTTTATAAATTAAATAAATTAAAAAATATTAATTATAATCAAACTTATATGAAGATTTATCTTTTATATTTTACAATTTTTTTGAAATATTCCAGCATAATTAATCTCATAAATCAATAATTTGAGGTATATAATTTCCCAACAAAATTTTTAAAATAAAAACATGAAATCAACAATTACATATTTTTCGATGAAAATGATACAAAATTATCATATTCTCCGTGTATGGCACGGGTCAGTTACTCTCGTAGTATGTAAAGATTGAACATTGATGTAATTTATGAAGGATATGTTCGAATTAATGATAAAAACATATTATTTAATGAGTTTAATTTTCATTCACAATAAAATTAAAAATAATTATGATAATAATTAAATTTTTTAATCATGTAATAATTTATAAATAATTGATTTTATAAAATTATTTTATATTAATAGTGCATACAAATTAAATTATCATTAAATAATTTATTATCAATTTTATTGTTAGATATATTAATTTAAAATTTATTTTAATATATTATGTTTTATATAAAACAAGTTAATTATGTGTAAAACAGTATTTATATATCAAAATTTTAAATTAGGTTGAAGAAATCACTTTAGTTATAACTGGTTGAAAAAAAAATAAAGAAAATTAAACCAACATATTTTTATACTTTTATCCCGTTTATTTGATTTGATTTAATTTGATTAAATCACCATTTCTAAACTGCAAGACAAGTTTTACCTTTTATTTTTTTTTCGTTTACATTCGGGTTTTTTTTTTTTTAAGTTTACAGTCACGTTTTAATTTCATAACTACTATACTACATGTGAACCTATATTATTTCAGTTAAGTATGATCACATACTCTAAAAATATTATATTAAAATTGTCTAAGTGAATTGATCGAGTTGGTTAAATTATAAGACATTTAAGTGTGTGTGGATACAAATCCCTGTAATAGGCTTCACTCCTTTCTCATCTTCTTCGCCCCTCCCCCGATATAAAATCTACTATGAGCATCATTCTAGACAAAAAATATTATATTGACAAATTCATTATAAATTATCAAACAAGTTATAGATTTTTAATTTTATAAAACATATGGTGTAACTTTTATTTTATAAAAGGATTGTTTTTACAATAATCTTAAAGTTTTTATTCAATTAATACAGTCTTTTAAAGTTGCAAAAGTTATATTGAATAAATAAATTATAATCTTCATAATAAATATTTAAATAAACTTGCAGACACATTATTTTACTAACGAATTATCATAAAACATTTTTAGGTAAGTATTTTTTGGTGGGGAAAAAAAGGGTGAGTTATTGCTTTCCTCATTCAAATTCTAAGGTAAATTATTATTCTTAGTAAAAGTTTATGATGATATTATAAATTATCTTTCCGAAAGATAATTCCAAAATTTAGATATAAATTATACTGATATTATTATGAGTTAAACTAAATAAATAAATTCCGCTTGCTTTTTTTCATGTAAATATTGATCATACGCGTGCTTGGTGTTGGACGACAAAGAGAAACATTTAGTATCTTTTCTACGCTAACATGTTCGCTTATTCTCTTGTCTCTACCTACCGGCCCTAACCTCCTTCCCTAAGACCCTAATCTCTCTTTCTGTCTCTTCGCTTTTTAGTTTCTATACCTCAGAATCAAGCTAACATAACTTTTAATTATATTATTATTATTATTATTATTATTATTATTAGTGGACAAGAGAAAGAAATGAAAACATCGATCAAAGGAGCAAAATCGATCATATTGATGTCTATGGATAACCAATAAATAAGAAATTAAGTTTTTCAAATGCAACTATTGGGTCATAGGAGCTCAACTCGTGGTGGGGGGTAAATTGGGTTGAAGAGAAAAGACAATTATCCGTAACATTACACGACTGATTTAATTCTAAAATATAGTATATACTACATTAAAAATAACAACATCCCAATTTTGTTTTATTTTTTTACTTTTTGAATGGTCCCTCCATTACATATCACTTATTTTTACTTTCTACAACTTAAGCACCATATCTCTCTAATCCGACAACTTCTAAAAAATTCGTAAATGGATTCCACCAATGGTTATGTTAAAAAAGAAATTAATATATTAAAAAAAAATCAAACATCCCACAAGCATCTATGCTTGTCGAACCACCCCATTTTAGGGGTGCTTGTTAAGCAGTTGCTCCAATGGTGGTCTCAATATAAACATCGGTGCATATCTAGTTAAGCATCTCAAAAATTGACTGATAAAGATGCTCTAAAGTCTAAGAACTATAACACTCTGCTTGATTGTAGGAGAGAAAGTGAGATGAAATAAAGGAGAAGGAAAGAAAAAGAATGAAAAATGAGAGGATTGTTTAGTCGTCTGGTATAAGAGATAATGAAAGGAAAGAAGGTTAGAACTTTTCTCTTCTCTTATTTGTTTGAGTAGAAAGTAAAAGAAAAAAATATATATTTGTAAAATTACATAATAAATATCTTTAGATAAGAATTTAAATAAATAAAAGAATGGGTTTCTATGGTATTTCCACCCAAAATAATGATTGGCTTCCTCAATTTTTCTGTTTTCCTCCCAAATGTAGAAGAAAAAAAGTTGAGGTAAGTCCCACCAATTTTTTCTCTTCCCTTACTTTTTCTTCCATTCCAAACAAAGGAAAAATTAGTTTTCTTCTCACTTTCTTTCATCTCTTTTTCTTTCCTTCCTCTTTTCTTAAAACCAAAGGATGCATAAGGAAAAGACAACATGTTTAAATTCCTCCATCAAATACGGGAGGGAAAGAAATATTCCTATTTCACTTCAGTAGTTCACATGTCAGTTTTCAATGAGACAACAGATAGAAACCAAAAAATGGTTAGATATAAGGGTTCATTCCTGTATATATGAAATAACATAATGTGTTAAATATACTTATACACCCCATATATACAAGACCTATTAACAAAACCCATATAGAAGCGGCTTTATTTTTCTCACAACTTTTACTAAACATCCCCATCTCCCTCCCCCAAAATTTCACCAAAATACTCTTTCTCCTTCTCCCCATCCTCTCCTCCTCCTCCTCCTCCTCCTCCTCCTCCTCCTCCACCTCCCACCTCCCACCACACCCCATCTCATGACACCTCCGACAGTTACAATTCCGAGGAAGAATCTCATAACACAATTCATTATCCGAGGAAGATAATATGTAAGTGTACCGGCCAATGATGGTGTGTGTGATGAATATTCATGGCTCTCGGATAGACCACCAAATCTGAATCGTCGTAATTCCAAATCCAAGTGATATGCGCCTATATGACTTCCAAGCTAGATTTTTCTTTGGCACCAGATTGATCTCTGTCACAGCCTCCTCATTACTTTACATTTGGTTGTAGCTTACATTGTAACGCCCATCATTATATCAGTGACTCAACAAAAAAATGTAATAAAATCCTTTAAAACATTTAATAAAATATAAAAACTATAATAAAATTTTCACGAATTATACATGTCTGAAAATACTTCAATAATTTAATAATAAATATTGATAAGATAATCCTTACATAAATAATTTGATTTTTATCAAAACCTGGACGTCTACTAATAATAACTAAACCATAAAATAAAACAATATAGTTTCAGCCACAAATGACTCCTTATTGAACATAATACTAACCAAATATAATAAATAACTAAACTCAAGTACTAAGTATTCAAGTCTCCTCAATCTCACTTGGTGCTCTGAAAACAACACTTTTAATGAGATTTATAATCTCGGTGAATAAAAACAATTTAATAAAAAGGTTCGCAAAATAGTGTTGTTCTCAGCCGACGCGGTAATCGGAAAATCAACCATGATACCCGCAAAAGTTATATAAATAATAATCCCTTTAAAATAAGCAAAAATTGTTCCAAATCACATATAATTAAAAGGATAACTCAGCAGTCAAAACATTCACATCTCAAACTTTTAATCATGTCAATCATGCATACTATATGCAATACAACTCCATGAACATGACTCGGTGATTCCTAGAATCACTTGACACGACTCTTTGGTTCTCAAAACCAGTGTGAATCACAGATCCTCCAAGGTCTATGAGCTCATATCTATGCAATGGCGTCCTACTGTCTTCCCCATCCCAGATGGATGTATCTCATATATCCCATCCCAGATGTGGATATTTTCAATAATTTGATATCACATCCCAGATGATGATATATCTCATCCTATTCCCGGAATAAAATGTATACCGTCGTCCCTTCCCGAAAGGTGATGACCAACTCATGCATAATGTAATATGTCATCCCAAAAGACCACTAAATGGGTTCTCAGACTCCATGTAACACTAACAATGATATAATATCATGCCGATGCAACACTGTAACTTCATATAACAAAATAGAGGATGTTACAGCAACACTATAATATCATATAACATAACAGAGCATGTCACAACAATACTGTAACATCATTTAATGTAAAAAGGGATGTCACGGTAACACTATCACATCATATAACACAACAGAGCATGTCACAACAACACGATAACATCATATAACAACACAGAGCATGCCACGGCAACACTATCACATCATATAACATAACAAAGCATGTCACAACAGCACGATAATATCATATAACAAAACAGAGCATGTCACGACAACACTATCACATCATATAACATAACAAAGCATGTCATGACAACACTATAACATCATATAACATATAAAGACATGCCAATCAACTATAAACCCGTACCAATTTCATATATAATCACATAATTCATAGTAATAATCACGTAATTTAATATTAATTTCGTTTTTATACAAAATCCCCAATTTAAAAAAATAAAATTTGATCAACTATTGGTTCTTGCATTCAAAACTCTCCAAAAAATCATAATTTAAATTACAAACTCAGTTTCCCCAAATAGTTTGCACCATGGAAGGTTGTGTTTTTACTCACCTCTTGAAGACCTTCAAATAGCTCTAAGAGTTTCCTACAGCGAATCCTAACGTTTGCCAAGAGTTATCCTCATCTTCCTCTTCCTAGACTCCTTCTTCCACAACTTTCTCTTCTTAATCCTTGAATTTCTTCCCTTCTTAGCCATTTCTAAGTTTCTAGGTGTAATTAGGGTTCAAAACCACACCTTAAGTGTATTAAGATTCTATTTATAGAGCGCCCAATAGCCCAAAACGTGTAAAAACGTGCTAAGCTCGCTAACTCTGCATATGGTACTGTATTTCACATATAACTTGAGTTATAGACATCCAAAAATTATAAATTTTATATCGTTGGAAAGATAAAAGAATTGTCTACAACTTTTATGAAGACCATAAAATCTAAAATGGACGTTTATATGGTCACAACGGGGATATAATTTTAAAAACACGGTTCTGGCGCTGGAACATGAATAGTGTGTATGAATTTGGTCATAACTTGAGCTACAAGAATCCAATTTGGACGAATTGGGTGTCTGTGGAAAGCTAAGAGAAAGAGTTACATTTCTTATGCATATCTCGAATTCAAAAAAGTTCTCTTTGGTCACGAAATATCCATCTGAAGTTAGGTATCTAGTCATGGGAAGTCTATTATGCGAAATTGGGCCTAAAACACTCAAACTATCTATTTAACCTTTTTTGAGCCACTTACGATATTTTATGCACTTAAAAATTGAAATATAATAATCCTAATAATTTAATTCCTATCAAATTAACTAGTAGTCAATTTTTTGGATGTTACATTTCTCCCGTTCTTCAAGAAATTTCGTCCTCGAAATTTGCTTATACCTTTTCTTTAAAAAAAAACGGTAGACCTGACTGATGACCTGATGCTCAGACCACACTCGAAATTATCTAGCGCAACCTCTAAGATAACGTATAAATAATGTTGATGCATTTAAACAAGCATGCACAAGTCAAGATCCAAAAATACGATAGCAGATAAAAGTCAAAAGTAAAATATGACGTGCAAATAATTCAATTACAACACCAAATATAAGATTCTGTACAACATTAAAAATCTGAACAACCAAAATAAAATAGAGAAATTTTACATATACACTAACGGTGAACACAAAATAGCAAACATATTTCTTTGATTTGACTTTAATATTATTTCCTAATATATTTTGTACATATTATTGCCAACTAAAGATGTTCAATCTCTAAGAAAATAATACTTTTATACACAATCAGAATCATATCATTCATCTAAAAAAAAATATCGTTCATTCTTGAGGATTATTGCAAACACATTTTGGTAACAATATTTTGTTTCCTCGAAATCAAACCCAATACAATCACATCAAAAGGTGCCAGAATGAGTAAGGTGTAACATTGGAATGATTACAATTATGATTTAGCTCTCATAAAATTGAATCACAACTATTTATTCACACAATGCAATTAGTAAAATGTAACTCTTAGAATTTCTTTAGACGTGTCAATAATCAAGTCATCATGACGTGTAAATACCAAAACAATCATTCAAAAGCAAAACGACTACATAAATCATTTAAAATTTCAAAATCAGTAAGCAAACAAATTGTCGATGTCATTTAAGTGAAATTTTCTGACATAAAGGATCGACGATCATTTTTTAACAAGTATTTTTTTTACAGAAAAATATTAACATGAATAAAGCTTAAACAAGGTGAACTTCCCTCATATTTTTTTTATACTTTTATCTTTTAGAAAGCCCCGAAAACATTTTAGAGTACCAATCTACATATAAATACATAAGTTTTTTTTTTCAAATTTAAAAACATTTTTTTCCATATATAATCAAAATTGAAGAAGTTGTAGAAAGTTTACAAATTGTCTTTTTTTTTTTTTTTACTATGTAAAGTCTTGATTTTTCTAACAATGCAAATGAATTTAGATTGCTACAAAAAATGGGCATAACACTTACACATATAAGTGTATTGCCATATTTTATTTTAATAAAAAAAATCATTGTCAATTAGTATAGAAAATTCATGTAAGTTTTGAACTCAGCTCATAAAATTTCAGCATGCAATACTTATTGTAATTAGTGACTTATAAAACTAAAAACTCATTAAAATTTGTTGATATTTGTTATCTAAGATCCTAACACATATATGAACAATTCCAAAGGGGCGTAATGTTAAAATATCATGTTGGTATTTAAAAAAATAAAATTCAAGCAGATTCAATTTCAGCACAACCACAAAAAACATGATATTGGTATCGAGCTTCTTCTTAAAGTGCATGCTTCAAAATCACCATATTACTCTGTAATTTTAAATGCTTCATTGTTTGTATGTTTTCCTAATGAGGAACTTATAATATATTTTAAACTAACATACAACCAGTCATCGAAATCTAGAATCACACATCAAGCTCAAGAAATTCATACTTTGCATACATACATAAACACTTATAATCGATTATAAACACTTAACATATTATTGGACGAAACATAAGGCACAACAAGTCAAGTTACTCATCAAGAAGTCAATTAGTCATGTAATAACATATAACACCTATCACAACATCATGTTACCACCACCAAAAAGTCAAAGAAGCGCAGGAAGACAAGTACAAGTACAAGTACGAACACATAAAGCATAAAGGTTAATTGTGAATCTGATACAGTTACCCCTAGACCCTAAACCCTAAACTAGTCACTGGATCTAATATCAAAAGCATAAAGGTTAATAGTGAATCTGATATAGTTACCCCTAGTTATCTGATAATCCTATCATTATGTGCTCTCTTAAAGTATTTTCTCTAAGACTCCCCTCCTTAGGAACAATGGTCATATTCTTAACAACACTAGACTGCCAACAGATAGTGTATAATTCCCTTATCGTAAAGATTGAAAATCTTGATCTAAATTTACCCTCTCTTAAACAATATGTAAAAGAATTTATCACCAATTTTTAACTCGTCCAATTCAAAGCCTAAAGCAACAAGAAACACGTGTTGTTCGTATTCCTATGCTCATCTAATTGTCCCTTAAGTTCACTTAGCTCTAGAGGTGTACTACTATCAAAATAACATTCGCCTCTATCTTAACCAGCAATATGATCAAATATCCTCGTGCCCCTCAACTAAACACTTAAGACAAAGTGTAGTAACTACGTTACAATCAAGCACAAAAGAATTTATTACGCATTTATTAATAAAACAACTGTACACAATATCTCACATACATATGCAGTTAACTTGTTTGCTCAATAGAAAATTATAATAATCCCCATTTTGATTTACATGTATTATAGAGACATGAATAATATGGACAACAAATGAATTTTCAGAACAACAAACAATTAAGTTTTCTATCACAATCAATAATTAATCAAAATCAACAACATATGACAAGTCTTATACAGTAGAGAACAATTTAAATAGGAAGTGGAAGCAACATGGTTATCCTTTGCAAGAATAACACACACACAAAAATACATTCAAGCAATAGTCAACTCCAAAGTTTCTTACACAAACCAAATTTAAAAATCTTTTTGTCTCTAATAAAACCCACACCCTTGCCTGTTAGTCGCCATAAATCTGTACACCGCCAATTAAATATTGGGTTGGCCAGGCCCAACATCCAAAAGAATAGCATGCAGTTTTTATAACTCTAACAGCAGTCCTACGTACCCAAGTTTTGATTTTAGAAAAAACCCAATACCACAGTCCAATTAAGGATTGATCTGCTTTGATACCGTAAATGTAACACCCTTCGCTACATTAGTGACTCAACAAAAAAAATATAATAAAATCCTTTAAAACATTTAATAAGGCATAAAAACTCCAATAAAATTATCACGAATTATATATGACAGAAAATACCTCAATAATTTAATAATAAACACTGGTAAGATAATCCTTACATAAATAATTTGATTTGTATCAAAATCCGGGCTTCTTCTAATAATAACCAAACCATAAAATAAAATAATATAGTTTCAACCACAAACGGATCCTTATTAATTGAACATAATATTAACCAAATATAATAAATAGCTAAACTCAAGTACTAAGTCTTCAAGTCTCCTCAATCTCACCAACGACATCCTCGTGCTCTGAAAACAACACTTTTAATGAGATTTATAATCCCAGTGAATAAAAACAATTTAATAAAAATGTTCGTAAAAAAGTGTTGTTCTCAGCCGGCGCGGTAATCGGAAAATCAACCATGGTACCCGCAAAAATTATATACATAATAATCCTTTTAAAATAAGCAAAAATTGTTCCAAATCACATATATATAATTAAAAGGATAACTAGCAGTCAAAACATTCACATCTCAAGCTTTTAATCATGTCAATCATGCATACTATATGCAATACAACTCCATGAACACGACTCGGTGATTCCCAGAATCACTTGACACGACTCTTTGGTTCCCGGAACCGGTGTGAATCCCAGATCCACTATGGTCTATGAGCTCATATCCATGCAATGGCGTCCCATTGCCTTCCCCATCCCAGATGGAGGTATCTCATATATCCCATCCCATATGTGGATATTTTCAATAATTTGATATCCCATCCCAGATGGTGATATCTCTCATCCTATTCCCGGAATAGAATGTATACCGTCATCCATTCCTGGAAAGTGAGGACCAACTCATTCATAATGCTATATGTCATCCCAGAGGACCACTAAATGGGTTCTCAGACTCCATGTAACACTAACAATGATATAATGTCATGCCGATGCAACACTGTAACTTCATATAACATAATAGTGCATGTCACAACAACACTATAATATCATATAACATAACAAAGCATTTCACAACAACACTATAACATCATTTAATGTAAAAGAGCATGTCACGACAACACTATAACATCATATAACACAACAGAGCATGTCACAACAGCACGATAACATCATATAACAAAACAGAGCATGTCACGGCAACACTATCACATCATATAACATAACAAAGCATGTCACAACAACACAATAACATCATATAACAAAATAGAGCATGTCACGACAACACTATCACATCATATAACATAACAAAGCATGCCACGACAACACTATAACATCATATAACTATTATGTTATATGAAGTTACAGTGTTGCATCGGCATGACATTATATCATTGTTAGTGTTACATGGAGTCTGAGAACCCATTTAGTGGTCCTCTGGGATGACATATAGCATTATGAATGAGTTGGTTCTCACTTTCCAGGAATGGATGACGGTATACATTCTATTCCGGGAATAGGATGAGAGATATCACCATCTGGGATGGGATATCAAATTATTGAAAATATCCACATATGGGATGGGATATATGAGATACCTCCATCTGGGATGGGGAAGGCAATGGGACGCCATTGCATGGATATGAGCTCATAGACCATAGTGGATCTGGGATTCACACCGGTTCCGGGAACCAAAGAGTCGTGTCAAGTGATTCTGGGAATCACCGAGTCGTGTTCATGGAGTTGTATTGCATATAGTATGCATGATTGACATGATTAAAAGCTTGAGATGTGAATGTTTTGACTGCTAGTTATCCTTTTAATTATATATATGTGATTTGGAACAATTTTTGCTTATTTTAAAAGGATTATTATGTATATAATTTTTGCGGGTACCATGGTTGATTTTCCGACATCACACTTTACGAGAACAACACTTTTTACGAACATTTTTATTAAATTGTTTTTATTCACTGGGATTATAAATCTCATTAAAAGTGTTGTTTTTGAGCACGAGGATGTCGTTGTGAGATTGAGGAGACTTGAAGACTTAGTACTTGAGTTTAGCTATTTATTATATTTGGTTAATATTATGTTCAATTAATAAGGATCCGTTTGTGGTTGAAACTATATTATTTTATTTTATGGTTTGGTTATTATTAGAAGAAGCCCGGATTTTGATACAAATCAAATTATTTATGTAAGGATTATCTTACCAGTGTTTATTATTAAATTATTGAGGTATTTTCTGTCATATATAATTCGTGATAATTTTATTGGAGTTTTTATGCCTTATTAAATGTTTTAAAGGATTTTATTATATTTTTTTTGTTGAGTCACTAATGTAGCGAAGGGTGTTACATTTACGGTATCAAAGCAGATCAATCCTTAATTGGACTGTGGTATTGGGTTTTTTCTAAAATCAAAACTTGGGTACGTAGGACTGCTGTTAGAGTTATAAAAACTGCATGCTATTCTTTTGGATGTTGGGCCTGGCCAACCCAATATTTAATTGGCGGTGTACAGATTTATGGCGACTAACAGGCAAGGGTGTGGGTTTTATTAGAGACAAAAAGATTTTTAAATTTGGTTTGTGTAAGAAACTTTGGAGTTGACTATTGCTTGAATGTATTTTTGTGTGTGTGTTATTCTTGCAAAGGATAACCATGTTGCTTCCACTTCCTATTTAAATTGTTCTCTACTGTATAAGACTTGTCATATGTTGTTGATTTTGATTAATTATTGATTGTGATAGAAAACTTAATTGTTTGTTGTTCTGAAAATTCATTTGTTGTCCATATTATTCATGTCTCTATAATACATGTAAATCAAAATGGGGATTATTATAATTTTCTATTGAGCAAACAAGTTAACTGCATATGTGTGTGAGATATTGTGTACAGTTGTTTTATTAATAAATGCGTAATAAATTCTTTTGTGCTTGATTGTAACGTAGTTACTACACTTTGTCTTAAGTGTTTAGTTGAGGGGCACGAGGATATTTGATCATATTGCTGGTTAAGATAGAGGCGAATGTTATTTTGATATTAGTACACCTCTAGAGCTAAGTGAACTTAAGGGACAATTAGATGAGCATAGGAATACGAACAACACGTGTTTCTTGTTGCTTTAGGCTTTGAATTGGACGAGTTAAAAATTGGTGATAAATTCTTTTACATACTGTTTAAGAGAGGGTAAATTTAGATCAAGATTTTCAATCTTTACGATAAGGGAATTATACACTATCTGTTGGCAGTCTAGTGTTGTTAAGAATATGACCATTGTTCCTAAGGAGGGGAGTCTTAGAGAAAATACTTTAAGAGAGCACATAATGATAGGATTATCAGATAACTAGGGGTAACTGTATCAGATTCACTATTAACTTTTATGCTTTTGATATTAGATCCAGTGACTAGTTTAGGGTTTAGGGTCTAGGGGTAACTGTATCAGATTCACAATTAACCTTTATGCTTTATGTGTTCGTACTTGTACTTGTACTTGTCTTCCTGCGCTTCTTTGACTTTTTGGTGGTGGTAACATGATGTTGTGATATGTGTTACATGTTATTACATGACTAATTGACTTCTTGATGAGTAACTTGACTTGTTGTGCCTTATGTTTCGTCCAATAATATGTTAAGTGTTTATAATCGATTATAAGTGTTTATGTATGTATGCAAAGTATGAATCTCTTGAGCTTGATGTGTGATTCTAGATTTCGATGACTGGTTGTATGTTAGTTTAAAATATATTATAAGTTCCTCATTAGGAAAACATACAAACAATGAAGCATTTAAAATTACAGAGTAATATGGTGATTTTGAAGCATGCACTTTAAGAAGAAGCTCGATACCAATATCATGTTTTTTGTGGTTGTGCTGAAATCGAATCTGCTTGAATTTTATTTTTTTAAATACCAACATGATATTTTAACATTACTCCCCTTTGGAATTGTTCATATATGTGTTAGGATCTTAGATAACAAATATCAACAAATTTTAATGAGTTTTTAGTTTTATAAGTCACTAATTACAATAAGTATTGCATGCTGAAATTTTATGAGCTGAGTTCAAAATTTACATGAATTTTCTATACTAATTGACAATGATTTTTAAGATTGTTACCGAATTGTAATGTGACCTGATATTTTTATGTGATAGGATGCCTTGGATGATCAGCTAACCCAAGGAACCTTTGTTCCTAGAGGACGCAATGATATCTTATCTACTGTCATCACGGTGAAACTGCACCACCCGGGCCGTGTCATTGGTGTTGGATGGGGAGTCGGCATTCGCCAATACCATGGTTCATCTTCACACCAATGCCACAGGGATTCGGTTGCAGATAGAGCACAACTAAAACAGGAGATTGCAGCTGAGCTTCGACAAGAGATGAACGAGCAGTTTGCCCAAAGATGGCAATATTTACTTCTTTGTCCCAGCAGATGACAGCCGGTGTCCAACCCTCTGTCCAACCCTCTGTCCATGTGAGCACTAAGGGCTCATGTGATCCTCCTCATCATCCTGAAAATGATGATGATGCTGCTGCTGCTGATGATGATGATGATGATGATGATGATGATGATGACGACCCTGATAGGTGTGAGCTGTATGTTGATGATCATCATCATCATCGCCGCTTAGTGGCATTGGGTAGGGCATTGATGAGTGTGATTTCACCTCATTTTCCATGTACATTTCTGCATGCATTTGCATATAGTTAGGCCATTTTAGTGTTTATTTTGTTTAGTTTTTCCTTTGGAACAGATAAGGTGGTATTGTGTGTTGTTTTGCAGATATTCATGATTAAATGCCCAAGAATTAGCAAGTATGAAGCTTGGATGACTTAGAGCTTTGAAAGATAAGAAATTGAGCCAAGCAGAGAGTATCACGGCCTAGCCGTGATGGCCTCACTACCGTGAGGGAGCAAAAGAGCTGAAAGAATTGAGCCAAAAGTCAGAAGCTGTCACGGCCTAGCCGTGATGGCTATCACGGCCGTGACGCGTCAGCTGTGCCAGATCTCCAAAAGTCAGAGACGATCACGGCCTAGCCGTGATGGATATTACGGCCGTGATAAATCAGTTGGAAAAGACAGAGACGATCACGGCCTAGCCGTGATGTCTATCACGGCCGTGACTTGTTTGTTGGAAAAGTCAGAAAGGATCACGGCCTAGCCGTGATGTCTATCACGGCCGTGATGAATCAGTAAATGAAGCGGTACCAAGTCAGAAACCATCACGGCCTGGCCGTGATGGCTATCACGGCCGTGACCGGCCACGAGTACTAGAAAAACTGATCAGAACAGAAGAAGAGGCATTCAGAAAAAACCCTAAAAAAAAAATCCTCTGCTGCTGTGGCTGTGTGCATCATTCCATGGAGCTCTCCCCTTTGTTCATCTCTGTAATTATTCCTTTTGTTTTATCTTCAATTATGCGTAGCTAAACTCCCCTTTGTTGGGGTTAGACTATTGTTATCTGAACTTGGTTGTAATATGACTTGAGATTAATACAGTTTCCTTCTTCTTTATGAGTATATAATTCTATGCTTAATGCTTTCCTAGGCTTGATCATCTTAGGAATGATTAGTTGCTTTAATAGACAATTGAAAGGTTGATGTTAAAGTATGCTCATGAATTATATGCCAAGTAGTCCAAGAATCTAGAAATAGGTGTTGGCTACTTGCAATCTTATGAATCTTGTTCTTAATGCAATTTCTCTTATTAATCCACCTAAGACATTAGGGTTTAATTTGAGATTTTAGGCTCAATGCACCTAAGACATTAGGCTTGAGTATATTAGAAAAGATTCGATTGTCATAAGGGGAGTAGGAACTGTGTTAGTTATCATTTCATAACAACCAAGGGAGGATTAGCTTAGTTTAACCCCAGCAATTCTATCTCATTGTTATTCATCTCTTTGTTTTCACATTAACTGTTTGAGAAAAATCCAAAAAGAACAAAAATATTTTCTCCTTGTTTGTTTGCTAGATGTTAAAACAACCTTCAATCCAAAATTCGATCGCCTAGATAGTAGTCAAATTTGCGAAGTGGTAATTGTCCACGATCCCTGAGAACGATATCCGGTCTTACCGTTTTTATTACTTGCAACGAACCGGTACACTTGCCGAGTCCGTGTCAAGTTTTTGGCGCCGTTGTTGGGATCGGTGTGCCAATATCACGAGTACCAAAGGGGACTCCTAATTTAGGCATTTTATTTTTTTACTGTTTTCCTACTGTATTTTTCGTTCTTAATTTCTGTATCTCTGCTGTGAATTTCTGCAAGTGCTGTTTTTCTGTTTGTTCTGTGCTACTCCGTTTGTTCAGTGTATGCGAGGTACAATCGACCCAGGTGAACTCCAATTCGAACCTGAGATCGAGAGACTCTGCAGAAGGAATAGAAAGAGAACCAAGGCAAGACAGAACAGAGAAAGAGCATCTTCTAGTAGACAAGAGCAGCAAGTTGAGTTACCCAGTGTGCAAGAACCACAAATTGAAATAGCAGCTGTCACCATGGCAGAAGAGAACGCACCAAGGAGAACAATGGGGGACTACACTTCCCCTAGAGTTGATAGATGTGGGACTCCGATTGTGAGACCTGCAGTGGCCTGCAATAATTTCGAAATCAAGGCCTCACTCCTCCACCTTGTGCAGCAAAACCAATTTGGAGGGTTGGAGAGTGAAGATCCTCATGCTCACATTGGTACCTTCATTGAGCTGTGTGACACCATCAAATTAAATGGAGCGTCCGATGAGGTCATTCGGTTAAGGCTTTTCCCTTTCTCTTTGAGGGATAGAGCCAAGGCATGGCTTCAATCTCATCCTCATGGAAGCATCATCACCTGGAACGACTTGGTCAGCAAGTTTTTGTCTCGCTTCTTCCCTCCGTCAAGGATGATTAAACTGAGATCAGAGATCAATGCCTTTGCACAGAGGGATGGTGAGTCACTATATGAAGCCTGGGAGAGGTTCAAGTCTTTACTCACAGCTTGTCCCAATCATGAACTAGAGACATGGCAGCAGGTCGCAACTTTTGTTAATGGGCTCAACAGGAATTCAAGAAGTATGATTGAAGCGGCTGCAGGGAGGTACATTGAGTCAAAAGACACGGAAGAAGCAAAGGACTTGATTGAGAACATGGCTAACAATGACTATCAAATGCCTAGTTCTCGGTCAATGGTCAGTAGAGGTGTTCTAGAGCTGGATGAAATTGGTGCCCTCAAGGCACAAATGGCTATTCTTACCAAACAACTGGGGTCGGTTCAACTGCAGAACTCTCAAGTACAAGCTGTTCAAGTTCAAGGTGCCTCAGTGTGTGATTTCTGTGGAGGCAACCATGCAAATGGAAACTGTGAGATCAATGTGGTTGGAAGCTCGGGACAAGAAGAGGTAAACTATATGGGCAACCAAGGGCCTAGAAATGATCCCTACTCCAACACCTACAATACGGGGTGGCGCAATCATCCCAACTTTAGTTGGAGACAAGGGCAAGGTTCGAATACTCAAGCAAAGCCTCCTCAAGAGAGTTCAAGCAAATTGGAGAACCTTCTAGGCCAGTTCATGCAAGTTACTCAAGAGACTATAAAGAATCAGAATGCTTCAATCAAGAACTTGGAGCATCAAATGGGCCAACTAGCAAGGCAGATGGCAGAGAGACCTCCAGGACAACTGCCTGGGGATACTGAGAAGAACCCAAGGGAAGATTGTAAGGCCATTGTTACAAGAAGTGGGAGAATGTTAAGTCCACAAGAAAAAGAGAAGGAAGAGAAGACAAGTGATGCTGGAATTGACAAGGGACAATTTGAAGAGGTAAACAATGAAGAACCCGAAACTTCCCAAGGTACTACCTCTAATCCTATTAATGTAGAAGCTGAAGAACCGCAGAGGGAGAAATTGGTTGATGAGGAATTTGCAAGGAAAAAGACTAGAAGACAGATCCTGGAAGAGGTTGATAATCCCAAAGAGCTGCCCCCATATTTCAGAATCCCGTACCCCCAACGGTTGAAGAAAGAGGCAAAAGATCAGCAGTTTTCTAAGTTCCTGGATGTATTCAAAAAGTTACAAATAAACATCCCGTTTGCTGAAGCTCTACAATGAGATGCCTTCCTACGCAAAATTCATGAAGGAGATCCTTACAAACAAAAGAAGGTGGAAGGAGGAGACAGTTATGCTTACTGAAGAGTGCAGCGCTATACTTCAAAGGAAGCTGCCAGTAAAAATGAAGGACCCGGGCAGTTTCACTATCCCATGCACTATAGGTCATCTGAACATAGGGAGAGCATTGTGCGATTTAGGGGCAAGTATTAATCTGATGCCGCTCTCCATTTTCAAGAAGCTGGGGATTGGTGAAGTAAAACCAACAGGAATTTCTCTTCAACTGGCAGACCGTTCAATTACATACCCCTATGGTGTTGTGGAGGATTTGTTGGTGAAGGTAGATAAATTTATTTTTCCAGCAGATTTTGTGGTGTTAGATATGGCTGAAGATGGTGATACTCCTCTGATTCTTGGGAGACCATTCCTAGCAACAGGTAGAGCCTTGATCGATGTCAATCAAGGGGAATTGGTGCTTCGGGTACAAGACGAAAAGGTCACTTTTAATGTGTTTGAAGCTATGAAACACCCAAGCGAGAAGGACACATGCATGATAGTGGAACTCATTGATTCATTAGCTGACAAGAGTTTGCACCAGAAGTTTGAAGATTCGTTAGAAGCCGCTCTAATGGTAGAGGATGTAGAAGAAGGAGTATGTGCAGAAGAAGTTGATCTCATGATTAAATCTCTGGAGGCTTGTCTGGTTGTGAATACTGATGAAGACAAAGTGGTGGAAGATGTGAGAATTGAAGACAAGGGTGACCCACCGGTGCTAGAGTTGAAGGAATTGCCATCCCATCTCCGTTATGCCTTCCTGGGGATGAACTCTTCATTCCCAGTTATCATCAGTAGTGGGTTGAATTCCTTGGAAGAAGAGAAGCTGTTGAGGGTGCTTAGGGAGCACAAATCTGCAATTGGATGGTCTATGTCCGATTTGAAAGGGATAAGCCCCTCCTTCTGCATGCACAAAATCCGTGTGGAGGAAAAATTCAAGCCAGTTAGGCAACCGCAAAGAAGTCTCAACCCGAATATGAAGGAAGTTGTGAGGAAGGAGATTGTGAGGCATATAATAAGTTAGGTAATACCATACACCATCGGTTATTACCGGATGATCATCTGAGGGTGTCTGTTGAGATTATTCGAGATGCTGATGCTCGAGTCCCTGTGCCCACTGAGGAGGTTCAAACAGTGGGTCGGGCCCCCTGAACTTCATCCTCCGGCCAAGAAGAGTGGTCGACTTTCTTGTTGCATCCGAGGTATTCGGTTAGTTGTGTTTTTCTATATTCATAGTTGAAATATATTTATTATTGTTTAAAGATAATGCTTTATTTGTATTTGTTATAGGATGTTGGAAATGATATTGTGCCTAAAAGGTCGGATCTAGGAAGACCAGAGATGTCTGCTCTTGTCAAGGTATTCATTTGACCATTTAGTTCATACCAATTAAATAACTTAATTATCCGTGATTACTAATATATATCTATGTTGTTTAGGGGATCGACAAAGGGTCACCTGGCCATGGTGATGTTTTCAAAGATCTTGATATAAGGGTTGTCACCATGGAGGATGATGCAGCATTGGTAACTTTGGAACATGATGCCACCAGTGAATCTGTATATACCAAAGAAAGAACTTATGGAGATGGCACTCAATAAAGAAATGGCCAGTTCTGCACACATATCGTTTTGGTGCACGTAAGTACATTTTATTTATAAGTTAAGTACGTAATTAATTTTTAAATACAATGATAATTAACATGTTTTTCCAATATATTAGGTATCTGCATCGTATGTTAGTCGATCAGGGTAACCTCGCCCTTTATGGGTTCATTGACCCCATGTTCATTCAGGGTGATGTTCTCGTAGCATCGGAAGACCCGGTCACTACCATACGTGATATACTTGCCCGAGACGATCATCAATTCTATCTTGCGCCTTATCTCAATAATTAAGTACCGGTTATTAATTTAAGTATAACTATATATGACTTACAGTAACTAATTGTTCCGCAAATACAGCAAGCATTGGCAACTGTTGCTCTTGTACCCAAGAATGAACGTCGTGCTCTTCTTCTGCTCATTGGGACATAAGCCGGCGAATCAACTGAAGACGATCATCGAAACGTAAGCGTTAAAATACTTTATAATCAGTAATGCAGTTGTTTTAATTATCTGAAATCTATTATATATACTTTAATTAATGTTTTTGTCATGATAGGTCTATTAATGCATCCCACATGCAGCGTGGTGAAAGGCGTACTCGGGCTATCAGATGGATTATTCCCAGCGTAAGATATTTATTAGTTCAAATGCATCAAATGCAGTGGGTACAATAATTGATTTCTATTTTATTTAATTCCTCATATTCTAATTGGGTTTCATTTGTACGTAGTCACGTATACAACGTGGGTCATGGGAATGTGGCTACTATGTGATGCAAAGTGGATGTTGGAAATTATCTCCTCCGGGATCACCTGAAAGATGGAGTGAGGTAAATGTTAATTGACACAATTAGAAGTAATAGTATAGATTCGTTATATGTTTTATGTTAGTTTATTACTTAAAAGATATAATCTTTTGTCCAATTAAACTTGCAGATATTCAACAATCCATCTCCATTGTCCGATTCGACATCAACATCATAAAGAGGCGTTGGGCAACTTTCTTTCTTGAAGTGTACCACCCATAGTTTGTATATATGTAGTTAGTTTAAAAACTTATCATATACTAGCTATAGTGTACGTACCTTTGACTGATGATATGTATTAGTGCTCAGGTCTGGTTCAATTCTTCTTCTCTCGTGTTTTGATGTAGCTTTGATAAAGTGTTGTTTTCATTCATTCGAAATTAATTAGGCCGGATGCCCTCTGTTTTCAGATTCGTGCTCATTAGTCATTTGATGAAATGTCGATATTTTTAACCATATGTGTAAGAGCTAATTGGCTGTGCTAAGAAAATTGAATGAAGTATGTTTTGCTTTTGAATGATTGTGTCAAAACTGGTTTGGTGTTCTGTTGTTGTTTCTTGTTTGATCGAGTGGTATTTGGTTTGTTTATTGATCTGCATTAGTGAAACAGGAATGATTGAAATGTAAATAATAGATTAAAAAAAAAGAGATTTTACACATCGGTTCTCAATAACCGATGTGTATATTTAACTTTCTACATCGGTTTTGCTTAAAACCGATGTGTAAATTTCACTTTACACATCGGTTCTTTAGAAAACCGATGTAGAAAGTCAATTTTACACATCGGTTTTAAGCAAAACCGATGTAGAAAGTTAAATTTCCAACTGCTTATCAATTGCTAAATTAATTTTACACATCGGTTAGTATAAAACCGATGTTTAAAATATACTTTACACATCGGTTTTAAAACCGATGTGTAAAGTGGCAATAAACCACATCGGTCGTTTCCACATCAGTTTCAAAACCGATGTGGAAAGCCAAAAATAACCGACGTGGAATCCCTTTTGTGCACTAGTGCAATTTCATATATAATCACATAATTCATAGTAATAATCACTTAATTTAATATTAATTTCGTTTTTATACAAAACCCCTAATTTAAAAAATAAGATTTGATCAACTATTGGTTCTTGCATTCAAAACTCTCCAGAAAACCATAATTTAAATTAAAAACTCAGTTTCCCCAAATAGTTTGCACCATGGAAGGTTGTGTTTTTACTCACCTCTTGAAGACCTCCAAGTAGCTATAAACGTTTCCTACGGCGAATCCTAACGTTTGCCAAGAGTTATCCTCATCTTCCTCTTCCTAGATTCCCTCTTCCACAACTCTCTTTTCTTAATCCTTGAATTTCTTCTCTTCTTAGACGTTTCTAAGTTTCTAGGTGTAATTAGGGTTCAAAAACGCATCTTAAGATTGTTAAGATTCTATTTATAGAGCCCCCAATAGCCCAAAACGTGTAAAAACATGCTAAGCCCGCTTACTCTGCATATGGTGTATTTTGCACATATCTTGAGTTATAGACATCCAAAAATTATAAATTTTATATCGTTGGAAAGATAAAAGAATTGTCTACAACCTTTAGGAAGTCCATAAAATCTGAAACGGATGTTTATATGTTTACAATGGGGATAGAATTTTAAAAAAAAATGGTTCTGGCATGGGAACACGAATAGTCAGTACGAATTTGGTCACAACTTGAGCTACAAGAATCCAATTTTGACAAATTTAATTTGGTGTCTTTGGAAAGGTAAGAGACAGAGCTACATTTCTTATGAAGATCTCGAATTCAAACAAGTTCTCTTTGGTTATGAAATATCCATCTGAAGTTAGGTATCTAGTCATAGGAAGTCTATTATGCGAAATTGGGCCTAAAACACTCAAACTATCTATTTAACCTTTTTTGAGCCACTTACGAGATTTTATGCACTTCAAGATTAAAATATAATAATTCTAATAATTTAATTCCTAACAAATTAACTAGTAGTCAATATTTGGGATGTTACATACATGATTTATTTTTGTTCGAATGTTATGGATCAGGCAACGATTTCAAACCAATTTATGTTCTGATATTTTTTTTAACATGTAAATCCATATACAATTGTTTATTTCTCACATGTGAATAGGGTTTTCAATTTTTATGGGGAGGGAGATGGGAGAAGAAGAAGGAGAAGGAGAAGAATGGGAACGGGTAGGAATAAGGAGAAGGGTATTTTGGTGAAAAAATTGGGGGAGGGAGGTGGGAAAAATTAAAGCCCACTGCTTATATAACAATTGGCCCAATAACAACATTGATCACAAATTGAGTTAAACAACAAGTTCTAATAATTTTGACATTCAATTAGTCGGAATTTTATAAAATTTAATATTTACTTATGCTAGTTCATCCAAAATTTAATAAACTAAAAGTGCAAAGTTTTTTTTTACATTATCAACCAATCAGAAATTGAGACACCATTAAAAATGTTTGATTCTTATCCCAACTACCTTAAAAATCTCTTTGATTTCTCATTGGTTGTTGGTGTAAAAATCTTTACACTAACAATGTGCATACAAATTAAAATCTTAAATTAATCAAACAATATGTACTATGTAACCACAATATGATGTTGAAATCAAGCCATATCATACATGCAAGATGTTCATATTTGGCGACCCAACAAGATGTGGCATACGGGTAACCTGGTCCAAAAAATGTGGCATATCATACACGCAAGATGCTCATATCTTGCGACCCAACAAGATGTGGCATACGGGTAACCTAATCTAAAAAATGACATTTGATGAAAAAATGGAGAGTGAGTGGAAGAGAGTAACCTACCAAACAAAGCAACATGGACCCTCAACTACTGCTGGAAGACCCATTAGGTGAAACCGGCTTATCATGCCCAGTAGTTGTCCAGTATTGTTCAAACCCATTAACCCTAGAGCTTGAAGACCCACTTCGAGGGGAAGACCCATTACCCCTCTTCATCATCACCTTCCATTTCGGTTTGGGTTTGCATCAAGAAAAGGAGAGAGAGATGCAGAGTAGGACTAGCAGAGAGATTGAGGGAGAAGGAGAAAAGAGCCATTGAAGGAGGGGGTTGAAGTTGAAAGAAATTTAAAATCCTAGGAAGTTTCAATTTAGTCCTCGAAATATCACTTTAGTCCCTGAAACTATGAACTAAGTGAGAAAGCTGACATGGAACCCATGTGTACGATGAGATGGCATCCAACAGGGCACTTAACGTGCCACTCAACCCACTTCACGGCATCAAGAAAGGAGAGTTAACAGAGGGACTGATTTGAATCACGGTTTGCAACTTCAGGGACTAAATTGCTATTTCGTTCAGTTCGGGGACCAAGTTGATACCAAGTCCCAATTTCAGGGACTAAATTGGCTATTTACTCGATAAAGAAGGGTATGTGGACCTATGAGTCAACTAAAGTGATGAGTGTGATTCACCTCATCTTTGTCTATCATTTTATATGCATATTTCATGTAGTTTAGGCACATATAATTTGATTTTTGGTTATTTTTACTTTGGAACGGGTAAGGCGGTTTTTGTGGTGTTGTTTTACAGAAATCAAAGGAAAAATGCTCAGGATCAACCATGATGGAGATCGGATGAAGATGGAGCTTGAAAAGTGAAGAAAATGAGCCAAACAGAGCCCATCATGGCCTAGCCGTGATGACCATCACGGTCATGATCGAGCAAAACTGAAAAGGAAGAAAGGCTGAAGTCAGAATCTGTCATGGCCTGGCCGTGATGAGCATCACGGTCGTGACAGACCAATTACTGAAGAAGCGCCCAAGGCAGAATCTGTCACGGCCTGGTCGTGATGGCCATCACGGCCGTGACGTACGTTACTTGGATCAGAAGCAACTGATTTGGATCTAATTTGAGTTAGATTGGGATTCAAACTTTCCAAATCTATAAATTTGGCATTAAGTCAGAGGCTTTGGAGAGGACTTTTGGGCTGCTACTCTTAGGCTATAATTTAGGATCTCTCTTCTTCTTCTCCTTCTTCTCTTAGTTTTATTTTCATGTTATTTGTAACCAAGCTTGTCATCTCCATGGCAAGGCTTGAGTAGTAGTTTAATTTCTAGGGATTGGGGCTATGCCCAAGGTCTGTTTATGCAATGAATTGATGTAATATCTTTGTTAATTGCGATTTTGCTTTAGATATGATTTCTAGTGTTTTAATTACTCGTAAATCTGGTGCGCACTTATTTACGTGTCATAGATATTCTAAGGAGAAACCTAGCGGTGAACTTAGGTGTCAGATCTATAGAGTCAGACTTAGGACTGAAATCACGAGAGTTAGAAGCCGTCCTTCGAGGATCAACGAATTGTCACAAAGCGCAAAGGGTCCAATCTAAATTCGACTACCACGAGAGTAGGGGTTGGTTTAATCGGGTACGGTTTTTTTAACCCGAGAGGGAGCTTAAACTATTTGAGGATAAATTCGCCTTCAAGGCGATTTCGATAATTAACAAAGGGGTAATCAATTTAGCAACATAAATGATCTTTGTGGTCACCCAAATCCCTAGGAATCCATTTAGATCTAAAAAACCATAAACTGTTGTTTTCTGTTTTATTTGATTCTGTTTTATTTATCTCTTAATTCAAATATCAAATCCTTTTTCAAATCTTTTTATACAGTCCAGATCTATCATTTAACAATTAGTTGTGATTCGAGATCATGGTCTCTGTGGGATCGATATCTTTTTATTACTTGGCGACAATTCGGTACACTTGCCGGATCGCACGTGCGTACGCACGACATCATAATGCTCCAGGGTATGATGGGTTCGATCTATGATTTATTAAGAGAATGTGGAACTCGGTGGGAGATGACTTTGTTAGTATGATAACTAAATTTTTTGAAAAGGGGGAGCTATCAAAAGTTGTAAATACTATTTGGGTCATTTTAATACCCCAAGGTAGAGGGAGCATGTGAGTTAAAGGACTATAGGCCTATTAGTATGGTAGGATGTATTTATAAAATTATAGCCAAAATTCTGGAAACAAGAAAGTAATGCCTTCTTTAATTGGTGAATCACAATCGACTTCTATAATGGAGAGACAAATTCTGGATAATGCGTTAATAGCCAATGAGGTGGTGAATTGAGAAAAAAGAAAGAAGGAGAAAGTGGTGATGCTAAAGCCTGACTTTTAAAAAGCATATGATACCATTAATTGGAGTTTTTTACAGCACCTATTGGAGCTAATGGGTTTGGATCGACCAAAATGGAGAAAATGGATACAACAATGTCTTTCTACAACCTCTATATCAATGTTAGTGAATGGCTCCCCCATTGCCCCTTTAAGATGGAGAGGGGTCTTAGGCAATGTGACCCCATGTCTCCATTTCTTTTTGTTTTGGCCATGGAGGCTTTCAACAAAATGATGAAATATGCCTTAAGTAAGAATTTTTTCAAGGTTTAAAGGTTGGACATAGTGAAGTCAATGTGTCACATCTACAATTTGCAGATAATACACTGATCTTTTGCCCATAAAAAAGGTAACTTTTAACAAATTGGAGAAGGTTACTGGGCTGTTTCCAGCTCCTGCCTGGCCAGAAAATTAACTTCTCAAAGTCTGGTCTTATTGTAATGGGTAGGACTAGAGCACGGGGAGAGGAAATAATTAATAAACTGGGATGCCAACTGATAAATTTACCTATAACTTACCTGGGAATCCCTTTGGGAGCAAATGCAAAGAATGCCTCTACTTGGGATCCGGTGGTGGCTAGAATAAAGGAAAAAATGGCTTCTTGGCCATGGAAATCAAAAGTCCTATCGAAGGCAGGTAGATTGGTTTTGATAAAATATGTTCTAAATAGTTTGCTAATCTACTTCATTAGGCTCTTCAAAACCCTAAGTCAATAGAAAAGCAAATAATTAAGCTACAAAGAGATTTCATTTGGAAGGGTGATGAATCTAAAAATGGCTACCTCTTATTGAATGGAGGATAATTCAAAAACCAAAGCATTTGGGTGGGCTAGGTGTTGGTGATGTTTTGATATAAAAAAAATGATGCACTCCTCTTTAAGTGGTGGTGGAGATTTTCTAAATAAGGAAAAACTCTTTGGAAAAGAACTATGCGATCCATCCACCATTTGGACCCAAAATAGCCACTAATCCAGCAGCAACAGAGAGGAATAAAGGGTAGAATTTGGAGTTCTATATGACAGTTGATAGGTAGGGAAACAATTTCAGAAATGTAATACAAAAAGGATGTTGGGTGAGAGTAGGTGATGGTAGGAAAACAAAGTTCTGGATAGATAATTGTAACATTCATGTCTGCTCTACGGATTGACGACTGCCCCCGCAAACCAACACGGGTCTTTTCAACGTGCTTGTCCTGACTCACACGCTTCCTAGGAAAACTTCCTTCGAGGTCACCCATCTCATAATTACTCCAAGTCAAGCACGCTTAACTGTGGAGTTCTTAAGTGATGGGCTCCCGAAAAGAAGATGCATCTTGTTGGTATAGGTAGTACCAATCAATTCATATAAGTCATCCTCAACTGTAGTCCCATTCCTACACGGTCTCAGGATCCCTCTCATTCTGGTGTGCAATCGGTTCATTCATGTGTCCCTCCGCCTAGAAGCCTGCCAGGAGCCGCTCCTTGTCCATGCCTTCTTGCACCGGTGATCACTACCCGCCTTCGTCAGCCCTGTTAAGTCTCTAAAATGTCTGATGTGCATTTGTCTAAGTTTTGATGAGAACTAAACATTGGTTAATGATTTAATTAACCTTCATATTGGTTGCTAACCTGTCTATCTAGTGTGTAGATTAAAACAGTAAGAATCATCTGTCTGCTCATATAGGTGACTACCTGTCTGGATAAGCGAAAGTCAACCTGTCTGCTGACTAGGATTATTGACTTCTTTCAAGATACATCTTCAACCTGTCTCCCCACGAGTTCCTACACTTGTCTGAGGTTACTCGTTGAAGAATCAAGGACCAAACAAGCTTTTGTTGGCTGTCCCATCAGAAAGAGACTTGAAGCCTTCTCTCCTACTTAGGCTCACGCTTATCAAGAAAAGTCAGAAGTTACTCTCTCAAGCAACCTTGGATATTAGAACCAAAGACCAGTTAAAGAATGCTTCCAACGTGCTTTATTCCCTAGTACCTCTGGTCCTTGCACGAAAAAGGAATTGTACTCAGCAAAGTATAAAAAGCTCTCTGCACAACTTTGATATGTCTGTTTCACGATGCATAAAGTCATGATCCTTCAAGTTAGAGTACAACCAACGTTCCTATTGCATTAATGGCTGTCCAGAACAACTCTATTACATTTAATGAAGTTCTGCTTAAAGCCAACACCCGAGGAATGTCTCTAACGGATCTTAAATGCTTGAAGACTATAAATACAGAAGTCATTGAAGATGAAGACATAGAGAATACATATAGCATTAAAGAGCCATTACTTTGCGCATTAATATCTTCATTCTTTCATTCTATATTCTTCAATCATTTGAAGTTATTACGCAGACTTTCTTAAGTTTTACATTTAAACCACTCTCTGAGTGTTAGTGAAAGATATGTCTGTCTGAAGTTGTATTTATTACAAACCAAATTTCTCAAACAAATCAGTGTGAGCCTGAAGAGGCTAGGTGTGCAAAGAATACTTGTCTTGGAGCCTGAAGAGGCTAGGTGTGCAAACAATACTCGGAGTCTGTAACCTGATCAGTTATAGTGGATAAAACTTAGTGCTGTCAAAGACTGGACGTAGCTCTTTGCTTTGAAGAGTGAACCAGGATAAATAACTGTGTCAATCTCTCTTTCCTAATAAACTCTTTAGTTGCTTTAGTTTTCTTATCCGTTTATCAAGTGGTGTATTTGCCTAAGTCACTGTTAAAATTTCAACAGACAGGTCACCGCCTGTCCCCCGTATCTTTCCACTCGCCCCGAACCAAGCTTCTGTATGCGAAAAGTTTTTAACTTTGTTTAAATTCTGATAAACACAATTCAACCCCCTTTCTCGTATTTATAGTTAACTATTTCAATCCCCGGGTGTCACATGCCCACCAGCTTTTGCTTGGTTCGTCCCCGAATCACACCGTACTGGGAGAGGTGATGCTCTGATACCATTTGTAACATCCCTGACTGCTTTATGGATTGACCACTGACCCCACAGATCAACACAGGTCTTTTCAGCGTGTTTTGTCCTCACTCACACGCTCTCTGAGAAGTTCCTTAAAGCAGACAAAGATGTTAAAATAATTGGTTAGGAGAGTATTGTTTAAAGGATAAGTTCCATCGGTTGTATTCAATATCCTTACAAAAAGAGGAATTAATAGCAAATATTGGCTTTTGGGATAGTTTGCAATGGCATTGAAATCTCACGTGGAGGAGATACCTCTTCCAATGGGAAATTTAGCAATTGGAAGCGTGTTTGAAAGAAACGAATTTGTCACTTGATACAATGGACAGGTTACGGTGGAAGTTTGATAGTAAAGGGGTCTATTCGGTTAGATATTTTTCCAGGGCAATATGGAACCAGGATAACTGTAGCTAATAATGTGAATAACATTTGGTATGGATTAGCCCCGCCAAATGCTGAAATTCTAGTCTTGTTTGTAGTCCAGCAGCGCCTAAATACTAAAAGTACACTAAGAATGCTAAATATACTACAAGGAATTGATGCTCTTTGTCCTTTCTGTGCTAGAGAAGAAGAAACTTTCCACACATTTTTCTGCATTGTGAATATGCTTGGAAGGTGTGGGGTGGATGTTTAAAATTAAGGGTGACAAATGGATGGATTTGATAAATTTTTATGCGGATTGTAATGGATGGATTGAAAACGATCCATTAATCCATTGTGATCCATTAAAAATTCATTAAAAAAAAATCCAATCCATCCATGATCCATTTAATAAAATCCATCAAATCCATCCATTAACAACTTTTTATGGATGAATATCCAATCCATCCATACAAATTATTTTAAAAAGTAAATAATTTTATGATTATTTTAAAATAATATCTCTCTCATCCATTTACAAAAATATTTTTTAAAATTAAATAACCTTTATAGTTTTTAAAATATTTTTATAAACAAAAAAATTAAAAATATTCTTATATGTTGTTGTATACTGCTGACTTTATATTGAAATTTCTGAATCTCTTAAAACAATCTATATCGTTGAATATAGGTACTTAATTAACATATAAATACTTCTTAATTTGTTTTGGGTTATGTACATGTCGCTCCGTACAAAAGAGTTCGAAGAGTGGCGTTTATATCTTTCATACCCAAAAATCCGTCTGGTAAAATTCTTAGGAAGGATCTCATCAAGCTCACAACGTCTAAACTCTGAGACTTTTATTTACGAGGTTTCTATATGAGAGATGATGAATCCTTAATAAGTTCTCTCTCTTTTTTTTTCGTACTCTCTCTATCTTTACTCTCTCTACATTCTATCTCACGACCATTTTGTATCACGATCATTTTTTTATTACAAATGGAGATTTTTTTTTATTTGGTGAAAAATAATATGAAAAAATAAATTGGTTTTGAAATGGATAAAAGTTGATCCATTACATTTTTGATTGTTGGTCCAATGGATTTTAAAAAATATTGGATGGATCATAAACCATCCACTAAAATAATAATTCAATCCATCCAATCCATTTATATTATTTTTTTATAAATGGATGGATTGGATGGATTTTCTCATGGATGGTGGATAAATGAATTATTTTGTCACCCATATTTAAAATGGTGGAATGTGCAAATACCATATCAAAAACACCTATGCATCGGTTAGAATGTTGGGTAGAGGTGTTTAAAGGAGATTTTCAAAGAAAACTATAGATTTCCCTCTTCTTTGTGGTGATTTGGTCATCATGGAACCTAAGAAATGGATTGAAATTTGAAAAAGTATAACCTTTTAGTAAGGTTAAGACTTGGTTTCTGGCTCAAAGCTTAGGACCAGAACTGCCCTTTCAGCCCAGGAGAGATTGTCTTTAACCTGGAAGGTGTTAGATTGTGGAACTAGAGAAAAGAACCAAGGCCAGCCTTGGTTTGGTACCCACCACCACCAAATTTTTTGAAGTGGAATGTAGATGGGTCCGCAAAATGGAAGCTAGGGGCAGTAGGGATTAGGGGTGTACTTAGAGATGATAAAGGGATCTGTTCTTGCTATGTTTTCTGCACATATAGGTATAAAAGACTCTAACGAGGCTTAGTTTATGGCCTAAGTGTTCGCTTTAGAATTGTCTATACAACATGATTGGATAAAAAAAATGTCATAGTTGAATCTGACTCTAAGAATGGAGAGAAAAGAAGAGTGCCCCCAGAACTTGAGGTTTCTTTATAACAAAATGAAAAACCTGCTGTTAGTTCTAAAGAATGTTTCTTTTGTACATTGAAATAGAGAGTCAAATGAATTGGCAGATGCTTTAGAAAAGGAAGGAACAATGAGAGAAGGCTCTTGGATTATGTGGAACTAAAAATGGTGTTGTCAATTCAGGAACCTTGTTTTATTGGAAAGGATCATGTTGAGCAAGAATTTTAACAAATTGTATATATGCATATTGCACTTTATTAATTCTTTCTTTCTTTCGATTAGTGGTGTTTTCGCAGGATACAAATACATGCTGACAAAGACTTGGCTACAATACCCCAGAACAGGATGTCAAAGCAAGAAATGGAAATTCTATGGGGCCGAAAGACACAGGAAAAGGTGTTGAACCCTCCGTTTGTGGATGAATCGTACGTTTTCTCTGTTTGTAGGGTTCAAGGGTGTAATGCTTTGACATATTTTGTATGATGTAATTTTATTTGTTGTTGATTGATGTAAAGGGGAGGGTGAGTAGCGAGTTTATGTTCTTGTATTGTATCCGCCTATAGCTTCTATGATGTGAAGCAAAGATGAGAGTAGGATGTGGGTGTGTTTTGAAAGAGTGTTTGAATGGGTTGTCAGAAAGACTTTATGTAATGCTTTACTGTCTACATTTGAGCAAATAACCCTTTCTAAAAGGTGGGAAGGTTGCTTCAATGTGATGTTTGATTTTTTTTTTTTTTTTGTTGTCATTGATGAAAAGTATATCCCGTCAGAAATAGGGAATAATCTCCTGCGGGGTAATGAATGATATCTAAAGACGGGAAATCCCCTCTCTTAATAGAAATTTGTTTCATACACAAGAGTTGAGATTCTAATCCCAACCACTTGATTAAGGGACACAAGTCTACCATAACTTATGTCAACTTCCGTTGGGGGCGATGCTTGATCTAGATATTACTAATAAAGTTTTATTTGTCGAAAAAAAAAAAACGGGTAAATGGGAAAGCATGACAATTTAAATTGCGTGTGATCAAAGTATAATTCCCAATGAAATTACCCAAACATCCGCCCTTATTTTAATACATTTAAAGGTCTTACTAATTTGTATAGTACTCTAAGCGAACAATTTAAAAAAAATAAAAGCAAATTTTTTTTCAAATATACTATATACACAGCATTTTAAGACCGTTATAACCAAATTCTTTTAAAAACATGGACTCCAAAGTATCTCTTGCTTTTCTTTTCTTTTCTTTTTTTTCCTATTGGGTATGAATTGTAAGGAAAGAATTAGAGAGAATTTGATTATAGGAGTGGAAGATTAATTTTATAAAATTATAAGACAATAAATTTTAAAAAAACAAAATCCAATTTAATTGTCAAACAACATAGGCAATATAAAAAAAATTTAAATTTCACTAACAATATTGCCAGCCTACTCAAATTAATGTAAACCAGAAAGAATTCAAGTATATTATATGACGATAGCCATCATAGCAAATTAGCAACCTTGCTATAATAATAAATAAAAAAATGAACCGACAAGAACTCTATGTAGCTAGGTTCTTTGCTATTTTTTGTCAGATCTTTTTGTCTTTTTTTTTTTTTGGTACAGTTTTTATCCGATAATAACAATAAAGATAGAGAGTCTACTAAAAAATTTATGTTCATTTATGATATAACTAGCGTTGTATACCCGTGCGTTACGCACAGGTCAATTATCCGGCTAAATAAATTCAATTAATGATTTGTTGATGAGTAATTGGTTTTAAGGGGACAAATCCCTCATTAATTGGCCCAAACTAAATAGGAGCTAAGAAATGAGCCTATCTTAAGTCCATAATTGACGAACGATGGAATAATTGAAATTTAAAAATAAATGAGTTGTGCTTTACATGTATCATAAACAGAGGACATATATGCAGTTACTTGCCACCAAGGTAAGTAAAATATATTAGTACATGATCATAAAATAATTACAAATTGTATGGATTGGATCATATTTTTTGGAAGACTTCATTATAAACTACATTTTTAACAACAGAGCATGCATCACCGGCATCATCACAGCATAAAATTTTCAAACCACCCCTAGATTTTACCCTAGAGATAGCAACATATAATTGGCCATGTGAGAAGACTGGACGTGGCAAATATAAACCAACATGAGATAACGTTTGGCCTTGACTCTTATTTATGGTCATCGCAAAACTTAAAATCAATGGAAACTGGCGCCTTTGGAA
The DNA here is from genome assembly GCA_030762895.1 of Sophora flavescens. Taxonomy (NCBI): domain Eukaryota; kingdom Viridiplantae; phylum Streptophyta; class Magnoliopsida; order Fabales; family Fabaceae; genus Sophora; species Sophora flavescens. Next base: position 5,096,081 of record CM061062.1, read on the forward strand.
TTGAAACGGAATTCCAGGATCAGAAGGGATTAAATTCATCCTAGGAATGAAAACTTTCTCTCCAATATGATTTCCAGAAACAACTTTAGCACCGATGATATTTGTCCCTAACTCACTAACAATCAATCTTGTCCCATTACACAATCCCGAAGATTGGTCTATATTTCTCATCAACATAACAGGAACTCCAACTTTCAATATCATCTTATGGTTAGGCAAACCTGAACGCTTAATTTGGTTAAGAAACTCAGTAGTTAACCATTCAGAATTAACCCCAGAAACTTCTTCCATTTTAGAAATAGAATATGAGCTAAGATATACTTTTTCTTCGCCAGGCAACAACCCTAGCACATAGTTATTGACTTTTTCTACAATCTCCAAAGTTGGAACCAATATTGCCCTATCTTGAAAGAATCGATAATCATTAATATTGTCAACCAAATCAGGATAAGTAGAGCAAACAATGGTTACAATATGATTTGAACAACTCGGAAGCAAAAGTTCCTCGGGGATGTCAATTTCAGCATCACCATCACCGTCATGGCTAACCCCTAATTTACCTTCACCAATATCAAGGACCCACCTTCCAAATTCGGCAATTTGTTTTTGTTCCAAAACATCAGCACTTCCCCGGAGACGCATATTTTCTGTCAACTTAAGTACCCTACAATGTTTCCACAAGGTAGATGAATTAATAGTAGCCATAACAATGTCTGCTCTACTTGCCTTGGGTATCACCGGTAATATCTGTCTAAAATCACCGCCAAGAACAACAACCTTACCACCAAACGGTTTTGCTAAACAATCAAACCTCAAAGACCCCATCAAGTCTTTCAAAGTCCTGTCAAAAGCTTCAAAGGCCCACCTATTAACCATCAGAGCCTCATCCCAAATAATTAGGGTTGCCTCACGAAGCAAGTCAGCTTTAAAACTATTTTTTTTTAATATTACAACATGAGTCTTCATTCAATGCCAATGGAATGGCAAATTGTGAATGAGCAGTTCTTCCCCCTGGTAATAAAAGCGAGGCAATACCGCTAGAAGCTACATTAAGAACAATCCTAGATTGAGAACGAAATCTATAAGACAAAGTCTTCCAAAGGTAGGTTTTACCAGTACCACCATAACCATCAACGAAGAAGAAACCACCAGCCTCATTCACCACTGCAGCAACTATTTCATCATATATTAACCTTTGACCCACATTTAGTTGTTGCAAGCATTGGAGATGTTTGTCAACCATCTCATCTATGTCGTAGTCAAGTTCTCTAACAATATAAATATTATTAAAAACATCCAGGTCATCACAATTGGGATAAGGCATTTTGTGAAAATCCTTTAAAGATTTACCGTTTATACGCAACAATTTCTCAACTTCCACTAAACACATTAACTTCAGTTCATCTTCAGTCAAAGACAATCCTAGGAAAACATATATATGAAATTGTTAAACAGTTAGATAAACTTATTACAACAATATTACACCAAAATAAAATACAATAAAAAGAGAAAAGTGGAGAACTGAAACACGCAGTACAATTAATAACAGGAAGTTTTACCTGGATATTGTAATCTCTTTCGTCTATCATACAAAATCCCATCTGCTAATAACTCCCATGTTTCTTCCCATACATAAGATGGGTTATCGATGGTATTGGACAACAATAACGTAACAAAAAGCCTCCTCAAGTATTCTACCGAAGCCAAAATTGCAACCTCACGAATCCCATCAACAAATTCATTATCATCAGACAATAAACCCAAGGAAGAGCATGCACCTTGAAAAGTTTCAAATGTCTGATTCTTCACTGTTTTTAAACTTTCATAACTCGTGCATCCTTTTTGTATATTAAGAAGCAACCTCATGTAATACAATTCTCCAGTGCCTGGGGGGACAAAGTTCAACCGACCGATCATTTGTCCTTTCTTCCTAGGGCGCCACTGCCTTTCTTGATCAAAGTAAACAAATTTAGATGGAAACTCAACATAGGTTAAGTTCCTACCAGCAGCATACTTGCAATTAGCTTCCATCCACGCTTGACACATAGTTCTTCTATCTTTGTTCCTTTCAAACACATTGTTGATGATGTCGTTGTCATTATATAAAACAAATTGTTCCTTATAAAGGTGAAAGGTCAACCGTTGTACAGGAGGCCATCTTTGATGAATGTCGAAAGCAAAAAGTCTCCAGGCAGACTCACACGGAGACAAATATCGACAATCATAATAATGCTTAATCTCATCTACCATTTGTGACTGACCAGAATGATGTCCATCAGAAGTAACCACAACTGTAACACGATCTGGGCCCTTGTTAACATATTTGAATAAATATTTAACACAATCAGACTTATTACAATATTCAATATTAATATGGGCTCGATACCTCATCAATAACTTCGGATTATACGGCACGACAAACCGATTATCCAATTCAACACCACCCTTTATAATAGTAACACCAGCATCCCTTCTCCTATAGATCGGGTACCCATCATCATCAAATGTTGTAAGATTAACAAATTTTTTTGGGAAAAACTTTGAGCATTTCCCATCCTTCATGCAAGGAGCACTACGATGTGCATTACCACAAGGTCCATGAAGCATAAAGTTGGTAACAACATGAAATAAATTTGGAAACCTTTCTTTGCTGGTAATTCAGCAGATATAATTGAGTCAATAAAATCAACAGACTGTAAGTTGTCCTTTTCCTCCAACCAAAGTAGTATATGGGCATGTGGCAAGCCTCTCTTCTGGAATTCAATTGTATACATACCTAATCATATAAGACAAACAATATTTTTTAAGCTTTCAAGACCCTAATAATTTGGTTTAAAAAACAAAAATCAATATTTAGAGTCAAAGAACACGAATACCTGCAATGACTTTTCCAAAAAATCGCCCTTTCTTAAAATCGATCATTAGTTGATCCAATTTCATGTGAAAGACTCTGCATGAAATATCTGGACGATCAGATGCATTAAGTCCTTTTTCGTGAAGAAAGTGGTGAATCTCATCCCACTTTGGATTACACGTGAAAGTCAAAAAAAGATCAGGATACCCATACTTTTTACAAATTGCCATTGCATCTTGACAATTGTTAAACATGTATCGACGACCACCTGTAAATGAAGAGGGTAGGATTACACGTTTCCCAATGGACAGAGCTTCAACATCACCTTTGTCAACTGCTTCTTCGATACCTTTCAAATAATCACCCCTAATAGTGCTCTGATTAAGTTTAATCCACAACAACCGTTGTGCTTCAACCATTGAATAACAATCAACAATAAATTGTTGGAACAGCCTCTTACTTCTTAACAATATAGTTTTCTCAAACACCCGATCAAATAACCTAAATGCAATCCATTCTCTGATAGCTACTCTAACTCTTGGTCTTTCTGTAGCAGAGGAATTAGTCTTCATCAATGGAATATGTTCTTGGTAACCATCTTCCCCAAATGGGAATAACAATGGATATTGAAGTGGAATAAATCGTATATGAGTCTCTTGAATCCTTTGTAGATCACCATCACGACTACGTACAATAATATCCCTGCCACAATCAGCGCTATCGAAATCACCAACAATCAAAGCAGCAACCTCATCCACGGATGGCAAGTTATACATTCGTCCATCAATAGGACGACTTCGGAATAGCCTCATGGACACATTAACATCGGGGTGTTCTTCAATTAAATCCCTAACTCGTCTAAACAACTTTGTAAGAGAATTAAACTCATCAACCATCCCCAATAAATCTTTCACCAAGGTTGAATCAAATTTATCTACTTCAGAATCACCTCTGTAGCCATACATCAATAATGCACATTCAATTGAAACATAAATATGTCAACGACAAAAGACAATTGTATTAATCATATAAAACAAATTGAAAATCATGAGATGTAAACATAGCCCACTTTTAAATGTAACCCAACATGTTCAAACATGGAAAGAAATATTTTTAAAATAATTCCATCTGAAAATAAAATTGAAATCCTAACAAAACAACTGGTAAATGGATGAATCGGATAAATTTTTATTCGGATTATAATGGATGGATTAAAAAAAACATTAATCCATTATGATTCATTAGAAATTTATTAAAAAAATCCAATTTATCCATGATCAATCTCAAAAAAACGATCCAATCCATCCATTAACAACCTTTTTGCGGATGGATATCCAATCCATCCATTTAAATTATTTTCAAAAATCTAATAATTTTTATGAATATTTCAAAATATATTCTCTTTCATTCAAGCCAAAAAATATTTTTTAAATTAAATAAGTTTGAGAATTACAAATATTTTCTCTCCTCTCTCTCCTCTCTCTACCCTCTCTTTCTCCAGCTCTGTCTAGTCTCTACCTTGTCACTTTTTTGTCACATGATTCTGAAACCATTTTAAAAAAAATGGTTTTAAAATGTATAAAAAATAATCGATTACTTTCTTTTATGTTGATCCAATGGATTTCAAACAACATTGGATAGATCATAAACCATCCATTAAAAAAACAATCCAATCCGATTCATTTTCCTTTTTTTTTTCTCATCAATGGATGAATTAGATGGATTTTCTCATGGATGGATTGGATGTTGGATTAATGGATAATTTTGCCAGTCCTAACAACAGGTATGAAAAATGTCATATATAAAAATGTTCTGATAATCTGATACCTGAAATGACACATTCGATTTGCAACCTCGTTCTGTGTGTCATATATATATATATATAATTGTGCAAATTTTGGTGGTTGTCCTTCAGCTGGCAATAAACTTCCTATTCGGTGATAGTTTTGACCTCCAAGAATAAACTGCGGAGGTCCATGACCAGAATTTACACCAGATTGAACTTTACCACCCAATGAAGTGAATGCAAACCTACTATTATAAGAGCGAATATTTTCTAGAAAATGGCCACTTCTAGGATCTATTCCATGGATCAAATTCCAAAGCAAGGTAGGTGGCCTATCCAAATATGGCAATTTAATTTTTCCCTTCATACAACAAATTGAGAATTGTACACTCGAAGAAGAGTGCTTGTCAGAACGCTCCTCAAACCACACCATGGCTCCACAGTTTGGGCAACAATAATCCATACCTCCAAAGTCAACGTAAACTGGAAAAGAAACAGGGTTGTCATTCAAAAAAAAACATTAATATCAATCTAACAAAAATAAACATTTATAAATAATTGTTCGAAGTAAAAGACAAATACCTTCATTTTCTCCTTGGACAAATAAAATACTCTCCTCAACCCCAACCACTGAATCCACTATTTGAGATTGAACATCTAATAAAGGAATTTTGTAAAATAAACTTTATATGGTGAAATGTCATTAACCTTAACTACATAAAATATTGAAATGCTAAAAAGCACAACATAATTAAAAGATGGAATACCTTGTAGATCTAAAGACCCACAACTCTGTCTGTTGTGAAATTTGTCACCATCAATGCGATGTTGGCATGCACGATATCGACATGTTTGAAGACCAATGATATAGTTCAAATCTATATTTTTAATAATAAAATCAACATCGTAGCATATAAATCAAAGTAATAATAAACAATATCAATATTGCTTCGAGGTTTTTTTGAATAATATGCAAAAGAAATTTTCAAACACATACATAAATTAGCAAAGAAATAAATATCGTAAATTTAACATGCAAGAAATGTGCTTCATAAAAATGCCACACTTCTTTACCAAATACAAAATGATGTTGTAATAGCGTACATGAGTCACTTGACAGTGGGAAAAAAAAAGAGTACATGTAGTTGGTGACATTAAAGAGAATGGAGACAATGTTAAAATAAAAGAAAAATCTAACATACATTCTTGTTCATTGAAATGCAGATAGTATAAATAGCCTCCAAACATGGTGATATTATATTCCATGTTTTGATTAACATTGTTATTGACAAATATACATTGAGGAAGTAGAGTGAAATATAGTCCCATACATGGAATAAACATAGAATCCTGTATTTGGTAACTGCTGCCGAATCACATTTGCATTGCGTATGTCATGGTTTGCAATAACATTCTTCACTAATAAGAGGATATCAATAAATGAGAGAAATAAAAGGCATGAGAATATTGACAAATACCAAATAGAAATAAGGGAAAAAGTTAACCACAACTAAGATGCTATTGAGTGAAATCTATACTAAACCAGAAAAGACATAATAAGTAGTGCTACAATGAGCATCAACTTCAAATAAACTTGTGCAAATAAGAGTATGTAAAAATATGAAGACATACCGACAAAAGATTGTATAAATGTGATAATTATCCTATCAATGATACTCAGCCCATATACATGTTTGATCATAAGATGGTATTGATGTTAGGTAATATTGTTGATCCCCTCCAACGTAGACACAGACGCCTAATAGCAAAGAAGCATTGCAGGAAATTCAATAATTTCTTGGTTCAAACCTTTAGCATGGAACACCCATTTATACAAACAGCAGTTGATAAAAAAAGCACACTAAGTTACTCTATTTATAAAGAGATGGCAGCTACATGTGTAGATCAAGCTAGCCTATAAAATATCATACATTTTTACTGTACTTTTAGACAAAGCTATAGTATAATGGCATAAAGGAAAAGTGAAGGTCAAAACATTAACATAATTACATCATCTTGAGAAAGAATGAACAGTGAAAACTGAACTTCACCCATGAGCTAGTTATAAGGCACAAAACTAATTACAAAGCAAGCAATGATAGCAGTTTACCTGCTACGAATAGGTACATCCAATATACTTGCATCATATGCCTAAGGACTATAGAGGAGTCTCCCCTGATATATAAATAATGCAATGCAATTTATAAACTAATCCATGACAGCCTGTGATCCTCGTAAGTGTAATTTTTTACCTTTCAAGTAAAGAGAATAAGTTACCTAGCCTATTACAGATTGATATGTCTTGTCTTCATTTGGATTCCAATGCATATGATTTGCCTTGTCCAAATTTCTGCCACTAGCTATTGCTATCAAAAGCTTCACACCCGTGATGAGAGAATTTGATGAGAGAATGTTGTAGCACCCATAAACTTGTTGGTTCTCTGGAAAAGCAATAAAAGGCTTGGTTAGGCTTATGTAAAGTCAAAAAGGGTAAACCATGAAAAGGTAAACATACATGCTTTTGAACCTTTAGCATGGAACACCCATTTATACAAACAGCAGTTGATAAAAAAAAGCACACTAAGTTACTCTATTTATAAAGAGATGGCAGCTACATGTGTAGATCAAGCTAGCCTATAAAATATCATACATTTTTACTGTACTTTTAGACAAAGCTATAGTATAATGGCATAAAGGAAAAGTAAAGGTCAAAACATTAACATAATTACATCATCTTGAGAAAGAATGAATAGTGAAAACTGAACTTCACCCATGAGCTAGTTATAAGACACAAAACTAATTACAAAGCAAGCAATGATAGCAGTTTACCTGCTACGAATAGGTACATCCAATATACTTGCATCATATGCCTAAGGCCTATAGCGGAGTCTCCCCTGATATATAAATAATGCAATGCAATTTATAAACTAATCCATGACAGTCTGTGATCCTCGTAAGTGTACTTTTTTACCTTTCAAGTAAAGAGAATAAGTTACCTAGCCTATTACAGATTGATATGTCTTGTCTTCATTTGGATTCCAATGCATATGATCTGCCTTGTCCAAATTTCTGCCACCAGCTATTGCTATCAAAAGCTTCACCCATGATGAGAGAATGTTGTAGCACCCACAAACTTGTTGGTTCTCTGGAAAAGCAACAAAAGGCTTGGTTAGGCTTATGTAAAGTCAAAAAGGGTAAACCATGAAAAGGTAAACATACATGCTTTTGAACCTTTAGCATGGAACACCCATTTATACAAACAGCAGTTGATAAATAAAAGCACACTAAGTTACTCCATTTATAAAGAGATGGCAGCTACATGTGTAGATCAAGCTAGCCTATAAAAAAGCATACAGTTTTACTGTACTTTTAAACAAAGCTATAGTATAATGACACAAAGGAAAAGTAAAGGTCAAAACATTAACATAATTACATCATCTTGAGAAAGAATGAACAGTGAAAAGTGAACTTCATCCATGAGCTAGTTATAAGACACAAAACTAATTAGAAAGCAAGCAATGATAGTAGTTTACCTGCTACGCATAGGTACATCCAATATACTTGCATCATATGCCTAAGGCCTATAGAGGAGTCTCCCCTGATATATAAATAATGCAATGCAATTTATAAAATAATCCATTACAGCCTGTGATCCTCGTAAGTGTACTTTCTTACCTTTCAAGTAAAGAGAATAAGTTACCTAGCCTATTACAGATTGATATGTCTTGGCTTCATTTGGATTCCAATGCATATGATCTGCCTTGTCCAAATTTCTGCCACCAGCTATTGCTATCAAAAGCTTCACCCGTGATGAGAGAATGTTGCAGCACCCACAAACTTGTTGGTTCTCTGGAAAAGCAATAAAAGGCTTGGTTAGGCTTATGTAAAGTCAAAAAGGGTAAACCATGAAAAGGTAAACATACATGCTTTTGGCTTTAATAATAAAAATATAATGACTTAGGAAATAAGTTGTACCATAATGGTACTTTAACATAATTATGCATAGGTTAGGCCACACATATGCAAATAAAGGTAACCCAAAATAAAAGCAAGTTAGACAGAGGTGATAATCAGAATGATAGGACCATCAACATGGAAAGATAAAAGCAGCTTTCATAAATATAAACAGTTGATTAGAAGTCAGCTTAGTACATGCATAGATTTACACAACCTAACACCATACTCCATTCCACTAACATTCATATGTATAGGAAGGAGGGATAACATTAGTACTAAATACTGCAGACACCCCTAACTTAGACAAACTTATAAATGAAAGCATAAGATGAGGACACATGTGTGTGTATTTGGAAGCCAAAACAGAGGGACATCCAAGAACAAACAGATTGCACCTCCCAAAAGCATAAGGAACAACTTATCCCAAAATAAACAGACAACAGTCTAATGGAGCCTGATGCAATTACTATAGAGGAAACCACAAATCCCCTAGACCCTATCAAAAAAATCACACCCTCCACATGTGTGATAGCCCTCAATCCTTTTCAATCTTCACTGCAACCAGCTAACAAGTTGGTTGGTCCGCTTCTTCAATAGTAACAACATTCTTCAACTTGGCACTTGAATGTTCAGATTGGTTAACATCTTCAATGACAACAACACTCTTCATCTTGCTGCTTGGGTGTTCAAGTTGAGAAGACAGAAATTCAGGTTCAAGACACCTCTTTGCTGGGGTAAATTTCCAAGCAGAGGGAGGGGAATCCGCTCCAAGGGAGGTTGGAGTATATTGACTAATGCATGGTATGGCCTGATCATTTTAACAATTAAAGATGGAAAAAATATTTGTGTTTAACTAAGACAAGTGAAATGGAAGAAAATTAAGTAAGAATAGAAATGAAAATAACAAAACTACTTACAGAGGATGACCCTTCAAGATCTACAAACATACTGTCCACCTTTGAGAATGGAGGAGCAAAAGTTGCCTTCATGGGAGTGTTGTCTCCACCAGACATCTCAAACATAGCAAGAATGTGTTCATCATCACATATCCTCCTCACAACGTAAGTTGTTTCACAGTGGACAGTTTGATGAGCCTTTGTCTCAACCTTAAACAACAGACACCTACCAATCAGATTTGCAATTGAATGAGGGAATCCAGTTTCTGTAGGAACCTACAGAGGAAAAAAAGAGTCAGAGGCAAACCAGTAGACCAAATAAAACACCAAATGAGACTATATGAGTCATTGAATGTGGTAAACTAATGAGGGAGAAAAAGTGGAGGATATATACTTCAAAAGACTGCATAAGAAGCTCTTCACAAGATTTTTTCAATAGCAAGTTAACATCACGATCGAATAGGACAAAAACAGCTGTTCCTGAGTCATCAACAACCTCTACAATCACTTTGAACCTGAGGAATAAAGAAGGTCACGTTTTCAATCTCAAAAAGTAATAGGGTATTAAAGGTAGAAAAAAATACAGGCTTTTTAAGTAAATTAAAAACCTTGGAGATACTTGAAGTACAGGCACATCACAGTTGTCACAGAAATAAACAGAAATAAACAATAGAACGCAAGGATACAGATTTGTTGCATTTACATGCTAGGTAAAACCAGTCCCCGTCACCAACGATGTCAACAATAGTGCCTAAGACAATGAACAAGCCATCCTAATAATAGTAGGCAACAACGATTGAGAATCAGAAATTACGTTAAAAGTGCACACCATATACATAGAAACTGTAATTTAAGCAAATAGAAGTTTAAGACAGATGAAAGATAAGCATGACAACCTCCTGTATATCTTTAAGCTGAGCAACAGTTTTTTTGGGGTGAAGCTTCATAAAATCAGACTCAAGACCCTCCCTTGAGTTGTCAAGTATAATACAAAGTGGTTTAACATCGATGACACCATGTTCAGCGATCCTTAAATAAGTAATTACAGACAATGAGAACTTTTCTTTAAAACGGGAACATTGAAAAAATAGATAAATGCAAAAGCAAGAATAGCATGGAATCATATAAGCATTGTATCGTACGTGTTTCTAAAAGAAAGAGCAGCTGGAATGTCAGGGTTAAACATGAGTTTGGTAGCGTTGATACTGTTTTGTATAACAATGTGTCCTGATAATGGAAAAAAAGAAAGAAAGCAGCAGTTAGAAGTGCAAAAAATGGAATCAAAATGAGAAATTCGAAAGGCAAAAAGTAGGAAGGAATTCATAATTGTCGAGTAAACACCCACCCCTAAAGCTCTTAACTCTTGCAAGCTGAAGTATAACTATAACCTGCACATTGGCCCGCTGGTTAAGGAAACTCCTCATCTGGTCAACATAATCCCCAAACAGAGCGCACTCTAATTTTCCACTATAATCACAAAACCAAAGTTAGTAACAACAAATTTTTTGAATAGGAAAAGAATGAAGAAAAAGAAAGGGTTAGAGTTAAATATTAACGTTGAGTCTGTGAGTTCCATGACCACCATATTAGTTAACCTCCCATCTTTCTCGTACTGTTTTTCTAGGAATACCTCAGTCAACACACCAATCACATCTGCAAATAACAACAGCAGACATCAATAAAAAAGAGTGAGTAGTGTAGAAAGAATATTCGATGGTATTAAAAGTGCCCCCAAATGAAAAATATAAACACAAATGAAGCACACTCACCAATTAGAAATTCATGATTTTCACCCAAAGTTACAAACTCATTAAAAGGAATGAAGGAAAATCCAAATTCAGGTATTGAGCTATCCTCCATCTTCACAACGGTAGTCTTAAAAAGGAAGACCAACCTGAATTCATGGTGAGTCCCCCTATAATTTCCATTATTAGGGACAACACTAAAGTAGACCATTTTGTAGACAGCACCCTCCTCCAAGACAGGGCTGAATTTGTAGAGAAGAGGCTTCCTAACACTTGCCTGGATCTTCCCTCCCTTGAAGGAAAGGACAATTGTTTAAATGGCCATATAATGATCAATGTAAGACAACGAATCAACATGACAAAATAGCTTACATATTGATCAAGAAGTAGCAACTCGAGAGAGCTGGCCTGGGTAGGATTATTGAACATCGGGACTGTCCACATCCTAGCCACACGCACCTTCAACCTCACACACTCCCTGTTGAAGCGAATCTTACTAAGTTGATCAAAGTTTACAGCCATAGTAACCAAGTCAATTTTCAGTTTCAGACTAACCAAGAGAAGTTATAGCCAAGTGATGAAACATAACCAATGCATTCCACTTTATATAGACCACAGGACAAGCAAAAGATGTAAAATTCGAATTTCAAAACCATGGGAAAAAGAGAGGGAAGTTTTAGGTTTAAAAATGAACTAAAGATCGATCATCACTCAAAATCAGAAGCATCAGAAGCATACATACTAATACTAATACATACTAATCCTAAAACAGACATCAGGGAAGCAACTGGTCAATCAAATCAATAATAAAAAGTAATCATACACAACTAATATATGTGTTAATAAGCATGAGAGTAAATAATTAGACTTAAGACTAAATTATAAAATTTAATGCCGCATGCAATCAACAAACTGAACAAAGCATGCATGCTAACAAAACAATCATAACCTATTAGTATGATGAAATCAACAAAAATAGGTAATGTTCAACAGATAAGCAATCCTCTCAGCCGTCTACCTCAGTCACGATGGGACATAGCACACCAACCCCTCCGAAAGTTGAGAGTTACAGAGTAAAACCACTCACTGTCCCTCTTCCCCAAGCCTCCATGTCCATGGCAGGGTAAGCACAGACCCACGGCTATTTAAAAGCATTACCCTACAACTAAACCTACCCTTAAAATGCAACCTTACCAACTTTATCCAACTACTACCGGCGACGAATAGGAACCAGCGGAATGGCGGATGTGAGCCGGAAAGCACGCGGTAACGATCGAAGATCTGAAGGAAACCCCCAGACACCCCATCCATTCAAATAGTCGTTACTTTGCATGTATCACTAAATCGATGGACAACATGGGTTTAGGAAAAATGAAAGAAAGGACAAATTTTGCCGTATTTGAGATTAGAATCCATCTCTAAATCGGTGGAAAAGAGATTATAAAATGGAGATGACACTCCTTTCGGTAGATGACAGACATGAGATTATAAAGACTCTCAAATTATCATCTATGTAAAATCAAAGAAAGGACAGACATGGGTGAAGGAAGAAATGGTCACGCAACCTCCTCCGGTAGATGACACTCCTTCTCCAAGCTTTAAAGATTGTCCTTTTTTCCCTAATAAACAATTGATACGCATGGCCTTGTGAACTGAAGGTTGGAAACGTGTCATAGAAACTACTAACCACAATAAATGATGTCTATTCCCGATAAAAATAGTTGGCCATTCATCACCATTAAAAACAAAGGCCACTAAACGTATTTGTCACAAAAAAAAAATTTAAAAACTGGGAAAAAAATCACAAAACGACAGCTGGTTTTAAACAGTGAAATTGGATCCAACCTTATTGAATGTATTAATTCCTATTATTTCTTGGGTTTCCATATCATTGCTACCAAGTATATATTTATCATTATAAACAAGGACTGATCTTTATGGGGTCTGGATGGCATTTAAGTGTTGCCATCTTTCAGTCAGGTTTTGGTCATACACTTACAAGAATCATTATTTGAATTCTTAACCACTTACTTAAGGGGTCCAAATATGTTATCACTGGGATCAACCACACGTGGTTTCTATTCATTTATTTTATAATATAGCTTAGACTAAAATTATATTGTAAAATATTTTTCACATTAAATTTAAATAAAACTAAATACAGTTAATTATAAATGGAAATTTAATATACAAATTAGATCATTAAATAAATTTTAATTTAATTCTTTGGTGAATGACCACATATAATTTTCAAATTGCTTTTTTATTATTTAAAAAGAAAATACTAGCAACACATTATCTTTTCAACACATTTTTTATTGATTAAAATTCATGTGTGTCTTATAAAATTTGAATAAGACCCACGTGAATCAGTGAAATCCAATTTTAAAATAATAAAACTTACGTGAATTTAAACAAATAAAAGACAATACGTTAGAAAGAAATAATTAAATATTGTCTTAACTAGTAATCCTCTCTAAAAGAAAAACGGAACATGCGAAAGAAAAATTGATATAGAAGCTAGTCACACACAATAAAAGTATCACTATTTTCGACGAAGTTACAAGTGACTTTGACACCTTATTAGCATGCCCTGGATTGATTTTTTATGATTTTTTTATCATCCGTCCATAGACATTGATTTATAAATTTAAAAAATGTAATTTTTTGTGAGAAAATAAAGTATATGACCTCTGAAGATAATAAACGTATTAATGGTTTGATTATACTTTTTGTCCCCCTATTTTAATGTGTTGGCGATTTTGATTCATCGTTTTTTTTTTTTCACTCGATTTTAGTGCACCCATTTAAAAAATATGTAATTTTAATTTGGTCAATTTGTTATGTTAACATCCAATAATTAACTGCGTATCTAACGTGACTTATGATATTCTGACTTGACTTATGCTTTCTAGCAAGTGGTGTCGTAAGTGAATGATGATTTGAAATGTTAATTACTGGAAATTAACTTAACGATTGAAGATTATGCAAGCTTATGTCCCTAAGGTTCCAGAGCATAAACCAATTGAAGATAATGAGCAGGTTGATACATCACCGGGCGAAAAATTGAGTGACTGTGAATCTGTTGAGACCGTCTACGAGGAACCTTTATCCCCTGATCATGTCTCAAATTTCATTTTACAGAACTCATCTTCTATTGCAACCAATGTTGTCAATGACTCTACAGAGAAGATCTCAACTGCTGTTGCAACTAATGTTGACTCTACAGTCAATGATACTCAGGTGCCTGAGCATTCCATAGCTACCTGTGATTTAATAGTTAGTAGTAAGAATCTTCAGACTCTTGAGTCTATTTCAACCCCTATGCATCGTAATGTTGCTCATGATATGAGAATACTTGCCAAGTTTTTGGGAAATAGAGATGATGATGACCTAGTTAATAACTCTCTCTCAACAGAGAAGTTAAATAATGACAATGCTTTTGAAGTTATTTCTGATTTTATGGTGGTTTTGTCTAAATCTCATAAATATAACCCGATGAGGAATAAAAAACCTGATGTTAGGTTTAAATGATTTATTTTGCATGGGTTTTGATTTATGTCCCCATGCTTTTATTTTCTTTTGTTTTCCTTTTTTTTTATAAATAAATTATGGTGACATAGGGTCACTTTGCCTTTAAAAAAAAAAACTTAACGATTGAACCAAAATTGCTTATTTTAAAATGCGTGGACTAAAATCTAGCCGAAAAAAATTGGGAACCATAATCGCACAAACACTAAAATAGAGGTTCTAAAAGTGCAACTAAGCCATATATTAATTTTCAATAATTTTTTTAATTCTTAAACTAGTACTACATACAATAAAAAATCTGAATTTTTATTATAAATGAATTATGGTGCCAAATCTTAAATGAGTTTAATTATTATACACTGTCAATATAAAGCTATTTTACTCAGACATTCAATCATAAATTGTCACATCAGCTAATTTTTTTTTACTCTTATCCTAACTACATTAAAAGTCATCTATATCATGATTGATGACTAGTTAACAGTGTAAAAAACTTTATACTGACAATATATCAATTAAACTCATCTTAAATTATTATATATTTAGTAAGAAATCAAATAATGTGGGAGGGACAATATTCACACGTGTAGTTAAGATGATGAATAAAAGAGGTCATGGTATGATCATGATATCATCCAGAAGTCTGAGATGATCGAATATTACCATGGACAAGCTACGCGCAAGTAATGGTAATTGGTAAAGGAAGTGCCCCGTTATATCCGCACCATGCACGTTGTTTGTCTTAATCAAATAGGTTAAAATGTACCCTTATGATCACATGCGTGATTCATGAACAGAAGAACTATCTTGGTGATCGAATCCTATATGGCTGTATCCCTTGGCATCTTTACCACTTGTATTTGATAGTTGAGACTTATAATGATAATGTTGTAATGGAGAGAGGACATGGAAATGTTTTCGCGGAAACATCACGATTCACGAATAATTTATTTTTATTTTTGGAAAAAAGTAAAAGACATATATATAGAAAGTCAACAAATTAACAGTTGCACGTCCTCTGCCGAAGGTTTTAAATTCCGGTCACGATCGCGATTGCGTTTTCGTTGCGTCATGAATATTATAGGAAAATACGATCGATATAATTGTAATTACGATCACAATGCGATTTTGACGACTGACAAAGTCAATATATCACGATCTAAATTTCAGTTTCGGATCCAAATTTAAAACCTTCTCTCGATCTGCCTTTGACCTGCATATACATTATTGAAGGACAGGAAAGCGCTGAAATATTAATTCCATACCCACTTCCAAATATTTGTTCACATTAAGCCTTTTTTAAATGGAAAGATTGGTAAAGGGAAACAAATGAGGACATAGGATAGGAGGTAATTTTATGTGTTCTTCTATGGGGTGAATTGAATATTCAACGCAGGTATATATATATATATAGTTTAACACACATAGCCTTTACATATATATATATATATATATATATATATATATATATATATATATATATATATATATATATAACACATATATAACATGCGTATAGATAGATATCTAGGGATGGCCATTTTGAGATCTTCACCTAAAGAAACATAAAAAGGATCTAAGTAGATACATTGAAAATGGATGCATGCCTGAAAAGTAATAGGTGACTATAATAAAAATATCATTGGAATATCAAAATAATTAATCAGTAAATTAAAAAGTGGACAAGGAGAAGATTCTGTTTGGCTAACACCTCAGACTTTAATAAGGCAGTGGGTATATGGACTGCCGACTGCCATGTGTGGGGCCATATTTCAGATTTATATTTAGTTTAGTTTCTCATGAAAAAAAATTGTGGAATTAATGGTCACAAAATTGAACATATGTAGGCTTGTTATTCAGATTACTATGAGAGAAAGTATAAAACAAATTGAGTAAGGCTTCGAATTATATCATTTTTCAGTATATATGTTAGCTAAGAGAAGTCCCAAATGCATTCACCAGTAAGAGACTCAATTTAATTTGTGCTATATATAATTACATATTACATATTACATATGCAAAGGTACAATAACATACTGCTTATAAAAAAAAAAGATACAATAATATAATATACCATATTATATTATGAATAATATGATTCACACACGTACCTATTTGTCACATCATATTTACATATATAGTTTGCAGCATTTATTCTCTGCACCTCATTTTAAACTAAGATTTTATCACGTAGATAGCCCAGATGTAATGTCAGGGATATGTAAAGATGTGCATCTAGCATTTTTTCGAGAGAGAGAGAGGCATAATCAGACCCCTTCATCCAATAATTTACAACAAGAAACCCTAGATGGCAGTTAACTTGAAATTTAATTAATACGATTGACATTATTGCAGATATATATATATATATATATAGAGAGAGAGAGAAGGTTTAAAATCACATACTGTTATCACCTCTGTGGTAGCCATCCCCTGATGGATCATTATTCCAATTAGTAGAATGATAATAAAAAGTAGGAGAAGGAGATTGACCAAGAGATGAACCTTCACCAACATTCCTTCTCCCAGATTGAGTAGTTGGCACTTCATTACAGGTATAGCGCATCAAATCTGCATTTGTGGCATCTAGTTCCTTTTGAAGCCTAATGACTTGCCTTTGGAGCACTGAAATGGCCCCAACACATCCATACACTGGATCTTTTATCCGTGCTTCGGCTTCATAGGCAAGAGAATTCACTGCATCCTCCCTTTGATGGGGTTGGACTTCATTCAGGAGTTTACTCACATTGCTTGCACCAAATATCTTGTGAACATTTGCAAACTTTTGAGGCTCTTCTGGTGGGAAATATGGGGCAAAAAGACAATCTGGCATGCATTTCCTTCTCAGAAACTTGCAGGCAGCACAGGGGGAATTGGAATAGCTAGATGAAGAGGCCATGATCTTCACTGCAACCATTTAATCAAAACACAATACATTCAATTAAACCAATAACTATATTGAAGTTCAAACTCTACCACAATATTGGAACTTCTTGATGACCTTAATTGAAATATTCTAAAACAATATAAGTTTATTTATATATATATAATAAATACAATTGATCCGAATTAAGAGTGTACATATGGCATCTCAAAATTAATGTATCAAAAATTAATCACCAATTAATTAACCCTTTCCTATAGGTATATATAGATATAAAATTCATATCAGCTGAATTATTGCATAGTATAATCATCCAATCGATCCATGAATATGTTTAGAACGTATGGAAACTGTAGTTGCTTATCAAAACACTTGTTGCTTGCCACTATACTTTTTAAACTTATTTTATCTTTTTGTGCCTCAGCAAATATTTATTGAATCCCAACGCCACTATTCATAGATTCCCAGCCTACTGCCCTGAACCCTTTTCTTTTCTTTCCTTTTTTTGGACAAGGACTAGGGAGGAAGAAAAAAGTACTTTTAAACTGAATTTAATTAGTTCTAAATTGAATAATATATATTATATTTACCCTTAAATAATTTAGTAGGTTGATTTTTATACACTTTATGAAATCAAAAGTGATTATTTCTTTACTTATTTAGCTTAGATACAAATTTATTAGCAAAGAAAACTTTTCCAAAAAGAAAATTGAAGAAAATAGAAACTTTTTTTTTATATAAGCAAAAAACTTATATATGACAAATATTCGATGTTACGGCTGTTCATTGTGCTGAGTTTTATTCCTTCACTTCAAGATCAATCTGTGCATTGGAACAGACTAGAATCCTGAATCTCTCTCTCTCCTGATCTTCTTCTGTGGTGTTCAATTGGAAGTTGGCAAACAAATTATAAGGGCAAGAAAGGGGCTTATAAAAAAGCCAAGAAAATGCACACCTACCAGGGAGTTGTTAAACGGTGGATTTCTCAAATTTCAACTCTTTTCTGTTGTTGGATGGTACACCATTCACCCAGAATTTCATACTTATAAGAAAAATTGCAAAAACAAAAAGCCTGATCACACCTTATAATCAATTATAACACTAAACATTATCAAGCAATGCTCCAATCAAAAAGAAAAAGTAATACATAGTAGTTGGAATAAAAGCTATACCTTGTAAATTAAAGCTAGGTTACTTTGAACAAATAATATGCAATTTCGATCATTACCTTTTTAATTCCCCTTGTAGCTAGAAGGCTCTCTTAATTTCCAGATCTATTCATTAATAATGTCTTTGTGGCACCACCCAGCTGAGAGAGAGAATTGTTGGAAATTTACTATTGGATGTGAGAGTTGAGGTAGGAACCCTAGTTAGTTGCTGGACAAGATGAGTGAAACCCGCAAATACACTGACAATAGATAAGCAACACGAGAGCTTAGGGAGGCAAAGAGCATTTCCGGTAATAAAGAACTGAAAAGAAAGCAAAAGACAAGTGCAATAAATGGAGCTACAAAGTGAAAAAAGAATGACTGTGACGCAACCTTTATAATAATATCAAACACAGTACAAGCATATATAGCCAAGGTTAACTTGTAATAATTCACCCCAGTTACTATAGTTTATATGTGTGTGTACATTGCTGTATCTATGCATATATAGTTTTTCTACAGTAGACATTCTTTAAGCAGAAATCTCACCTTCTAGCAACGTTTTATACATTTCATTTAATCATTAATTTGAGGAGTTCCTCGTAAATTTGACATATTCCTTATTTAAAATACAACAAGGACGAAAAATGTTGAAATTTTGTGAGCGGGCCCATCCAAGTCTTTGCATTGTAGGGTGAGTAAGCTGTCTTCACATGGGACTGTGCTTGAAAGTTACAACTTTGTCCAAAATGTCTAAGGCAATTTAAATTTGTGCACTCCAAATTTTATATTCTCTTTAGTTATCTTATTTTCACTTTATGTGCCATTTCTTTTATTTTCCAACACTCCTTCTCAAGTTCAATTGGCTTGACCAGGTTGTGACTTATCTTTAAGCTTTGAGTCTGGGCTTGTGCTTCAAGTTTTTGAGTCTCATCAACCACAGGTCTAGTCTTCATTTTATTGCCTAGGCTTGTGCTCCTTTTATGGACTTGAGTCTAAGAGGCCACAGACTTGCATCATCGGCTTGAGTCATTTTTTTTTAGTTTGTCCAAAATGCTTTATAAGACAATTTGGGCTTGTGCATTTCAAGCTTTATATATTCCTTTTAATGTCTTATTTCCACTCAATGTGATCAGATCACTTCTTTTAATTTCCATATAAAAAAAAAAATAGGCTTGATAGAAATGAGAAAGAAGTGTATAAATGATTGGAATGTAATAAAGTGGACAACTTTTTAAATTTATATATTTGCCCGTGATCACAATCTTTGCTTAATTAGATGCTTACAATTACATGTAATTTTCAATTTTATCACTTCATACCCTAAATTTTCTTCACAATATGTTTGGTGGGATTTTACATCAAAATTGTATTTCCTTTCTTCCATGTCCCACCTTTTTTTTTTTTAAATAAACTTCCATGTCCCACTTTGTTTCCCAAATAAGGTAATTAACACTAGTGCGGGAAGAGATTTTTACGTCAGTTAAAATTCTTTTTTAACGTATGGAAAATGCCTGACGTTATCCGAGCAAACGAAAAAAGTGTAACTTTTAACGCCACTTTTAACGTCAGTTATTTAAATAACTGACGTAAAAAGTGTACGTTTAAAGTCAGTTATTTAATTTAACTGACGTTAAATACACTGCTTATAACGTTAGTTGTCTAAGACAACTGACGTTATATATAGTTTTTAAAAAAAAAATACTTTTAACGCCAGTTGTCTTAAATAACCGACATTAATTTGGGTTTTTTTTTAAATTTCTATTACAATTTATTCATTCCCCCCAGCATATCCCTACATTCAGTAAACACAGTCCAGAATATACAGAATAGGCACATTACAGAATTTGCACATACACAAATTTAGCAAAAAAGGGCCTCATTAAAACCTTATGATACAAAACCCTCCTTAGGAATAAGAACATCATTAAGGAAAAAGAGTACCCTTAAATTTTATTAAAAAAATAAAATAAATACAAAGAACCAATGAGGGGACAAAAAACCAAAACCCACTTATAGAAAAAACATAACTAACAGTTTGAGTATTTTAAATGTAAATACACCCATCAACTATATATAAGTTTCTAATTATTAACACTACACATCTTGTTTCAAAAAAAAAAAACCTATACATCTTCTAAGTACTCATGAGGTATTTTTGCTATTCATTTTTCTTTAGCATACTTAAAGAAAAATTCTGCAAAGCACATCCTCAAGTCTCTAAAGTCTCATTTTTTAAGAGGAGATTGGTTGCTAAAAGCCTGCACACGTTCAAATAATTAACAATAACATTAACGCAAGGAAAAAGAAAACTAAAATATATAATTAAATAAGTTGTTTAAGTATTACCTTCTTCCATCCATCTGTAATAGATGCGGAGACTATGTTCAGCATATGATGCATCACATAATAGCCACACGACCAACAATCTGGCTGCTTACAAGACTACGAAAGAAATGAAATTCAATGTCAGTTAAATAAACATATATATTTGGATTACTATTTAATAAACTACCAACCTTGAGGTTAATCCAATCAGGGCTTCCTTTAGACTTGGTAGTCCTACTCCTCCCGTTGGCGCAACTTATATTGCATGCCTTCAGCGTGCTATCAAAAACAGAATAAAATAAAAGTATATGCTAAAACTTAAATCAAATAAAAGATTAATTACTCACGTATTGATGGATTCCACTACCTCCCGTGGCGGGTCCTGGTGGAGAGAGCATAAAAATATGACAGTATGCCTGACATGATGAAGTATGAGCAACTGCTAATGTTTGTTCGTTATGTATGGTGCCAGATATAGCTCTTTTCGATCATCACCTCCCAGTAATCTTCCAAAGTATGACATGACTTCACTGTGATTGGCAAAGAATGCAGGTTGAAGGACGAAGGAGTCTAAGAAGCCATAAAGGTTGGAGCCCCTCTCAAGTTGAAGACGATTCAGATACCTAAGATATGAAATAAGTTGATGTTAATTGAATAATATATTGAGGTAGAAATAAATCATAAATTTGAAATAAAATATATAAATTGAATTAATTATAAAATTAAAGCATATTTGCGTGGACCAAAGACTCACAACCATGGTGGCTAGCTCCTCGTCATCTTTGCAAAAATCCTCAATATTGTCACCACTGAATATAAAACCAAGATCATGCGGCGGAGGTGGGCGTGCCAGCCATCCATCGTGCTCCAACGGGCATGTAAAAATCTCGTTTGGATAATCCTCACCAATGGAGAACAAATGAGTCATGGGAGACAGCGAACTCGCCTTTGCCTTCAATATTAAATAAAGAAAGTATATAAGTAGTTGAGAATAAAAAAAACATAAGTAATTAATTGAGAAATTTGATCATTAATTATGAATATACCTTTCGGGCCAACTCGATGATCATCACGTGTGACATGTACATCGTCCACTTGTGTTTCCTCAATGATAGTAGGCATGTTTGTTGAAAAAGAAGTAGCCTCTGGAATATCAAGAGTTGAATCTTGATTTTCATCACTACCATTATGCATGATTTTTCCTTGGAGACCCATGGACAACCTTTTGTTAGAAGGATCAGTGATGTAAAACACTTGTTTTGCTTGGGAAGCCATGATGAAAGGCTTAGTTGTATGACCTAACTTGCAAAGGTCAACCAATGTAAACCCTCATTCGTCGGTTTGTACACCACCTTTACTATTGACCCACTTACATTTAAAAACCGCCACCGTGAGCTTAGTGTAATCGAGCACCCAAATCTCTTCAATGACTCCAAAGTAAGGTATCGGTGCAATAACGGGATTTGTGTCTTTTGAACTAGAGAAGTGCATTGATTCGGCCACGATCATAACCCCACTATTTTGCAAAGTACTTTTGTTATCTTGTTCCTTTGTATAAAAGGAAAAGTTATTAATGTCGTATCCGCTCCAACAAATGACATCAAAGCTAGGCCCACATGCTAACCATTTTAATTCTTCAAAAGCAGTACTACCATCCTTCATCATTTCTTGCTTGAACCATTGTAAGAAAGTCTTGTTATGCTTGTTCAACAACCACCATTCATTCATTCAAGGGTTTTCTTGCTTGACTTTTCTTTTATGTTCAAAATAGTAAGGTTGAACGGAATCGATGTTATTTGATATATACAAATGTGCTTGAAGCACTTCCTCCCGACCCTTGCTATTAATCATTACACCATGTGTACCCTTGCCTTGACATCTTCTCTCATCATGACGAGGCTTAGGAACCCCTATAGGATCAGTGTTAGGAAGGTAGTCTGAACAAAACTCAATAGCTTATTCTGCAACGTACCTTTGAACAATAGATGCTTCGGGACAGTGTGGATTCTTCACATACCCTTTCAAGATCTTCATGTATCGCTCAACTGGGTACATCCATCTCAAAAAAACAGGGTCACATAATCTTATCTCCCTCACTAGATGAACAATTAAGTGGACCATGATGTCGAAAAACGAAAGAGGAAAATACATCTCCAATTGGCACAGGATTGTAGCAGCCTCAACTTCCAACTCATCCAACTTATGGGGGTCGACGACTTTACTACATATAGCATTGAAGAATGAGTACAACCTAGTAATGGCATATCTCACATTTTTAGGAGCAATACCACGAATAGCCACCAACAGAGGTTGTTGCACCAGGATGTGACAATCATGAGACTTTAAGCCATCCAATTGAGATCACTTGAGACAAGCCTTTTGACATTTGAAGAGTAACCATGTGGGACTTTGATGCCCTGAAGACACTCACAAAAACTCTGTCTCTTTTTTTTTTTTGACAAAGTAAGACATGCTGGAGGCAAATATGTCCGCTTACCATTCTCAACAACTAGAGCTAACTGCTCTCGTATACCCATCGCAACGAGATCGAGATGAGCATTCACACCATCCTTTGTCTTGCCCTGAATGTTGAGAAGCATCCCGATCACACTATCACACACATTTTTCTCCACATGCATCACATCAATGCAGTGTCTGACATCATGCTTGCACCAGTATGAAAGATCAAAGAATATCGACCTCTTCTTCCATATGTTTTTCTCAATAGCCTAACCCTTCTTTTTTGACTTGCCGATGATAACATTGATGTCCTTCACCCGTTGGTAAACTTGCTCTCCATTTAAGGCCGTAAGAGAATTTTCAGTCTCTTGGCATCCATTAAAAGCTTTTTTCATCTTACAATACGGGTGATCACGTCTAATAAATCTTTGATGCTCAAGGTAAACCGTCTTCCTTCCATGATGCAACTGAGTGTAGCATGTGCCTTCTTCACATATAGGGCATGCTTTATGCCCGTTAACACTGTACCCAGACAAGTTCCCGTACGCTGGAAAGTCATTGATGGTGCAAAATAACATGGCACGCAGCTTGAAAGTCTCGTGATAATACCCATCAACTACATCAACACCTTTGACCCACAACTTCTTCAAGTCTTCAATCAAGGGACTTAGATAAACATCTAAGTCATTTCCCGGTTGCTTTGGGCCTGAGATAATCATAGATAACATCATGTATTTGCACTTCATGCACAACCAAGGAGGTAGATTGTAAATTATCATGAGAACGGGTCATGAACTATGAATACTACTTAAGTTACCATATGGATTCATTCCATCTGTAGCAAGTCCAAGCCTTAGGTTTCTTGGCTCATCGGCAAATCTGAAAACAAAGTATCAATATTCTTCCATTGCACAGAATCAGCCAGATGGAGAACTTTTCCATCACATTTCCTCTCATCATGATGTCATCTAAGATTCTTTGCATCTTTCACATTAGCAAACAATCGCTTGAACCTTGGAATTATTGGAAGATACCACAACACCTTCGCAGGAGGATCCTTTTTTCTCACATCACAAATCGAATCATCAAGATCATCACCATCCTTCACTTTGTAGTGTGATAACCCACACTTGGGGCAATCATGCATTTCTTCATAATCACCCGTGTACAATATGCAATCAATGTGCATGCGTGTATCTTCTTATACTCCATACCCATCGGACACAATACCTTATTGGCCTCATAGTTACGGTCAGGCAATGTGTTACCCTCTAGAAGCAAGTCTTTCAACAATTCAAGCAATTCGGTGAAGCTTTTATCGCTCCAACCATTTATCGCCTTCACACAAACCAATTTTAACACTGCCGACAACCGTTTATGTGCAGTACACCCGGGATACAAAGGCTTATCTGCATCACTGGACAACCTTTCATACACATGTGCTCGCTGAAAAGATTTTTGTCCAATATCACGGATCATGTCCTCCACTCGATCATCCTCCATATCTACGTCAACATCCTCACTTTGAGAGACACTTGGCTTAGTACTTAACAACACATCACCATGCCTTATCCATCTTATATATTCAAGTAAATCCCAATACAAATAAGATGAGTACGTATATCCTTGACCGTACATTTCCTCGTATTCAAACATTTGACACAAGGACAACAGAACATTCATTTACTATTAGGAACATTCTTTTGAGCGAATTCTATAAACTCTTCCACTCCCTTCAAATACTCATCACTTGTGCGTTTACAAACCATCCCACTACGATCCATAGCTAGATAGGTTATGTAGATATAAACACATATATCCAATATAAGCACAATAGGGGAGATTGGAAAAACGCACTAGTATTTGAAAACCTAACAACCATATATATACACCACTACACTCTATCCCTCTTTGAAAACCTACTTGAAAACCTAAGAACCATATATACCTAACAAGCATTAAACCACACAATATACAATGTTTTAAAATATTTAAATACCTAAAATAAAAAACCTATGATACAAGAATAAGGGAGAAAGTGCATTAACTCTCCACTTCCATCACATGCACCCTCTCATATAGGCATTTATTGTTGCCTATATGGCATTAACACATGTTTATCTTGTGATCACCAAGAAATTTTATTTTTGCAAGTAAAAGACAAAAGTCTTTTTTAATATAGTACACCTTCACAAAAATATAAGTTGGGGCTTTATCCATTGCTCCAACTCACCCAAAGAAAAAGTTCCACAAACAAAACACATAATCTTATATTAGGTATAGTAGATAGCAAAATACATAAGCAGCTGACTGTTAAAACAACATTACAATAAGCACCTAAACCATAATACAAATCTTGTCCACAAAGTACAAACTAAAACAACACTGACAACATAAATATAAGCAGCGGCTCAAACATAAGGCAAGCAAAACAAAGGTGCCCAAAATCATTCAAAAAAAGCTTAGGGTTCATTCAAACAAACATACAAATTTCTTTACTTTTCTATGCAAAAAAAAAAAAAGAAGAGGAAGAAGAAGAAAAAAGCTGTAACAATTTGTGATATGATCCTAACAAGGAACATATATATTTTCAGATCTATCCTTGAGTGACCAAGCAAAATTATAGAAGAAGATGAAATACAAAATTGGATAAGATGAGAAATGGGAGGTAGGCGCCACAAATCCAAGGGGATTTGATAAGCCAATGTGAGGTTCGCCACAAGAATCTTGGATTCTTGATAAGAACAAGGGTTGGCTCAATGAAGAACCCAAGAGAGAAAACACTCTCACAATTGGAATCAATCCAAAATGAACTCAAAGTTGTTTTCATCATGTAATAGGTGTGTACATATAGCATAGGGAAATAAAAACCAAAGGTCATCATAAGATGACATAAACTCCTAATAACTAGACATAACTCTCCACTAAGTGGTTATTAAAAGAACATAACTATCCTACTTAAGAAAATAATAAAAGTGGTTCCATAACTTCTAAAGGAGTTACCTAGGCATGCAAGCCAAAGGTTGCTCTCCTTTGTAAGTTCCAAAAACGTGCCAGCCACCATTCATAATGGGCCTTGCTCATTCATCAAGCTTAGTGTAGCCCAATTAACATATAACTCATTTAAGGTCCAAGAATTAGTATTAAACTTGAAGCCCTTATAGAAGCCGAATTTGGTCAAGAGGCCTGATATGATTTGTAGATAATTCCCTAAGCTTTCCAACGCACCAAAGAATGCATCAATCGGAGATTTGTAGCTCAAGATCTGACCAAATCAAGCATACGGGTTCACCACAATGAAAATAAAATTTTCATCAAAAATATTAATTTGGCCTCAAATTGGACATCATCCTTGGTTTGCATCAATTTGGTTAGGGTTCGGTACCTGTTAGAGATAGGAGAGAAACTTGTGACAGAGAGGGGCTTACGTGGTGGTGGGGAGAGGGCTCGCGTGGTGGCCGTTCAGAACCTGTTAAAGAGGTGAAGAAGTTAGGGTGACAAGTTAGGGTGTGCGGTTGGTTTTGAAAGGAGTGAAGTTCAGAGAGAGAGAGAGAGAGAGAACGTACCGGTGGTGGTGTAGAGGAGCTCCCAGTGGTGGTGGTGGTGGAGAGGAGACTGCGGTGGTGGTGATGGTGATCAGAGGAAGCTTAACAGAGGAAGGGTTAGGGCAGAAACTTGTGATCAGAGGCAGGGTAGTGAAGAAGGAAAGGCACGCGGGTATATGTGTTAACGTACACTTACTTAAAAATTTGGGAAATCAATTTTTACGTCAGTTGTTAAAATAATCGACGTAAAAGTTACACTTTTAATGTCGGTTGTTAAAACAACTGATGTAAAAGATGACTCCCGTCTTTTAACGTCGATTTGTTTAAACAACTCGTCGTAAAAATCATTTAAATGAACCTGATAATTATAGAATTGTCACCACCTCCTTTTTAACGTCTAAGTTTTACTTAGCAGACGTTAACCTTACCTGTTTATTACCTATTTTGCACTAGTGTAAACCTTTTAACCTAATTATGATATTTGGTTTGGAAGCATCTTTCATTCCCAAATACCTTAGATATAGCCATATAGGTAACTATGTTCCCCATTTTTGATTAAAAATCAAATGTCAAAAAAAGAATAATATAATTAATAAATTTATTAGGCTAAATTACTCTTTTGGTCCCTTATGTTTATGTTAAGTTTCATATTGGTCCCTCATTTATTTTTTATTCCGTTTTGGTCCCCTATCTTACAAACTTTAGCCTATTTTGGTCCCCACCGTTGGTTTTGGACTGACGGCGTTAGGTTTCCGCCTTCAATCGCCGAAAACCGCCATCACTCACCGGAACCTGGGTTTAGTGAGAGAAAAACCCATTTTCTCTCCCTTCCGCCTTCCTCCTTCTTTCTTCTGAATCACACAGACCCAACACTCTCTTCTCTGATGCAATCACACCACGACACATAGAGATCCTTGAGATTCCTGAACTGAACCCCGCACTCAGGTAGCCCATAACTGAGACTCGGTTACCACAATGTTCCTCAGGAAACGCCCAATCTGAGTTTCCCGCAGCGAGTGCGACTGCTACTCGAGGCTTAGCGACTGGGATGGGTTGACGGTCGCCCTGGCGGGGAGTCTGAAGATGTTGTTGCCGCCTCTGGCCACGAACTCCGACAACGATCCAATACGACAAATGGAAGAGCATTGGTGTTAGGAGGAGGATAGCTTGTGGTCGAGGAATTGGAGCATGCAATCGAGGCATTAGTCTTTGTTAAGTTCTCGATCCATTTTTTTACCTGTCGATGGAAGATGGAAAGAATCGGATGAAAGGGAGAAGAAGAGAAAGGAAGGAAAAATAGGTTTTTCTCTCTCTAAACCTAGGTTCCATCGATATTTCGAGGAGTGATGGCGGTTTCCGGTGAGTGACGATAGAATCCTAATGTCGTAGGTCCAATACCAACGGAAGGGACAAAAATAAACGTTTGTAAGATAGGGGATCAAAACGAAACAAAAAATAAATGAGGGACCAAAATGAAACCTAAAATAAATATAAGGGGACCAAAAGTGTAATTTGGATAAGAGGAGCTAGTACATATTCAAAGGTATAAGACAGGAATCCTAGGCTAGCAGGAGTTTTGGATGTGTTATAATGGATAGAGTGTATTGTAAGCTTGCTTGTAGCTAATCAGCCCTAGTGCTGACTCAACAATTAGTTAGTTGGTTACTTTCTAACTCACTATAAATACACACACATACACTGTATCTAGTCAAGTTTTTCAATACAATTCAGATTCAGAATATTCTCTAGATTTTTCTCTCTTCTCCTTTTCTCTCTCTGTCCAGTTTCTATTATGTTATCGAGAGCTTGAAGTTCTCGTCCATGGCTTCCGCGTTTGATCACAGTGATCCACCATCGCCTCCGCCGCCGCAATCACCGGCGCCGGTCACGTCTCTTCCCAATCTCTCGTTGTTTGTCACGGTCAAAATCACCGACAAAAATTTCCTTCACTGGAAGCAAATAGTTGAGGTAGTGATTCGTGCGAACAGGCTCTTGAACATCGTCGTGTGCCCTAGGGTTCCTCCTCAATACTTATCAGAAGATGATCGAATCAGTGATAAGATGAATCCTGAGTTCTTGGCCTAGGAAGCACAAGATCAGGATCTCTTCATATGGCTTCTCATTTCGACTTTGGACTCCATCCACACTCGTGTTGTCGGTTGCACACACGCATGGGAGCTCTGGGACAAGCTCCACAATTACTTCAATTCGCAAACCAAAGCAAGGAGTATGCAGCTGCGTTCTGAGCTTTGTCACATGGTGAAAGGAAATAGGAAGATTTTTGAATACTTACTCAGAATCAAAGCGATTGTAGACTCTCTAATCTCCATCAGAAATCCGATCTCGTTTCAAGAGCATCTTGATGCAATTTTGGAAGGTTTTCCCGATGACTATCATGTTCTATTTCCTACTATTGAAAGTAGAGTGCAACCATACACAATCACTGAAATAGAATCACTACTCCTTGCTCATGAATCTCAGTTGGAGTGAAGTAAGGTCAAGGTTAACACTAAAACGTTCTCAGTAAATATAACTCAATCGGCACCTTCTACTCAATCTCCTCATCAGGTAACCAATTCTAATTCACATCCTGCTTGTACTTCCTCCAATGGTCATTTTGTGAATTCTAATTCCAATTTCATGCCTGGATTTCGAGGTCAATATGGTTATCGAGATCGTGGTCGTGGCAGCCGATACAGAGGAGGTGGCCTCAATTGTCAAATCTGCCGCCACAATAATCATGAGGCAAATAATTGTTACTGCAGATTTGATCGACACGTCCTATACCAATAATTCAACTGGTGCTTACTCATAAGGTCGTGGCCAAGGATTTCAGTCCTAGCAGAGGCCTAGTTATGCCTATTCGAATTTGTCCTTTGCCTCACAGTAACATCCATTTGCTGCACAACAACAGTATCCTTCGGTCCAATTCTCTCAGATGGCACCTAGTATTTCAATGCCTCCTCCACATTCCTTCAATTCTTTCCAGTAGTTTCCTTGGAATTCTCAGTAGTGGAATTATCATATGGCCATGGTGGCCTCCAATTCTGTCCCTGACACCTCTATTTGGTACCCGGATAGTGGTGCCACCCACTTTGTGACATCCAATGTGGCCAATCTGACACCACAACTTGATAGCAGTGCTCCTAGCCACATATGTGGGTAATGGACTTGGTCTTAACGTTTCCTTTATTGGTACTGCATGTGTCACTTCACCTATTGATCACTCTTTCACTTTCACTCCTAATCACCTTCTACACGTCCCGATCATCACAAAAAATCTTATAAGTGTGAGTAAATTTTCACAGGATAATAATTTGTTTTTCGAGTTTTTGCCTCACTGTTTTTATGTTAAATCTCAGGGTGATAGACGTGTTCTTTTAGAAGGTACAGTCATTGCACAAGGATTGTATGTCTTTCACAACTTTGTCCCAGTTCCAAGTCTCCCATCTGCAGCGCCTGTTTCTGTGCCTAGTCTTCCTAGTTGTCTTAGTGTTAACTAATGTAATTCTTTTTCCAATGTAAAATCTGATTCTAGTCAATGTAAAAAAGTGCTTTACTCTTATTATACTTGGCATTGTAGACTAGGGCATGCTCATGAATCCATTGTAAAACAGATTCTGAAATAATGTAATCTTCCTTCTATGAATAAAAGTGTTCTTTATTTTTGTGTAGCATGTTGCCTTGGAAATTCTCATCGTCTTCCTTCTCATCTTTCAACTACGACATATGAGAAACCATTTGATCTTTTATTTCTTGACTTGTGGGGTCCAACACCTGTCAAATCTTTAATCGGGCATTGTTACTATTTTTCCATTGTCGAGGCTTGTACAAAATACACTAGGATCTATTTGTTAAAACAAAAATCTGAAACACACACAATTTTCAACAATTTCGGGAACTTGTCAAAGTCCAATTTAACACTAAAATTCATGCGGTCCAATCCGATTGGGGTGGTGAGTTCAGTCCCTTTTCTAAGTTTCTCACTGATTTGGGCATTGTTCACCGTGTCATATGTCCTCACACTCACCATCAAAACGGGAGTGTTGAGAGAAAGCACCGACACATTGTAGAAATCGGTCTAGCTCTTCTTGCACAAGCTTCTCTACCTATTCATTTTTAGGACCATGCCTTTATTACTGCAATTTATCTAATTAATACGGTGCCCACTTCTACATTGCACAATCAATCCCCTTACACTCTTTTATATGGCACTCCTCCTGATTATCAATTTCTTCGTGTGTTTGGGTGTGCATGTTGTTAATTAATATGGCACCTCATGGGGGGGGGGGTGAATTGAAGTTTAATCACTTTCTTGAAAACTTTGGTTTCTTAAAAAATTTGTTCAAGAAACACTATGAATGATGCAAAGAAATTGAGTAGAAGAGGAGAATGATTATGTATGAATGACCTCAATTAAAAATCAGAATATTAAATCCACCACAATTTACCAAATACAATCAAGAACAACAATTAATCAATAATTGCAAGAACTAGAAGAGTGAGGGAAAGAGAATATCACACAAACGATTTTACTGGTTCGATCACAACCTGAGTGATCTACATCCAGCTCTCAAGACCCTTGAGAGATTCCACTATTTGAAAATTGTTTACAAGATTACAATTTACAAACTCTAAAGGATACCCCACCTTTTACCTTTGATTATTTTGAGATGCCCCACTCAAAATAATCCTTACCTCCTAAGGATACCTCACCTTAGATTCAAGGATTCCCCACCTTGAAATTGATTTGGATGCCCCACCAAATCAATGAAGCAACTCTCCTATTGCTTACAAGAAAATTGTTTCCAAAGAGAAATACAAGAGAAACTATAATTGCCTTTTTCAAATTGAAGTATGAAAGCTCTAATGATTTTTGTGGAGGTATTTTGGCAGAGTTTTGTTAACTCAAAAAGTCTTTTTTTTCGTACCAAAGTAACCCTTATTTATAGAGAAAAAGTTTAGAACAGATTTTGAAAATAGTAGTAATCGACTACTTTGGTGTAACAAAACCAAGATTCAAGAATTTCAGCTGAGTAGTAGACTACCTGACTGAAGTAGTAGAATACCTGACTAAAGCAGTCGATTACTCAAAAAAGTAGTCGACAACTTTGATTCAAACACGTTTCTGGAATGCTGAAGAACAAAGTAGTTGACTGCTTAACACAAGTAGTCAACTACTTGCCTTTTTCACATGAAAAATCAATTTTTTCTTTTCAAAGGCAATTCCAAAAACTTGTTTTTAATGTCTTGAATCAAATTGAAATAATCTTCTAAACATTTTAACTCTAAAACACTTATTACATCACTTACAACTTATACTTCAATCTTAAAGGCAATTTTATAAAATATTCCTTAAGAAAATATTAAACCCTTCAACAATTGGAGTTTATTCATTGGTGTGAATTTGGAGATCAATCATCAAAACCATATGTTGAACTTCAGTCACCCCCTTTTTGATGATGACAAATTCTTTATGCTCTTCATATCATTTGTTAACTCCTTTGTTGAACTAAGATATGGAATATTTTTGGAAAGTCACAAACATTTTAGCACTCTCCCCCTGAATTTATGCATTATTTTTGAAAAAATATACAAGACACCTTTCTCCCCCCTTTGACATTATCAAAAAGGAAACATTAAATGCATAGGAGAAAAGTATCGAAATGGAAGTACATAGGGAGTAAAGAGTATAATGTGACAAACAAAACCATACACATACACATCATGTAATTTTCATATTAACAACAAGAAAGGAACAAAGAATTCAATGGAGACTAGGATCATCAATTATGCCAAGTTCTCTATGGATATAAAAGAAAGTTTCCCTAGCTAAGGGTTTAGTAAAAATATCCGTTGTTTACTAGTCTATACAAATTCCATTATGCAATATCCTTTTTGTATGTGATATCTAATGAAGTGGTGCCGAATTTCTATGTGTTTGGTTCTAGAATGTTGGATAGGATTTTTAGAAACAATTGAAAGTCTATGAAACATAAAAATGAAAGTAAAAGACGAATAGCTTCCAACCTAGCAACTGGGGCATAGGTTTCATCATAGTCAATTCCTTCTTCTTGATTGTAGCCTTTAGCCACTAACCTAGCTTTGTTTCTAACTATTATGCCGTTTTCATCAAGTTTATTGCGAAAGACCCATTTAGTTCCAATTATTTACTTATTGTTGGGTCTTGGGACTAATTCCCAAACTTGATTTCTTGTGAATTGATTTAATTCCTCATTCATTGCTATTAGCCAATGCTCATCTAGAATGGCATCGTCTATGGATTTAGGCTCAAATTGAGAAACGAAAGACATATAATTACACAATTCCCTTAAGGAAGACCTTGTTGTAACTCCCTTTGATATATCTCCAATTATATTATCAATTGGATGTCTTTGGAAAATCTCCATTATTTGGGTAGTCCTTCATTTGTTTCTTCAATTCTTGATTCTTCGTTTGGTGCTTCATCGTCATCGGATTGTTTCCCTCCACAAGGATTATGAGGAATTTCTACAAAATCATCAATAAAACCTTTCCCATCCTTTTGGGGGTTAGTCTCATCAAAATTAACATGAATAGACTCTTCAACAATCATAGTTCTTTTATTAAACACTCTAAAAGATTTACTAGATGATGCTAGCCTAAGAAAATTTCTTCATCCGCCTTGGCATCAAATTTGCCAAGATTGTCTTTTCCATTATTCAAAATGAAACATTTGCAACTAAAAACTTGTAAGTGAGCTATGTTGGGCTTTCTTCCTTTATATAATTCATAGGGAGTCTTTTTGATTATTTGTCTAATTAGAACCCTATTAGTTACATAACAAGCGGTATTGACCGCATCGACCCAAAAATACTTTGGTAAATTTGATTCACTTAACAAGATTCTAGCTAATTCTATAAGTAATCAATGTTTTATTTGGGCATTGAAGGAGAAATGGATATTATGTCCATTATGATTTTTCTATGTAATTCCTTAGTGCTTTAATTGTGATTCTTATTTTTCTTTCCTTTTTCTAACTTAGATATCTCATCATATTGCAGCAAGATTTTTTGGTGAGAAATAACATCAAGCTCGGGACAAAGAAGGGAAATGATGTTATTGACATGAGTGGATGCCAATGATCTTAGTGGATGTTTTTCTTTTGGATTTTAGAAAAAAACTATTATGTGATTGTAACATTTATAAGTGTTGTAATTGAAAGGTTAAATTGTACCTTTAGTTATGTATAAACACGTGCAACCGTTGCCTATTTATTCTACAACAAATGCAAAAATATTCCTTAAGTTTTAATTGTTTTCTATATTATCCACCAGCAATTAAATAAGTGTTGCCTATATTATATGATGTAATTGTGGTTGAAACATCTAGTAACAGTTACGAAAACGTTCCATATACTATCTACCAATAGTTAAATAAGTGTTCCCTATATTACTTGCCAACATTTAAAAAACTGTAGTTGAAACTTTTAGCAACAGTTAAGAAACCGTTGCCTAAGTTTGACATAATGAAATCGTTGCCAATGGGTGGTCCAAAAAACCGTGGCCTCTTCCCCCAATTTAGACAACAGTTATCGATATATCGTGGCCTTAAGTTAAAAACTGTTGCCTTTGAGAATAGGCAACGATCATCTAGAGAACGTTTTTATAACTATTGTCAAATCGTTGCTTAAACCTTAGACAACGGTTTTCATACTTCTAGGAACGGTTTTTTATTGTTGCCTAAAGTAAAAAATGTTGTAGTAATTACTCCACCAACCACCAAAGTTTTAAAAGGATATGATGATGCCTTTATACCAACCAAAATAGAAAAACTAAGGTTCTAGCATTGGTCGAGCAATCCTTACAGAGTTCCTAGAATTACAAGACTTTAGGCATTCATTGGGTTTAAACACCAATTACTGTCCAAGACGTGAAGTCACAGTTCTTCACTGCATTCATAACAAGGACTGATGGAAATCCAAACAAGCATATGCCAAACCAAAATTATCGAAGAATATTTGTCAATTTTAAGTATTTTATGAGATAGCACATGCTAAAGTAGCTAGGTTCTTCCCCTTCACCGTCCCTTCTTTTTTGTAGGGCACACATTTAAGGATTCATTTCTATAAAGATAATTAGATTAGATTATATATGCAAAGATATATGTCATGCGAATCTATGTCCTTGAAATTGTGTATATATACTGTTATCCTCAATTATTGAGCATTTGAGCTAAATTCTTGAACCTCTAAAGTAAAAATAGATTACTGTTCATCTTCCATTATTGATTATCACTCGTTCATCTATCAGCAAGCAGAGATTCCTCAACGTAGTACAATATGTTGTGTAGTTAAGTCTTAAGTTGTAGCAGACAATAAAGGCTGTTTGTTTAAGG
Source organism: Sophora flavescens (assembly GCA_030762895.1). Classification (NCBI taxonomy): domain Eukaryota; kingdom Viridiplantae; phylum Streptophyta; class Magnoliopsida; order Fabales; family Fabaceae; genus Sophora; species Sophora flavescens. The sequence goes on from CM061062.1 coordinate 5,131,591, forward strand.
TATCTTAAGTTATTTATGTTGATCAAGAAAAAATCTTTAGGGTATGTTAAATTTGCAAAAATTCAGGGGATCGGACGGTACAAAAATTTTTGTTCCCTGATTGATTTGAAATGAGGTCAGGGGACATGTCAAAATAGGGGATAAGGGACAGGACAAAAACCCAACTTTCTATCCTCCACCAAACCATGAACAATTTTTTGTCCCACGGACAGACTACCAAAAAAGACAAAATTATCCTTACATCTCCCTCTCTCTTCCCTCTCCCCTTTTCTCCCTCTTCCTCTCTCTCCTCCCTCTCTCTCTCCTCTCTCTCTCCACCCCACATTATTTAATTTTTTTTCAAAGTTAATGTTATATATAATACATATTAATAATATATATATAATATTATTATGATAGTAATAATATATTATCATATATACTATATATTATAAAAATATATTATATATTGCCTAGTACTTACATGTATTAATAATAATATATATTAATATATATTACAAAGGGTATTATAGTAAAATTAATATTGTTTTACTTGTGCTGTCCATTATCTATCAAACGATATACATGGCAAAACGTTATCTTGTGACTCAAGGGGTTGTACTGTACTGTCCTACTTGTCTTGTGCTGTCATATGCCTTAATGTGTATCAAACGCAACTATTTCTAGAAACATATATGAAGGTGAGAGCAAAATGTTGCTATATTTGTTTTACGTTAAAAAAAATCCCTAAAGAATAATTATTCCCATGAAACTAAATATGTCTTTTTTTTTACATACTTTTTCATAATTCTCACTTTTAGAGTGAAGTTAAGCTCAATTATTACAAAAACCATATGGTCTTGTGGACCATTAAGGAACCAACTCAATTTTTTTAAAAAAACAAATTCAAACCTACACCCTTTAAGACTCTAGTCTTAAAAAAGAGAGTACAAGCTCACACAATAAAATCAAGATGGGTCTAGTTGGACTTGAGGAGAGTGTTGAAAACTAAAAGGCTTAATTATACTTTTAACATCCTACTATTGACCATGTGCAATTTTGGTCTCTATATTTTTTTAGGACATTTGGTCCCCATATTTTTGAAATGTTGCAAATTTGTTTCTTCCTTCAAATTTTTTAATGATTAACAGAGGGGAACCATTGTCTTAAGTACAAAGAACTTATGGTTGAGCTTCTCTCTGAAATTGACACAAGGAAACACAAGAAGTGATGGGGGTTGAATTGTGTTTCTTAACAGTTTTTCAAAAATACCTTTTTCTCAAATTTTTTACAAGCAAAACAATATAAGCAACACACAAACAAGAAAACATTTTTAAAGAGTTAACAAACTCAGATCCAAAACCTCACAGTTAGTATAACCAAGTACTGTAAAAGATAAGGGTTAGAAGATTCATACAAGTGTTTTATCCTGGTTCACTCTCTTCCAACCAAGAGCTACGTCCAGACCCTTCTACCTAAAGGTTTTCTCCACTATTCTCCAAATAGTTTACAAGTATTCAACACCTCTTCAGGTTACAAGTATTCTTTCTCTACCAAGCCTTTTCTGGCTCTAACTCTAACAAAGAGATTTACATATTTGATCTAAGAAATCACTAAGTGTGAGAGTATGAAAGTTTAAGATCAATAAGATTTACAAGTAAACTTGTTCAATAGATTTTAGCAGAGTTTTTGCACTTTTGATATCAGAGCTTCTATATGTCCTTTACTGGGGTTCTTCCAGTATTTATAGATGGGGAGCTTTGTTGTTTTGAACTTCTTCAACGGTCTTCAAATTGTATCTGTTTAGACATAGCATTAAATGCTAGGATCCGTTGAGACTGATAACTTGATATGCTTCATGGAGATGTGCTCTTGTTTATCAGAGGAATGCTACAAGTAGAGCTGTCACTTCCCTATTGTACCGAAGGTTGCTTTCTGACTTTCCTTCTTTGTACTTGGTTTTAACTTTAGAGCAACATAGGTGACAGAGTACAAAAGTTTATGTTCTCGGTGGTACTATGTTTCTAATCTCAAGAAATAACGAGTTAACAAATGAACCAGCAAGGGAAAGAGGCATATATTCCTTTGAAATAAATATACAATCATTTGAAATGAATACGCTTAAGCTTAGACGGGTTCACTTTTATTAGCTAGTAGACGCGCAGGTCTTTGAATATGCAAGATTAACTTATCAGTAAGACGGACTCGTCTACTGATACTGCGTCTATATACTCTTGTCTAGTTCCAAGTCTTTGGACTTGCTATACTCAATAGCTCGTCTACTGACATGGCGTCTAATGTGACCTCTCCTCTATTATCAAGTCTTTGGACTTGGTGTTTTTCTGAAAGTTATTTATTGGCTCGTCTACTTATCTTTTCTTAGACTTAGATATTTATCTAGCATATATTACCTTAGCCAATTTTTAAGGCCTCGTCTAGCGATAATTTTAATAGACTCAGAAAATTACCAAAGATAGAAGACTCGTCTAGAGGATCAAGTATAGAATCTGATATGATTCCATAGCAAAGCGAAGATACTTTTTCTAAGTTTTCTTGTTTAGTATTATTCAAACATTCGTGCAATCTAGAATAAACAAGTTAGATATTTGACAATACTTTGTCTTACAAATTTAACCTTTTTGTTAACATCAAAACTTAAGAGATTATTTAAGCCAAATCCACTTTGGTTCTAACAATCTCCCCATTTTTTATGATGACAAAAACTAATTAAATTTTAGCGAGCAAAGTCTAAGAGAGCTACAGAGCTCCCCCTAAGACAAATCATACAAACTTAATATAATTAAAACAGATAAGCAGCAGCACATATCATATATATCTTATCAGAGCAACATGCATAAACTCAGTCATATTCAAGACAAGTATCGCTTTTTCAGGGAAACTTTAACTTGTTCTTCAACTTGTTGGAGCTAAGGATTCTTCAACTTGTTCTTTTACTTGCTCCTTTACCTCTACCTTCACTTTCTCCTTCACAATCTTGCCTATAATTTCTTCTAGATTTGGTGGCAGAGAAGGTCTTGAGCTTTCAGCAGAATCATGCAGATATTGTTGACCTTGCAAAGTACTTAATGCGTGAGATTGTTGAGGCAGGCATGTGGATGCTCAACTGCTAGAGCCAATGGTTGTGAAGAGTGCTTCCTAGAAGTTTCTTGTCTGCTTGCAGACTCAGCAACTTCTTCACCCAATGGTTCAGTTTGGACAGCTTCTGTGTTCATATTGGGGCCTTCAACTATTATCTCCTCAATTTTCTCAGAAGAATCTTCAGATGCTTGTGGAGTTGGTGCAGGGGTAGGCAAGGGGGTAGGTAAATTTGGGACCCAATGTACAGGATCTTCCTCATAGACAGGACTAATTAGAGGAATGCCAATGGTGTCCTCATGAATATAATACTTGACATTGGAGAAGCCAAATCTTCCTCTAATAGTGGGAGTGGCCCTCTTGTCATCTTCACTCAATCCAAAGGAGGATGCTTCCCTACTGCATATCTTCATGTGACAAGTCTAGAAGCCTCAGGCATCAAAATTTGTTCTCTTGTCCTCATTTTCATTCTCCTCAAGCAAGAACTGCAGCATTTCTTTAGCAATTAATGGATCATCAGCGGGTTCAAGCAGACAGGAGCTATTAGCAGGCATCTTATATTTGTTTCTTATGAACTTGGCATCCTTGTCAGGGTTCAGATAAATCATGTTAAGCCTAGGACAGATCATGGGAGGTCTTACTCCAATTCTGGTTTCCTTGGAGGAGTGGTACAGCCAGGTGGGTGTAACAAAATTGGCAGCCCTGATGTACCTTGGCAGCTCAATCTCAGCCTTCAAGTGTGCATACATGATGTGGTCCACCATATCAGTAGCTCTGACATACTCCCTCAAATACAAAAAATTATTCCATTTTGTATTTGTCCATAATGAACTTCTCCAAGCCATATGTCCTTGATCTCTGGCATTCGATGTACTTAGATGCAGCCTTGAGTGGATTTGTCCACCAGAAAGGAATGATATGCCTGTCTACACCATCAGTGTGTGGTTTGAAGGGTGGGAATTTAATGAGGTTTCAAGGGTGGGAATTTAATGAGGTTTGGGTAGATTTTTCTGGGTGGAAATTTCTGTTGTGGAAGGTGAGTGAGGGCAGGTCCAATTTCATTGTATAGGTTAGATGGAAGTAGACCAGTTTGTTCATATGTTATAGGTTGATACCAGGGATAGTAAATGGGTTCAGGTTCATACTCATACTTAGGTCAAGGGTAGAAAGGTCTGGTTGATTCTGGTTCAGATTGGTGAGTGTGGTAGAATATTCTCCAATCTCTTTTGACTTTGGCCCAGCTTTCAGATTTGCCATCATACAAGATTGAAGGGTATGTGTAGGGGAAAGTGACTTTGGGAATTTTAGGAAAGGGGGCACCGGGGTTGATCCCTACATCATCTGGTTTATTAAACCAGGGATCATCTGTAGGAATGATTTGTTGAAAATGTGGTCTTGTAGGTGAGGTTTGGATAGGTGAATGGACAGGAGAGGTTGTTTGTTGTGGTGTGATTTGTGGTTGTCTCAAGTTGTGGTGAAGGTTGTGTGAGAAGTGTTTGTTCATGCATTACAGGTGATGATTGTGATGGTGGTAACACGGGTGGTGCAGATGCATTATCGTAGCTTTCAGCAAGTGCATCAACTGCTAATTGGACAGGGTCATCAGCAGGGATGCTTACCTCAGTAGCCACAACAGGCTTCACCTTCCTTGAAGGTTGCCTTCTGGTTTGAGTTGAACTAGTAGCAACAGCAGTAGACAGCTTCTGCTTCTTCAAAATAGCACCAATGGGGACATTGTCCTCATCATCCTCATCCTCATTGTGAGACAGGACTAGATTACTGGTTCTCTTCTGAGATGGAAAATGTTGAGGTGCATCAGCAAACTGTTCCCTAATGACAATGCCAGCAGCAGGTTTCCTTGCTCTGGTTGTCTTTCTTCCAACTATTTTCCTACTCAGTCCTAGAGTCTCAGCATTATTAGCTCTATTTGTTTTTCCTTAATTTTCATCCTCTCTTCCTCTTAAGCCAATTCTACCTGAGCAATAGTGCTCAACTTCATATTGGTAAGGTTTTCCTTGCCAAAAACCATGGCAGACATACCCTTCTCCCTAAGAATCAATGCTTGTTCTTAAGGAGATTTAGCCTCCAGATAGACATAAATTTGTTGAGCCTTGAGGACCTCGGACAACAAATGACAGAAAGGAATGGCGTAGCTTTCTCTTTCTCGGGTGACATACTCTTTGAACCTTCCAAATAGAATGTGTGAAAGATTAACTTTTGTCTCAGTCATTAAATGTCAGAGACAAAACTTGTGCAAGGCATAGAGGTTGTCTTTTGATCCAGCCTTCTGAATAAATGTCTTGTTCAACATCTGATGGAGGATTCTCACCTCATCTTTCATCTCCACAGCCTTTCAAGAGTGAGTTCTAACTTTGTCAGCCCTCATCAATAGAGAAGCAATAACCTCTGATCCTCCTAGGTCTTGTTCCCAAGTGTCAGAGATGATCAACACTTCCTGGGCACAGTTGATAGCTTCAGAGATGGTTTTCTCATACACCACCACTCTCCTACCCAGAACATCAGGATACATTTCAGTGTCTGTCACCTGAGGGTTTCTCCAGAAAGCCCTAATTATGTCAGGGTAGACAGAAACCTTCTTTAAGAAAAGACCGTCCCAGCCAGCAGCTAGCATTGATGTACTTGCTTACATCCACATTATATTCTTTCAAAAAACCAAACTCAAAGTGATACTCGATACCAATGTTCAGCTTGGTGACATCATAGGTTGAAGAAGCAGGTGAGGAAGCCATTTTCGAAGATTGAAGGTTAGGGTTTGGAAACAGGGGAAATAGAAAGCTCGAAGGTTCAAAGGATTGTGAAAGGTTTTTTAGATGGAAAAAGTTTTTCTTAAAAAGGTTTCGAATGTGAAGATTTTTCCTTGAAAAATAATTCAAAAAGAAAATAAATGAAGACGTGTGAAGAGATATGTAATGAATGCTGACACGGTACATGTTTTTCGAAACTGTAAAAAGTAAGTGATGTGATTGAGGGAAGTAACTGACTTAGCAAAGAGAATTTAATTAAATATGTCTTGAAGACAAATTAAATGTAAATATAATTATAGATATCATAACCGAGTCAGATAAGAGCATGCAGACAGTCAATGGACGCGAAGCTTATTGGACGCACATTTAACATATACTGGACGCACTTAAGCAATAGACGCACATGCAGTAGACGCGACAACCATTAGACGCGCAATCAATCCACACAAATCATGTTAAGATGCTTTCTAATAAAGATGAATCTGTCCTCAGCAAGAGGTTTAATAAAGATATATGCCCATTGATGGTCAGTATCTACAAATTATATATCAATAACACATTTTTGCACATAATCTCTAATAAAGTTATGTTTAATATCTATATGCTTAGCTTTGGAATGCAAAATTGGATTCTTAGATAGATTTATTGCAACAGTATTATCACACATAAGTGAAATACTACTTACGAACACATTGTAGTCCTCCAATTGATGTTTGATCCATATAAGTTATGAGCAGCAACTAGCAGCTGAAATAGACTCGACTTCAAATGATTGACAAGGCAATAGTACTTTGACTTTTGCTTGACCATGAGACTAGATTAGCTCCAATGAAGTGGCATCCTCCACTGGTACTTTTTCTTTCAAGTCTATCTCCAGCATAGTCAGCATCACAAAAACCAACTAACATGTAATCATCATTTTTCTTAAAGCACAAACCCAGATTAGTAGTACCTTTCAGATATCTAAATATTCTTTTAACTGCTGATAAATGAGATTCTTTTGGATCAGATTGAAATCAAGCACATAAGCATACACTAAACATAATATCAGGTCTAGACGCAGTAAGATATAAAAGAGATCCTATCATACCTCTATATACCTTTTGATCTACCTTTTTATCTTTATCATATTTGTTCAGTATGGACGTGAGATGCATAGGAGTGTTCATTGGTTTGAAATCATCCATCTTGAATTTCTTTAGAAGTTCCTTTGTGTACTTCGTTTGATGGATGTATACCTCGTCCACTCGATTGCTTAACTAGAAGTCCAAGGAAGAACTTGAGTTTTCCCATCATGCTCATTTCAAATTCTTTCTGCATTAGCTTAGAGAATTCTTTGCATAGAGATTCATTAGTAGCACCAAAGATTATGTCATCAACATATATTTGAACAATAATAAAGCTGGTCTTATTGGATTTTCTAAACAAGGTTGTATCAACCTTTCCTCTACTAAATCCATTGTCCATTAAGAATGAACTTAACCTTTCATACCAAGCTCTAGGAGCCTGTTTAAGACTATATAAAGCTTTCTTTAGCTTATATACATGTTCAGGTTGGGTTTCACTTTCAAAATCCGGAGGTTGCAAAACATACACTTCCTCATTAATATAACCATTTAGAAAAGCACTTTTTACATCCATTTCATATAGCATGATATTATGATATGCAGAAAAAGATAATAATATGCGAATAGCTTCTAGTATAGCAACAGGTGCAAAAGTTTCAGTATAGTCTATACCTTCTTCCTGTGAATAACCTTGTACAACAAGTCTTGCTTTATTTCTTATTACCTTACCATTTTCATCAAGCTTTTTTCTGTAAACCCATTTGGTTCCAATAACTGATTTTTCTTTTGGTAAAGGCACAAGAGTCCACACTACACTTCTTTCAAACTGGTTCAGTTCTTCCTGCATGGCTAGAATCCATCCCACGTCCAGTAGAGCCTTGTCTATTGTCTTTGGTTCTAACTCCGAGACTAAAGCAGAATCATCTTGCTCTCTGAAAATTGATCTGGTTCGTAGCCTATCATTAGGATTCCCAATGATTTGATCTTGTGGATGATAATTCTTGAAGTACCAAGATCTCTGAATATTTTCATGTTGAGAAGTTGAAGTTTCTGACTTATGTTGTTGAGGGTCGTCCACTTGATCATCAGGTTTGACATTTGCTGGATTTCCTGAGATATTAAGATCAGGATCTGCAAAAGCTTCATCAAACTCTGATAATTTCTTATCGGGCTGCTTGTCATCAAACTTAACATGTATACATTCTTCTATTACTAGATTTCTAGAGTTGTATACTCTAAACCCTTTGGACGACTCGGAATAACCTAATAGAATTCCATTATCTACTTTAGTATGAAACTTACCAAGTTGTTCTTTACTATTTAATATATAACACTTACAACCAAAATGGTGAAAATATGAAATGTTGAGTTTTCGTCCTTTCCACAATTCATAAGGAGTCTTATTCAAAATTGGTCTTATGCATATTTTGTTCTGAATGTAACAGGCAATATTAACAGCTTCAGCCCGGAAGTGTCTAGGGACAGAGTTGTCATTGAGCATTGTTCTAGCCATCTCTTGAAGAGATTTGTTCTTTCTATATACCACACAATTTTGTTGTGATGTTTTAGGTATTGAGAAGTTGTGAAGTATACCGCTTTCTTCATAGAGTTTTTGGAAAAGCTCATTTTCAAACTCTCCCCCATGGTCACTTCCGATTGAAGTGATACACATGCCTTTTTCATTATGTACACGCTTGCAGAATACAGAGAAGACCTTGAACGACTCATCCTTGTGAGCTAGGAATATAACTCATGTCCATCTAGTGTAGCAGTCCTTGTTGGTCCAATTAGATCAAGGTGTAGCAGCTCTAGTGGTCTATTGGTACTAACAATATTCTTATATTCAAAGGAACCTTTGACTTGTTTTCCCCTTTGACACGCATCGCAGAGAGCATCAGATTTGAACTTAAGGTTTGGTAAGCCTCTCACGAGGTTATGCTTATTTAGCTTTGAAATTAATTTCAAGTCTGCATGACCTAGCCTTTTGTGCCAAATGCATCGCTCATCTTCAAAGGACACCAGACATGAGACACTTTGATTTGTGAGGTCCTCCAAGTCAATCTTATACAGATTGTTTTGCCTCTTGGCAGCGAATAAGAGTGATCCATCAATCTTCTTGACATTACACATGCTTTTGTCAAAAGAAACAGCAAACCCACTATCGCATAATTGACTTATGCTCAGCAGATTGTGTTTTAAATCATTAACTAAAAAACATTATCAATGGAGGGAAAATGATGTTTACCAATTTTACCTACTCCAATGATCTTTCCTTTCTGATTACCTCCAAAGGTAACCCAGCCACCATCTTTATGTCTAAGGCCTTGGAACATACACCTTTCTCCCGTCATGTGACATAAGCAACCACCATCCAAGTACTAAGATGCGTGTTTCTTTCTCGTTGTTAAGCAAATCTGCAACAGGTATGACCTTATCTTTAGGTACCTTGATTGACTTGGGTCTTTTCTTGCTAGTAGTCACCAAACAAGCATGTTTGATATGCTTGTGATGTATGCATTTAGATGTCATATGACCACCTTTTCCACATATTTTACAGTAAATGTTGGACGAGCTAGATTTTGTATTTACATGTTGTGCTTTGGTTTTGTGATGTGTATGAGACTTTGATATTTTGTGAGATGCTTCGTGTTTGTTTTTTTAATAGCCTAAACCAAACTTATCATGAGGTGACCTAGAGTACCTCAATATCAAACTTAAATTTTCTGAGCCACCTATGAATTTAGATAGAGTGTCTGACAGATATGTCACATCTTGTTTCAGTTTTGCAACTTCACAGTGGACATCAGGATCAACCTTGAGTTTGTCAGTTAGACTGACATTCTCTGATTCAAGCTTCTTGTTGTCATATTCAAGAGCTTGCCTTTTCATGCACACTTTATCATATTCCTTAGTCAACCTTGAAATTCTTTTTTGATATTTTTATATTCATGTGACAGAATGGACGAGTTACACAATAAATCATCAAATGCTTCTTGTAAAGTAAATGAATCAGATTCCATTACCTCAGCATCAGTGTATTCACTTTCTGAAGAAGTACCAGCCATGAGACAGATGTTTGCTTCTTCCTCAGCTTCATCTTCTTCTTCAGATGATGATAGATCAAGATCCTCCCAAGTAGCCATTAAACCCTTTTTATTTTTGAAGAAATTTTTTTGTCCTTCAGATCTGGGCAGTCAACTTTGAAGTGACCAGGCTTCTTGTACTCGAAGCACATAGGTGGACCTTTTTCTTTGGAGTCTGACTTTTCTTTGAAGAACTTTTTGTTGAATTGCTTCCTTCTGAAACCACATTTCTTTCTCCACAAATGTTGAATCTTCACTACAACAGATTAGACTTTAGATAGCGTTTCCGTATGCCTTTTAATAGCGTTTGTAACCGCTATCTATTCTACCGCTATTAAAACTCGTTAGCAAAGATAGCATTTAGGAACTGCTATTAATAGGTGACTTTAGATAGCGTTTGTACACGGAAACGCTATCTAAAGTCTGACTTTAGATAGCGTTTGTACACGGAAACGCTATCTAAAGCCCCTTTTTTTTTTTTTCCTTAACTTTTACATCCATTATTCCTGCATATTTACACAAAAAAACCACAATTGTTGCAGTCAACACAATTGTTCAAAATGTGTTCAAAATATAAGTGTTCAATGCAGCACTGCATGTGTTTGTGCAAAGAAACCAAGAACTATACAATCAAAGTGCAACACTCTATACAGCAACTATATATATATATAACCAGATATAAGTACACCACTCTGTTTCTAAAGTATTCAAATTCACACGAGTAAGACAAAATCAAAGTGCAGCAACTATACCAGATCTCAATCCTTAAGAAACCAAAATCAGAAAACCAACATACATCTACAATTAATCTACATTTACAGATTCTGTTTGTTTTTCATGAGACCAAGACAACACCAAAGTAATGGGTCGAAATGTGATCCAAAGACTCTGTAGCATACATACTGCATTTCCACCACAAAGACTAACTTTGTTACATTGGGATACAGCAGACTAATTAGGTAAATACTACCGTAGCAAGAAACAGAATTCAAATCAAGCATTAACAAAGTGTAACAAAAATAATAAGTTTGAACTTATTTTCTCCCTAGCAATGCACATCAACTCGAAGGCATGTACCAAGGAAAAACAAATACATAGATAGTTTGGGGTTGATAAATATAAAGCATTATTCACATACCAATGAGTATTGCTGCAACTACTCGTGATCAATTTGACATAATCAAACGAACTTTTCAACAATATAGCGACACCACTCTTCCTTGACTTGAGATAGTTGAGCAGTGGAGTATGTGGAGCATTTGAAGTCGGGGAAGTATTGCGACATAAAAATTAAATAAATTAAGTTACAATTGCTAAAACATTTGAACAGTCCGATGTTAAAAGCTAAGTAAACAACATACCGCCATTGGTATTTTAACTTGGTTACGCAAGATAGTCTCCTTCATGAAACGCATGACATAGTACCCACAATCTGTCTTTGTTGGGTTGTCTTGGGCACTATAAAAAATAAAATAGTAAATCAATATAGTTTTTTTTATCTAATTGCGCATTAAGTTTTTGCAAATATACCTGTATCTGAATCCATTTAATGTTGGTTGCCTTTAAACGCGCACCTTAGCTCCGATATTTGCGCGATAAACTTGCAAACCACTAATCACAAAATCAAACAGACTTCATTAAGAAACATATTTTCAATCATCACAAACACACGCATGCTCACGTATCGAATGTAATCATAGAAAATCAGAAATATAAAAACATGCTTACGTATCGAACGATTCTTTAATTCAGGCGATCCCTAGGATCAACATACAAGGGATCCAGATAGTAAATAATCTCTTCAACAATATTTATCGCGCACAAAGACCCAATGATTCCTACAAAAATGTTGAGATAACAAATCCTAAGCACCTCAACTTTTATGTAATTCATTATTGTGAATTAAGTCCTAAAGGATAAGCGACTCACCCAACATTGCACGGCGCTAAAAACAAGGGCTGATATTCTCTTTCTTTAGTTGCAAACCCATTCGACTAGATACGTTGTCCTGTGAATCCCTCCCAAGTAGCCGTATGTATTTGTTTGGTGTGGGGACAAGAACAGAAACCTCCTCGTTATTTCCTTTGGAAGCAACAATTCTTCATACAAATACCTTCAATTAAAATATAAAAATGGATTACACCAATGACATCAATATTTAAATGGAAAGACTAAAAAAATATTGTACACTTTAAACCTGATTTATTACCTGATATATGTGGAAATAACGGAGGCGGATACCCATTCATGATTTACAACTTCTCCGATATTTTCAGTATTGAGCATCTCAATGAAATGGTGACCAAAAATATTTTGTTCCATCTCTACGTACAATTGGTCAAAGATTTTTCATATTCTTTCGTTCATGTATTTTAAGGAAATTCAAATATTTCGGAGAAGTTGTAGTTGAACCAGTTTGTAGGTGGGTTGGCCTCGAGTTGCCTCCTTTATTTTATGGGGTTGTAATTGACTCCTTTGTATATCCGGACACTCTGCCCTTGCCTTTAGCTTTTGGGGTGCCTGGAAATTTTGCATTTCAATATGCCGCTTAGTGATCAACTAATGTAATGCATATATGCCGTATATGAAAAGGTGGAAAAATGCAATTACATACCATATTAATTACAACCACGAGATCAATTGGCCATGCCACATAAGTACCTATTGCATCTCCTCTTGTCATCACATCTGCATCAACGATAGGTACCGGCAATGGCGCATCCCCTCGGTTGCAACATCAACTCCAACTTTCACATGGTTAAGGGTCACTGGTCCGATTGTGCGGTGTAACACCCGGCTCATTGTATACTTTACCCATAGCAACCATACGATAGTTTGGGGTCAATAAATATAGTCGACATGAGTTGACGCCTAATCCAATGATAGATTAATAAGTCTGTGAATTAAGGCATCCAATTGAATGTATTTAATCTGCGAATGCAATACTAGTAAAAAAAAAAAGGCATGCATTACCTCGGAAGCCTGGCTTGTGAGATGGTAGAGTGCAACTATCTTTGACGCTTGCTTGGGCTGTGAAATTAGCCTGCCTCTCCTCATCATCCTTTTGTTTCACTTTTCTTCCAAAATGTTCAATCTATCGAGAGAGTTGAGACACCAATGTCTCCCACTTTTTCGTTTCCGAGTTATTTCTTGCACGACCTTCGGGTGGGAAGTAATCTTTTGTGAGACGCCGAAACCCACACCCCTAACACGCCCAGGGTTCTTTGGCACACCTATGGCTTTGGCAAGAATATCCTGGCGACCAAAGTCTTCTATCTCTCCCTCTACCGCAGATCGTGATGTTCCTCCGACACATAGTTATTGGTGAAATGCAAATGTTAAAATTATTATATATTATCATATGAAAATAACAATTGATAATGTAATCGTTAGTCTACTAACACATTTATTCCACACGGTCTGCGTATTTTTGTTGTCAATTACACCCGCCTTGTTCTCGCGGGCTTTCCTCCACACAATATGGCGTTTAATTTTCTTAACTTCTGCCCCGCCTCCTCGTATCTCGTATATTGAGATAATATAAATTAACCAAACAGTTTAAAAGTCATATTTACCACAAATGCAGTTAAATATATATATATATATATATATATATATATATATATATATATATATATATATATATATACATACCAATTCATCCTCAATGTCAAGATACCCCTTACGTGATGCTTTGTAAGGGCATGCGAGGATCTAACGCCTGTTGCGATTTTCATTGCTTAATTTCTATTCAGACACATATAAGTAATATTAATACATGGTTAATGTCATATGTACGTATTGCTATAAAATTATAAGGACTAACGTGATATTAAACATACCAGGAATTGAGCATCTCCTGTGCGTATTGCTATAAAAAATCTGTCCACTCATCCCTTGATATGTGTGGATATTGTGATGGAGGCTCCTCATTGATATTCCTGTTGGCATCTCTTAGAAATTGTTTGGTCAATCTAGTTCTGAATGCCCTATGTAGGTTACCAGACTTCCTGAAGTACAAATTTTTTCCTAGATTCATCAACATTAAAAGACATCTCGCAAAACAATATAAACAACGTGTCAAAGTAAGTATGTTTACATAGTTTACAATATAATTTATAAATTTTAACAATTACCTGTACATCAGCCCATATGCTCTCTTTGAAACCATCCAAAGCTTCATCCTTCCAATTAGAACAAATAATTGGGACCGTTTGCCGAACAACGGCCCCAATGTAACTCTTCAATATTTTACCATTAGCACGAATAGGTTGGTCCAAAGAATTCCATTCAACCTAATAAAAATAATAAAGTAATTAAATCTAGATATCAAACAACATTATGAAATCCTTAGATTAGTAAGTAAATTACATCAAATTTTTGTCCTTTACTCCTAGCGCGGATGACCGCCTTCATAACTGTTGGCCCACGTCTCGCCGCTTTGGCATCACTAGAATTACTTGAAGATGCCATTTACCTACAAAAATATTAGATACAAGTAAAACATCAATGGACATTAATATAACATTAATTGATGCAAAATATAAAACAACTATGAATAACAAAATCAACACTAGCATTACCTAAAGATGCTAACTATAATATAAAAGGATCGAAAGTTCATTTAAACACAAACACTACATACATGTTTAAGTCAACCTTTTTATTTTCTTCATTTGATTGAGATTTGTTTGTCCTTTATTAGTACGAAATGGTGGATTGACCAAAAGCCCCTCATCATGATCATCTCTCATATACATACCATCATCCCTAGTTGGATCAATCTCAAGTGATTGTAATGTCCCGACGAAAGGATCATCTTCAATATCAACATCTCGATGGTCTTGATCATCAACATTAGTAATTATTTTGTTAGTCAAAAGAACAATGGACCTTTTCATATCAGCTGGATCAGTGACATAGAACACTTGTTGAGCTTGAGATGCTAATATAAAAGGCTCATCTTTATACCCCACCCTATTAAGATCCACCTGCATGAACCCTGACTCATCAATCTGAACACCGTTATTATTGTCAACCCACTTGCAACCAAACACACCAACCTTAAACTTTGTGTAATCCAACTCCCATATGCGTTCAATGACGCCCGAAGTATGACATATTTGCATATATCGGGTTTCTGTCTTTGGCACTTGAGATATGCATCGACCGAGCTACTAGAGTCACACAACTGTTTTGCATTGTACTCCAACCATCTTGTTCTTTTGTATAGAATGTGTACCCATTAATTTGATAACCGTGGTAAGAGAACACATGCAAACTTGGACCTTTGGCTAACCATCTCAATCTCTCTGAAACTCAAGTATCATTTTCAGTCAACTCTGCATAAATGTGATCTCTTAGCCACGTTATAAAACAACGATTGTGTTCTCTAGTTAGCCAATTTTGATTCTTATTTGGATACAAACTCTTAAGCATGTCCTTGTGTTTTTCAACATATGGCTCAACCTCATCGGCATTGTGCAGAACATATAAGTGTGCTTGCTCCCATTTTGTCCTTGTTATAGTCACTATTTCATTTCCAGTAATTCCTTGCCCCATCATTCTCCATGTGTGACGAGACTTTGGCAGCCCTATAGATTCAGCATTGGATAGGTATTCGGTACAGAATTCAACAGCTTCTTCGACAATATACCGTTCAACAATACAACCTTCTGGTCGTGATCGGTTTTTCACATACCCTTTTAATATCTTCATATAACGCTCAATCGGGTACATCCATCTCATATAAGCTGGCCCACACAGTTGTGTCTCTCTAACAAGGTGAATGGTTAGATGAACCATTATGTCAAAG
Source organism: Sophora flavescens (assembly GCA_030762895.1). Classification (NCBI taxonomy): domain Eukaryota; kingdom Viridiplantae; phylum Streptophyta; class Magnoliopsida; order Fabales; family Fabaceae; genus Sophora; species Sophora flavescens. The sequence continues at coordinate 5,147,396 of CM061062.1, forward strand.
AATGAAGGTGGAAAGTACATCTCAAGCTCGCATAAAGTCACAACTATTTCTCTTTGCAATGATGGCAACTTCCCAGGGTCAATCACTTTGCTGCAAATTGCCTTGAAGAAGAAACAGAGGTTAGTTAAGGCCCCCCGCACTTTGTTAGGTAAAATAGACCGTATACCAATGGGTATCAACTGCTCCGTGAGAACATGACAATCGTGGGACTTTAGACCTTTTAACTTGAGATCTTTCATCGATACGAGGTTCCTAATGTTTGAAGAGTACCCTTCCGGAACCTTAACTCCTTCAAGAAACTTACAAAAAACAGTTTTTTCTTTTCTAGATAGAGTGTAAGCAGCCGGAGGAAGATATGTACTTTTACCCTTCTTCGTCGGTCCCAATTCTCTTCTTATTCCCATACTAACCAAGTCCAACCTTGCATTGATGCCATCTTTAGTCTTCCCTGGCACATTGAGTAACGTACCAATGACACTATCACAGATATTTTTTTCAACGTGCATCACATCGAGGAAATGTCTTACATATAATGATTTCCAATATGGCAACTCAAAGAAAATCGACCTTTTCTTCCACCCTCTTGTGACAATATCTCTCGCAAAGGTTTACCGAATTGGATATTCAAATCCTTTACCTTTTCAAAAAGTTGATCACCCGTCAAAGGTGAAGGCGCTCTACCTTCTTCCGAGTTCCCATTGAACGCCTTTCTCCACCACCGGTAATGATGACTTGGATGCAAAAATCTACGATGCCCAAGAAAGACATTCTTCTTACAATGTTCTAACCGCATCCAATCCGTACCCTCTTCACATATAGGGCATGCACACTGACCCTTGATGCTATATCCTCGACAGATTACCGTAGGCTGGAAAATCATTAATTGTCCCAAACAACATAGCTCTCAAATTGAAACTTTCTTCCTTATACCCATCATACACCTCCACACCTGTCTCCCACAGTTGTTTCAAGTCTTCAATCAAAGGAGTCAAATAGACGTCTATATCATTTCCTGGTTGTTTGGGCCCGAAAATTAACATAGATAACATCATAAATTTGTGCTTCATGCATAGCCATGGGGATAGGTTGTAAATCACCAAAATCACAGGCCATGTATCTTGTGAGAGCTACTTTGAACACCATGCGGGTTAAATCCGTCGAGAGCCAATGCAAGTCGTAGGTTTCTTGAATCTTGCCCAAAATCGGGGATAATCATGATCAAATTTCTTCCATTGCGGAGAATCTGCCGGGGTCCGCAGCTTGCCATCTTTGATCCTTTCATCCTCATGCCATGTCAAGTGCTTTGAATCTTGAAACTACGGTACATGCGCCTAAATCTGGGTATTATGGGAAAATACCACACAACCTTCTCTCGGATCTGATTCTTTCTTCTTATATCGTGAGGCATTACATTTAGGACACATCTCAGAACGATGCATATTCATTCCGAAATAAAATGCAATCGTTAGGACAAGCATGTATCCTCTCGTAGCTCATGCCAATAGAGCGTAACATTTGTTTAGCCTCGTATGTCCGACTAGGAAGCACATTATCATCTGGCAACATGTCTTTCAATAGTGTGAGTAAGTCTGTAAAGCTCTTATCAGTCCATCCGTTGCCCGATTTCAAGTTATACAACTTTATCATCGCCGACAATCTTGTGAATTTAGTACATCCATCATACAATGGTTGCTCTGCATCACTTACCAACCTCCCAAACATTTGTGGACAATCCCGAAGATCCTCTTCAACAAAGCATTTGCAATGTCTTCAAAACGATCGCCCTCATAAGTATTTGTGTCGGTATCGTATGATGAATATCTCACACGATTCCTCATTTCACTAGACTCAGCTCTTGTCTCACCATGTTTTGTCCAACATGTATAACTTTGATCGATTCCATTACACACTAAATGTTCTTCCAAATCGGCTGCACTAACTCGCCTTGCATAACAACAATCTAAACAAGGACATATGATTGTATTAGGGTTTTTCGCATGCCGAACTGCAAAACTAATGAACTCTTTCACCCCATCCTCATACTCCTTCGTTAAACGATTGGCAGACATCCATTTTCGATCCATGCTTTTCCGATCTACAAAAATATTTATTAAACATATTTACTTTGAGTTTAGAGTGGTTGAGGTCTACATGCAATGTATACAGATTAAAGGAATGAAAGGCTGCAAACAAAACACATTGTCGCTGAGTATTGCTGAAGGAACCAGTGTCAGCTTGTTGATGAGTGTGATTCCACATCATCTTTGTCTATCATTTTGCATGCATTTTCATGTAGTTTAGGCATATTTTTATTAGATTTTAGGTTAATTTTCCTTTGGAACGGGTAAGGCGGTTTTCGTGTGTTGTTTTGCAGATATCAAGGGTAAAATGCTCAAGATCAACCATGATGAAGTTTGGATAAAGATAGGGCTTTAAAAGTGCAGAAAATGAGCCAAACAAAGTCCATCACGGCCTAGCCGTGATGCCTATCACGGCCTAGCCGTGATGCCCATCACTGCCTAGCCGTGATGCCCATCACGGCCATGATCGAGCAAAACTGAAAAAGAATAAAGGTCAAGTCGAGTCTACGACGGCCGTGATATCCATCACGGCCGTGACACAAAACCACCACAAGTAAGAGAACATCACGGCCCAGCCGTGAAATTCTTCACGGCCATAACAGAGGGTTCGCGACGCGAGCATAGGCTCGCCTCTCGAGAGACTGGAATTTAACAGAGCAACGAGAAGCAGAGACCGTCACGGCTGGCCGTGATATCCATCACGGCCGTGACCCAAAACCACCAAAATCTGAGCACGTAACATTAAATTAAATGATATATAAAAGGAAAGGATCAACAAACTGATGCAACAAAAACAAACATATGAACCCATTCTTCACATTCAGAAAAACATTGAAACAAAACAAAACAGGATACCAAAGAAAGATTAGGTTCAAAATGCATACAGTCAATCCGTCAATCCATATCCATATTTTCAAATAATGATTGACACACAAACAAGTCACATTCCATTCAACACCAATCAAACCGAAAATTAAAGAGCAAGTAAAATAAAACCTTGAACACAGACTGTGAACTTGGATAAAAACACACTCCCACAAATATTAAGAATGTCCGAGAAATAAAATTTGTAAATGATAGAAAATCACCCGAACACAGATCGTGAACTTGGAAGTGGGTTCCACTAAAGCTGCAAACTTGGAACTGGGTTCAACCGGGAATGCGCCCCTGTGACTGTGTCACAGTCCATGAGCCAGAGTGTGAAGCTCTTAGTATGAGACTTAATCATATTTAAAAAGGGATACCACCAAACATGATATTGTCATGATGAGTAGGTGTTCCAAATGCACCAAGATAGAATTGCAACAATAATTCATAAAGGTTTCTAGAATATCATTGGTACTTAATTAGTGTGGTCGACATTAATATTATAAAAACTATATCTATATATAACAGACTCTAGAAGATCATTGGTACTTGATAAACCAATTCAACAATCACGGTTGTGAAATATGAAAAAAGTAAAATAAAATAGAACAAAATAACCACTAAACACTAACCAGCAACTCGAGAAATATCGAAAATATGGGGTCCCTTTTCATACATCCTTCAATTGATTTTCATTTTCGGGGACTATGCACAGAGATAATCAAATTATGAAGGCATGCTAAAATAAAATTGGAAAATTGAAGACTTTGACATATATTTTTTTATTGTTAAAAAAAATTAGAAAATTAAGTTCATCTCATCAAATAGACTTAAATATATTTGCCAAAGAAGAGGACCAACGTATCCCTCACATAGAAATCTCACTTCAATACTTCAGTAGAGAGATAATGCACTCGTTGATCAACAATTAGGGTTGTATGTCAATTTATCTGTCATCATTGTGAGACATGCATGTTGCATAATACCATTGAGTGAGTCCTCATCCAATTTCATGACATTTTCAATGAAATGTACAATGATGTGCAGTTAGTGGCATCTAAGCTTCTAATAGATGGTTGAATAAGTTTCAATTCGATGCTTGGCGAGTTCAATCACTCGTTTGCATCCAGAAATCCATAGAGGAGGAAAAAAAGGATGAAAACAAATATATGCAAATAGAATACTTACAGCAAGAGGGACATACTCCATCATGTACCACCTATACTTGTCTGCTATTTGTTCTACATTTGACTTGCCATCTCCACATATGGAAAAATAAAGAATATATCAAGCCTCATATGGAAGAACATATAGTAAGTTCCAAAAATGGGAATAACAATTCTTAACCGCAAACAAAGGTAGTCACATTATTAACTACAATCTACTGCAAATTGCCACATCAATTGATCAAGAAAGGCTTCACTACGCCACAATCTTTCTAACATTCCCTATACTATTCCCCTGTCAGGGCATATAGAACTAAAATGGATCGACTAATTCTTGGCACATGCAGACCCTATATGATTAAAGCTAACTTCATCCCATTTTTAGTACACTACACTATGATTTTGTTATGTAATATATTGATATCACTAAGAGGTGCCATAGTGTGAGTGTTAGAATATCTATAAAACTGTTCAACCCTTTGTCACTTTCTCGGGTATTTTGATTGAGACTATGATGCTTATTGAATCATTCATGACAACTTAACATTAAAACATAAAGCTAGTTCATGGGTACTCTTCACATTAACATATGCACACTTCTCTTTGTCAAGAAAACTTTTAATTAATTTGACTTCACACCCAAGAGCATTCCATCATATAGCTATAGAATGACAACAAACTGTAACACAACTTATTCATAATTCAGTAAAGAGAAGGTTAATTTAGGAATAAATAAATAAAGAAAGAGATACAGAAAGCAATAATATTTCAGCAAGGTTTAGTAATGCCAATGGTTTAGTAATGCCCCAAATTTATGGCTGACTGGTGTGCTCCTTTTACAGAAAACAATCATATTTCAGCAATCAAAATGGCAAAATAATGTCAGGATGAGCAATCTGGTTGAGCAAGGTTTAGTAATGCCAATGGTTTAGTAATGCCACTGGTGTTCATCTTTGAGTATTTCCAACCACAACTTAAGGAAAGAATGGATACAAATGAGAAGTCAAATTTGTAACTAGAAAAAAAAAAGGGTGAGAGATACAGAAGCTGGTCACCCATGTCAATCAAAAAATGTATGTATCTTTTAATAGAAAGACCATGGTCAGAATGTAGCCATAAGGACAAACCCCACTCTCACAAAATTGACTTGCTATCAAATGAGTAGCAAGGAAACAACCATATGTAGGAGCAAGGAAACTCACCTATGAAGAAGCAGGGGGAGAAGAGAGGCACAAGGTAGTGTGTTATGGAGAGCTTCCAAATAACAAAAATCACAATCTTTAAAGTCAACAACCTGCAAAACTAGCAAAACAATCCCGCGATGGCAACGACAGGGTTGGGAAGAAAGGTCCCGCGATGGCAACGATGGTAGTGGTTGAAAAGGGTTTCGTGTGGAGAAGGGAATGAAGCTGAGCAAGAAAAAAGAGGAGGGAAGAAAGGTCCCGCGTTTAATTCCTTAGGTGTTCACCTAAGATAGCGTTTCCTAAAGGAAACGCTATCTTAGGTATCACCTAAGATAAGCGTTCCGTGTGGAACCGCTATCTTTTCCTAAGTGGCACTTTTAATAGCGGTTCCACACGGAAACGCTATCTTAGGTGATACCTAAGATAGCGTTTCCTTTAGGAAACGCTATTAAAAGTCCCCCCATCACTTTTAATAGCATTTCCACACGGAAATGCTATTAAAGGTGCGTTATTAAAAGTCTAATATGTTGTAGTGCTTTCTGGAGATGAAGTACATTTCATCCTCAATAGCTCGTCTACAAATATGGCGTCTAATGTGACATCTCGTCTATTATCAAGTCTTTGGACTTGGTGTTTTTCTTAGAGTTATTTATTAGCTCGTCTACTTATCTTTTCTTAGACTTAGATACTCGTCTAGCATCTATTACCTTAGCCAATTTTTAAGGTCTCGTCTGGCGATAACTTCAATAGACTCAGAAAATTACCAAAGATAGAAGACTCGTCTAGAGGATCAAGTATAGAATCCGATATGATTCCAAAGCAAAGTGAAGATACTTTTTATAAGTTTTCTTGTCTAGTATTATTCAAACAGTCCTGCAATCTAGAATAAACAAGTTAGATCTTTGACAATACTTTGCCATACAAATTTAACCTTTTTGTTAACATCAAAACTTAAGAGATTATTTAGCCAAATTCACCTATGTAAAATTGATACTGCTACAAAAATTCACTACAACAACAGAGGTGAAGTGAGACACCCCGTTGTGCCACATCGTATTATTACATTAAAACCTTAATATTTATTTACTTAATCGCTCGCTTATCATTGAAAATACGTAAAAATTAAAACTTAATTAATAATTATATAACTTATGCATATATAAAACATACCAAAACTATATTACATAAATACACACCTGTTATTTATTACATTCCAAAAGCACTCATTAAGGGTACCTCTCTCAGTGGGATCCCTCACAGGCATAAACTTCACTACGAGACATACTCAAATGGAAATATAAATACTCTTTAGACACACTGGCCATACTGTCTATACTCTAATCGCCTTGAATCACAGCTCGACCTCCCGCAGATCCGGTTCGTAAGGAGTTCCATCTAACCCCTCAAAGAATTGGTTCCTCCATCGGGTCTTCTCGTAGCGATCACATCAGAAATAAAACACAACACACAGAAAGATATAGGGAATAAGAAACAGTTCTATCATCAAAAAGCGGAAAAGAGTAATAGTAAATTATACAGTAATTGTCACAGACACGCATCAATCAAAATCAGCAATCATCCTCAATTCACTATATCATCCTCTACCCTCAGCCCATGCAACTAAAACTTAATACTGATGTGGCCATCTTCACTCCTGTCACATTAGTCAGTAGTCCAGAACGGTCCAGTACCAATAACTTTCGAACGCATCAAAGGCTAAACACTTATTAGTCTAAAATGGTCCAGTGCCAAGATCATACGAACTCGTCAAGGAATATCATTCCATAACGGTCCAGTGCCAAGAACATACGAACTAGTCAAGGAACATCCTTCCATAACGGTCCGGTGCCAAGAACATACGAACTCGTCAAGGAATATCAATCCAAAACGGTCCAGTGCCAAGAACATACGAACTCGTCAAGGAATATCATTCCATAACGGTCCAGTGCCAAGAACATGCGAACTCGTCAAGAACTAAAGAGTATTACGGTAGTCTACCTCGTCATCCACATCCGTAGGGCACTCACCCGTAATATCCGATATCCCCAAAATAGGATATCCTGACCTCGTGTGTTCCACTCACACGGCTGTGACTAACAATACCTCGATAAATGAATCTCCCTAATTTAAATCAATAACAACCTAGTGCCTGAACCTTCCATCAAAGTCTCAACACCTTTTTCCTCTTAGATAAAACCACTTAATTAGGCTAGGCACCTCTAAATCACCTCATTCTCTCACCCAAACAATCATCTCCCGAACAACATATATCCTTGCTTAAAATCAACTAAGCACAATATTAAAAACCAGGCAGATCATGCATAACACAATATCAGAAAATAATTCAAATACCACAAAATATCACATAAGCAATGAAATAATAATAATAAATTCAATCAACCTCAGATAAGATAAAATCATCCTAATGTCGATAAACCTACAATCCCCAAATCACCATTGGTTTTTTGAGAAAAGGTTTCCAATATGATTTTGGTCTTGTCGATTACTCAACTACTAGTAGGGTTTAGGTCGCCCTACACAATTATCATATAATCTACTACTTATCGATTCCGACGATAGGTTGATTCTTTTCCCCACCTGAGTTAGCACCGGAAACACATACACGACGATCCTCGTTATCCCGCCACGAGTTAACACAACCACCTTCATTCAAACAACATAACTATAATCAACTAACAACCATCTATGACACTTTAGGGCTAGGTTCGGCCAAGACTTAGAAAATAGGTTTATGATTATTTTCTTAATGCCATCTTTTGGATCCTAGTTACTAGAGTCTTAACTAACATAGATTACTTATTACAAGACTAAAATTTGAAACAAAATCCTCTAACCTTTAGGGTTAGGGTTTCGGCCCATATTAGGAAAATAGGCTAGGAAATTTAGTTGGATTCAAGATCTTGGATAATGAAAGTGGAAGACATCACAAGATCATAGAAATTGGTTTCACATTAAAAGGATTTTTCTACAATTTTCTAGAATTATTTGAAGTTCTAGATCTAGGAATGGAAAAATATGATTCATGGCATAAACATGATAAATACATGAATATGAAAGCTTATATGATCAAGGAGATGAGCTTTTACCTCTTGAAGATTGAAGAAATGAAGAAAATGATCAACCTTCACTATGTTGAAAACTGAACAGCTTGAGGGTGTGATGGTATTGTGAGTGTATCTCACAATATACTCATCCAAAAATTACGAACTTTGTCTTGATAGAAAGATAAGAAGAAAAGGAACAACTTTGGTGTTTAAGGTTTCATTTGGTTCGGATCATAACATGGGTGAAAAGGGCCTTCTTTATGCTGTTTCGTGGGTTGCTGGGAATTCTGGGCAGTTTCTGTATTTTGAGCCTTTCTCCCAATCCACTTATCCGTTTTTGATGATCTTTAGCTTGTTGGAAAGAAGAGAGAAATAGGAACAACTTTTATGTTGAGTGTTTTTCTAGTTTCAGAAAGTAAGAGGGTCATATGTTTGGTGGAAATTCGGTGTTCTTAGGGTTTTGTAACTTAGTTGGTGGGGAAGATGAAGAGAATGAAGAAGATGAGTGAAATGGTGAGGGAGGCCACGGTTTTGGGGTATTTATAGGAGTAATCTTATGCCTTGTTTGGTTAAAAGGAATTGGTTTAATGGGTTTTGTGATTATTAAATTAATATAAGCTTAACTAAGGTTATAATTAACTTAACTAAGGTTATAATTAACTACTAAGGTTATTTTGGCTAACCATGGTTAATAATATGTGGCTCACATTTGATGGAGGTGTGGCTGATTTTGGTCCACACAAAATGACTCACCAATGAGTCATCGATCTTATCCATAGCGGTTCCTGGAAATTCAGTACGCAGCTCCGTCGTTTACTCGATTTCGGTTTTTGAGAGGAAAATAATGAAACGAAAGCAAAATAAAATAGGTAAGATTTATTGGAGGTGGAGGCACGAAATTGGAGAGATGTGGGAGGTTTTCAACCACGTAAAATGAGTGGTTAAGAGTGCGTAGATGCGTCTTGTTAATACCCGCGAAAGCTTGGGAGTATTTTGGTCTTTTTACCTAAATGTCATGATTACTTGCATTTAATGCTCATAAATGCTTGGTGACTCATCCTCCATGAGTCATCATATATGACTCGTTGTCCCGATCTCTTGACGGGTCTCTGCACTTCCCTTCTTGACTCCGTCGGTTTCCCGATTAGGGTTTTACGCCTGCGTAAAAGCGTAATATTTCGTTTTCTACTGAAAATTTTCAAACTAACCAAACTCGTTGGAAATATGATTTAAATATAAACCATTTCGTTCACGAATCAAAATTAGGTTTTCTGCTCAGTAAAATTATACTGTCAGTGAAAACGCAGACCGGGTTCCGTCTGAATTTTCAACCCAAATTTTTATCGTAAGCTTCTACCCTAAGATAGAGTATGAATATGATTTTTATTTCATAAAAATCAATCTCCATGAACTCGGATAAAAATATAAATAAATACATTTATACCGGTTAATACAGTGAAAATATTTTTACTGAAAAAAATAAAAATCGGAAAATAAAAAGTAGGATGTTACATGAAGGCTATGGTGCAACACCCACCAAAATGATAGTTTGAACCAATTATTTTGCCACGTGAATTAGTTTGACAATTCAACTTAGTTTTAATGTTTCAGCAGGTCAAAGATATATTGTACTTGGAGTTGGTATTTTTGTATTTTGTGTGTCCAAAATACATTCATTAATGAAAATTGGAACTCAACACCTCCAATAGCTTAGCCGTTGCGCGGCTAACCACCATCGAACCCTTCCACATCCCTCCGGTTCAAAAACGATGTCGTATCGACGAGGTGAAGAAGCGATAGCTTAGGGCATTTTTAGGGAATAACCAGTAGCGCATCGTCAACGTAACCGAGGTACCTTGGATCGAAGGTGCAAGCCACTAGGAGGTGCTCCAGGTTAGGGCAGCAAGAAGTGATGGATTTGATTTCTTGCGATTTGAAGCCTTTGGTGAATGAAGTCGTCAAGGGGTTGCGGCGGTGGAGCGAGCAGCGGCGGCGGAGCGAGACCGCCATCGTCACCTCCCTTCGTTAACCAGAAACCCAACCGCCGCTGCAGTCGCATCTCTCCGGTCTTCGCTGCCGCCATCAAGAAAACCACTCGAATGAACAAGGTGCAGGGGGAATTCCACTTGTTAATTAAGCACCAAAAAAAAATTAACGAACATACAGCACAAAACAATAATTGACCAATAAATCATTTTATTTTAATTAAAATGTGTGATTTCAGATATAATCAGTATTTGAAATAATGTATTTCAATGACAAAATACAAGACACATACCATTTTGACTACAACAACATGATGGAAAGTCAAACATACTATTACTAACGTAAAATAATTGGTTCACATTATGTCACGTGAGTGATACATCATTTTGAATGATGGTGTACCTTAGACACCTCCAACAACTAAACAAACCTAGACCTAGCGCCGCGTGAGAGACCTGGAGGAAAGTTAAAACAGCACCGCCATTGAAAAATCCTAGGGACCTCTGTAGGGATTAGCTTCGCTGCACCCCTTGGTGGAAAAACCATGGAAGGTTGTGGAAAAACCATGTCGTCCAAGGAAAGTGAAAGAGAAGGAGTAGGTTTCTGGGGGTGCAAGTAAGGGAGCAGTGAATGAAAAAAGAGGTAATCTGCAAGGTTCGGGATCTAGGTTTGCTTTGCTGCAAGAACCAGAAGGTGAGATGGAGGGGAGAAGAATTCTAACATAAATTCAGAGGTAACCATAAGGAACAATGGCCAGAAAGATAAGGGTACTTGGGGTTCCAAAGAATGTCCACGTCCCAATTCAGCTATGCATGTGAAAAAAGAGGACATAGTCGGCACTGCTCGAAATCCTCATGGAAAAAATGGCTCACCGCAGATCCCAAGGAGAGTTACTATTCAAGGATGGGTTTCAATTAATGAGGAAAATACTAGTGATGCGTTGGTGGAATCTCAAGGAAAAATCTCATGTGCAGCAGATATGGTGATTTCAAATGATAGGGTCGAGGAGCCTTTTAATGCTCATGTATTATCTCCTGGAATGCATGCAAATAATATGGCTGGGTTTCCTCCTCATCAAACGAGGCCTCCTGATAAGTCCCCTCAGGTACACCTTAACTCTTCATTTGTTGATCAGTGAAACCCATGTGAATTGGGTGTGAACCCTTCTTCCTCTAAGGAGGTTTCACAAGGTATTGATATAGAAATTGTTGAAGAGATCCCGGGTCTCGATCTTGAGGAAGTTAACGAGGCTTCCATGCATTTAGACTAGTTTTTCATGAATTGTCACGAGAATAATATTTTTTTTTTTGGAATTGTCGTGGTGCTGGTAACTCAGCCTTTTTCTATTTCTGTAAACAATATATGGGCAACTATAACCCTAATATTCTTGTTATTATGGAAATAAGAGTAGATCCTTTAAAGATTAAAAGAACTATTAATATATTGGGTTTTGATGGTTTTTTAAATACTGGGGTTAGAGGGTATGCGGGTGGTTATATAGTTGCATGGAAAATGTGTTGTATAGATATTTCCTTCATTTCCCAAGGGTTTCAACATATGCATTTGAAATTTAAGGGCTATAATGGGAGAGAATGGTTGTTTTCTCCAATCTATGCTAGCCCTAATGAGGATATCAGAAGTGAGTTGTGGCATAATCGGATAAGTTTCGCTTATAGTATAGATGTTAAATGGCTGGTTGCTGGGGACTTTAATGATATAGCTAATCAAAATAAAAAAAAAAGGTGGTGTGCCCATTAACCAGAGACATTGTGATATCTTTGTTGATAGAATTAACAAATCTAGTTTAATGGATATGGGCTTTGTTGGATCTAAGTTTACTTGGAAGGGACCCTTTATTTCGTGATAAATGCTAGCAACACACTCTCCAACACACTCTTTTCAACACACTCCCTCCTATTGGTTGAAATTCATGTGGGTCCCATTATTTTGGAAATGGGTCTCATTAATTCACGTTGGTCCCACTTGAATTTTGTAGGACCCACATGAATTTTAACCAATGGGAGGGGGTGTGTTGGAAAGTATGTGTTAGAGAGTGTGTTGCTGGCACTCCTCTTATTTCATGGTAATGATAGAATCTTTGAGAAGCTTGATAGAGCACTTGGTAATGCAAAGTGGAGATTAGCTTTCCCTAAGGCCTTTGTTAAAGTCCTCCCTCGTGTGGATTTTTATGATCATCATCCTATTTTTATTTCTTTGTATGAGGATTCAAATCCTAGACATCCTCGCTCTTTTAGGTTTAAAAGTGCATGGTTTACTCATGATACTATTTTGGAGACTACTAAGAATAGTTGGAGTAATTCCAATGACATTCCTAGTAATCTTTGGTCACCGGAGGAAGTCCTAAAAGAGTGGAACTTGAATACTTCTAGTCATATTAAAAAGAGAAAGCGTATCATCCTTGTTAGATTGGATGGTATTCAGAAAAAAATGAGTGAGAGTCTAGGTAACCCATTTTTAGTCAACTTGGAAAAATCTCTTAATGAAGAGCTCGAATCAGTGCTCTTTTAGGAGGAGCTTTTGTGGTTTCAAAAGTCTAGATTGGTTGATGGATGGAGATAGGAATACTAAATTTTATCACTTAAAGGTTGTTAATAGAAGAAGATGAAATAGAATCCTTATGCTTCGCGATCATAATGGTGATTGGGTGGATGATGAATATGATATCAAATCTCTTGTGAGAGACTTTTTTGTCATTTTGTTTACTGAGAATTCCTTTGATTCTTTCTGGCCTAGAACTAAATATTCGTTTAATAGGCTTGATGATCCAGATTTAGAGAGCCTAAGCCTTAATATATCTAATGAAGAAGTTCATAGAGTTATTTTTAATATGAAACCATGGAAGGCGCAGGCCCAGATGGTTTCTCTGTAGGTTTTTATCAAGGTGCTTGGAGTCTTGTTGGTAATTCTCTTTGTGAGTTTGCTAGGAAAACTTGGGAGGATCCAAGAAAGATTAATTAATTAATAAAACTGACATTTGTTTGATCCAGAAAATTCAAAGGCCTGAATATGTTGCTCTATTTAGACATATTCCTTTGTGTAATGTTAGTTATAAAGTGCTTACAAAAATTGTTGTGAACAGACTTAAGCCCTTTATGTCTAAAGTCATTTCTCCTTTTCAAATTGGGTTCGTTCCAACTAGAAGTATTCATGAAAATATAATTGTTGCTCAAGAGATGGTTCACTCTATGAACAAAATGAAAGGTAAGAAAGATTTTTTTATCATCAAAGTTGATCTAGCTAAGGCCTACGATAGACTTAGATGGACTTTTATCCATTCTGTTCTTTTGGAGGTAGGGCTTCCTCAGGTTATGATTCATTTCATAATGCATTGCATTACCTTGGTAAGTTCTAATGTTTTGTGGAATGGTAGAAGATCTAAATATTTTATTCCAGGAAGAGGTGTAAGACGAGGGGATCCAATGTCACCTTATATTTTTGTTCTTTGCATGTGTAACGCCCTTTGTTACATTAGGGATCCCAAGATAAAATCAATAAAAATCCTTTAAAACATTTAATTAAAACATATATCGCATAAAGAAAAATTAAAAAAATATTTAAAGTCTGAAAATACCTCATATTAAATAATATAGTAATAGAGTATCCAAGTAGTGAATATAAAAATATTTCCATACGTTCGAACAATAAATAAAGACCAAGAGCCTCAAAACTGGGCGTCTAATTACAATCCGAAAAAAATAATACGTAAAACAAAGAACGTCGTCAGCACCCTGAACCATACTACATTACTAACCAACTAGGTAATAAAAAGAAGACTCCTCAGATCTTTGAGTCCTCAACAGCGACGTCCTCGGTCTCTGAAAACAACACTTATAATAAGATATAAAATCCCAGTGATCAACAATACAGTTTTATAAAATATTTTCGAAAATAGTATTGTTCTCAGCCGGCGCGGTAACCGGAAAAAAAACTGTCCATGGCACCCGCTAATTTTTCAAAATAATATATACAGAAGAAAATACTCTTAATAATAACAATAATCTCATCAACCCAATAGCATATAAAGTAACAACAACTTATCTCAATGCATCACATTCCATATATCAAGTAAATTCTGGTTTAATCCAAATGGCCTGAAGCACTGGTGCTCCCCAACTCTAGAGGTCTCACCTTATATTTTTGTTCTTTACATGGATAAATTGTCTCATCTTATTTCTCAGGCTGTGGATGAGGGTAGTTGGATAGCTCCAAGAGATGGGCGTAATGGCCCTAATATTTCTCATTTGATGTTTGCTGATGACCTTGTTCTTTTTGGTCAAGCTTCTACTGTCCCAATGTCTTGTGTTAAGGATATCTTGGATAAGTTTTGTAATATGTCTAACCAAGAGGTTAGCATTGAAAAAACGAGCATCTATTTTTCTAATAATGTGAATAACTCTTTAAGACATAGTCTCGTTGAGTTATCTGGTTTTAAGGAAACTTTTAGCTTTGGTAAATATTTAGGGGTACCTCTCACGGGTCGACCCCTTAAAAAAGGAGATTGTCAATTTCTTATTGATAAAGTTAAATCTAAGCTTTCGGCATGGAAAGCTAATCAACTTTCTTTTGTCGGAAGGGTGACTTTGTCTAAATCAGTTTTGGAAGCAATCCCGATTTACCCCATGACGTCATCTGTGATCCCTAAGAGTTGCCTTCAAGAAATTGAAAAAATTCAGAGAAGGTTAATTTGGGGGTGATGAGGAAAATAGGAGGGCTCGCTTCTTAAGTGGGATATGCTTATGATGCCTAAAGGCGTGGGGGGTCTGGGCATTAGGAATTTGGAAAACATGAATAAAGCTTGTCTCAGGAAGCTGGGTTGGGCTATTAGGAATGGGGATAATGGGCTTTGGTGTGAGGTTCTGAAAAGCAAATATTTCAGAGGTGCCCAAATTGGTGAGGAGTTAAATGCAGGCCCATTAGATTCGAGTCTTTGGAAAGGTCTGGTTAAATTATGGCCAGAAATAAAGGCTTTTGAATTTTGGGCCATTGGTAATGGACTAAGTGCGAATGCTTGGTTTGGTAAATGGGTTGATTCTAATTCCAGTTTGGAGAGTTTTGCTCTTAATATCCCTAATGAGTGGAAATTGTAGAAGGTGACTTACTTAGTGGATAATTTAGGGAAATGGAATATGGAAGTATTGGGTCAAGTTCTTCCAGCTCCTTTCCTTGATAATTTTCTGACCATCTATCCTCCCCATCCTGAAAATGGAAGGGGCGTTTGGTGACAGGCTGGGTAATTTTTCTGTTGCTAGTGCTTATCAGATTTTGAGGGTCATGCGGAAGGAAATCAATCTCAAAGTTGGAAGCTGATTTGGAAGATACAGGTGTCGGAGAGGGTCAGATTTTTTGCTTCGTGTGACACCCGGGGCTAACGGGGGCGGGGAGTAGTCGCCGGTGCAAGAAGGCACGGACAATTAGCGGCTCCTGGCAGGCTTCTAGGCGGAGGGACATGTGAATGAACTGATTACACACTGGAACGAGAGGGATCCAGAGGCTGTGTAGGTATAGGACTATACAGTTGAGGATTGCTTATATGAATTGATTGGTACTACCTATACTAACAAGATGCATCTTCTTTTCGGGATCCCATCACTTAAGAACACTACGGTTAAGCGTGCTTGACTTGGAGCAATTCTGGGATGGGTGACCTCCTGGGAAGTTTTCCCAGGAAGTGTGTGAGTGAGGACAAAGCACACTGAAAATACACGTGTTGGTCTGTGGGGTCAGTCGTCAATCCATAGAGCAGCTAGGGATGTTACACTTGGCAAGTAAAGCATGGAAGGCTTATGACAAATGATTGGAAATTCAAGAGAGGCTTGGGATATCCATATACCGTATTCATTGCCCTTCAATGGTAGAAACAATCTTGCACACTCTGCATGATTGTCCTTTAGCAAGCTATGTCTGGTATCATCTTGTAGATGCAAGGCATAGGAGTATTTTCTTTTCAGGAAATTTGGAGCATTGGATTTCTCTAAATCTGAGTAGAGATTTGGGTCAAGGATCGGAACATTCATGGGCTGAGATTTGGTGACTGTGTTTTTGGTTATGGAAATGGAGGAATAAACCGATTCATGACAGTAACTTTGTTAGACCGGTTAAGCCGTGGATTATAGTTCAGAATTATTCTCAAGCTTGCAGATCTTTTATCCCAGGAATTCTGAGATCTTGTCATCAAATCCAAGTTGCTTGGCAACCTCCCAGGAGAGGATATGTATGTCTCAACACAGATGGGGCTTCAAAATAGGATTCTGGTCATGCAGGTTATGGCGGGTTGATCAGAGATTTTGAAGGGAATTGGTTATTAGGCTTCGCAAAAATTTTGGGGAATTCGCCAGCCTATGTTGCAGAGTTATGGGGTGTTCTCGAAGGTTTGAAGTTAGCCAAGGAAAATGGTTTTTCTAAGTGGAGTTGCGTGTGGATTCAGTGACTATAGCCAACTGCTTAAATGGCGAAGGATTGGGCAGTAGTAAGGGATGGAGTCTTCTCGATCAGATTTGGCGTCTTTTGAGTGGAGATTGGGAGATTGATATTTGTCATGTTTATAGGGAGGCAAATAAGAGTGTCGATTGCCTTGCTAATTTAGCTTGTAACTTAGGTTCTAATTTGAGTATTTTTGAGAATCCACCTAGTGATGTTAGGCGGGTTTTACTTTCTGATTTTTTGGGAGTTCTACTCCTAGGTTGATTTCTGTGTAATTTCTCTTGAGCTTTTGCCCCGTTTTTCATAAAATAAAAATAAAAAATACCTTGGAACATTTTCAAAAGAACCACCAGCAGCATTACTGTCCAAAGCTCTTGATGCACCGCTAGTAGATAAAAGAAACCGCCAACAAGACCTCACCACACTTGTACATTCCCATCTCGCCACTAACATTAAGCTCATGAAGCACCCAAGTAGAATAAAGAACCGATAGCGAGAGCACTAAGCAACGATGATAATATTTAGTTGGCTAACCTTCTTTCTGCACCAAAAAGAACCCTGGATGTTCATACTTCCACATTGCTTCCTGCCTTCCTCCGTGAAAAAATCCTGTAAAGCCTCTCCTCAAGCTCCTTTTTTGTTCCATTAAGCACAATTTATTGAACCAGCTCCTATTTAACATGTGAATAGACCAATTCCAAAAAAAACAGAAACAAATTACAAATTAATCAAAACCACCGATTTACCAAATTGGCTTGTGCTAACCATGCCAACCTTGCTCATATAGCCCTAAACAATTGAGCAGTTAGAACCAAATTCCAAAAAGAACATGTATTTCACATTTACAGCCTTGTACATGAGTGTTTAAAACCAAAAATCAAAAGGCCAGGAAAACAAAGTGATGCCACCTCGATAAGTGTACCAGATCGTTGCAACTAATAAAATCTATGAGAACCGGATATCGTCCATAGAGATTAGCTGCCAAGTATCAATTCACAAGTTAAACAACTATTTAGATCAATATTTGGTATGGAGAGCTCAAATGATAAAATAAAGCAATTAGAATATTTTTGGTTTTTTTTTCCTTAGACAATTGAACAAACGCTTAAATGATAAAAATAGAAATAAAAAACACTAGGGATTTGATTTTATCCAATTATGAATATGAATTTCTCATAGACAAGGAAACATGTGAATTATCGAAACTCTGATTATTCTAATACCAATTGGAGGACAAATTCTCTTAATTGAAGCCTAATTTATTAGTGAATGAATTCGACCGAACCTCACTAATTACATTAATTCCTTAGGTCTAATTAACAAGGCATGATGATGAAAACTATATGGAATTAGTGAAAGACCTACATTAATCAAGTTACATATTCCCTCAGATTAACCCAATTAATGATAATGCTTACAAGAGGCGTGTTCACATATCATCATTCCTATCATATACATGAACCCTCAAAACATATGAATAATGGTCAATCATTCAAATGTCATTAAATAAAATAAACATCACTTCAACAAAATCAAATATTCATAAGATAATCAGATAGTCAATTAAATATCATCATAAAAGTATTACACCAAAACCCTAACAAAATAAAATTTAGGTAGACATGCTAAATCCTAAAATAAAGAAAAATAAAGAGAAAGAGAGAGATAAAACTCCATAAAATGAAGACTAGAGAATAAAGTTGGCTCCCTGCCCTCTCTGCAACTTCCCTTCTTCGCTACTGTGGTTGCTTGTGCGGCTTCTCCCTCCTCTTTATTCACGCTGCTCATTTTCTTTTTATGCCCCTCTTTATTCACGCAAGGCCGACTCCTTTCATTTTCCTTCGAGGGTATGTTTATGAGTTTTGGAGAGGATAAGGTGGGATGGAATGATAAAAGTATAGCACTCTATTATTTTTTAGAGTTTTAATGTTCCGTCCCAAACCCTCAAATTGGATATAAAAAATAGAGCTTTGGATGGTTTGGAGTGATTTTGTTCCCATCCCCAATCATTCCACTTCATTATTTAAAAAACTTTCAAACAAATTTCATTACTAACCATCCCACCCCATCCTCCCAAACACACCCTTACGTTTTCTTTTTTTTTTTTCTTTCAATGCCAGACCATCTAGCCAAATCAAAATGACAAAATGGGTTTGTATTCACCTTTAGCATGGGCCAACGTGTAGGATTCAGTGATTTTGCACCCAAAAAGACAATTCTGGGCTGTGGCTCAGCAAAATATGGACTTGCTTCCTCATTTTTTATTTTGGTAGGAGCCCAATATCCAACTAATGCAAATCTTTATTATTTCCTACAAACACAAACAAGTAAAAATGTTATTATATTTATTTTAAAATATGAAATTAAACTAAAATATGTAAAACATTATTAAAAACTCAAGTAGCTAAACTTATAGATAAAACTTAATCAATTAACACAATTAAGAGCAAAAATCCCTCCAATAAACACATAAAAATCATATAATTTAGAAGATCATCACAAAGATACCAAGACAACTGATCCTTCAAGGATCCACTGATTCTTATTCCACATATAACTTATAGTGTTCCTATTAAACTTATTATCACTTTCTTTAGACCCTCAAATAGGATACATGAATCTACTTTTATAACCTATCATACCTTATTGTCAAAAAAAAAAAAAAAAACTATCATACCTTATCTCCTAAAGATCGGTTTGGTTGTTGAAATTGGTTGCCATGCGCCGTGATGATATATAGCAAATTGGCATCAACAAATGGAGATGCTTTCGGATGGATTTCAAATTCGAACGCTAATTCGAGTTTCGAGTTTATTTATTTATTTAGACTCAATTTTCGAGTTTGGGAGGCTGTAAACCGAGCAAAACTGCCAGTCTCCTCCCCATGACTTTGATAATCACCATCTACATGTCCATAACCCAGATGTGTATATTTCAGATGACCTTGGTGTGCAATGAGCTTATACCCATCATAACTTCTCAACAAGTCTGGACGTAGCTCAGAAACTGCAGTACTGTATCGAATATTAATCTGCATTTGCATCCTCAGAGGCCTCTTTTACATAATGATTGAGTCGCAAACAACACCCCCTCAATTGTGCACAACCATGGAATTGCATATCAGTGAATTAAGTGAAATAAAAAAGAATGCAAAGTTTTATTACTCGTGATGTAGAGAACAATAATGTGCATTGCTCAATAACGTGCACCTCACATAATTACTATATACTATTTCCAACCTCAAGTCCTATTCCCAGTATATGGCACCAAGACACTCAATAATTATGTCAAATAAGAACATCAAGATACAAATCTTTTGTAAATACAGTTAAGAATAAATAAAACAAGGTGGAAATAGCTAAAAACAGGACACCACACATGTGATATGCTCAAAATAACCAAAAATAATACACAACAAATATAGTAAAATAATCAAGACAGTCAGCAATTATGTAAATAGGACTGTGCAAATGGAGTTGGTAAGGCCTTTAAATATTACAGCTAATTAAGAACGTTGCCATTCTCATGAAAGTGGGATGCTATGCTATGCTATGCTTGTGAGGCAGTCATAATTATTTTGGTGTTTGACGCTCTTTGTTGTTATGGCAGTTGCTTTCATTGATTATAGAGAGAGAACTTACATGAAGAAAAGAGTTAATTTTCCATTTGCACTATTGGTATAATAAAATTGTTAGGAATTAAAGGTCCGAAAGAGACATGGAAACCGAAGTTCAATGGGTCATGCTTATATAAAAGAAAGCGCATAGCTAAGTTCTTTCTTTAATTTGTATCTAAACTAATCTTTTCTCTCTTCACTTTATCTCTCATCTACCACCAACCAAGTGATGAGTTCTTCTAATAACAACCAACAACAGAGGTCATTCATATGCTCCGACATGTGCATGGTTTACTGCAACTCTTCAGATAGTCTTGGACGATCATCTGAAGGGGAAAAACATCCAAAAAAAATAAAAATAATGCTGCTCCAAAAGAGCAAATTTATGAAGATGGAAGAGTGGAACCTCAAGAAGCTGTGTGCAAACTATGTAATGTTCAATGCTCCTCTCCTGCTGTGAACAAACAAGAGTCATATGGCAAGGAAAAAACACCTGAACATTCTTGGAGTTGGGAGTCATGGACATGCTTCAGGTGTTTTTTCCCTACCATATGACTCTTACACAGCGGGAGGAGCAACGAACATTAGATAGTTTGCACACAGCTTCTCGAGGTTCCACTCTTTGTTTGGAACCGTCATCCATCTTCATAAATTTGCTGGTTTTTACAGCATATGAATGATATCAATTGTTGTTGTTGTTGTTATAAGAACTCATGGCTTGGTTGGTGATAGATGAGAGATAAAGTGAAGAGAGAAAATATTAGTTTAGATAAAAATTGAAGAACTTAGCTATGCACTTTCCTTTATATTTTATACAAGCATGAACCATTGAACTTGGGGCTCCATGTCACTTTGGAGCTTTAATTCCTAGCAATTTTAATTAGAGGAATAGAGCAACTGAAAAATTAACTCTTTGCTTCATGTAGTTCTCCCTCTAATCAATGAAAGCAACTGCCATAACCTGGGTTCTAAACTGTGGACCGCAACACATTTTGCGGCCGCAATATTGCCGATGTGGCGGTCGCTGCAATAGCATCAGACCACAATTGCGGTGTGATAGGTATATAATCACCTGTAACGGCCGCATCGAAACGACATTTCATCCGCCACGGAGCAGCGTAACGGACCGCATCACCCCGCATCAGAGCTTCCAGTCCCGTTCCCGATCTGTGCACTTGTCCTCCTCCATTTCGCACGCGCCACCCCCCACCGCGTCACGCTGCTCTGTGTTTCTTCTCCGCGCACCACATTCTTGCTCGATGACAATGGTGAATAGAATGTTGAAGAGCAAGAAAAACGTGAAGAGAAGTGTGAAGGTCTGAGAGTCAGAAGAGAAACGTGAAGGTCTGAGAGTTACTGAGTTAGCGAAGTGAAAAGTGAAAAGTGAAAAGTGAAAAGTTGAAAGAAAAGTAGTGGGATTTGGTTTAATGGTTGAGAGAGACAGAATGACTTCAACATGGGGGAATGTGAGGATTGAACTGTATTTAATGATTATTTGGAGTCCAAGAGGCAAGATCTCTTCATCTTTTTATTAAGTTTTTATTTATTTTTTAGTTGATCTAGAAAGGCTGATAGCAGTCTCCATTCCATGGGCTAAACGTGGGGTAGAATAACATTTTCCATAGGAAGTAAAAAAAGAGGTTTTTATGGGCTCATAGTCCTTTTTTTTCTTTTTTTCAGCAGAAGTGTTATCCTCACTGAAATAATAATAATAATAATAATAATAATAATAATAATAATATATTGAGCCAATTGGTTTCAACCTATGATTGATGATGGATCTGGTTTTAATAATATTGATTGTGGGTAGGGGTGAGAATAGATCAGGTCAGGCTTTAGTTAAATAGGCCTAGCGTATTTAAAAAAAAGAAAGTCTAAACCTAACATGTTATCTATAAAGGCTTTTTTTGAAGCCTGACCTAGTCTTTTTAAAGGCTCATTTGGTGGTCAGGATAAGAGAGACAAGATAGGATAAACTATCATATCATGTCTGAAATTATTGTTTGGTGAGCCAGCAGGATAGGATAAACCAATCATGTCTCCTATCATATCCTGTCTATCTAGTTAAAATTCTATCCTGAGGGGGAACTGGGTTAGAACTCGACAGGATATGATAAGGTGATTTAAAGTATAATAAAGTGTAAAAAAAAAATTATACATAAAATAATTAAAGTATAATAAATTATAATATGGTTACCGAAAAAGATATAATAAAACATAAAATAACAAAAATATTAATAATTAATTTTAAAATTATTATTTCTTCTCACAAGGCTAATTTGTTACTTTATATTATTTGTAAAAACTGAAAAATAAATAAAAATATTCTAATAATTTAACTATATCTAAAGTAAAAACTAAAAATGAATATTTAAAATTATAAAAAAAATAATTTAAGTTAAACAATATTTTAAAATTTTTAAATATTATATGTAATTTTATCACAAGGACAATTTTGTCTTTTTATATAATCTTAAAAAATGAAAATTATAAAAAAAAACTAAAATCTAATAAAATATGAAAACATTCAGAATAAGAACGAAAATTTTAAAATTTATGCTAAAATTACAATGCTATCCAGTTGGTTATCTGGTGGACACCAAACGTCGGATAGGAGAACAACTTATCATGTTCATATCATATCATACTCCTATACTGCTCCCTTATCCTATTCGCCCGTATCCTATCATGACCACCAAACGAGCCCTAAAAGTATGGCTTGTTGGCCTTTTTAAAAGCCTATTTCAAATCAAAGGCTTCAAATAGGACATTTGACTTATCTCAAATTAGGCTAATAGGCCATTAAATTGGTCAAATTCTATATATGGACTAATAATAAAGATTTCCAAACAACCAACACAAGGCACTCAATGGACCTTCTTAGGCACTTATCAAATGATTCTAACTTCTATTTGTTATCTATTTATAGAATGATGATTTATTTCAGATGTAGATATTTAACAATAAGGACTGACTACTATTATTATTATTTTTTATCAGTGAACACTGTCCCAAAATTCATTGCAAGTTATTGTTCTGCCAAAGACAAAACTACTTAAATCACTGTTAGTAACTAGAAGTATCTAATT
Source organism: Sophora flavescens (assembly GCA_030762895.1). Lineage (NCBI taxonomy): Eukaryota > Viridiplantae > Streptophyta > Magnoliopsida > Fabales > Fabaceae > Sophora > Sophora flavescens. Next base: position 5,170,891 of record CM061062.1, read on the forward strand.
GAGGAAGATACAAGAATAAAAAGTGAAAAACTCCATTAGGAAATCAGTGATGCATGTATACATATCCTTCTCCATAATAAGTTCTAGCTATTGATCATGCAATATTGTGAACGGTGGAGCTCCATGACAGAGCCATATTGGAATTCATTGGTGCAAGTGATGAAGATCTTGAAAATTGTGAAAGGAATCATCAGAAGAATGATCTTGTTCTTGCTTGCACCAAAGCCTGTGTCCATAGGGGTAATGCATATGATGAGGTAATTGTTGGAATGTGAGAGCAGAAGGCCAACCATGATATTCGATAAATGGATGCACTGCGAGAAAACTCACTACTTTTCCCTCTCAATGACGCAAGGTTCATATATATCATATACTAGTATTTTTTGCACTCGTGCGATACACGGGTCATCAATTACTATTATTATTGATAGCATTGTTATCATTAATAATTTAAATTGTGTTTCTATATCTACCAAACTTTTTCTTTCCTTTATAACAAATTAAGTCCACTATGTCAAACATTTTCTTTACTTATTTCATATTTTGCCTTCAATCTTTCGTTCTCACCCATAATGGTAGTACTCATTCATCTCCAAGTCTGAGATCCATTTAAGGGGTTGACCTCTCCCAACAGATGTTATTTCATACGCGTGAGCCAGGAATCGAACCCTGACCACATGCTTAAGGGGCTCAGTTATCTATCAACTGTGTCACACCATGTTGATATCTCCAAGACTTTTTATTTATAGACAGAAGTGATCATCAAAAATATTGAAACAATCTTATCTATAATTTGAGTGCAAAAAATTGTGTTTTTTATTTTATTTTAAAATGATATTACAATATGTAATATAACACTATGTGTTAAGTGTTCCTCTTTGATTATTACTAATGATCAACTAATCATCTTAAATCATGTGGTGCAGACACGTGTCCCTTCATTAGAAAATCAGCAATCACCCTTATTAATTAGTATAGATATAGATATATTATTTACAATAGAAAAAACAAAGATAAGGGTGTAGCCAAAAAATATATTAGAAAATATACAGAGCTTTGCCTCTATTTATGTCACTTTAGAGATCGTCGTGTTTGACTCCCAAAACATTATACCTTTATCGGTTTGTAAATATTTTAAAAACAAACATATATAAATTTTAGAAAATAAATAAAAATAAAAATAATAAAATTCCATAACTTGACATGTGACTTGGACTATTGGGCTACACTAAAATCACAATATCCCCTTATTAATTAGTATATATATAGATTTATTATTTAAAATAGAAAAAACAAAGGCAAGGATGTAGTAAAAAAAAGTAATAACAAAAAAAAAGTAGAAAAAATATATTTAAAAAAATATTAGCAAAAAAATTTAAAAAATTAGGAGAAAAAGTAATTAGAAAAAATATTTAAAAAATTAGGAAAAAAAGTAATTATAAAAAATATTTAAAATAATTAAGAAAAAATATATTTAAAAAAATAAAAAATTAGGGAAAAAATAATTAGAAAAATAAAAGTAATTATTTTTTTCTAATTTACATTTTTTAAATATTTATTTTTATAATTAAAGTTTTTTATAATTTTTTTATTTTTCTAATTTTTTTTAATCAGGAAAAAAATATTTAAAAATATTTTAAAAAAGTAATTATAAAAAAATTTAAAAGGAATAAAAAATTAAATTAGAAAAAGATTAATTGGAAAAAAAATAGAAATAAAATAATTAGGAAAAAAATATTTAAAAAAGTCAGGAAAAAAATTAGGAAAAAATAGATTTAAAAAAATTAGAAAAAAAAATTATTTATTAAAAATAATTTATAATTATTAGAAAAAATAATTTAAAATTTTTTAAAAATAATTAGGAAAAATATATATTTAGAAAATTAAAAAAAAAACTTAATTATAAAAAAATAAAAAAGAGAAAAAGATAAAGTAAGTAAAAAAATATAATTCAAAAAAAAATAGAAAAAAATAATTAGGGAAAAAGTATTTTTAAAATATTAGGAAAAAAATAATTTAAAAAATATAAAAAAAAAATTAATTAGAAATAATATATTTTAAAAAATTAATTATAAAATTAAACATTAAAAAAAGTAAATTATAAAAAAATAATTCAGGAAACAAAAATAAATTTTAAAAAAAATTTAGAACAAATTTAATTATAAAAAAATAGTTAAAAATAAATAAAAATGAGGTGTCAACACGTGTAATGTACAATAAAAAATGCATCTCAGATTTTGTAATGCGATTGTATTTTATATCGATGGCAATAGTATTTTAAGATTTAAATGGTGGTTAACAATTTTAGAATTTATATAACGTTTACTTTTGAGAATGTTTATATTGTCATGTAAACTAACCAAGTGATTGGGTGCAAGTGGTTAACGCACTGCTACTTAAGGACGAATCGTTCAAGCTCTGCCCGAGTTCGATACTTGGGTACGCAACAATCCTTGACCAAGCTTTACTAACCGTGCCGTCGACTCGGAGATTAGTCCTATAGCGGGTCCAAATGATCTAAGCCGTGGGATACCTCTAGGGCTCACTCGGTCCCAATGACTAATTAGGATGAGTACCAAACCAAAAAATATTGTCGTGTAAATTACATTTTTTGGAACCTCCTTTCATAGAGTGACTTTTTATCTCTTGTACAAAACATTGAAAAAATTTATTCTCATCTCACTTTTCTAGGAATCTGGAATTATATCTTATATCAAATGCCATCTCAATTAATTGCATTTTGTTATATCTATCATATTTTCTTCTCCATTGAAAAATCTATTGAATTGTTTCTTCTCATTTCTCTTTCAAGTTAAGTATTATTTTTTTGAGTCAAAAAAATATGTGTCTATCATATTCATTTTTTTCCTTAAAAATATATTTGATTTCTTTCTATAATTTTTTCGTGTAAGTCATTCCTTTTTAGAAAATATATCTAGCTATCATTTTTTATTTTCCTTCCCTCTGAAAAATCTGTTTGATTTATTTCTCAGCTTTTCCCCGTCAAATTAACCATTTAAAAAAAACCATATTTATCTGTCACAACTTGAGATTAGTTGGTCCTCTGCAAACTTACAAAGAAACTTTGGATAAATGATCATACCATTTTTTTCAACATTCCAAAATCCAATATTTAGTTTATTGATAAAGTTGCACTCTCACTATTGACACCATATTTTAGAACATTAACAATCATTCATAAAAGTTGTGTTCTTTTCATGCCCTTCATTTTTCTTGTTTCTTCCAATATATTCGGACAATTCACTTAATTTCCCAAATTCACTTAATGCTCTACGAATCAAGAGTCGTTTCCCTTTCATTCCCTATTCGTTTCACCTAATAGTTTTGGTGTTTCCCAATAATTGTGTTCTTTTCATTCACTTTATTTTTTTTTGACTTAAATAACTAAATATATTTTAGTAACATAGTTTTTCTGTTTGGTTATAGTATCTAAAACAATCATAACTTATACAAAAATTTAAAAGAGTACAAAATACAAAAAAATGTTGATTGATATAATAACTAATAACTATATAATTGTTATAACACATATTTTGAAAAGATGATCAAATGCTATATTAATAACACTTATCCAATGTTATATAGATAAGCAACCTACTTTGATTTCTTAAGTAAACCATACTCTGGACCTCATTGTGTGACATCAGTTTAAGCAATCCATTTATTTTTTACTACAACGATACATCATTAATGCTTTGTTTGGTATGGAAGAGAAATTGAGAAGAATAAAGATGGAAAAAAAAGAATACGAGAAGAGAGAATATGATAAAAAAAAATAGTGAATTTTAAGACCTATTTGATATGAGAGAAATATGTAAGAAAATGATAAGGAAGAAGTTGATAGAATTTTTTTAAAAAGATGACGATGAATATGCAAAATGACATAAGTACCCTTATTTAAAAAAGTAACATATTATTTATATTTTATATATTTTTTTTAAAAGTAATGTATAATTTTTATCTTGTATTTTATAATTAAATATATTATAAAAATAATTTTATTTATAATAAATATTAATAAATATTATTTTTATTTCTCACCCCTTTTACCTATTCCCCCTCCCCTTCTTCACATCAACATCCCCACCTAACCCTCCCCACCTACCATAAATCCTTATAACATCCATTTCCCACTTTATAAAATATATATAAATTATAAAAAGTAACTAATAAAATAATACCAAAAAATCTATAACTTGCCAAATGGATACGTCTCTCAAAATATACATGTGAAGCAAATCAACACTTTATAAATAAATAGCAAAATGCATGTTATTCTGTTAAAATAATAAATATAATAATAACAATAATAATATAATTATAATATATAATATAATATAATATATATATATATATAATTTTATATTTATATTAATATTATTTATTTATTTATTTATTATTTATATTTATAAATAGGCCGGCCTATCAGGCTTAAAAGGCTTTTTTATAAGCCTAAGTTTGACATATTTAACTAAAAAGGTTTTTTGACAAGCTCAGGCCTAACCTTTTTAATAAATAAATCAGGCCAGACTAGGTCTTAAATAGGTCAGGTCATAGACCCCTGACGAACGACCTGTCCTATTCCCATCCCTAATTGTGAGGCAGAGGTAAGAGTGAGATTCAAAGGGTCAAGGGGAATCAAATTTAATATATAAAAAAAACAAAAATTGAAGCGATTAGATGATTGTGAGGTAGCGAGGATATATGGAATTCATGAAGTGTGGGTGGTAAGGTGGGTGTGTGGGATTCAAAGGGTCAGGGGGTATTCAAATTTAATTAGCTAAAAAAAAAACTCAAAGTGATTTTGTGAGGGGGAGGTTTTGGAACATTCATGAAGAGTGGGTGGGTGCGTGGGATTCAAAGGATTAAAGGGGCCTTTTTTTATATAACAAAAAAAGGGGATTCTTTTAATTAGCAAAAAAAAAAAGTGTACGCATTTTTTCCTAATTTAATTTGGTCGTTACTTCAGTTCCATACCTTTATACTTGAGTTTTATAAATTTAAATTATTCATAAAAATAGTGTAATGTCTTAAAAATAAAAAACAATTATACAACATTATTAATAACAAATATAAAATAAAATTATAATAATTATAAAATTGTTTTATATTTTGTATAAAGAAAATTATTTCATGCCACAACGATGGAATATGTTCTCTTTTACTTTTGTTTTGTTTTTGTGGCATAACATTTCTGACATTTTGGATTTAGGTTTGTATATGACGAGCGGTGGTATAAAGAAATCATGTGCTTTTATGATTTTTAAGGTGAATTCTCTTGTGCCTTAGATAAACTTTGGGTAAAAGTTACGCCTCCTAGTTGGACCTATCAGATTACACCAACTCACTTATCATTCCCACATAGGACACACTCATATTTTAGCCAGGAACTCCTCCCCACTTTTCATTTTATATTCTGGCCCAGAGGGACCTTTTCGCAAAAATAAAAGTTGCAAGCCCCCTCATTCTTTTCAATTTTATTTTTAGATCCACAATCCCTAATCCGCAAAATCAATTATCAACTCCTTGGGATCTCTTTGCAGAATACCAGTTCCGACTTTCCGAATCAAACAACACCCCGTTCGAGTTTCCTCTAGGTTCATACCCTAGCAGCACCCACATTTGATCCGCGTTCGAGCCCTAGGCAACACCCACATTCGAGCTTCGTCTAGGTTCTTACACAGCAGCACGACGTCGAGCCGTAGGTACCACCGCAAAAGCTATCATTCTTCACGACGAGCAGCGTTCAACCACTTGTACTGGAGTTCCGCTCTGATAGCTTTCCCATTTCATGCAAAATGGTGTCTAATGTCTGAGATGACTTTGCCATTTCATGCAAAATGGTGTCTAAACCAAAGAACAGGGACCACAGCAACAGTTTTCTTATTGCATTACCAATGCCATGTTCTCCATATCATGCCTCCAACCAAAAAAAAAAAGAGAAAGAATGATCAAAATGATAATTACAAATAAAAAAGAAAGTAAACACATAGATTTTTCGTGAATTAGCTATTTAGCTTAATTGCAACTATGCTTTTATTTTAGCAAAACTCAGATAATTTAGATTTGATGAATCTTTGATTTTTTTTGTGAAATATTGAATTTGTATTTGCAATATTGTTTTACGGACTGAGTTAGTTTCTATAGGCTTGCAGAACAATAACAGGATTATGTGTCTCTCATAATTTCATTTTTAAGTCTTAAGATTTCTCATCCATTTTGGTCTTTGATTGCTTGTATATGGAAGAGCTAGCTGAGTAGGGGAACTTTTCAATGGATGGAATGGAAGTGACAATCTATCATGCAAGTTCCATTAATGCTGTGAAGTTATATAGGAGTTGTACTGTGTGGAAGCAATGAGGTCAATTGGGCAATGATGTAATTAGAAACGTATCACTAGCTACCTGGAATAATATTCCTAAAAATGATACCTCTTCATTCACCTCCAGTTCTTCCATTTTACCATAACATAGCTATTTGAGAGAGAGAGTAGTGAAGTGTAGCCCTTTTATTCACCTATACTGTTTTCCTGAAGGGGGAGACTCCAATTCCCCTATACATTGATCCAGTATATTTAACCACCATAATACAATTAGTATTATTCTGCTAAAATTGTAGTTTTGTTCATTACACAAATGCTCAAACTAACATACTCATCAGAGCTTACAAAAATTCCCATAATGTACAAAAAAAATTACCAACCTTGTTCTAATATATATGACAGACTATAAAACTTGTTCCAAAATGTGCTCTTTAGAGCTTACAAATGTCAAACCAAATGCTCAAACTGAGCTTACAAAATCATATACTATCATAAACTTGTGCCTTGACTCATCTGCACCCTTTGCTTCCTTGGGCTTGCCTGTTGCCCTTCTCATACAAGGTTCCTTTCACTTTTACATGAGCTTGTACTGACTATCACATCCAACCAATTGTGTTCCCCTGCACATATTTTTTATAGTAAGGTTAAGAAAATGCTTATAATAAATTATAAATTCACATGACAAGTTGTTGTCATTTAGTTAGTATTAAGTAAAATATGAAGAGAACTTTTTTTTTACTCACTTTTCCATAGTGCGCCTACCTCTCAATAAAACTAGTTCTAATCTTTTGAATATAGCCCTACAAAATGAAATCATTTAAATTTTTCATTTCAAACATTATTGACTTAATGAAGAAACTTTTACCCAATAAAGGAATGTTTGAAAAAACTAACACCGTAAATTGATTCAAAAACTTCAGAACATGGATACAATGAACAAGTGATTGGAAGACCATAAACACGGATACAGAGGTGTTTTCTGATTCAAACTTCCAAAATTTCAGTCCGCGAATGAGTTAATTTATCAAACTAAAGAAGACTGACTCAGAATGCAGTCAATACACTGCTGATATCCAAAACAGAAAGCAAGCGGTGATTTCAATATACTTGCATTAGGTCGACATATAACTCTCAACTAATTGCAAAACACAGAACTTAACGATTGCTTGCTATCAAAAGAGCATTTAAAGTATGCTATTAGAGAAGGGTTATCCTTTGTTACCTTTTGCCCATATTTCCTCCATCGATATCCATCTTTCACAATCTGGAAACACAAATTGAAAAACCAGTCAAACAATTAAACACCTTACTAATTATGATTTATGAATCTATGCACTATTGATGTGTAAAGAATCTTACAAGGCTTGTATCAGATGCTTCTGTCCAGACATAAACTCTGGAAACTTTTGCCTTGATGGTGTCTTACCTTGTTTTCTTGCATGAATCTTCTTCAATTGAACTGCTATCAGAGTTCACATTAACTACCATATTGGATTGCTATTGTTGTTGCTGCTTTCAGACTTCCTTTTCTTCGATGAGCTGTTGAACTCCTTATCAGGATTCTTCCACATATAATCCATCAAGTTGCTTCGCAAAGTGTTGTAGTTCTCACACATCTCCGTGAGCATTTCAGCGAACTTCTTGTTTTCTGCACTTACCCGCTTCAGCTCCTACACCAAGATTATAAGAACATTAAATTACTTAGAATGAGAAAGAAAAACAACGTGTTCCGTCCAAATACCTCGGATGTGAGATACTCGGCCAAACGTGGATTAGTGGGGTGTTTTTGGATTGTGCTTGACAGAATGTGGATTCTGCTCCTAGTATCCAAATGGGAATCAAAGCAAACGTAGTTCTGAATGAGGGGGTAAGCCCCCTATTTATAGAGATCTCTCAGGATCAAGCTCCGAAATAAGCGGAGAAATATTTGGATCAGGCCACAATTATTCGGAGAGATATCAGGATTAGCCTGATTATTGGGAGAGATATCCGGAGCCTGATTATCCGGAGAGGTATTATGACTAGCGAGATATTCGGCCCAGTTAGCTGCGGCTGGATAGCTTGGGGCCGAGGTATCTTCGCGCGTGGCCTGTCATGGAAAAGGACCGAGTAGTCATCCTCGGGTGTCAGGTGTGCTGACGTGTTCTCGGCTTCGGAGGAGCTTGGGCTAAGGCCCATTCGCGGGGGTAAGCTCGGTTGGTCCGGCGTATAGACGAGTTCTCGGTCTTACATTCTCGGCCAATACACAAGCCCCCCGAGCTCCGAGCTTAAATAAGCGAAAGAGCTGATGAGTACGAAACCGAGCTTATTCTTCGGCTACACAGGTATCCACATTCCCAGCTGTCATTTCAATCAAGTCCTCTCTCTCCGTCAGAGGAAGCAATCATTCCCCTAATACTTCTACAGCACGCTACGGGCAAGAAACCCTAGAGTCCCGCGCCCATTTAATGGGGGGAAAATCAAAAGTCGCGCCCTTTTGGGCTTGATGGGATATGGGCCGCCAATCGCAGGTTATAAATACCTTTTGCGGCTTCGACTCCCCTCTACCCTGTTTACCCTCCTTCACCTTTCGCCTTCGCCTTCCAAGTTTCTGCCTTTCCTCTTCTGTTCATCGTTTTCCAGGTACACCCAGCCTCCTTCCTTCTTTTACAGTTTATCTTTGAATTCTGGTCATGAGTTCGTCTGATTCCACCGAATCAAACACCTCTCCTCTGGTGGAACGGGAGGTTTCCCCGATTGGAGGCTCCCCTTCCGCCTCTCCTATTTCTCCCCAAGGGCCGAACGTTGGTCCGGTGGGGTCGTCCTCCTCCGGGTCGTCTTCTTCCGGGTCTGGGTCTTCGGAGTCTGGGTCTCCCAGGTCTGGTTCTCCTTCTCCTCCGGTGTCCAAACCCGCCGCTCGTAAGCAGCGCCTCAGGGTTCCAAAAGACCCTATTCCTGACATCACCCTTCCCGGGTACACATGGGTTAAAGGTGAGGTTGGGACCTTCTTTTCTGATTTCCAAACCCTAGAATCAATTGACCTACTTCGGTCCCAAGTTAATATCTCGGCGTCGGGGGATGAATCCGAGTTCATTTGCTCCCCCTGCTCGGGTACCGAGTGTGTCTTCATGAGGGCTCGTCCTTCCGAGCCCCCCTTTACGTATATGTACAAAACTTTATTCGATAAGCTGCACGTATCTCTTCCCTTTTCCGAGTTTGAGTGCGATGTTCTGAGGACCATGAACGTCGCTCCTACTCAACTTCACCCCAATAGTTGGGCTTTTATGAAAGCCTTCCAAATTCTGTGCAAATACATAGGGATGGAGCCCACCACCCCGAAATTTTTGTATTTCTATCAAACAAGGTTCGGTGATAAAATGGGATGGATTTCCCTTAACGGGCTGAACCGGAGGGGACTGCTCAGCTTGTACAAATCATCGTACAAAGATTTCAAAGTCGGCTTCTTCCGCGTTCGCCCCTCGGGCCCTCATTCTTCACACTTCTTCGATAATGATAACAGTGCCAAGTTTCCCCTATATTGGCAATCCTCCCCCACCATGTTTGTTGGCTTTGAGAACCAGTCCCTCCCGGCCGAGGATAGACGGGACATAGACATACTAGAAACACTTCCTCGGCCCCTCCATTGTGGACGCCTCCTGAAACTACCCTTCTCATCAACCCCGAGATCTGACCTGAAAAGTAAGTACTCGGTATTTCAGTTCTGGAGTCTTTTTGTCTTCGTTGCTGAACTAACAACTTTTTCTTTTTGGCAGTCATCATGGGGAAATTTGACTTCTCAAAGCTTGTAAAGGCTGGTGCTGCTAAAGAGGGTCAGGGTCCCTCTTCGACCGAGAAGAAGTAGAAAAGACCTCCTCCCACCAAGACTTCTGCAAAGGGGGCTTCGTCATCCGCCCCTCAAAAAAGGAAGAGGGTAGAGGTTGAAGTAGTCGCCGAAGACTCTCCCCTTCCTCGCCCAAGCTCCCCCCGCCCGACTACTCAGGGGACGGAAACCGCGGGGCGAGAACAACCATCTTTTGCCCCCATCGAGCCGAAACGGTACAACACTTCCTTGAAGGCAGGGACTTCATCTCTCTGGGGTGAAGACTTCAACCCCTTCCCCTCTTTCGACTCAAGCTTCTTAAAGCCCGCCGATCTTCGGCTTATCAAGCAGCAGGGGGCCCGATCTAGCATGGAGGCCCTCTCGGTCTACTGCCTTCGGGCTGCGGCTCTGGCTCGTTTATGTAGCCGAGAGGTAACAGAGACCGAGAGGAGGTCCCAACAGTTGGAATCCGAATTTGCTGCAATTGAGAAGTTGAAGGGAGATCTCACCCGGATTTCTTCTGAGCGCGAGGAGCTGGCCCGCGGCAACGAACGTCTGACCGCCACCCTTGCCGAGATTAACACCCGAAACTCCGAGCTGGATTCCCGAGCAAAGTCGGCTGAGGAAAGCAAAGCTCGGGTTGAGGAGGATAAGGCTCGTGCCGAGGACAAGCTCAAAGAGGCTCAGGCTGAAATTGAGCGACTTAAGGCTGCCCTGGAGGCTGAGACCAAAGCTAAGATGGCGCTCGAGGAGGATGTGAATGAGGCCACCAGTTGTATTATCCTCGAGCACCGAAAAGGTTTCGATAAGGCCATTGCCCAAGTTGAGGTCCTAGCCCCTGGTGTTGATCTTTCGGGGGTCGATGTAAATAAGGAGGTGGTGAATGAGGAACTTGTTCCCATTATTCCCGAGGAGGAGGAAGAGGTAGACGTGGTGGGGGACTCTCCCGAAGGCCACATTGATGCCGAGGAAAGCCATAGGGGGGAGTAATTGTTGTAGTTTTTTGTTTTTTGTCCATCCTTTGTAATGGGCTCATGCCCTTGTAACTTTATATTACTGAATGAAAATTGTTATCATTCCGCTGACTTTCTGTCGTTGCGTTTGGCTTGTTAACCAACTCTTCGGCTAAGGCCGAGGTGCTCTACCGTCCATATCAAAAATGGACGGTGGTTGTTACACGTGAAACACATGTTTTACTCTTTACGTATGCAGTCACGCATTAAATGCTTTAGAAACCGCAATGGGTTCATGCAATTACTGCCTTCTGCTTAGTTTCGAGATCTGTTTTTTCCAACAAACCCTTTAACACACATACTACTTCTTCCCTTGCTTATAAATAGGGCTATTACGCTGCCTTACTTGTTCATTCCTCATCCGTTTCCATCAGCCAAATTCGTTTCTTACTTCTCTTCCACCCGAGTGGTTTTATGCTAGTTTCAGGGGTTTATGTCCCCCTCTCCCAGTTAACATCCTTTTTTGGGTTTCCCATCCACCAAAAAGGATGTAAGTGGGAGATGGGATCCAGAATTCCTTTTATGATTCGGTCCTTCAAGAAGGATGTTAACTGGGAGAACAGTAATCTTCGGGAGTGGAGAAAGGGGTAGAGGCCGTCTACTCCCGGAGTTGGCCGAGCACCTCATCATCCAGCTTTCTCAGGGGGAAGTGACTACAGCCTCCCTTAAGAGAGAGTGGTGGCGCTCGATTAGGGGGACTGGGGGTCGTCCATGCTTGCCCCTATTCTAATTGGGGGGACTACTGCCCATCGAGCGGCCCTTATTTTCAATTTCGGCTTTCAATTTCAGCGTTGTACTCGGTCCCCTGAATGTACTTTTCAAGAGTCAAACTCGGCTTTATTTTTTGCTTTACTCATTGTACTCGGTTTCCTTAATAAAATAATGGCTCGTACTCGGCCTTTTTGATCCGAACTTTGTTCCTTCTTGACTGATACTTGTATTTGATTTCAATAATCTCGCGGTTCAAATTCAGCATTAATAACTTGATAGCTCGGACTTGGCTAATAGGTTCATACTTGACCTTCGGATTTAATTTAGCGGCTCGTACTCGGCCACCAGGCTCAAACTTGGCCTTAGAAATTTGACTGGCTCGAACTCGGCCATTAGGCTCAAACTTGGCCTCATAAACTTGACTAGCTCGAACTCGACCATTAGGATCATACTCGGCCACCAGGCTCAAACTTGGCCTTGGAAATTTGACTGGCTCGAACTCGGCCATTAGGCTCAAACTTGGCCTTATAAATTTGACTGGCTCGAATTCGGCCATTAGGCTCAAACTTGGCCTTATAAATTTGACTGGCTCGAACTCGGCCATTGGCTCGTACTCGGCCACCAGGCTCAAACTTGGCCTTGGAAATTTGACTGGCTCGAACTCGGCCATTAGGCTCAAACTTGGCCTTATAAATTTGACTGGCTCGAACTCGGCCATTGGCTCGTACTCGGCCACCAGGCTCAAACTTGGCCTTGGAAATTTGACTGGCTCGAACTCGGCCACTGGCTCGTACTCGGCCACCAGGCTCAAACTTGGCCTTGAAAATTTGACTGGCTCGTACTCGGCCATCAGAATAAGATGCCTAACCATGATAGTTTTAGAAGCTCTGCCATCACCAAAAGTAGTCAGGAGGTCAATATATCCCCGAGTATCAACTTGTTCCCCTGCGAAGCCGACGAGCTTACTGTCGTACGGTTGAATTGATTTCTCCGGGATCCCGAGCTTCTGAAACGTTGAGTAATACAATATATCCGCAGAGCTCCCCTGGTCGACAAGGGTTCTTTTGACCGAGAAGTTGGCCAACTGTACAGTGATCACCATGGGGTCATCTTGGTTGGGATCTACTCCCACAAAATCTTCATCGGAAAAGATAATAGGTGGGGAACTTCGGGGAGGCTTGCCGGATACCGAGTTGACAGCTCGGATGGCCCGCAGGTGTCTTCTCCGAGCTGAACTTGTTGTGCCTCCCCCCGCAAATCCTCCTGAAATGGTGTTTATCACTCCCCGAATGACATTATCCTCTTCTCGTCTTTCATTCCGCCCTCTCTCGGTTTCTCGCTCTCTCATTATTTCGTTGACCGCCACCCTCCTCGGGCTTTGGTCACCCTCTCTCCTTCTCCTTCTTCTGCCACGCCTCTCACCGTTGTTGTGGTTTCTCCGAACAAAATTGTTGAGATGGCCACCTGAACCAGCCTCTTCAATTTTATCCCGTAGGACCCAAAGACTCCTCGGTGGTATGGCCATAATTGCGGTGATACCGACAATGCTTCTGTCGATCTGCGTTTTGGGGGGTGGGGCCACGATTTGGGAGTTGCAGAAGTTCCGCGTTGTACGCTTCCTCGAACACCCGAGCCCGGTTTGTGTTGAGTGGAGTATAATGCTCATACTTCGGTCCCCTCTGGAAATGCTCGGACGGGCCTTTAAATTTCGGTTTATCACCCCCGCCCCTCTTCTCTTCTCTTTACCTTCTCGCTTTCACAGATCATCATCGGTCCGCTCCCTTTTCTTGGATTCCTCAACCTCCTCCATATTGATGAACCCCGCAGCTTTTCTTCTCAGTTCGTCCATATTGGCTGGTGGTTTCCGAGCCAAGTGCCTAGCAAAAGGGCCGGGCCTTAACCCGGTCAGGATGGTGTGTAGTGCAACATCGGCACTGAGATTGGGGATGAGTACCGCCTCCTTGCTGAATCTGGCCATGAAGTTGCGCAGGGACTCATTCTTTTCTTGCCTGAAGTTTACCAGCGAGGCCGAGGTTTTTTGTGGGGGCCGCTCGTGGCAAACTGAGCGCTGAACTTAGCCACGAATGTATCAAAAGAGTCTACCGATACTGGGGGTAGCTGGGTGTACCAGGTCAGCGCTGCCTCCTTCAGAGTGGTTGGGAAGACTTTACACATGACAGCGTCGACATCGGTAGGTACATCTGCGTGGTGAAGGCGTCCAAGTGGCGCTCGGGGTCTGAGGTGCCATCATATTTGTCAATGTTGATGGGCTTGTAGTTGGCTGGCAAGGGGACCCCCATGATATCGTTCGTGAAGGGATGCCTCGGCTTCCGCATGCTGACCCTGTCATTAAGTCTGTTTGTCCGGGTGAAAATTGCAGGGCGTGCCTAGGAAATCCTTCCTCCTCCGCCCGGGTAGTATGAGGGGAAGCTCGGAGTTGTGGGCCCCCTTCTTTGCGCAAGTTTCTAGACCCCTCATTCTCAAGCGGTCGGCGCTCTCTCTCGTGGGGAGAAGAGACAAACCTTTCCCTGCTCTGCTCTCTTTCGCGACGGTACTTCGCATTCTGCAGGCGATTTCTTCGTTCTCCCTTCTCTCACGCTGCAATCTGCGCGAAGCTCTCGAACCATGGGATTGTCGGTCATTCTCGCTGGGCCTATGGATCGCTCTCCGTTCGCGCCTGTTATCGGCATTCCCTGGTTCCTCCCTCCTGCAGTTTCCGCTCCTTGTCCTCACCATTTTTTGTGGTATGGGAAAATATTTGCTTCGATTCCCACAGACGGCGCCAAATGTTCCGTCCAAATACCTCGGATGTGAGATACTCGGCCAAACGTGGATTAGTGGGGTGTTTTTGGATTGTGCTTGACAGAATGTGGATTCTGCTCCTGCGTATCCAAATGGGAATCAAAGCAAACGTAGTTCTGAATGAGGGGGTAAGCCCCCTATGTATAGAGATCTCTCAGGATCAAGCTCCGAAATAAGCGGAGAAATATTTGGATCAGGCCACAATTATTCGGAGAGATATCAGGATTAGCCTGATTATTGGGAGAGATATCCGGAGCCTGATTATCCGGAGAGGTATTATGACTAGCGAGATATTCGGCCCAGTTAGCTACGGCTGGATAGCTTGGGGCCGAGGTATCTTCGCGCGTGGCCTGTCATGGAAAAGGACTGAGTAGTCATCCTCGGGCATCAGATGTGCTGACGTGTTCTCGGCTTCGGAGGAGCTTGGGCTAAGGCCCATTCGCGGGGGTAAGCTCGGTTGGTCCGGCGTATAGACGAGTTCTCGGTCTTACATTCTCGGCCAGTACACAACGCAAACTATAAATTACTGGTTGTACAACGGTATGAATAGAGGCTACGATTTCGTCACAATCAGATCTCTGCCTACCCAGCGACTAGGGATTAGTCGTTCAGAACTACCCAAGTTGCTTGTTCGACCTTCAATGGTGGACATCTAGGGTTGACGATGCTTTCAGAAAGGGAGAAACTTCTAATTTTTAATTTTCATAATTGATTTTGCAGATTGGGGCTTCTGGTTCTAAAAATAAAATTGAAAAGAATGAGGGGGCTTGCAACTTTTATTTTTACGGAAAGGTCTCTCTGGGCCAGAAAATAAAATGAAAATTGGGGAGGACTTCCTGACTAAAACATGAGTATAACATATGTGGGAGTGACATGGCTTCATTAAGTGAATTGGTGTAATATAATAGGTCCAGCTAGGAAGTGTAACTTTCACCCAAAATTTATCCATGGCACCATAGAAATCACCTTTTGTTTAATCACTGAACCTGTTATGAGACATGATTAATAAAATAAAGTTTGGCAATGCTTTTTTCCTCTCTTTGCTGGCGGTTACTCTGCTTGCCATGACAAGGAGGAGAGACTAAACTGTAATGATGAGACCAATCTTTTAGTTCTAGATTTTAATGCGCCGCATCTGTTAAGGTGGAGTCTAGCATGAATTTATTCTTTTATGGATATACTTATATAAATAATATTGTAATTCATGTTAGTCGTTATATGATATTATTTTAATGGAGAGTTTAGATTTGACTTTTCAAAAAAACAATTTAATCAGTTAACTGAAGGGAATGTTTATCTCAGAAATTATAATTTAGTCTCTTTTTTATTGCATACGGGCCCCCTATCTTCAGTGTCTTGATCTCACACAGACTCCTCCCCAACTCTCCCACGGAACTCCTGCGACGCCACCGTCCTTAACCTTCCAACCATCGAATCTCCGACCCTTTCCCCACCTCGTCCTATCACTGCCACCAACAATTCTTCTGTCATTAGTGCAGAAGAACTCAAGGGTTTCAGCCATGTGGGGTTAGGAAGTTCGAACAAATCCATGGGTTAGGAATTCGAGAGAAATTAAAACCAGTGCCAATAACTGTAATGTGCGATGATCGGAATGTGTTGGGTCAGGTAGTGTTTATTGGAATTTACAATTATTTGATGAGTCCTCCTCAGTTTGGTGTGAATGTGTTGTTTAATTTTATCGCAAATTGTATGAAGCAATATGACAGTCATCATCTATGGAGTAAGTTCCAACCGATTTAATGAATAGGAGTAGTGGTGTTTGATCAAACAAGATGCAGGATGGCAGGATGGAATGACCAAGACAAGTGAGCAAGGTTGGCGTATTGGAGTCGGATTCCTCCACCACCACCCGCCGAAAAAGATGCCAGTGTTAATTATAAATATAAATAATCATAGTGAGTGGTTCAAAGTAATTTATAATTTATAATTAAAAATATATATTCTTTAAAGTATTTATAAACGAAGAATATTATATGATATATATATATATATATATAAAATTATAATATGTGTAGAAATAGATATATATTGTCATATATTATATATTATAAAGTCATGCTAACAAGTTTTTTTATGACATTCTTTAAGGAATAAAAAAAAAACAAGTTTTTATTAGAAAACTAAGAATTTCACTTTTTTCAAATATTAAATGCAGCAATTCCTTATGTAAATTTTCTTTTTTTTGGTTGCTTAACAAATGCCCTAAGGATACTCATTAGTATTTTCCTATATTATATATTATATTATTATATTTAAATGTATAAAAATAATATAACTAATATATATTAATAATTAAAGTTAAATTTAAAGATATTATAAGTAAAGACATTGCCCAAAATCAATAGGGTTGCTGCTTCCCTCCCAATCAGTATTGGCATTGAGATTTCGAAGTTGGCGTGGTTTGCGAGGCCTTCGGTCCACAAGCCAAGCAGAAGGACCTGCCGCCGCATGGGATGGGAGCAGAGATAAGTAGGCCCCCCAATGCAACTATCAACAATTAATTGACACTTGAAGCTACCTGAAATCAGCGGCAAAAGCGGCTATTATAGGTGGAGATTTTTAAAGTTTTGTCCACGTGAGTATACACATAAATAAATAATTTCATGCTAGAAGTCACCGTATGTTAAAGAAGGTGTATTTTTTTATATATTTTTAATTCCATTACTCTCTCAAGTTTTCAATTTTTGTCCTTAACATGTTTGCTGAACTTATTGTACTGAAAATGCATATTAATTGTAGTGCTTCATCGATATGTGTTGTTTGTGGATGTTGACAAATTTTATACTGGAAGGTGGCATGCCATTTCATATTATTTCTTCCCTTTCCCATGTTTGTGACTTTCTTGGGTCGGCATAGGTGAAGATATGGTTTGGCTTCAAAAAGATAGTTCAAACATGTAGATCGAGGTGGAAGAATGACTTGAAGTGCTTTGATCCATGAACTAAAAAAATACACTTTTATTGTAAACACAAACTTATTTTCTAGCTCTAGTGTTTCAGTAAAATTATGATTATACAGCTTCAATTAAGCAATTATTGGTGCAGCGTCCTAAGCAATAGACTAAAACCATAAAGTGTGGTCTGTGTGTCCTAAAGTAGAACTTGTGGACTGTGTGTCTTATAAAAATTATGTTGATTTTTGTGCGCTAAAATTTACGAATCTAAAACTGGTGCATCGGTCTAGATATTCGTAATTTGCACATTCGGACTTTGCATTCTATTGTTGAAATTGAAAGACAAACTTAAATGTTTAAAAGTTGAGATGGTCGTGAGCGTTGGAGCTTCGACAAGAAAAGAATGAACACGAAGAAAAGGAATGAGAATAAATGTTTTACATGTATTATTTGACAGATGTACCTGTGTTGACAATTATGCCCTTGTTGACCAATGTGCCATGTACATTTGATCATTGTACCTTAATGGACAATGTATCTTTATGGATGAATGTTCCACATATCGCGTTGACCATTGTACTTTAATGGACAATGTGCCATGTAAATTTGATCATTGTACCTTAATTAACAATGTGTCTTGATGGACAAATGTTCCATTTATCGTGTTGCCCATGAAGTTGACACGGGCAAACACAAGAAGGGGGGTTGAATTGTGTTTGTTAATAATTTTCGAAAACAACATTTTCAAAACTGTTTTCTCACACAAGAAGATTAAATCAGAAGCAAGCACACGGAAATAGATCTTTTAGAAACTTAACAGAAGCAATATTAAAACCCACAGTCAATATAAACAAATAAAGCTGTAAGAGTTTAGAGATAGAAGATTCACACAAATGATTTTATCCTGGTTCACTCTCTTCCAACCAAGAGCTATGTCCAGTCCCTTCGACTTGAAGGATTTATCCACTATTTCTCCAAATAGATTACAACCAAGTATTCAACACCTCTCCATACTTACAAGTATTCCTTTCTTACCAAGCCTCTCCAGGTTCTAATTCTAACAAAAAGATTTAACTTAGATCTTCTTGACTCACTATGTGTGAGGATATGAAAGTTTGAGATCTGTTGAATATTTTCACAATATTCAAACTAAGAGATTACAGACTTTTGCTTTTTGAAAGAATAAATAAGAGCTTGCCCTTGCAAATATTGTATAGGCAGGATCGAAGCAAAAAAAAGTTGTTCTTCAATATCTGAGGTCTTCTACTTATAGTGACCTTCTCCTTCTCTTGAAAAGCTTCAACGGTCATTTTGAATTTCCCGTTTAGAGATAGCATAGTATCCGTTGTGACTGAAGTCTTGATCGAAGCAATGCTAAAATGCACTCTTGGTTATCAGGGTAGTACAAAATGGAGGCTCACTGCTCTGAGCATTGCATCTTGAAAAGGTTTTTCCTCCTTTGTGTATAGTCCAGCTTTTTCCAGCCATAAAGTTGCCATCATACAAGTCACTTTTCATTTCCTTATTGTACTATTTGCTTTTTATATTTCCTCGATGGTACTATGATTTTCTTAAAAGGAAACAAAGCATTAATCGGATAAAACACATGGGAAGAACAAATATTCTATTGGAATAAATATCAATCATTTGAAATAAATTCAAGAGAACCGGATTGCATTTATTTACTTTAGAAGAACTTATAGGAGATAGAAACTCGTCTACTCAAAATCTTTGTCTACTCAGTTATTTGTGACACTAAGTCTATTCACTCCTTCATATTACTCGTCTACTGACGTGGCATATCCTCTTGTCTATCAAGTCTTTGGACTTGCTGTATCTCAGTGAGTTATTTTGATCTTTGTCTAGTGACGTGGCAATTAGAGCTCGCCTACTTATTATTTTATTTTTCCGTCTGTTTTATTGTATTAAAAACTTCTGTCTGCTGACGTGGCAAACTGAGCACGTCTACTTAGAAAATTTTAAGCCTCATCTACTTAAACTCTTGTCTACTAAAATAAACATAAAGTAATTTTACCAAACATTTTTTATCATCTCGTCTGCACGATTGGACGTGAATTCTCTTTCTCAGTCAAAGCAGATATAAAGAACTTTATACAAGATTTCTCATGACTTATATTATTTAAGTAATCTTGCAAAAACTGAATAACCTTGTTAGATCTCAACTAACACTCCGCCAAGCAAATTTAATCCTTTTGTTAACATCAAAACTTAGAGATTAATTAAATCCAAATCACTTTGGTTCCAACAATCTCCCCCTTTTTGATGATGACAAAAACTAATTAAATTAGAGTAGCAAAGTCCAAAAGAGCTTACAAAGCTCCGCCTAAGACAAAGCATTCAAACTTCTAACAACACATGTATATAACTTATCGGATCAGGATTGTATTAGAGTAATTACTTATCAGGGCATTATGGATTTAACCAAACTTATAGATAGGTTCAAAGCAAATTTTTTATTTTTATATTATATCAGACAGAGTTAGAGTATGTAGACTTATAGAATATATCAAAGCGATAAACAAATCAGTATCAAAGCATTCAAGACAACATATATATAGAATATTTAAAGCATAAGCAGAGACATGCATGTGCAAACAGATATATGCTTTTCAAAAACTGACTTTTCTTATTAAAATTAATTCTCTTTCCTTTCTCCCCTTTTTTTGTCATCAGAAAAAAAGGTAAAGGAGTGGACCATCATTGTCAGTAAGAGAAAAAAAGAAAGATAAATTAAGAGGAAGGTGGAGGTAAAGGAGGAGGGTTTTGGTTCAGATTCTGATTAGGATTTGGAGTAGGAGCAGGGATCCGTGTTGGCAGATTCTGGCTTTACTGAAAGTTGAGCATGATGCTCATCATCTGGTTCATCATTATATTTGTTGGGACCAGAGCCTCTACAACCTGTTCTCTTACTTGCTCCTTCACTTTAGCTTTGACTCTTTCTTCAATAATTTTGCCAATCATCTCTTCAAAGTTTGGTGGCAGAGAGAGTGATGGTCTGGATCTTTCAGCACTATTTTGAGCATGCTCATGACCTGGCATGGTGTCCAATGCTCTTGACTGTTGAGGTTGATCCTGAGGGTGAATAATTGTGAGAGCTAAAGGTTGAGATGAGTGCTTCTCTGAAGTGCTTGGTCTGGGAGTAGACTCAGCAACTTCCTCATGCTCAATTACTATTTTAACAGACTCTGGCTTTACAACTGGATCTTCAACAATGATTTCTTCTTCAGTGTGCTCTGATGTTGGTGATGAAGGAGGTGAAGTAGCATACTGCAGCACTGGTTCAGGTAATTCCTTGGCCCATTGAATTGCATCTTCATTCTCAATGTGGAGATTCGTAATAGGAAGGCCAAAGATATCCTTGATGATGATGAATCTGCAATTTGAAATGCCACATTTTCCTCTGACAGTTGGAATGACTTTCTTCTCTTCTTGAGTCAGTCCTGAAGTGGAGGCTTCTCTTGTGCAGTGGATGATATGAGATTTCCAGAAGTCAACTGCAGGTTCCTTTTTAGAGACTTCCTCAATTGAGAGAGATTGCCAAAACTCCGGTAGAGTGTAGTCAAATGGTTCTGAATTGAGGTCCAGCATGATTGACTCATTTTCTGGCTTCTTGCCTTTGAACCTTCTTCTTTTCTTGTCTTTGTCCTTGTTGTGGTCAATCACTGGCAGTCTTGGGCAAATCATATATGGTTTGATTCCTATCTTAGTTTTCTCCAATGAATGCCTTAGCCAGGTTGGAGGGACAAAATTTTCAGCCCTCACAACTCTGAAATGTTCAAACTCCCATTTCAGCATTTTGTACATCAGATGATCAACAAAGTCTGCAGCTCTGCCATACACACTGGGGTGCTGAAATGTCTGCCAACTAGTATTTCTGTCCATAATAAAAGGGACATGTCTGTATGATCTGGATCTTTTATAAGTGTCATTGGTGAGGTCTTTCTTGGTAGGGTCCGTATGCCAATCTGAGATGATATGTCTCTCAACTCCTTCAGTGAAAGGCTTGAAGGGTGGATATTTTATTAAGTTGGGGTAAGTTTTTCTTGGTGGGAATTTCTTTTGGGGAAGGTGAGTTAGGGCAGAACCAAGATGGTTATGGAGAGTAGATGGAAGTGGTTGTGTAATAGCTGGGACATATAGTGTTGGTACATAGTCCGGTAGGGTTATGGTCTCTAATTCATAGTCATATTCTGGAAGTGGATAGAAGGGTCTAGTTGAGACAGGTTCAGGTTCATGTTCATGGAATAGAATCTTCCAGTCCCTCTTAACCTTGGCCCAATTTTCTGTTTTTCCCTCATAAAGAACAGATGGATCAGTATAGGGAAATCTGATTCTTCTGATCTTTGGAAAAGCACCAGGGCTAATACCATCATCTGGTTGGTTGAACCAGGGGTCATCAGTAGGGATAACGGGTTGGAATGTTGGTCTAGGAGGTAATGCTATTTGTGGTTGGTCTAGGTTGGAAATTGTTTGTGGTGAAAGGGGTGTGGGAATGTATATATCATCTATGTTTTGATTTTTATTTAATGAGGATCTAGGTACAGAATCATCTACCCTATGCTCAAATCTGGAAACTAGGGCATTTACTGCTAACTTGACAGGATTATTAGCAGGTAAGGTTACCTCAGTTTCTATGACAACTTTGGCTTTTCTTTGTGGTTGCCTTCTCCTAGTTGGAATGACAGAAGTAGCAACAGCATCAACAGAGGTAGCAATCCTCTGTTTCTTCAACACTAAGCTGATGGGAACCCTGTCCTCATCATCTTCATCCTCATTATGTGACAAGATCAAATTTCTTGTCCTTTTGTGAGGGAGCAGGTTGAGGAGCAGTTGTGGGCTCTCTGATGACAATTCCACCAGTAGGCCTCTTTGGTATTGGTTTCCTTGCAGCTGTAGTTTTCTTCCTGACATTCCTTTTCAGCCCCAGAACCTCGGTATTGTTCTGTTCCACCATTTCTTAATTAATCTTCATCAGTTCCTCTGTCTTAGCTATAGCAGCAGCAATATAGGTGCCAAGATTCATATTAGCAATGTTCGTTTTACCAAAGTCAGTAGCAGACACTGGTTTTTCAATTAAGATCCTGGCTTGCTCTTCAGGAGTCCTTGCAGCAATAAATTCATGGATTCCTTGAGCTTTGAAGATTTTGGAGAGAAGATGGAAATAGGGAAATACTGAGAGTTTCTTCTTGTTGATCACAACATCTCTAAATCTTCCATACAAGATTCTGGGAAGATTTATCTTCGTTTCCGTGAAAAGATGGCAAAGACAGAATTTATGCAGGGTAGATAGGTTGTCCTTGGACCCAACCTTGTGAAGAACTACCTTGTTCAGTAATTGATGAAGGATACGAATGATGTCTTTCATTTCAACAGCTTTCCAAGAATGATTTTGAACTGTGTCCTTTCTCATCAAGAAGACTTCAATCACCTCAGTGCCTCCCAGTTCAGTCTCCCATAACTCAGTAAGTACCACTCCTTCCAGAGCACAGAAGATGGCATCAGGAATGGTTTTCTCAGAGACAACAATCCTCTTTCCCCGCACAGTAGAAGAGAAGTTAGTATCAGTAACTTGAAGTCTCCTCCAGAAATCCCTTATTAAGTTGGAAAAAACAGAGACTTTCTCAGTGAAGAGTCCTCCCCATCCAGCAGCGTTAATGTACTTGCTAATATCCAAATTGTAGTCTTGCAAAACTCCAAAGTTGAAGTGATGCTCAATAGCCATGTTGAGTTTGTCCACGTTGAAGGTTGAAGAAGAAGCCATTTTTGGTGATCTGAGAGCTAGGGTTTGAAACCAAAGAGATAGAGAGCTCGAGAGTTCGAGGAACTGTAAAGTTTTCTCAGAGGGAAGAAATTGCTTTTAAAAAGGTTTTGAATCTCAAAGGTTTTTCATTTAGAAATAAATCAAAAAGAAAATATTTGATAAGGCATGTCATTAAGGATAAAATGGCGTTGGTATCTTGAAACCATAAAAAGTTTTTGATGGGATTGATGGAAGTACTGACTCAGAAAAGAGAATAAAGGATAAATTTGTCATTGAGACAAAATAAATGCAATTAATAAATATATGCATAGACGGGATCAAGCATAAGCAAGTATGGACGGGTCCAAGCAAATTACAATCAAGCATAGACGCGACATGCAGTGGACGTGCCACACAAATACAATGGACTCGATATGTAACGGACGCGTATTTTAATCATGGAATGGACTTGAAATTTTCAACATGCATTGGACGAAAAAAATCAATAGATGTATATTTATCAGAACATTCTCATGTCTGGACGCTTATATCAATCTACACATAACATATTCAGATGCTTCCTAATAAAAATAAATCTGTCCTCGGCAAGAGGTTTAGTAAAGATATCTGTCCGTTGATGGTTAGTATCCACAAATTGTATATCAAAAACACCTTTTTGCACATAATCCCTAATGAAATGATGTTTAATTTCTATGTGCTTAGGTCCAGAATGCAAAATTGGATTCTTAGATAGATTTATTGCAGCAGTATTATCACACAAAAGTGGAATACTACTTACAAATACATTGTAATCCTCCAATTGATGTTTGATCCAAAGAAGTTGTGAGCAGCAACTAGCAGCTGATATATACTCAGCTTCAG
This sequence comes from Sophora flavescens, assembly GCA_030762895.1. Taxonomy (NCBI): domain Eukaryota; kingdom Viridiplantae; phylum Streptophyta; class Magnoliopsida; order Fabales; family Fabaceae; genus Sophora; species Sophora flavescens. Next base: position 5,195,116 of record CM061062.1, read on the forward strand.
CAGTTGATAAGGTAATGGTACTTTGTCTTTTACTTGACCATGAGACAAGGTTAGCTCTAATGAAGTGACATCCTCTACTGGCACTTTTTCTTTCAATTCTATCTCCAGCATAGTCAACATCACAGAAACCAACTAATCTGTAATCTTTACATTTCTTAAAACACAAACCCAGATTAGTAGTACCTTTCAAATATCTAAATATTCTTTTAACTGCTGATAAGTGAGATTCTCTAGGATCAGATTGAAATCGAGCACATAAGCATACGCTGAACATAATATCAGGTCCGGACACAGTAAGATATAGAAGAGATCCTATCATACCTCTATATACCTTTTGGTCTACCTTTTTCTCTTTATCATCTTTGTTCAGTATGGACGTGGGGTTCATAGGAGTGTTCATTGGTTTACAATCATCCATGTTGAACTTCTTCAGGAGTTCCTTTGTATACTTGGTTTGATGGATGAGCACCTCGTCCACTGATTGCTTAACTTGAAGTCCAAGGAAGAATTTGAGTTCTACCATCATGCTCATTTCAAATTCTTTCTGCATTAACTTAGAGAATTCCTTGCACAAAGATTCATTAGTGGCGCCAAAAATAATATCATCAACATATATTTGTACAACTATGAAATTAGACTTAATGTACTTTCTAAACAAGGTTGCGTCAACCTTTCCTCTATTAAATCAATTTTCCATAAGAAAAGAACTCAGCCTATCATACCAAGCTCTAGGAGCTTGTTTAAAACCGTATAAAACTTTCTTAAGCTTATATACATGTTCAGGACGGGTTTCACTCTCAAAACCCGGAGGTTGCATACATTAACTTCTTCATTAATAAAACCATTTAGAAAAGCACTTTTAACATCCATTTGAAAAAGCATAATGCTATAATGTGCAGCAAATGAAAGTAAAATTCTAATTGCTTCTAGCATAGTAACAGGTGCAAAGGTTTCAGTATAGTCAATACATTCTTCTTGAGAGTAACCTTGAGCAACAAGTCTTGCTTTGTTTCTCACCACCTTACCATTTTCATCAAGTTTGTTTCTGTAAACCCACTTTGTTCCAATAACTGATTTATCTTTAGGCAAGGGTACCAGAGTCCAAACATTGCTTCTCTCAAGCTGATTCAGTTATTCTTGCATAGCTAGAATCCAACCATCGTTTAGCAGAGCCTCGTCTACTGTCTTTGGTTCCAACTCAAAGACTAGTCAATAATCTTCTTTTGGGGTTTCCAATGATTTGATCTTGTGGATGATAATTCCTAAAGTACCAAGATTTCTGAACTGTATCATGTTGAGAAGTGGAGGTTTCTGGTTGTTAAGTGGGGTCGTCTACTTGATCATCAGCATTTATCTTTGTTGTATCTCCTAAGATGTTTAGATCAAGATCTGCAAAAGCTTCATCTAGCTCTGATAATTTCTTATCAGGATGCTGATGAGTGTGATTACACCTCATATTTCTTTATCATATTGCATGCATTTTCATATAGTTTAGGCATTTTTATTTTGATTTTTGTTAGTTTTTACCTTGGAACGGGTAAGACGGTTTTGTGGTGTTTGTGTGCAGGAATTGAGGATTAAAATGCTCAGGATCAACCATGATGGAGCTTGCATGAAGACGGAGTTTGAAAAGTAAGGAAAATGAGCCAAAGAGAGCCCATCACGGCCTAGCCGTGAGGTCCATCACAGCCGTGATCGAGTAGAGCTGAAAAGAAAGAATGGAAAAGTCAGAGTTGGTCACGGCCAGGTCGTGATGTCCATCACGGCCGTGACATGCCAACTGAACCAGACCCTCATAGGCAGAACTGATCACGACTAGGCCGTGATGGTGGTCACGACCGTGACAGACCAACCTGCGAAGTAATCTCCAAGATAGAACCCATCACGGCCTGGCCGTGACAGGTATCACGACCGTGATGCGCAATATTTGGATTTTTAGAAACTGATTTGATCTAATTTTTGTATTTGCTTGGGATTCAAGTTACCCTACCTTATAAATAGGACCTAGATGCTCGAAAATAGGATCACTTTTTGGGGTGCTACCTTAAGGAAAATTAGGATTCCTCTTCTTTTTCTTCTTCTTCTTCTTTTTCTTCTCTTAGTTTTTTTTTCTTTTATGCTTTTGTTAATCAAGCTTGCTATGAACATGGCAATGCTTGAGTAGTAGTCTTATTTCTAGTAACTGGGGCTATTCCCAAGATTTGTTTATGGTGACAAATTGATGTTTGGTCTCTTGTTAATTTTGATTTTGCTTTCGATTTGATTCCCATTGCTTTAATTACTAGTAAATTTGGTGCCACTTTTTTGCTTGTCGTAGATACTCTAAGGAGGAACCCAGCGGTGAACTTAGGTATCAGATCTATAGGAATAAAACTTAGGACTTAAATCACGAGAGTTAGAAGCGGCCCTTCGAGGGTTCACGAATTGTCACAGAACTTAAAGGATTCAATTTAAATTCAATTACCACGAGAGTAGGGGTTGGTTTAATTGGGCACGGTTTTTGTAACCCGAGAGGGAGCATTAACTTATTAAAGATAAATTCGCCTTCAAAGAAATTTTGATAATTAACAAGGGGTAGTCAATTTGGTAACATGACCAATCTTGTTGGTAACCCAATTCCTAGGAATCTCTTTTGATTTGAAAAACCCCTAATTGATTTTATTTCCTATTTTAATTGATTGCGTTCTTAAATATATGATTTTCTAGTTAATTCTTATTACAAAAATCAAATCTTTTCCAAATCCTTTTTTATATAGTCTAGTTTAATTGATTTAATAATTAATTATTGTTTGAGATCACGGTCTCTGTGGGATCAATCTTTTTATTACTTGACGACGAAGCCGTGCACTTGCGGATTTGAAACCATCACACATCACCTGCTTGTCATCAAACTTGACATGAATACATTCTTCTATGACTGAAGTTCTAAAAATGTAAACTCTAAAGGCTTTTGAAGTTTCAAAATATCCTAACAGAATTCCATTATCTACTTTAGTATCAAACTTACCAAGTTGATCTTTAGTGTTTAGTATATAGCATTTACAACCAAAAGGGTAAAGTAAGATATGTTGGGTTTTCGTCCTTTCCACAATTCATAAGGAGTCTTGTTCAAGATAGGTCTAATGTATATTCTGTTCTGAATGTAGCAGGCAATATTAACAGCTTCGGCCCAAAAGTGTCTAGGGATAGAGTTGTCATTGAGCATAGTCCTAGTCATCTCTTAAAGAGATCTGTTCTTTCGCTCTACCATACCTTTTTGCTGTGGTGTTCTAGGTATTGAGAAGTTGTGAAGGATACCACATTCTTGACATAACTTATGAAATAGCTCATTTTCAAACTCTCCCCCATGGTCACTTCTGATTGAAGTGATAGACATGCCTTTTTCATTATGTACACGTTTGCAGAATACATAAAAGACCTTGAAAGACTCATCCTTGTGAGCTAGGAACATAACCCATGTCCATCTAGTGTAGTCGTCTACAATAACTAGACCATATTTCTTACCACTGACAGAAGAAGTTCTTGTTGGACCAAAAACATCAAGGTGTAGCAAATCTAGTGGTCTATTGGTACTAACAACATTTTTAGATTCAAAAGAACCTTTGACTTGTTTTCCCTTTTGACATGCATCACAGAGAGCATCAGATTTGAACTTAAGGTTTGGTAATCCTCTCACGAGGTTATGCTTATTTAGCTTTGAGATTAACTTCGAGCTTGCATGACCTAGCCTTTTGTGCCAAATCCATCACTCATCTTCAATGGACACTAGACATGAGACACTTTGATTTGAGAGGTCCTCCAAGCCAATCTTATAAAGATTGTTTTGCCTCTTAGCAGTGAATAAAAGTGATCCATCATCTTTCTTAACAATACACGTGTTCTTATCAAAAGAAACAACATATCCACTATCACATTATTGACTTATGCTCAGTAGATTATGTTTTAAGCTACTTACCAATAGAACATTATCAATGGAAGGAAAGGGGTGTTTACCAATTTTACCTATATCAATGATCTTTCCTTTCTGATTTCCTCCAAATGTAACCCAGCCACCATCTTTGTGTCTAAGGTCTTGGAACATACACCTTTCTCATGTCATGTGTCGTGAGCACCCACTGTCCAAGTACCAAGATGTTTGTTACTTTCCTGTTGTTAAGCAAATCTCAGTATCAGTGTTTTTATTTTCTGATGATGTGTCAGTCATGAGACAAATATTTGACTCTTCCTCAGAATTATCTTCTTCATCTGATGAAGATATATCAAGATCCTCCTATGTAGCAATTAAACCTTTCTTCTTTTTCAATAATTTCTTTTTATCCTTCAGCTCAGGGCAGTCAGCTTTGAAATGACCAGGTTTCTTACATTCAAAGCACAAGGGTGGACCTTTTTCCTTGGAGTCAGACTTCTCCTTGGAAAACTTTCTGTTAAACTGCTTCCTTCTGACACCACCTTTCTTTCTTCACATATGTTGAATCTTTCTGGAGATGAAAGATAGTTCATCCTCATCTGACCCTTCATCACTGTCTGAAGGTTTAGTATCATCTGATGATTCAGCAGTTTTAAGGACTTTTGATGAACTTGCTTTCATTGCCTTTAGGGCAATAGATTTTCCTTTTATGGATTTTCTTCTTCATTTAGTTCAAGTTCATGCACCTTGAGTGATCCCAAAAGCTCTTCTAGAGAAAGAGTGTTTAGATCTTTGGCTTCTTGAATAGCAGTCACTTTGGGTCTCCATTGCTTTGAGAGACTTCTCAGAATCTTTCTTACATGGTCTCTATTTTCATACATTTTTCCAAGTGATTTGAGACTGTTGGTGATAGTCTGAAATCTTCCAGACATTTGATCTATTGTTTTATGATCAGCCATCTTAAACAATTCATACTGGTGAACCAGCATGCTTATTTTTTATTCCTTCACTTGTGATGAACCTTCATGAGTTAGGGCAAGAGTATCCCAGATTTCTTTAGCAGTATTGCAGCTGTGAACTTTGTCATGTTCAGATCTAGTAATAGCACACATGAGATAGTGCTTAGCTTTTAGATTAAGCTGATGTTGGTTTTTCTGCTCTTAAGTCCATTGGGCTCTAGGAACAGCTGCTCCAGCTTCATCTCTTGGCTCTGTGTAGCCAGTTTCAATCAGTTCCCAAATATCAACATTCTGTGCATCCAAAAAGGCAATCATCCTCTTCTTCCAGTATTCATAATTTGTTCCATCAAAGAGATGAGGTTTGTTGATAGCTTGTCCTTCTGCATCCATGGTTGTTGGATCGTACTCCCCCGGCACTTGTTAGATGCTCAACATTTCGAGGATGAGCTTTGATACCAACTGAAGTTGACACAAGCAAACACAAGAAGGGGGGTTAAATTGTGTTTGTTACTTCGAAAACAAACTTTTCAAAACTATTTTCTCACACAAGAAGATTAAATCAGAAGCAAGCACACAAATAGATCTTTTAGAAACTTAACAGAAGCAATATCAAAACCCCACAGTCAGTATAAACAAATAAAGCTGTAAGAGTTTAGAGATAGAATATTCACAAAAATGATTTTATCCTGGTTCACTCTCTTCCAACCAGGAGCTATGTTGTGACTCCGGCAAGTGTACCGGGTCGTCGCAAGTAATAAAAATAACACGGTAAGTAAATACCGAGGTCGAACTCAAGGATTGGGATACCAATTCGACTAATCCGCGGGAAGTCAGATATGTTCGGTCAAGTTACGGAAGAAGGTGGTTGAGAGAAAGAGAATAATAGCGAAATTCAACTAACAATCTAAATAAACTAATTAACTAAAAATCAGAAAACTGAAATGTCCAAGGTCACAAATCCACATACCCAATATGTACACCCAAGTGATGATGAATTCCTCCCTAGGTTCAATTACAATGTCAACCGGGACCCCTAAATTCTCCTAAATCCACTTCCGTGCTCATTAGGACGTATTCGATGATTTGAGTTAATTACTTGCTAGGTCTCTTAACCCTAATCTCGAATTCTGTTAATTCGTGTTCCCTATAAGGTCGCACCAATCTCCTACTCACTCTCGTGCAATATTCGATCGATGATTCTAATTCAAGTTCTAAACGTGAATCGCTGACTAAGCCTCATCAACGTTAACAAGTCAATCACGCAACACGTATGATCAACACATTCAAATCAGAATTAGAAAACAAGAATTGAATTAAGGAGAAAGACATACATCATATCGGATTTACATTGCCATGGGTGGCTTCATCGTTCCCTCGGACGACGGGATTAGTTCCTCATGCTCATAGACAAGCGATCGGACATAATCACCATCGTAAAATCAAAAGAAACCAGAAAAGGAGACGCAGCTCCAAAGAGAAAAGAAACTACCCTAAACGCTACTCTAAACAGTGGAAAACTGGATCCCAACGATGTATCCGGATCCCCTTTCTGATCTGCAACAGCCTTTAAATAGGAATCCTGATCTGCGCTCGCTCGCGAGGCGAGCAGTCATTCGCGAGGCGAGAATTAAAATTGGCGCGCTTTCAATTTGAACTCTCGCGAGGCGAAAGAGTGTTCGCGGGGCGAGCCTTCAATTCTGGGCTGTGTCCTTCATCACGGCTGGGCCGTGATGGTCTCTGACTTCCATGGTCTTCATTCTCTCGCGAGGCGAGCGTCCTCTCGCGGGGCGAGTCTTCAAACCTTAAACTGCCACGGGCGTGGTATTCATCACGGCTTGGCCGTGATGGTCTCTGTCTTGCAGGTCCTTATGATCTCGCGGGGCGAGCATACACTCGCGAGGCGAGTGTCTCCAGACTTGCAATTTCCACTGCTTTTCGACTTTCCTTGACTCTCGGAGCTTCACTTATTTAACCTGAAACAACAAAAGCACCCACAAGCGTAATTCTATTCAAAATAACCTAAAAACTACACAAAAGACGCAAAACGAGTCAAAGTCCAACTTAGGAACAAAACAAGGCAAATTTGGGCGAAAACGAGAGTGAACTCGAATAATTTGCACAAAAACCTTAGTTCATCTAGTCATAAAACTAGATAAGCCAGAGGCTTATCAAGCTACGTCCAGTCCCTTCGACTTGAAGGATTTATCCACTATTTCTCCAAATAGATTCCAACTAAGTATTCAACACCTCTCCAGGCTTACAAGTATTCCTTTTTTACCAAGCCTCTCCAGGCTCTAATTCTAACAATGAGATTTAACTTAGTTCTTCTTAACTCACTATGTTTGTGGATATGAAAGTTTGAGATCTGTTGAAACTAAGAGATTACAAACTTTTACTTTTTGAAAGAATAAATAAGAACTTGCTCTAGCAAATATGTATAGGTAGGAGTTATTGGCCAGCAAAAAAAAATTTGTTCTTCAGTATCTGAGGTCTTCTACTTATAGTGACCTTCTCTTTCTCTTGAAAAGCTTCAACGGTCATTTTGCATTTCCTGTTTAAAGACAGCATTATATCCGTTGTGACTAAAGGCTTGATCGAAGCAATGCTGAAATGCACTCTTGGTTATCAGTGTAGTACAAAATGGAGGTTCACTGCTCTGAGCATTGCAGCTTGAAAAAGTTTTTCCTCCTTTGTGTACAGTCCAGCTTTTTCCAGCCATAAAGTTGTCATCATAAAAAGTCACTTTTCATTTCCACATTGTATAATTTGCTTTTTGTATTTCCTCGATTGTACTATGATTTTCTTTAAAGGAAACAAAGCATTAACCGGATAAAACACATAGGAAGAACAAATATTATATTGGAATAAATATCAATCATTTGAAATAAATTCAAGAGAACCGGATTGCATTTATTCATTTTAGAAGAACGTATAGGAGATAGAAACTCGTCTACTCAAAATCTTCGTCTACTCAGTTATTTGTGAGACTAAGTTTGGTCACTCCTTCATTTTGCTCGTCTACTGACGTGGCATATCCTCTCGTCTATCAAGTCTTTGGACTTGCTGTTTCTCAGTGAGTTATTTTGATCTTTGTCTAGTGACGTGGCAATTAGAGCTCGTCTACTTATTATTTTAATTTTTCGTCTGTTTTATTCTATTAAAAACTTTCGTCTACTGACGTGGCAAACTGAGCACGTCTACTTAGAAAATTTTAAGCTTCATCTACTTAAACTCTTGTCTACTCAAATAAACATTAAGTAATTTTACCAAACGTTTTTTATCAGCTCGTCTACACGATTGGACGTGAAATCTCTTTCTCAGTCCAAGCAGATATAAAGAACTTTATACAAGATTTCTCATGACTTATATTATTTAAGTAATCCTGCAAAAACTGAACAACCTTGTTAGATCTCAACTAATACTTTGTCAAGCAAATTTAATTCTTTTGTTAACATCAATACTTAGAGATTAATTAAATCCAAATCACTTTGGTTCTAACAAACCATTGTGCCAGTATGTTTGGACAATGTGCCATGTTTTGTGTTGACCATTGTGTCGGGAGTTCGGACAATGTGCCATGTTTGTGTTGACCATTGTTTCTTTCGTTGATAATGGGCCATGAAAGAGCCTGATCTGCTCAAATGAAAAGAAGTTTGGAATCTCCGGAGATTAAGTACAAAATTTTAGACGGTGAATATTGAAGTGTCGTGCATTATTTTTAATGACGACGACTGTCGGGGTATGAAACCCATTGATAAACCACTTGTTTATTTCTGAACATTTGTGTTGTTATAACTATATATGTTGTTTTGTGTGTCGCGCATGTAGTTATTATGTTAAAATCCATATATTGGTTATCACCCTTCCATATATCTGTTTTTTTCTTGTTTTACTGTTGTACATTGGTACATCAGTACAGATATTGCAGAGGAGATCCCTAAGTCACTCAGTAACTTAAATTCAGATGTTTAAAGAAGTTTTTGATCATGGGGGATGACCACGGTGTATTTCCATGAGAGTGTCTTGTAGAATGACCAACTTAGGTTCGTGCTTGGGGATGTATGTTTGAGAAGTTTAGTAAGTGTGTTTTGATAATCTTTATATGGTTTATAAAGAAAGACTTTTAGGAAAAACTTGTACGTGGTGGAATGTTTGATTATAAATAAAAACGGTGTATGTGTTTTGTCATGTATAGTATGATTTTACTATGGTGTTGTGTGCATCACCTTTTGGAAGTATTAAGAAGAAAAAATTTTACACCTGAGTTTTTCCGACTTAAAGCAAATTGATTTTCCGAAAGCAACCTACATAATTTCTTTTCAAATTATTTTCGCATGTTTTTACGAGGTAATGCCCAGGGGGGGTGTTATGTAGTGGTATCAGAGCTGGTCGAGTCTTTCTGGAACCTTGGGGAATAGGTCTGTTATGTTTTTGTTGTGTAATCTCTGGTTGGACCTTGTTTGAATTGTTTCCTTGTCGAAACAATGTGTGTTGACACACAATTAGGCATGTTTTGATGGGTTCTAATTAGGTTGAGACCTTGTGAGAACCCATGAATTGTAGATGATACGTTGATTGAATTACTTCTTAAAAGTAATGTGTTTGAACGCGCAAGTATACGTTTCAATTTCTGGTTGTCGTTTAACTAATTTTGTCTTATATGTCAATTATGGAACCAGGGATCGGACGTGGACGTGGACGCGATCGTGGAAGGGTTCGTAGAAGTGGTTCCCTTGGTGGTCGTGGCTACATGGATGAGAATTATGAAGGTGGGGTGGATTATATCGCTCAAGCAATGGAGAACGTTGCAGCTACTATTGCTTTACAGGCAGCTACTCTGGTTGCCCAGAATCAGCAAGCTGCAGATGGCAGAGGTCTGACTGCATTTCGACGCCAGAATCCTTCACAGTTTCACGGGGATACTGACCCTGAGAAAGCTAATTTGTGGATACAAGAACTGGAGGAAATCTTTGAGCTAATCCTTAGTCCAAAAGGAGTTAAGGTTCCATATGCTAATTTAATACTGACAGGAGATGCAGAGTACTGGTGGAAAGGTACCAGACAACTTCTAGAAGTTGAGCATCAGGAATGGGATGTTTTCCGAAACGCATTTCTGGACAAGTATTTCCCAGAAAGTATTAGAATTGAGGAGGAATAAGAATTTCTGTGATTGCAACAAAGAGATCTATCTGTTGGGGAGTTTGCGGCGAAGTTTGAATCGCTTGCCAAATACTTTTGTTTCTTTCAAGTGCAACCTGATGAAAGTTGGAAATGTGAGGGCTTTGAAGTAGGTTTAAGACTTGAGATTAAAGAATCTGTATTACCACTGCAAATCAGAAACTTTCAAGCTCTAGTCGAGATGTGTCGGAAGGTAGAGCAGATGAGGAAAGGGGGAGATGGTTGAGGGAATGTTGGAGGTCCCTCTCAGTTCAAGAACCAGTTTCAAGACCAGAATCAGAAGGGGAAGAAAAACCAGAGGAAACCTTTTTTCGATCCCCAGGAAATAACTAGAATCAGCAACCATATCGTTCAAATGTTTCTGCATCAGGAAGTAGAGGTCAAAAGAACCAAAGCCAAGGCCAAGTCAAAAGATGTTACAAGTGTGGAGACCTAAACCATATGGCTGATACTTGCCCAGCAAGAGGAGTTAAATGTTTCAGTTGTGGAATACGGGGACACTTAGCAAAGAATTTCAATGCACCAAAGCGTGAACCAGCAATTTAAAGTTTTATTTTCCGCAACGGGTTACCATGTGATGTCCCAAGAAAGTGTGTCGCATTAGCTTTAATGACTCGTAATTTTAAGTTTGTAACGAATTCTAAGTATAATCGTATTTTGATGTCCTTGAGTATTTCACTCTGTAGAGTCTATTATGTTGTTGGCCTTTTCAGTTGGTGTATAATAGTTATGACTTTTTGAGAACAAAGATTCCTTGAAGAAATTTTTTCCAATGTCTTTTCTCTTGATAGATGTGACTCAGCTTGGTTTTTGGGACAGATCATTTCCTTTTTTAAAGTTGTTATTTCAAAAGTTTCTAGTATTAAAAGAGAAATCTCTCGACGATAGGAATTCTCCATCTTTGATTTCCTAATCCGCTGGAAGTTCTTGTGAAAGAATGAACTTTAATTAGAGTCATGATTGTAAATATGTATTAGCTATGTTTTTTTACACTCACGAACCTATTAAATATTTTTTTACATACTAGATATTCCTGTATACTTTTAAGTTTGACAAAGTTATTCTATATACTTTCTTGTGAGAGTCAGACCTTGGGATTAAGGAATCCTGTCTAGTTTCGAGTCACGAAATTTTGAGGACGAATTTTTTTTTAGTGGGGTAGTAATGTAACATCCTGATTTTTATTGTTCTTCAATAACAGTAAATATATATCTTTAACAGACCTAGAAAATGATTTTGGATAAACCAAATTCATATCTATACTTTATCGTAGAAAGTTACGGTTAAATTTTGGGTTGAAAATTCAGACGAAACCCAGTCTGCCTTTTCACTGAAAGTAAAATTTTACTGATCAGAAAACCTAATTTTGACTCGTGAACGAATTGGTTAGATTTTAAATCCCATTTTCAACGATATTGGTTATTTTCAAAATTTTCAAAATAAATAAGTTAATATACGTTATTGTGGAGTAAAATCTAAATCGGGTAATCGATGGAGTCGAGAACGGATGTGCAGAGACAACACCTGACATCGGATGATGGGACATCTTGAAACCTAGGGTGGTGAGTCATAGGGGTGACTCACCTAGCAATTAATGAACATAATGATGAATTAAGTGTAGAAAGACTAAAATGCCCCTAACCTAACCTAACCTAACCTAACCTATCCTAGTTAAAAGTTAACCATGGTTAAGGCAAGACAAATTCAAATTTACTTCTTCATCTTGTTTTTGTGGTGCAAAATCAGTCACACCTCCTACAATTCCTCACCACAAGTTTGTAATGATTACCTTAGGCTTGAAATTACTAAAATGGCCTTAAGTCTTAATTAAATGCCAAATTAGCCCTAAGCAAAATTACTGTTTTTTCCCAAAAATTAACATCATTTGGACTTCTTTGACCCTCCATTTCCACGGCCAAGACCCCAACAATAGGCCATTCCATTCATTTCATCAACACTTCATCTTCTTCAAACAAGTTTTCTCTCATTTTCTTAAGTTAACCATAACCAAATTTGTGACGAAACCACTTAATTCCCTGCCATTTTTCAACATCCAAGAGGTATACCATACTCATCTCACTCAATCAATATCATGTACGTTCTTCATTCGTTTTAATGATTCAAGCCATGATCAACATGTTTTAAATTCTTAGATCTAAAACTTCAAAAATATCCAGAAAATCATAGAAAAATCCTATGATCATGAAACCAATTTCTATGAACTTGTCATCATCTCTATGTTTAGTATTCGAGAGCATGAATCAAACAAAATTTTATTTCCTATTCTTTCTCTTGAGGCCGAAACCCTAACTTATGTGGGTGGAGGAATTTTTGTTCAAATTTTTACAAAATGACAATGGATTTCATCTTTCTAATGCATATATATGTATTGAATCCAAGAGATTGAATCAAAATAAAATCCCTAGCCTATTTTCTATGTGAAGGCCGAAACTAATTCATCATGGAGTTAGAGGATTTTATTTCACTTTTTGATTTATGATCATTGATCTTGTGTTTCTAATGCTTAAGGATCACTAATCCAAGAGCTTATGAATTTTTGAAAATTTTAGCCACATGAAACCCTCATGACCGAATCCTTGTTCTTGATAACTTGGATGATTTTGTTTTATTTTTCAACTCATGATCATTGTTCTTAACTTTATACTACTCTAAGGTTATAGATCTAAGTGTATGTGAATTTTTGAGATCTATAGATAATTTAGCTAGCCATGGCCGAACCTACACCATAAGAGTTAGTAGGTTTTTCTTCAAAATTTAACTTGTTTTATGTTGTGGTTGTTGAAGGATTAGTATTTGTGGAATCGTGTACGTGTTATATGGAGATCGGATTTTCGACGGAACTTATTTCGAGAGGAAAATCACTCTGAGGTAAAGGGAGTACCCAAGGGATATTTTCCCGATAGCTATATGCTATTCGTGTGTGGCCTGTATAATTTATTTGAGCTTGTTTGTGGTGGTTTAAAATATTTTACATAGTTAATTAATCTGCTGTTAATTATCTGCTTTCAATTGATTATCTACAATTATGTGTAATAGTATTTTAATGCATGTTATAAACTGTGTTATCTACTATAGTATTGACATGTAATTTTTATTGATGTTGATTGTTGATTGAGAAGACTAACAGTGGTCGGTGCTCAATTAATTATGAAGATAAAAGCGTTAAAAAGCTTTATGAGAAATATTGAATATTTAATTGGTGAAATATATTAATATAATATTATTTAATTATTTGATTTGTTAAAACTGTGGAATAGTTGAAAATACTATTATTTTAATGATTTATCGATGTAAGAGTGAGTGAGGACGTAACCGTGAAAATATTTTAGTACTGCTAAATTTTACATAAGAAATTACCAAATAATATGAAAGATGTGATTATCAAAGTTAATTTTCAAAAATAACTTAATTATGATGTTGAGAAAACTATTTTATGAGAAAAGTCAAATTTTTACTTAAAACGTTTTTAAAATACTAAACGACGGTTAATTCCGAAAATATTTACGAAAAAAATTCTTAAAAACAGCAGTATTTGTTAGAACAGAGGATTAGTCTCAAAAAGATATTTTTTTTAGAACTAAAGTTTCGAATAAAGATTTTCAGAGGAAAATGAGTTTTTGGGGATTTGACGGTTTTATAAATGAATTTCCAATGAAAAGTGTTTTCTATAAATTAGTTTTACACAACGGTTTTATTTCCGATAACTTGGATAAGTTGAGGAGATTTTGTTTTTTTATTTGTGTTTCACAGAATGAAAATAATTTTAAAGTTGAAAAGCGAACCTAGTAGTTCAGACGTCGAGATTCTAGTGTTCAATGGTGTGGAATGTGTGTCCTAAAGATGAAGTGTGGACTGTGTGTCCTAAAGTTGCAGTTGTGGACTGTGTGTCCTACAAAAGTTATGTTGATTTTTTTGCGCTAAAATCTACGAACCTAAGACTGGTGCATCGGCCTAGACCTTCGTGATTTGCATATTCGGACTTTGCGTCCTATTGTTGAAATTGAAAGACAAACTTAAATGTTTAAAAGTTGAGATGGTCGTGAGTCTTGGAGCTTCGACAAGGAAAGAATGAACACGAAGAAAAGGAATGAGAATAAATGTTTTACATGCATTATTTGGCAGACGTGCCTGTGTTGACCATTGTGCCCTTGTTGGCCAATATGCCATGTACATTTGATCATTGTACCTTAATGGACAATGTATCTTTATGGACGAATGTTCCATATATCGCATTGACCATTGTACTTTAATGGACAATGTGTTAGATTCAATGACTTAAAGATTTTGATATATGACAAATATAACTTAATGTGTATGCAAGTGTTTAGTGTCAAATTGTAAAGACAGGTATCAAGAAATATTCAACAAGTTCAGTGAGCAATCAAAGGAGAATATTCAAGGAAGAACTTGGAGGAATCAAAGAGCAATGACGAATATCAAGGAATCATCAAAACAAGAGCTTAAACGAAGAAATTAGTGTTAAGTCTTAGATGATTTGTAAGAGATGAAATCTCTTATTCACAAATAGCTCAATTAAGAAAGATGCATGAAGAAAATCACTTTTCATAACCCGCATTAAAAGGAATAAGTTTTCGTTAATGAAAATGATTTTTGGAAAGAATAATATAAGCGCTCGTCCAACATTGGGAATAATAGAAGCGCTCCTCCAACAGTGGTAAAAGCTGGCGTCCAAGAAAGTGGCAGAAGCTCACGTCTACTAAAATGACAGAAGCTCACGTCTACTAAAGTGACAGAAGCACACGTCTAATAAAATGACACAAGCGCACGTCTACTTAAGTGACAGAAGTGCTCGTCCACTAAAGTGATACAAGTGCTCGTCTACTAAAGTAATACAAGCGCTCGTCTACTAGTTGGAGCACGTCCAATTACTTTGTGTTAGTACTCCCGTCTGCTGACGTGGCAAATGGACGCGGCTATTTTTTTAAAGATGGACGCGGCTATTTTTCCAAATGGACTCATTATTTTATGGACGCGAATTCTATAAGAACCATCAGAATCTTATCTCAAGAACGAGAATCAAGAACACATATTCTGTTAAATCATATCCAAATCTGTTTTAATTGATCCCAACGACTATAACTTGTTTTCTATATAAAGAGGGATAAAAGGAACACTTAAAGAAGAATCATAACGAATAACAAAAGAATTATAACGATACACGTATCATTCATCATCTTCATTGAGCTTACTGTGAAAAGAGTGTTTCAATACTCATAAGTGCTTCAATTTGTTTTATCTGACTATTGAGAGTTAGGAATCAACTTTTGTTTTTACTTTGCGATGGTAAAGAGAGAGGGAGTCTCTCTGAATGATTAGTGTGAGGTATCCCTAAGGAAGAACATTGAAGCTCTTCACAAGAGTGTGGTATCTCGAGGTGAAGGAGTGCTCTGTGGTGTAAAAGTTTTTCAAGCTATCTGGCAAAGCTTGTGTGTTAGTGTGTGAAATCCCACAGGTGGAGTGGGGACTGGATGTAGGTCACAGTGGTGGTGACTCAACCAGGATAAATCTGGTTGTGTAGTATCTCTAAACTTTGACTCTTTAATTTCTGTTTATGATCAAGAACCTGTGATTTTGATGTTTAAAGTTCAAATATAATTTTTTTCTTGATCTGTATAAACTATATTTTGTTATTAATGAGTTATTGAACCTGAACCTATTCGTTAGTAATCTTTCTTATCCTCATCACCTTCTATTCAAGATTTTGTAAAAACCCTTCATCGATTTTATAAAAGATCCCGAGAACACAAATCCGCAACTCTGATTTATAAAGCTTTGTGAAAAAGTTTTAAGAGGGAAATATTTTCTTTGAAAACTCAATTCACCCCCCCTCTTGAGTTGTTGAAGCCAAAACAACACAATGTGCCATGTAAATTTGATCATTGTACCTTAATGGATAATGTGTCTTTATGGACAAATGATCCATTTATCGTGTTGACCATTGTGCCAGGATGTTTGGACAATGTTCCATGTTTTGTGCTGACCATTATGCCGGGAGTTCGGACAATGTGCAATGTTTGTGTTGACCATTGTTTCTTTCGTTGACAATGTACCATGAAAGAGCTTGATCTGCTCAAACGAAAAGAAGTTTGGAATCTCCGGAGACTATGTACAAAATTTTAGATGGTGAATATTGAAGTGTCATGCATTATTTTAAATGACGATGACTGTCAAGGTATGAAACCCATTGATAAACCACTTGTTTATTTCTGAACATTTGTGTTGTTATAACTATATATGTTGTTTTGTATGTCACGTATGTAGTTATCGTGTTAAAATCCATATATTGGTTCTCACCCTTGCATATATCTGTTTTTTCTGGTTTTACTGTTGTACCTTGGTACATGAGTACAGATATTGCAGAGGAGTTCCCTAAGTCACCCGGGAACTTAAATCCGGATGTTTGAAGAGGCGTTTGATCACGGGGGATGACCACAGGGTCTTTCCATGAGAGTGTCTTGTAGAATGACCAGTTTAGGTTTGTGCTTGGGGATGTATGTTTGAAAAGTTTAGTAAGAGTGTTTTGATAATCTTTATATGGTTTATAAAGAAAGACTTTTAGGAAAAACTTGTACGTGGTGGAATGTTTGATTATAAATAAAATCGATGTATATGTTTTGTCATGTATAGTATGATTTTACTATGGTGTTGTGTGCATCACCTTTTCGAAGTATTAAGAAGAAAAATTTTTGCACCCGAGTTTTTCTGACTTGAAGCAAATTGATTTTCCGAAAGCAACCAGCAGATTTCTTTTCAATTTATTTTCGCACGTTTTTACGAGGTAATGCCCAAGGGTGGTGTTACAGTATAATCAATTATATGTATAATCGATTATCTTAACTGATTATAATTGCTGGAAAACGATTCTAAGATAACTTATAAAAAAAAATCACTTTACATAATAAGTTATGAAAAAAGGTAGGTTAAATTATTCTTTTGTTCCCTTATTTTTATTTTAGGCTTCATTTTGATCCCTCGTTTATTTTTTGTTTCATTTTGGTCCTTTATCTTACAACTATAACCTATTTTGATCCCTTATTTTTTGTTCCACTTGGTTCTCTTTTTCTTTTTTACTTCTGATACTTCTTTTATATACAGGTTAGATTACCGCCTTACACTCTTTTTATACAATTTTACTTATTAAAAAAAAATTAGAGGTCGTTTCATTTCACTGTTTTCAAACAAAAAATAATTATTTCATCATTCATTTATCTCCTACCAACTAGAGTTATTATTATCAACCACATCTGAATAAGCAAAAGGACGAGTCAAAATTAGGGAAGAAAACAAAAGAGGAGCCTAAAGCCTGTCCACGTCTCACATGAATGCACTTTCTTTTTGTTCAGTTTATTGTTTTTCTTGCTAAGGCGCGTAATTGGATGAATGTTGGAAAAAGGTTGGAGTGGTAGATATATTCCTTCGTTGTGAATCTTCAATGAGACTACACTACTACAGGCTGGTAGTGGTAATTGGTGAAGCCGATTTTCAATTAATGCATGAATTATAATAGTAAAGGGGTTGATGTATATATCTTGTTTTCCCAATTTTATAATTCTAAGCAAGAAATACTTAAACACAAAGAAGTCCATTATTGCCATTATTAATTGCGACGAAACGGGTTATGCAGAGATTGGGATACTTCAGAAGTGTGAGAGAAGAATGTAATTATTGAAGTATTAGAAGAAATGAAAATGAAAAAGGAAGAAATTTATGAAATGAGTGGCAGAGAAATGGTATATTTTGAGTGTTCATCACACTTCTATTCCGGTGTCATTGGTGATATATAGTTGTCAATTAACTTGCTATATGTGACCATATAATTGCAAATAGAATGGTACAGTACTCTCTCCATGTTTAAAAAAAGCACCAATAGTAATAACTATATGATCCAATAAGCATCAATAATTCAACACTATTTTGATCGATCCGTGACCAACTTTAATCACATGTCATCATAAATAATCAATTAAATTACTATATGACTCAGTCTCATTCATCCTGATTGAATTAATAGCTCCAACTAAACAGTAAAATTTCATCTCCTATAATTATTATTTTCAAGTAGTAAAATTTAACTGTACTCGATCAAGCTAACTTAACTGTTGATCTAACTTAATTCTCAAATTAATATATTGTATTACATTGTATCTTGTTGATTTATATGTAAATTTGATTATTTACTAGCATTGTCAAGTGTCAACCCATGCGGAGCGCACAAGTAGTTTATTTAATAAAAATAAGATGTTTTCAATATTTAATTATATTAATAATTATAATTGCAATATCCATATAGGGACAAAATGACATTATATTTTATAGATTAAACCATAATAGATAAAATTATTCATGCATTAATTATGCAATGATATTTAACACATAGTTTATGTTGAGATAAATTTCAAATTATAAATTTTTAGATCTACACTAAAAAAGTTCTTAATATCCACAAAGATTAATTATTGATTGATGAAAAAGCTTAATTTTTTTTTTGGGTACTCACCCTAACTAGTCATTGGGACCGAGTGAGCCCTCGAAGTATCCTCATGGCTTAGATCCATAGGACCCGCTATGAGACTAATCTCCGAGTCGGTCGCGTGGTTAGTAAAGCCTGACCAATGATTATTGCATACCCAATGATCGAACTCGGGCAGAGTCCGGACGACTCGTCCTTAAGTAGCAGCGCGTTAACCACTTGCACTCAACCACTTGATTGACGAAAAAGCTTAATTAATAAGGAGAGTTTAGTTTGCTTGTTCATGATATTCAGAAACACATTTAGGTAAATGATAGTTAGATTTATTTTTACTTTCAATCTTTCCTAAATAAACACATGGACATAATAAGATTTTAGATTTTGATAGCAAGATCACATGAAATCTAGCATGAAAAGACTGAAACCAATATCATAAAAATATAAAAATGACATAAAAACTTCTAATATTTTGTTAGCTTTCCTTATAAGTTTTAAGATATTATATATATATATATATATGAGTATTTTTAATATGGTTTGTGAACACCTAATTTTGTCCGGATTTTTTTTAATCAATGTTTTGAAAAAAAAAGACAAGACTGATAACAAAAAAAAAAACTTTGCAAAAAATGTTTTTTATTCTTGGCCCATTACATCATCAAATGGAGCCCATTTTCGTTTTTATCTTTTGGGCCATTATCCCAAACCCAACCAAAAAATTATTTTTATTCTGATTGTTAAAATAAAAAATAATAAAAAGTAAAAAAAAAATGAAATGATCAGCTCCCATGCTTGTACCCCTCTTTGTCTTCTTCTTCTTTTTCAAAAAAAAGGGGACAATGGTACAAGCCATCCCTACCCTTGCTACCCCTGTATGGTGGTGGAGCAAAGGCTGATTTGCTCCCCACTACTTGTACCCCCACCAGCTGGCCTAACAGGAAGATTTGTCATCTTCTTCCCTCTGGTGCTATATATTGAACAATGACCAAAGGAAGAAGGGGAAGAAGACGGCAGAAAAAATACTCAATATTCTCCTCTCCAATCTCTAGCAACCATCACTCCCAAATCACAAATCAACACAAAAATACCCAAAATACTCTCTGATACCAACAGATAAAAAATCAAAAAAAATCCTTCTTCTTTCTTTTTTTTTCTCTTTCTTTCTTTCTTTCTTTCTTTCTTTCTTTCTTCTCCTTCCTCCCTGCTTCATCTTTCTCCTCTCATTCTTCTTCTTCTTCTTCAACAAACGAGCCCCTCACTCACACTCAACAAACCAGCCCCTCACTCACACTCAACAAACCAGCCCCTCACTCACACCCAACAGCTCTGCCACCTCCCCAGTCGCGCCACCACAACGCGGCTCTGGCGCCCCAACCGCCGTCACTGTGCGAAACTGGTCCCCTTCCCCGTGCTGCGACCACCACGACCTCCGCCACTGGGGAGTTGCAGATCCGCGAGCTCCACACCTGCACAAGCCACCACAGGCCGGAAGTTCTCCTCCGGCTCGCCTGCTCAGACCGCGCCTCGCCGCCACGACCTCCTCCTCTACAGATCCGGCAACCACCGCTCCAGATTTTGTTAGAACTCGGAACTCGGAACCCGGAACCCGCACCACCTCCACCGTCCGACCGTGGTACTCAGCGCCTCCTCCAGGCCCCGCGCGGCTCAACCCCGGGCATCTGTCCGTGTCGCCAACCCTCCTGCATCAAGCTCCCTCCTTTTCTCCATCTGCTCACTGTTGGTGTTGGGTAACGTTGCTGAAGCTGGGGCTTATAACTTGCTTTATGATTTTCACTTTTTATTTCTGATTTTGTTTTATCATTTGAGTTGGGCTTATATTGTTTGGGCTTACCATGATGTGCATGCTTGTTTTTTTATTTTATTTTATAAGTGTATAGTTTTTGTCAAAAAATAAAAGATAAATCAAACTTAAAAATAAAGATAAACTATAGGTTAGCTATTGGGTTTCTTTCTTTTATTAGGTTTTAGATATTTTGTCCAAAGTTAAAATAAACCAGAATGCAAGATGTTTTATTTGAAGTTAAAAATTTTATTTCATTTGATCATAACTATTATCTGAATACATATGTTTTTTTGTTTTTAGAATGCAAATATTTTAATGCTAAAATAAAAGGGTTATCTCAGATAATGTCTTGTTAATCCTTGTCTTTTAGGACACCTGAGTTGTGACAGCTTGGTGATCCTAAGCCTCTAAAAAAAAAACTCTTTGGGCAATGTCTGCTAGGTCCAAAATTTATTTTTTATTTTTTATTTTTTTTAATGTTTGCAACTGGGCCAAGGATGTAGTTAGACTCATCAGCATGAAACGTAAGCTGTGGACTAATCACTAAGCCTTTTCTCTTTTTCATAAGTCTGGACCTAGTTAAAACAAATTTAAATAATAAAAATAAAAAGGATTCTTAAAAAGATTTTTCAGTTCTTTCCTTTTTTTTAAAAGGGTAAAATAATGGACCCCCTTTTAAGTTTTTTTTCATAATGAAAATCCATCCAAACGAACCCCTTTTAAGAATTCCTTCTTTTTTTGTAAGAATTAATTTTTTCTTTTTAAACAAAATTTTATCCAACTCTTTAAAAAATAAAATTTTTAAATTTCTTGGAATTCACGCAACAATCTACAATGTTGATATATGATTTTTCAACCTCAAGTGTTGTATGAATTGTAAGGGTTCATCATATAGTTTTGCTATCTTTAACCCTGTGCAAGAGTGAATCCCCGTTAAAAAAATATTAAATGTTTTTTTAATTTATACTTTTAATCAATTTTACCCAATTCATTTTTTATAAAAAATATCTTTTTAAATTCACGCAACAATCTACAATGTTGATGTATGATTTTTCATCCTCAAGTGTTGTATGAATTGTAAGGGTTCATCGTATAGCTTTGCTATCTTTAACCCTGTGCAAGAGTAAATCCCCGTTAAAAAAATATTAAATGTTTTTTTAATTTATACTTTTAATCAATTTTACCCAATTTCGTTCTAAAAAAAAATCTTTTTAATTCACACAACAATCTACGACGTTGATGTATGTACTTATTCATCCTTAAGTATCGTGCGAATTGTAAGGGTTTATCGTATAACACTGCTATCTTGGACTCTAAGCAAAAGTGAATTTATTTTTAAATAAAATCCCTTTCTTTAACGAAAAAAATAAAAAATCTAACCTTTATCAAAATTAAAAATCAACCAACCAATCAAATTTTTCAAAAGAACTACGTGGCTTTGAGTTTCTCATCGCACCTGGGAATACGTAGGAGCAAGATAAATCATCTTGTCAAGCAAACTAAATTTTTATTTTTTGTGTCTCTTTTTATATTAAAATAATTAATCAAAATAATTAAACTTTTTTCTATTTTAAGGGATGCTCTATGGACGCGGTGCCATGTTCAGTCCCTTGGATTTGAGGTTACGCTGTGGACTCATGTGCCATATTCAACCTCATTTAGTTTATAAACAATAAATTTAAAAATATAAAAATTGATAAAAATTTTAAATATTAGAAATTAAAAATAATTATTTCTTGTAAATAATTTTTGGGGTAAAATAAATATTTAAAAGGTTATTAAAATGTTTTTTCACAATTAACTCGAGGTATCGTTTTTTTAAACGAGCGATGTGGGGTGCTAATACCTTCTCTACTCGTAACCGACTCCCGGACTCATCTCTCTCTCTCTGTTTTTTAGACCAGTTTACCTTTAAATAATTGGGTTTTCTAAGATTTTCCCAATAAAAATTTTAGTGGCGACTCCTCTGTCTTTTTATCTCCCCTTTTCGCGGCGCCCGGACGGGACGGTCGCGACAGCTGGCGACTCCACTGGGGACTTTTGAGAGTCAGGCTTATCATAGTTGGTTGTGCTTTTTTTTTTAAAACAACTTTGAAAATATTTGTTTTACCCTTTTTTTTATTCCCTTTTTAATGCTTACATAACTGCTTTTGTATATTCTTGCAACCTTAGGGTAGAAATTTTTGTATTGGTGTTGTTTGTTCCTTTTTGCAGGTTTGGGGTAGTTTTGTTTTAGTAGGTTTTGTGAAGGTTTGTATGCTCCCATCACACACATCACTATCACACGTTGCACACACTTTTGGGCTCTATACCCGAGTCTTGGAATGCCATAAGATTAGAAGGGGCTTCAGTGATGTTATTGTGATGCTTTTGCATCCCTGACAGTCATTGATTCTCCCGCTCGGATTGATACCGGTACATGGACTACCATATTGTGACTTATTTGTCCCTGTGGTGAGGTTCGTGGATTCGGATCCTTATCTTTTAGATGAGGGTAATCCGGGGACCATATGTTTAGGGGTCTAGATCTGTCCCGAAAGTCATACACATAAAATACTATTAGCAGCCTACCAAAATAAGGTCTTGACTTCAGAAGTCCCAACTTTAGGATATGACCTATGTAGGACAAAAGGGAGTGCATTCCGCCTTTTTCTGCAGCATGAATAATTACGTGCATCATAAGATATTATGCATGCACCTTAACATGCAATTCATTCATGCATTCCGTTACCCTTATTATTATATTGTATGCTTGTGCATGTAGTATTTTAGGCCATGTATCATCAATATGTCATTCATTCATGCATCTTGGTACACCCTCATGCATAAGTAATTTTGCTTTCCAAATGTTATTAATAAAATAAAATTTCCATTGCACAGATAATTTGGTAAAAGATAACACCTTTGATAACAAGAGATGAAAAAAGTCAGACACACTAGCAATGCTCCTGTCGCTAAGAGCTCCAAGGTGATTTTGAACTCATTGGAGAATTTGAAAGAGTTCAGTCAATCTTTGCCTCAAGAGCATTGAAAAAGCTTCGTCAAGAAATATGGAGGGATCTTGGACCTAATTTTCATACCGGTTGAAGCTACTGCTTTGAGTGCTCTAAGTCAGTATTGGAATCCACATCTCAGATGTTTCGAGTTGCCAAACATGGACATTACACCCACCATCGAAGAATATGCTTGCCTGTTAAGTTTGCTAATGCAGAAAAATCCCGTTGTGTACTTTCACCTGGGGCAATACTTGACCACTGCAAGCATAGCTGGGTTACTAGGGCTTCCTGAAATTGAAGTGAACTTGACCGGGCACTCAAACTCGCGAGGGTTAACCCAAAAGTTTCTTGAAAGTCATTTGAGGAAACTAATGGATCGACAAGACTGGGAAACCTTTGAGAGGGTATTGGCACTAGCAATATACGGGTTGGTTCTATTTCCTTCGGCGCTAGACATGATAGATCAAGCAGCAATGGATATGTTCTTCACAGTTGAAAGAAAGAAAAACCCCGTGCCGGCAGTATTGGCTGTAACACTTTTGACTCTAGAATTTTGCCAGTAGCATCCAAAGGGGAAGCTCAGATGTTGTGGACAGTTGCTCTATGTATGGGTCATGACTCACATGTACGCAAAAGGCTATATCCACCGCCATTCAGATCCACTAAGAGGCTTCCATAACATCCCTACAAGACAGCTTAATGAAGAGGAATCGAAGATCGAGTTTGACAAAGTAATAATAGACTCTTTTAAGTGGGTATGCCCATGGTACGAAAGTCAACAGGGTCATGATATCATTTATAGTTGTGGTGATTATCCAAATGTTCCTTTGATGGACCCAAGAGGGTGCATATCCTACACACCCGCCATAGCCTTACGACAACTTTGTTGGACATAAACCGTGCCCCGAGAAGAACAACTCGGTGGATGCTGTTTCCGATACGAGGATGGTAAGAATACCAAGTTGTTGGCAAAAGAAGTTAGAAATGCATGGAAAAATGTGAGGATGGCGGGGAGATCACAATTGGGTCAACCAATCCTAATCATTGTCTCAGAGTATGAAACATGGAGAAAATCAAGGAAAGGTCTTGTCAACATTTCTACAGAAAACACGAAAGCTGAAGATTACTCCCCTTCGGTAACTCAAATGGCAGAACAACTGAAAATCCTGGAAGCACAAATGAAGGAAATGGAACAACAAAAGCAAGATGCCGAGCTGAAGGTAGCCATTGGTCAGAAGCGTTGTGAGAAGTTAACAAAGGAAAATGAACATTTAAAGGATTTGTGTGCAAATATCTCTGCAACCTCGGAAGTCCAGAAGAATACAGACAAGGTCCCACCGAGCGTCATGGCTAGGATCCATAATCTTGAAAGCAAAGTATTGTCCTTGACAACAGAAAGGCATCAACTAAGAAAAGAAAAGCGTCGGTTAGAAGAAGAAGTCATTCAGCAAGGAGATGCGAGAAAGTCATTGGAAGTCGAAGTCAATCGACAAAGGGGAGTCAATGCCAACTTACAAAAGCAAATTTGTGCACAAGACAGGATGACTGATGAATTGGTACAAAAGGTCCAAGAGCTGAATATCCTACTAGTCGAAATCAAGAAGCAGTGCGATTTAGGGTGGACCTCAGCAAAACACTATCATGATCAAAGGGTTCAAGTAATGAATGTCGTGAAGTGGTGGAGAGAAGAGGCCCGAGAGCGAGGGATAGATATCGACATATGGAAAAGAAGATATATGAGCATGAATTTGGAGCTAAGCCATTGTATTCTGAATTTTGTCCAACGCTTTGAAAAGGCAAAAAAACAAATTCGTGCAGACCCTATGCTTCGTCTCCCGGCGGAGTTGGATGATTTCATGCAAATGTGTGGGGGGTTTGCTCGAGGGCTAAAAAGAAAGAGACCTAAGCTATTGACTTTAGGATGAAAATGTTGTAACAATGTCGAGAATTATGATGTAATCCCAATCTATGTATTGTTTTGAGGAGATTTTAATGAAATATGGCCTTGCCTCCACAATTCGATGTTTCGCTTTGAGGAGTTTAATGAAATCAGTTCTTGCTCCTATGATTCCTTCGCACTCCCACTCTTGTACTTGACTTGCGACGACACTTATCGTGGAGCATGGTCTTCCTTTAGTATGTTGTCAACTACATCTTTGCCTTATAGGATTCTTCCTTTTGCGCAAAGGGTAGGAAGAGACGTCTCAATTCAGAATTGCTAGTGTGTTTGAGACCACATCTATTGTGGAGAGTTGTTTCTCCCCTAGATTTGTTGTCAACTCCATTTCATCTTATGAGCACAATGCTCTCTGTGTGGGATGGAGGGACCATCTCTTGTCTGTTACAAGGAGTTAACTCAAAAAATATAATAATAAACTCCAAAGGTGATTTTCATAAAAGCTTTTTGCATCTTCCCAACATTTTGTTCTCACTTTTGTTTCGATTAAAACGGTGGTGTGTGGCTTTTCTGAACAATTGCTCGAAGACACCCTTATCGCACTCGGTCACAGACAAGAGCCATGGCGGATGAACTAGAAGAAGTCCAAGAGATTAGGGATGAAGTCAGTCAAATCAAGGATCAAATGACTAAGATGATGGAGATCCTACAAGCAATGCAGAAGGAAAAGAACACAGAGGAGAACCCTCCAGCCTCGAACGAAGGACATCCGGCCACACCTCTCATTCCCCCGGGTTTTGCTCAGATTCCTATTCAAGGCTTCAACCAACAAGGGGCCATGATGCCTCTCCCTATTTATCCAAGCAACCAAACTCATTTCTCATTTGACCCGAACAATCTCCTATACGGTTTACCTTGCGGATTTGTGCCACCAACGACCCCCAGCCCACAAGATGGCATTCAAAACTCCAAGCATATCACTCAAACACAAACCACCATTGATGCCATCGAAATGCCACAAGCACAAGCTATCAACCCTACAGATGGTAACACCCCGACGGTGACACTTTCTGCCAATATAAAAAATCTACAATACACCCTACATTATGGACCCCAGGGGACTCAAATGATGCCGAACTTCGGATCCTCCTACATGCCATACTCCTTTCCTCAGAATATGTACGGCGAAGCTCCAGTGAATCAGTCAGGAGGGAATTCCCAATCTAAAGAAATGCTGGAAGTATTAGAGGAGAGACTGCGGGCCATTGAAGGGATAAATAGTTATGGTCTTCGGGATGCCTCAGATCTTTGCCTGGTGCCAAATGTTGTAGTCCCACCAAAATTCAAGGTACCCGATTTCGACAAATATCGGGGTACCACTTGTCCCAAAAACTATTTGACCATGTATGTAAGGAAGATGGCATCATACGCTCAAAATGATAAGATCTTGATTCACTTCTTCCAATACAGTTTAACTGGGGCAACTTCAAATTGGTACACGCATCTCGAGCGAGCCCACGTCCGATCCTTCAAAGATCTAGCAGATGCATTCCTGAAGCAATACAAGTACAATATTGACATGGCTCCCGATAGGATGCAACTCCAAAATATGGCAAAGAGAGACACAGACTTTCAAGGAGTATGCACAACGATGGAGGGAATTGGCTGCTCAGGTAGAGCCTCCATTGGCCGAAAAAGAAATCGTGGCAATGTTCATTGATACCCTCCAGTCACCTTTCTATGATAGGATGATTGGAAGTGTGTCATCGAACTTTTCCGACATGGTCATCATTGGTGAGAGAATTGAAAGTGGAACGAGGAATGGCAATATCACTGAGACTTCGGTAATGAACGGCCAGAAGAGAGCCCCGTTTGTGAAAAGGGAAGAAAGAGAAGCACACGCAGTAACCTTTGAACAAAAGAAACCAAACCAATATAGACCAAACCAAACACCCACCTTCCAAGCCCAATACGCCCCATATTATCAACCACCTCCGTATCACCAAGCCAACCAACCATACATCGCCGCCACCTCACAATTTCCAAATCCTCAACTAATGGCCCCTTACCGACCATCATACCCTTCTCGGCCTCAAACACACCCTACCATACCACCTCAAATTGTCCAGCCCCTAGGTCCAAACCCAAATACTAGCCAAACAAGACCACCGTATAACTCGGAAAGAAAGCCAGTACATTTTGACCTGATACCCATGACCTACACTGAGCTACTACATCAGTTTATAAACAAATCCGTGTTGACTCCTATCCCAATGAAACCATTGGGGCCTCCTTATCCGAAGTGGTTTGACACAAATGCTAAATGTGAATATCATGTGGGGGCAATAAGTCATTCCACTGAGAACCGCAGGGCTTTCAAATTTAAGGTACAAGACCTTATTGATGCTAAATGGTTGAGTTTTCAGAAAGATGCTCCGAATGGGGCACAAGGTCCTATGCCAAATCATGGGGGTTCTGGAGTCAATGCCATTGATAGCTTTATGGAACCTACTCTTAAGAGCCGAGTGACTGATGTCAGAACTCCCATGAGAGTTATTTTAAGGGAGATGCAGAAACATGGATTGGTACAAACCTGAATTGTTGAAGAAAAGACTCTCGATGAAGGGATAAGGTGCGACTTCGACTGAGATATGGGGCATTCAATGGAAGACTGTGCAGAATTTCGACAGGTTGTGAAACAGTTAATAGATGTGGGGCATTCAATTGTTATTGTGATGCTTTTGCATCCCTGACAGTCATTGATTCTCCCGCTCGGATTGATACCAGTACATGGACTACCATATTGTGACT
This sequence comes from Sophora flavescens, assembly GCA_030762895.1. Classification (NCBI taxonomy): domain Eukaryota; kingdom Viridiplantae; phylum Streptophyta; class Magnoliopsida; order Fabales; family Fabaceae; genus Sophora; species Sophora flavescens. The sequence goes on from CM061062.1 coordinate 5,223,180, forward strand.
TATTTGTCCCTATGGTGAGGTTCGTGGATTCAGATCCTTATCTTTTTGATTAGGGTAATCCGGGGACCATATGTTTAGGGGTCTAGATATGTCCCGAATGTCATGCACATAAAATGCCATTAGCAGCCTACCAAAATAAGGTCTTGACTTCAGAAGTCCCAACTTTAGGATATGACCTATGAGGACAAAAGGGAGCGCATTCCGCCTTTTTCTGCAACATGAATAATTACGTGCATCATAAGATCTTCTGCATGCGCCTTAACATGCAATTCATTCATGCATTCTGTTACCCTTATTATTATATTGTATGCTCGTGCATGTAGTATTTTAGGTCATGTATCGTCAATATGTCATTCATTCATGCATCTTGGTACACCCTCATGCATAAGTAATTTTGCTTTTCAAATGTTATTAATAAAATAAAATTTCCTTTGCACATATAATTTGGTAAGAGATAACACCTTTGATAACAAGAGATGGAAAAAGTCAGACACACTAGCAATGCTCCCGCCGCTAAGAGCTCCAAGGTGATTTTGAACTCATTAGAGAATTTGAAAGAGTTGAGCCAATCTTTGCCTCAAGAGCATCGAAAAAGCTTCGTCAAGAAATATGGAGGGATCTTGGACCTAATTTTCATACCGGTTGAAGCTACTGCTTTGAGTGCTCTAAGTCAGTATTGGAACCCACATCTCAGATGTTTCGAGTTGCTAAACATGGACATTACACCCACCATCGAAGAATATGCTTGCCTGTTAAGTTTGCCAATGCAGAAAAATCCCGTTGTGTACTTTCACCTGGGGCAATACTTGACCACTGCAAGCATAACAGGGTTACTAGGGCTTCCTGAAATTGAAGTGAACTTGACCGGGCACTCAAACTCGCGAGGGTTAACCCGAAAGTTTCTTGAAAGTCATTTGAGGAAACTAATGGATCGACAAGACTGGGAAACCTTTGAGAGGGTATTGGCACTAGAAATATACGGGTTGGTTCTATTTCCATCGGCACTAGACATGATAGATCAAGCAGTAATGGATGTGTTCTTTACAGTTGAAAGAAAGAAAAACCTTGTGCCGGCAGTATTGACTGTAACACTTTTGACTCTAGAATTTTGCCAGCAGCATCCAAAAGGGAAGCTCAGATGTTGTGCACAGTTGCTCAATGTATGGGTCATGACTCACATGTACGCAAAAGGATATATCCACCGCCATTCAGATCCACTAAGAGGCTTCCATAACATCCCTACAAGACAGCTTAATGAAGAGGAATGGAAGAGCGAGTTTGACAAAGTGGAAAGAGGCTCTTTTAAGTGGGTATGCCCATGGTACGAAAGTCAACAGGGTCAAGATATCATTTATAGTTGTGGTGATTATCCAAATGTTCCTTTGATGGGCCCAAGAGGGTGCATATCCTACACACTCGCCATAGCCTTACGATAACTTTGTTGGACACAAACCGTGCCCCGAGAAGAACAACTCGGTGGATGCTGTTTTCGATACGAGGATGGTGAGAATACCAAGTTGTTGGCAAAAGAAGTTAGAAATGCATGGAAAAATGTGAGGATGGCGGGGAGATCACAATTGGGCCGACCAATCCTAATCATTGTATCAGAGTATGAAACATGGAGAAAATCAAGGAAAGGTCTTGTCAACATTCCTGCAGAAAACACGAAAGCTGAAGACTACTCCTCTTCGGTAGCTCAAATGGCAGAACAACTGAAAATCCTGGACAAATGAAGGAAATGGAACAACAAAAGCAAGATGCCGAGCTGAAGGTAGCCATTGGTCAGAAGCGTTGTGAGAAGTTAACAATGGAAAATGAACATTTAAAGGATGTGTGCAGATATCTCCGCAACCTCGGAAGTCCAGAAGATTACAGACAAGGTCCCGCCGAGCGTCATGACTAGGATCCAAAATCTTGAAATCAAAGTATTGTCCTTGACAACAGAAAGGCATCAACTAAGAAAAGAAAAGCGTCGGTTAGAAGAAGAAGTCATTCAGCAAGGAGATGTGAGAAAGTCATTGGAAGTCGAAGTCAATCGACAAAGGGGAGTCAATGCCAACTTACAAATGCAAATTTGTGCACAAGACAGGATGACTGATGAATTGGTACAAAAGGTCCAAGAGCTGAATATCCTACTAGTCGAAATCAAGAAGCAATATGATTTAGGGTGGACCTCAGCAAAACACTACCATGATCAAAGGGTTCAAGTAATGAATGTCGTGAAGTGGTGGAGAGAAGAGGCCCGAGAACGAGCGATAGATATCGACATATGGAAAAGAAGATATATGAGCATGAATTTGGAGCTAAGCCATTGTATTCTGAATTTTGTCCAACGCTTTGAAAAGGCAAAAAAACAAATTCGTGCAGACCCTATGCTTCGTCTCCCGGCGGAGTTGGATGATTTCATGCAAATGTGTGGGGGGTTTGCTCGAGGGCTAAAAAGAAAGAGACCTAAGCTATTGACTTTAGGATGAAAATGTTGTAACAATGTCGAGAATTATGATGTAATCCCAATCTATGTATTGTTTTGAGGAGATTTTAATGAAATATGGCCTTGCCTCCATAATTCTATGTCTTGCTCCTATGATTCCTTCTCACTCCCACTCTTGCACTTGACTTGCGACGACACTTATCGTGGAGCATGGTCATCCTTTAGTATGTTTTCAACTACATCTTTGCCTTATAGGATTCTTCCTTTTGCGCAAAGGGTAGGAAGAGATCTCTCAATTCAGAATTTCTAGTATGTTTGAGACAACATCTATTTGGAGAGTTGTTTCTCCCCTAGATTTGTTGTCAACTCCATTTCATCTTATGAGCACAATGCTCTCTGTGAGGGATGGAAGGACCATCTCTTGTCTGTTACAAGGTGTTAACTCAAAAAATATAATAATAAACTCCAAAGGTGATTTTCATAAAAGCTTTCTGCATTTTCCCAATATTTTGTTCTCACTTTTGTTTCGATTAAAATAGTGGTGTGTGGCTTTTCTAAACAATTGCTCGAAGACACCCTTATCGCACTCGATCACAGACAAGAGCCATGGTGGATGAACTAGAAGAAGTCCAAGAGATCAGGGATGAACTCAGTCAAATCAAAGATCAAATGACTAAGATGATGGAGATCCTACAAGCAATGCAGAAGGAAAAGAACACAGAGGAGAACCCTCCAGCCTCGAACGAAGGACATCCGGCCACACCTCTCATTCCCCCGGGTTTTGCTCAGATTCCTATTCAAGGCTTCAACCAACAAGGGACCATGATGCCTCTCCCTATTTATCCAAGCAACCAAACTCATTTCTCATTTGACCCGAACAATCCCCCATACGATTTGCCTCGTGGATTTGTGCCACCAACGGCCCCTAGCCCACAAGATGGCATTCAAAACTCCGAGCATATCACTCAAACACAAACCACCACTGATGCTGTTGAAATGTCACAAGCACAAGCTATCAACCCTACAGATGGTAACACCCCGACGGTGACACTTTCTGCCAATCCAAAAAATCCACAATACACCCTACATTATGGACCCCAGGGGACTCAAATGATGCCGAACTTCGAATCCTCCTACATGCCATACTGCTTCCCTCAGAATATGTACGGCGAAGCTCCAGTGAATCAGTCAGGAGGGAATTCCCAATCTAAAGAAAAGCTGGAAGTATTAGAGGAGAGACTGCGGGGCATTGAAGGGATAAATAGTTATGGTCTTCGGGATGCCTCAGAGCTTTGCCTGGTGCCAAATGTTGTAGTCCCACCAAAATTCAAGGTACCCGATTTCTACAAATATCGGGGAACCACTTGTCCCAATAAGGTGCGACTTCGACCGGGATATGGGGCATTCAATTGAAGACTTTGCAGAATTTCGACAGGTTGTGCAACATTTAATAGATATGAAGATTATCCTAATTGGTTATGAACCGAATGAGTGTGGCATTAACATGGTCACTGAATCTACAATTTCCCCATTTCCAGTTAAGATAACTCCTTATACAGTTGTGATTAATCCTCAACCGGTTCCTGAGTAAGTCGCTCCGAAGCCAATGGTGATACACTATACTAAAAAGGAACCTATGCCGGTTTCGAGTGGGCCAACACCAGTTGTCATTCGAGTTCCAGGTCCTTTCCCTTATACGGACACCAAAGCGGTACCATGGAAATATGATGGGCAGGTTCAACAAAGTCCTCCCAATGGGACCACTGTGATTACCAACATTTCGGGAATTGGTGGAATGACTAGGAGTGGTCGCATTTATACTCCAGAGGTATTGCGAAGGGAAGGAACAGAAGAGGAAGAAAAATATCACAAGGGGAAAGAGAAGGTGGAAGGAACACCAGCCGAAGAGGATACCAAAGGGGGTGATAATAAAAAGGAAGTATCTGATGAAGAAGTAGGTGAATTTTTGAAGTTCATCAAGCAGAGCGAATACAGGGTGGTGGATCAATTGAATCAAACTCCAGCTCGGATATCTCTCTTGTCTTTGTTGATGAATTCTGAGCCACATAGGAGAGTACTGATGATGGTGCTGAATCAAGCTCATGTCTCTCATGACATCACAATTGATAAGCTTGATAACATCGTGGGTAACATTATTGCTGATAATTATATCACTTTCACTGATGACGAAATTCCAGCTGAAGGAATGGGGCACAACAAGGCGTTACACATCTCGGTGAAGTGTCGAGATAATGTCATGGCTGGGGTTCTCATTGATAATGGTTCTTCTTTGAATGTAATGCCAAAGTCAACACTGGCAAAGTTGCCTTTCGATGGAACTCATATGAAGCCAAGCACAATGATTGTAAGAGCTTTCGATGGCACCCGAAGGGAAGTTATGGGAGAAATTGAATTACCCATTCAGATTGGCCCTTGCAACTTTGAAACACTCTTCCAAGCAATGGACATTACGCCAACTTACAGTTGTCTCCTGGGATGACCATGGATTCATTCGTCTGGGGCTGTACCTTCCACACTGCACCAGAAAGTGAAGTTCATTGTCGATAGCAAGTTGATAATTGTTTTTGGAGAGGAGGATATGCTGGTGAGTAAGCCATCAACAACCCCTTACATTGAAGCCGTCGAAGAAGCTCTCGAGACCGCTTTCCAATCACTTGAAATTGCCAATCCCACTTATGTCGGAGATGGTGCTCCACTCTTGAAACCTCAGTCATCTAAAGCATCTGTTATGATGGCTAGGGTGATGCTCGAAGGAGGATACCGACCTGGAAGCGGTTTGGGGAAGAATAGCCAAGGTGTCACTGACATCCTCATGCTTACCGAGAACAAGGACAGGTTTGGTTTAGGATATAAACCCACCAAGACCGACAAGATGAGGGTTGTAGAAGAGAAGAAAAGAAAAGAAAGAGGTTGGCTCGGCTGGAAAATCGTGAATACGAGGCTGAAAGGGTTCCCATCTGTGACATTCGACAGAGCTTCCGAAGTGTAGGGTTCGTATTCCTGGACCAAGCAGCAGCTGTTGAAGATGATTATCTCGCCGATCATGGTGTCAATTTGGTGTATCCATGCCCTCCGGATATAGAGCTCAACAATTGGGAGGTCATTGAGTTCCCCAGGACCATAGAGTTTTTTTCAAAGTAATTCTGTAATGCTTATCCTTTAACTCTGCCCAAGGCTTTAGGATTTTTGTTGTAATGGGCTTACTTGTTTTCGTTTCAGTATGACTTATCAATAAATGCATGCATTCAATATCTTTATGTTCTTATCTCTTTTTTTTTTTACTTTCGCCTTTATTTGTCGTTCCTCACCAATAAATGCAGTTTCTGTCTTTAACCGTTATTCATTCATCTTTCCCTGATAACTACCAAAATGCATATCTAAAAGTGACTCTCTTGAAAATGACAGTGTTAATAACTCAGCATACAATTTTTACTATCCTATTGATCATGCTGATGAGGTTGTTGATGATGATGGGGAAGTCCCTCCTGAATTACTGAGGTTGGTAGAACAAGAAGCTAGGGAAATTCGGCCCCATGAAGACTCGAGTGAAGTAATCAATTTGGGAACTGAAGATGATAAAAAAGAGGTCAAGATCGGCCTTTCCCTGAAAGAAAAGGAGCAGAGCAGGTTGATCAGGTTGTTGATGGATTATAAAGATGTTTTCGCATGGTCGTACCAAGACATATCTCACATTGATGTTCTTGTAGATAATACTACCCAACATGCATTATTCTCCTTCATGGATGGATTCTCAGGATATAATCAGATTAAGATGGCACCTGAAGATATGGAGAAAACTACATTTGTCACTTTATGGGGAACCTTTTGTTACAAGGTTATGCCCTTTGGCTTGAAAAATGTTGGGGCAACATATCAGCGGGCTATAGTGGCTTTATTCCATGACATGATGCAGAAGGAGATAGAAGTTTATGTAGATGACATGATCGCCATGTCCAGATCCGAAGATGACCATGTTGATAATCTGCAGAAACTTTTTGAGCGGTTAAGAAAGTTTAAGCTCCGACTGAATCCAGCCAAATGCACTTTTGGAGTGAAATCAGGCAAGCTTCTGGGGTTCATTGTTAGTCAAAGAGGAATAGAGGTTGATCCTGAAAAAGTTCGAGCAATCATCGATATGCCAGCACCTCGAACGGAGAAAGAAGTTCGTGGGTTTTTAGGAAGATTGAACTATATTGCCCGGTTCATCTCGCAACTGACCGCGACATGTGAACTGATCTTTAATTTGCTACGCAAAAATCAGTCTGTGACGTGGAATGAAGATTGCCAAAAAGCCTTTGAGAAGATCAAACAATACCTACAGGAGCCTCCAGTCTTGGTTCCCCCAGTTCCAGGAAGACCTCTCATCATGTATTTGACTGTGCTAGATGAATCGATGGATTGCGTATTGGGGCAACACGATGAGTCAGGAAGGAAGGAACATGCCATCTATTATCTAAGTAAGAAATTCACCAGTTGCGAAGCCAACTACTCACTGCTGGAACCACTTGCCGTGCTTTGGCTTGGGCGGCCCGCCGTTTGAGGCATTACATGTTGTGTTACACTACCTGGTTGGTGTCTAAAATGGATCCGATCAAGTATATCTTTGATAAGCATGCTCTGATTGGAAGAATTGCTCGCTGGCAAGTCCTACTATTAGAATACGACATTGTCTATGTCACCCAAAAAGCAGTAAAAGGTAGCGCTCTCGCAGAATATCTAGCCAATCAGCCAGTGGAAGATTATGGATCGATGCAATGTGATTTCCCGGATGAAGATATAATGGCTTTGTTTGATCACGAGCAATCACCAGAAAAAGAAAAGTGGACTTTGTTATTTGATGGAGCTTCTAATGCATTGGGACACGGAATTGGGGCAATACTAATCTCACCGGAAAATGATTATTTCCCTGTCACTGCAAGGCTTTGCTTTGATTGTACAAACAATATAGCCGAATATGAAGCTTGTGCGCTTGGGATCATGGCAGCGATAGAATCAAAGGCAAGGGTACTGGAGGTATATGGGGACTCTGCATTAGTTATCCACCAGCTAAGAGAGGAATGGGTGACTCGAGATGCCAAGTTAATCTCGTACCATGACTACATCAAAGGTTTGATTGAGCAGTTTGATGAAGTCACATTCCATTATATTCCCCGAGAAGATAACCAATTAGCTGACGCACTGTCTACCTTGTCCTCAATGTTCAAAGTAAGTGACGAGAGGAACTTACCACTCATCAAAATGGAAAGTCGTGATCATCCTGCGCATTGTCAAGTGATAGAGGAGGAGTCTGATAAAAAACTGTGGTACCATGACATGAAATGCTTCATCCAAAGAAGGGAATATCCTTCGGGCATTTCAGAAAACGACAAAAGAACTCTAACAAGACTTGCAATGGGTTTCTATTTAGATGAAGGTATTCTCTACAAAAGAAATCATGACATGGTATTGTTAAGATGCATCGATGCGAAAGAAGCTAAACGGATAATTGAGAGGGTCCATGAAGGGTCTTTCGGAACACATGCGAGCGGGCATGCAATGGCAAGAAAAATCTTGAGGGCTGGCCAATACTGGTTGACAATGGAAGCAGACTGCTTTAATTATGCAAAGAGGTGCCATAAGTGTCAAATATATGCTGATAGGGTTCATGCGCCGCCAGCTCCCTTGAATGTCATGACGGCACCCTGGCCATTCTCAATGTGGGGAATGGATGTGATCGGTCCAATCGAACCAAAAGCCTCTATTGGGCATCGTTTCATTCTTGTTGCCATTGATTATTTCACAAAGTGGGTTGAGGCTGCATCATATGCCAATGTGACCAGGAATGTCGTGATCAAATTTGTAAAAAGAGAATTAATTTGTCGTTATGGGTTGCCTAAGGAAGAAATATATCTATATAGCTATAAAATAAAATAAAAAAAAGGATCTAACCTTCATTTGTATGACTAAAATTCCCATATCACCATACCATATATTCTATGTTTTCTAAATCGATTTTTTTTATTATATGCAAAATGTATTAATATATGAGTACTAGGTTGCCTATAGCATGCAAGTGTGTTGATATATAAAACTTGTTACCACAATCAGTATGGTTAGTTAAGCAGGTTGTATATGTTTTGGATATGATTAATTAGCACCAGTACCGTCTTTGTTTCATTTGCTGGAAATATGTTTATCTTGTTCTAATTGTGCAACATGTAACCGTAAAGGAGTTCTTCTTGTATAATTTGGAAATTATACAGTTGGCTTGGTGCGTTTTATTTTGTAAACAATTAATGATGGTAATTAAGGTTTCCAACATGGTGATTTAATTCTTCCACACCATGTCAGTTGTACTGGCCGAGGTGGTAAGCCCGGCCACCGAACTTGGAAACCCGACCCACCAATGATAACACTTATCTAAAACCTAACTAACAACCTCATCTAAGTATAAGAGAAAGATCTTATCAGATAAAGGAAGAGGGGTTTGTTGGAAATTGGTCAAAGAGATAAGTGATAAGAGGAGATATACCTGATCCAAAGAAAGGGGATCGGATGACTCAACTATAAAAAGAGAGAGAGCCATAAGAGGAAGACACTTTTGCTAACCTAGGTGAATCTCCCTTAAGAGTACTTGAGGAACCAGCCGAATCAAGAGACCACCCAAGTGTCCTTGTTCACTGGTATTTATCATATACACGATTAAGGGATTAACTTCATCACATGGCCAATGGTTGAACGGAGAACTACGTCTGGCTTAGATTCCCATTGGGATACGTAGGACCTGGATATAACATTCTATCAAGTCATAATCTAAAACAACCTTAGTGTTCACCTTTGGTTAAACGTTCTACGACTAGATTCCGGCAAGTCGGATCTTGGCAGGAACAGTTGGCGCCCACCGTGGGGCCGAGGAAAAACTTTCCCCGGTTCCATAAGAAAATTTAATGGTGACTACACGAAACGGGCCGAGGGGAGGGGCGCACAGTGCGGACCATGTGGATCATGAGGTACCAAACACTAACCAGAACCATGACAATCCCCCGCCTCCACCCCTCGATGAAGATAATCCTCAGCTGGGAGAGATTATCGCACAGCTGAAGCAGCTGTGTCAGGAAAACGAGGAGATTTGTGCGCAGAATCAAAAGCAACTAAGAGCTCGGAGAAGGGCAAGATCTGCAACGCCTCCCGATGAAGAGCGGTCTTCACCTGAGGATAGCCAGAAAGACCCCTCATATGCACCTTCTCGCCATGATAGGAGCCGACTTTCCAAGACCAAACCTTGGCCTGAGGGTTCAGGAGCCAGATCTCGTGCTGAGGAGACTATCCAGAAATAAAAGGTAAGGGACAGATGACCGAGGTTGCCTTTCACTGATGAGGTAATCATGCCTAGACATTTCAAACCTCTTAATATTGACAAGTTTAATGGCACCACTGATCCAACTGAACATGTAGAATCCTTTGTTTCTTCTGTTTACTTGGTGACCGATTCGAAAGCTGTCATGTGGAAAAATTTTCCAACTACTTTGCAGGGACCTACCTTGACTTGGCTTACGAATCTTCAACCTCGGTCAGTTCTTTTGACATGCTAGTAGCTAAATTCACTGCACAATTTGCAGCGAGCCGAAGGCATATAAGGCATTGGGTCTCGCTCGTGAATTTTAAGCAAGAAAAAAATGAATCACTTAGAGATTATATGGCTCGCTTTAGTGCTCAACAAGTTTAATCCCCAATATAAGCTCGGAACTCTGCCTTCATACTGTCATGGGCAGTTTGAAGCCAGGGCCTTTCTTTGTGTATTTTTTCTCGAAAACCACCAAGAGACTTTGAAGAATTGCAGGAAAAAGCCACAGGGTTCATGAACTCGTAAGATTTGGTAGAGTCCAAAAAGAGAGAAAGAGGTTTTGAGGACAAGAGCATGGTCCCGAGCAAAGAGAAGGACAGATGAGCTAATCCACCCAAGGCTTTCAAAAGCAATGTAAGGGGGTTCTCAGAGAAGCAACCCAGATACCAGTCATACACACCACTAAACCGATCTTGAGCCGTCGTTCTTCGAGAGATATGCAATGCCGAGTTACTCACCTTACCTCGGCCATCTAAATCTCCTGCCCAAGCTGACAGAGTGCAAGTGGCATCAAAATTATGGCCACTCCACTGAAGATTGTAGAACAACGCAGGATAAAATAGAGGACTTGGTGCAAGCAGGACGTCTTGACCGATTCGTTCGCCAATATGATGTTGGTGGCGGACGAGCTGGTCAGCAATGATGAAGGCGAGGTTACGATAATCGTAACCGAGATGAAAACCAGCATGGTAACAATCAGAACGGAGATCGGGTGCAAAACCAGAGAGTTCCTAGTGATGATGCAGAAGGTGGGGTCAGAAGAGTCATTAATACTATCTCAGGAGGTTTCGCCGGAGGAGGAACAACGAGTTCAACTCGGAGGCGTTATGTAAAAGCTATCCGATCAGTCAACTCGGTGTCAGGAAAACCTACAAGGTTGAGACCTCCCATTACTTTCTCAGATGATGACTTCAAAGGGATGGATCCTAATCAAGATGACCCGATGGTGATAACGACAGATTTGGCCAATTACTCGGTCAAACGAAAACTTGTTGATCAGGGTAGTTCGACTGACATTCTATACTTTGCAACCTTCAAAAAGCTTGGTATTCCAGAAAAGTTAATAAAAGAACAGGAGGACAAGTTAGTTGGGTTCACTGGCGAGCAGGTGAAGACCCGAGGTTACATTGACCTCTTAACAACTTTCAGCGAGGGCAAGCATGCTCAAACTATATCAGTCAGGTCTGTTATTGTGGAGGCCAGCACATCGTACAACATCCTCATCGGGAGACCGACGTTGAATGAGCTCGGAGCAATTGTCTCAACCCCACATCTCACCATGAAATTCCCGGTTGATTCGAGAGAGATAGTTGCCGTCTGAGCTGATCAGAGGATGGTCAGAAGTGCTATACGGATAGTTTGAAGGTGACACGAAGACTAGACATCACAGAAAATGGTAAAGATGATAAAGAAGAAGTGGTAAGCTCGGGCAATTCAATCTGCTCAGTAAGCTCGGTCAGTATGTTTGAATTGGTTCCAAGGATGGAGATGTACGAGTCCAGAGCTGAACCAACAGAGTCTTTAGAAAATTTCCAACTGGGAACCCAAGTTGACTAGTGCACAAAGGTAGGAAGTCAGCTTGACCCATTGCTTAAACAACAGATTCAAGTTGTTCTAAAGAAGAATGCCACTTGTTTGCTTGGAAGACATCGGAAATGCCTGGCATAGACCCTAATTTTCTGTGCCACAAGCTATCTATATGTCCTGAGGCCAGACCTATAGCCTAGAGGAAAAGAAAGCTCAGCGAGGAAAGACGAAAAGCTGTAACCGAGGAGACCACAAAGTTGATTAAAGCAAATTTCATTAGAGAGGTGAAATATGCTACTTGGTTAGCTAATGTTTTGTTAGTAAGGAAGGCCATTGGCAAGTGGAGAATGTTCAACGATTACACCGATCTTAACAAAGCATGTCCGAAGGATTCTTATCCTCTTCCCAACATTGACAGATTGGTGGACGGAGCTTCTGGTTACAGAATCTTGACTTTCTTAGATGCTTATTCAGGTTACAATCAAATAAGGATGTACCAACCTGATGAAGAAAAAACAACATTTATGACTGATGGGGCAAATTACTGTTATCGAGTAATGCCTTTCGGTTTAAAAAATGCTGGTGCAACATATCAAAGGCTTATGGACAAGGTGTTTGTCAATCAAATCGGAAAGAACCTGGAAGTATACGTTGATGATATGGTGGTAAAGTCCGACGACCCAAAGAAACACCCTGCCAACCTGGAAGAAATTTTTGGCCAACTCCAAAGGTACAATATGAGGTTGAATCCTGAAAAATGTATACAAGGAGGCAAGTTCTTAGGGTATATGTTAATACATAGAGGAATCGAAGCTAATCCTGATAAATGCAAAGCTGTCATTGAAATGCGGAGCCCACAGAATGTGAAAGAGATTCAGAGGATGTCTGGCCGATTAGCTTCTCTGTCTCGTTTTCTCCCAAAGTCTACAAACCACCATCCTTCTTTCAGCTCCTGAAAAGGCCAAAAGAGTTCACTTGGACCGAGGAGTGCGAAAAGATCTTTGGAGAGTTGAAACTTTTTCTAACTTCTCCTCCAATCCTAACTCGACCTCAACTCGGCAAAGATTTGTACTTATACTTGTCTGTCAACGATTATGCAATCAGTGCAATAATCATCCAAGAAGAAGAAAAGTAACATATGGCAGTGTATTATGTCAGCCGAATCCTGAGAGATGCAGAAACACGGTATCAAGTAATTGAAAATCTCGCCCTCGCTTTGGTCATGGCAGCTCGAAGATTACAACCTTATTTCCAGTCACACCAAGTTATAGTCAAAACAGATCATCCAATAAAGCAAGTGCTCAGAAAACCAGATCTGGCAGGACGAATGATAGCTTGGTCAGTGGAGTTATCAGAATTCGGTTTGCAATATGAACTGAGGGGGTCAATGAAAGCACAATGCCTCTCCGACTTCATTGTCGAGATCTCTTCAAATCCGAATTAAGAATCCTACATTTGGCTTCTGTATGTTGATGGTTCATCTAACTTGAAAGGAAGCGGAGCTGGAATAATTCTTGAAGGTCCAGACGATCTAGTCGTGGAGCAATCCTTGAAGTTTGGATTCAATGCTTCAAACAATCAAGCAGAATATGAATCCCTCATTGCGGGATTGATGTTGGTCAAAGAAGTTGGTGTCAATGAGCTAAAATGCCGAAATGACTCACAACTTGTAACAGGACAAGTCTCTGGAGATTACCAAACAAAGGATCCCCGAATAACCAGGTATCTTTGTAAAATTAATAGTTTAATTTCAGAATTTGATAATTTTACTATTGAACATATACCTCGTGAGGAAAATTCCAGGGCAGATCTGTTGTCTGAGTTGGCTAGCACCAAAAAAGCTGGCTAGCTAAGGACATTCATTCAGGAAAATCTCCCTGAGCCGAGCATAAAAAGTGCCGAGGTATTGATGACCGAGCACTATGATTGGGGTTGGATGACACCATTTTAGGAATTTCTAGCCTCGGACAAATTGCCTAGTGATAAAAAAGAGGCAAAGAAAATTCGTCTGGAATCTTGTCATTACACCATCCGAGATGGAGAGTTAAACAAAAGAGGATTTTCCATGCCTTTATTAAAGTGCATAACAAAGGAGCAATCTGAGTATGTAATGGATGAGATGCATAGAGGAATTTGTGGAATGCATTTAGGTGGCCAATATCTAGCAGCTCGGGTCCTGCGAGCAGGTTTTTATTGGTCGACCATAATATCAGATTGTGCTGCTTGGACTTACAAGTGTGATCCTTGTCAGAAATTCACCAATGTTACGCGAGTACCAGGTGAAGAGCTCCATTCCATGTTCTCGCCATGGTCTTTTACTATGTGGGGGATGGACATTGTTTGTCCTTTCCCTGTGGCTAAAAGCCAGGTCAAGTTCTTACTGGTGGGGGTAGATTACTTCACTAAGTGGATTGAAGCTGAACCATTAGCCACCATAACAGCTAAAAATGTTCAGAGTTTTGTGTGGAAAAGCATCATATGCAGACATGGGCTACCTTATGCCATTGTCACATATAATGGAAAGCAGTTCACTGATAAAGGACTGAAAGAATTCTACTCCAACCTCGGAATCAAACATAAGGTGACCTTGGTTGAGCATCCACAAACAAATGGCCAAGCCGAGGCCGCCAACAAAGTTATTTTGAACGAGCTCAAGAAGAGGCTAGGCATCTCAAAAGAGGCATGTGTTAAGGAATTACCAAGCATCCTCTGGGCTTACCATTGCTCACCATAGTCATCGACGGGGGAAACGCCATTCAAGCTAACCTATGGAACTGATGCAATGATTCTGATTGAGCTCGGCAAGCTCTCTTTTAGACGTCAACACCGTGACCAAAGCAAGAATGAAGAACAAATCTGAGTTGAGCTTGACATGGTAGAAAAGGTTCGAGATGAAGCAAAAATCAGAGAAGAACTATGCAAGCAGAAAGCAACTCGAAAGCACAACTTGAGGTTGCAGCCAAGGGAATTTGTGCAAGGTGACTTAGTGCTTAGACTGCAAAATGATGCAAGAAAAGATTCTAAAGAAGGTATACTTGCAGCAAACTGGGCTGGCCCATTCCGAGTAGTTGAAAATTTAGGAAATTGTGCTTATAGGCTTGAAGAGTTCTCAGGAAAGGCTGTTCCAAGAACTTGGAACACTTCCCATCTTAGGTTTTATTTTAGTTAAAGTTATGTAAGCAGGTGATGTACTCTTTTTCCTACCCCGGTCTTTTTCCCACGTGGTTTTGGCCAGGAAGGTTTTAATGAGGCACACCTGGGTAAATAAATAAATAAATAAAGTCTATTTCAGTTGCATTATTTGGAAAAACGGTTGTTATATGACTAAGAGTTTATTTGTTAAAGTTAACTATGAAGGCAATACTAAAAGTGCCGAGCATGAAAAGGTTACCAAGCTAAAATCGACCGAGCTACGGTCAAAACGCCGGACCTAAAAAGGCAAAACTAAAAACCTAAAGAGGTTGACCGAGCTAAAATCGAAATGCTGAGCCTGAGTGACTAAAAGAGCTAAAGTCGAAAGGTTGAACCTAAAAAGGTAATCAAAAACCTAAAAAGGTAATCAAAATCCTAAAGAGGTTGACCGAGCCAAAATCGACCGAGCTAAAATCGAAAGGCCGAGCCTAAAAAGGTAATTAAAAGCCTACGAAGGTAATTAAAAACCTAAAGAGGTAATTCGAGCTATAATTTGACCGAGCTAAAGTCGAAATGTTAGACTTAAAGGTAAACGAAAACCTAGTTAGGCGAGTTACTTAGAAGAGTTAACCGAGTTATTCCAAGAACTGGTTAAAAATAATAAGTTTAATGGTCACAAAAGAAGACCGAACCAAAACAAAATTAAACGATGAGAGAACTGTAAAATTTCCTAAGTATAGAAGGTCATTACCAAAGGAACAAAATTAACATTAAATACTTCATAATTAAAACAAAAAGTAAAAAAGGGCATCTCCAAAGATACACAATGTTTTAAAAGAGAAAAGAAAAAAATCCTAAGTTACTCATGAACATCGTCATGAGTAAGAACTACTTCTTCGGTGATCACTGCATCGGGATTAGAGGGAACAATGTGTTCAGCTCGGAAATCGGCAACCGAGGAGGGCTCCACCATGACTGCACCATCTCTTATATTGCCCTGTTCCTCTTCAACTTGTACTGCATCCCTTTCGGCATCCTCTTCTTGATTTTATCCCTCATCCTCATCCTCGAGTTCGGATAAAGGAACCATGATGCCCTCCTTGTTAAAATCCTTATCCACGATAGCTTGTGAGAATTCAGTGTCGGGGTTGAAGCGTTGAAGCTGCTTAACAGCTCGAAAGAACCCAGAAACATGCTCTTTCATGATCTCAGCCTCGGTCTCCTTCAACTCAGCTTGAAGCTTACGAGTGTTTTCCTTCTCAGCATCAAGAGAAGCCAGGGAAGCCTTGGCGACTTTCTGGAAGTTAACTCTCTCTTCTTTCTCCTTGGCCAGCTCAGATCGAATGGAGGAATTGGTCTTCTCCATCTCGGTTTGTTGAGCTTTCAGCTGACCAATCAACCGAGCCTGCTCTTTGCCCTTGACCAGAGCTTTTTCAAGCTCATCTCTAGTGCGCAAAACTTGAACAGCTTCAGCCTTCATGTCTTCCATCTTCTTCGCATTACTCGCAAGTTCATTACTCCAGAAATGAGTAATGGAAGAAACCCGAAGAGCATAAGCAGCCACAGCTTACATGCTCGCATCGGGACCTTGTTCCAGAAGGAGTCGTGCATCCGCAGGCTTCAATATGTGAGAAACAACCAAGAGACCAGGGTTGAAATCGTTACCCCAGACTGAGCTGATCCTTGGGTAAAAGTTCCCGTTGTACCATTTGATGTCCGAAGTCAGATGTTAAGTCTCTAAAATGTCTGATGTTCATTTCCCTAAGTTTTGATGAGAACAAAACATTGGTTAATAATTTAATTAACCTTCATATTGGTTGCTAACCTGTCTATCTAGTGTGCAGATTAAAATTGTAAGAATCAACGTCCACTAAAGTGATACAAGCGCATGTCCACTAAAGTGATACAAGTGCAACGTCCACTAAAATGATACAAGCGCAACGTCCACTAAAGTGATTCAAGCGCACGTCCACTAAAGTGATACAAGTGCAACGTCCACTAAAGTGATACAAGCGCACGTCCAACACTGAAGTAATTCAAGCGCACGTCCAACACTGAAGTAATTGAAGCGCACGTCCAACACAAGTGATAGAAGTGCTCGTCTACTAAAGTGACAGAAGTGCTCGTCTACTGGAGTGACAGAAGCGCTCGTCTACTAAAGTAACAGAAGCACTCGTCCACTAGAGTGACAGAAGCTCTCATCCACACAAGTCTTTGGACTTGCTAAGTTCTTAATGTGGAGCTCGTCTACCAGGTTTCATTCAACCAGTTAAAGGAGTATCCGTCCAATGACGTGGCATGTGGAGCTTATCTACTAGCCCGTCCGAATGTAAAATCTTAAATGGTTAGATGGACGCGGTTATTTTCAAAATGGATGCACTTATCTTATGAACACGGATTCTATATGAATTATCAGAATCTTATTTCAAGAACCAGAATCAAGAAAAGTCAGAAGTTACTCTCTCAAGCAACCTCGGATTATCAGAACCAAAGACTAGTTAAAGAATGCTTCCAACGTGCTTTATTCCCTATTACCTCTGGTCCTTACACGAAAAGGGAATTATACTCAGTAAAGTAAAAAAAGCTCTCTGCACAACTCTGATATGGCTGTATCACAATCCATAAAGCCATGATCCTTAATGTTAGAGTACAACCAAAGTTCCTATTGCATTAATGGCTGCCCAGAATGACTCTATTGCATTTAATGAAGTTCTGCTTGAAGCCAGCATCTGAGGGAATGTCTCTAACAGATCCTAAATGATTGAAGACTATAAATACAGAAGTCATTGAAGATGAAGAGATAGAGAATACACAAAGCAGTAAAGAGACATTACTTTGCGCATTAATATCTTCATTCTTTCATTATGTATTCTTCAATCATTTGAAGTTATTACGCGGACTTTCCTAAGCTTTACATTTACACCACTCTCTGAGTGTTAGTGAAAGATCTGTTTATCTGAAGTTGTATTTATTACAAACCAAATCTTTCAAACAAACCTGAGTGAGCCTGTAGAGGCTAAGTGTGCAAAGAATACTTGTCTTAAGCCTGAAGAGGCTACTTGTGCAAAGAATACTTGTCTTGAGCCTGAAGAGGCTATGTGTACAAATAATACTTGAGTCTGTAACCTGATTAGTTATAGTGGATAAATCTTGGTGCTGCCAAAGACTGGACGTAGCTCTTTGCTTTGAAGAGTGAACCAGGATAAATAACTGTGTCAATCTCTCTTTCTTTATAACCTCTCTAGTTGCTTTAAGTTTTCTTATACGTCTATCAAATGGTGTGTTTACCAAAGTCACTTTTAAAATTTCATCAGATGAGCTACCCGTCTGTCGTGTATCTTTCCACTCGTCTAAACTAAGCTTCTGTTTGCAAAAAGATTTCAACTTTGTTTAAATTCTGATAAACACAATTCACCCCCCCCCCCCCCCCGCCCCCCGCCCCCGGTCTCGTGTTTATAGTTGTCTATTTCATCAGGTCGGTCACCATAGGAGCTTTGTCAGACCTCCTTTCAGTAGCAAGTGTTTCTTGGATCAAGGGGAGGGGAGAACCACTTCTTCTTGAGCGTCTGACCAAACCCGCTTGGGAAGGCGAGTACTGGGATCAGAAGCTTCAACATTCTTTTTCTTCTTGCCCTTGGCATCAGCAGCAGCAACCGAGGCAACAACACCTTCATGAGTAGACTTCTTCAACAGTGCTTTATAGTTGAACTTACCCATGATCACTGCAAAAAAGGAAATCGGCTATGTAAGAAACATATTTCTACAAGTGTATTGAGATATCTGAAAATACAATACTTACGATCAAATTCGACCCGCCGAGTGGAAGAGGTCGGAAGTTTTAAAAGCCCCCCACAAGGCACTGGCTGAGGATAAAGTTTCAGAACCTCAACATCGGCTCGCTCTTGAGTAGTCATAGAGCCGAGGTCAAAACTAGAAAATTTGGAAGGGTGGGGTTGCCAATAAAAAGGAAATTTCAGGTTTCCTTCGGTGTCAAAAAAGAAGGACTCATTCCTTTCAGAAGGTCGGACCTTGAAAAAATCTGACATAAAGAATTTGTAAGAACTCTTATAGAGTCCAATAATACCCCTCTTCTCAACCCCGCTGAGGGAGATCAAACCAACTCGGTCCCCAAACCTAAGTTTATAAAAATAAAGGAACTTAGGAGCGGTAGCCGCCATCCCTATTTGCCCACAAAGAATCTGGAAAGCCTTCAGGAAGGCCCAGCTATTGGGGTGCAACTGAGTAGGAGCAACGTTCAAGATTTTCATAACAACACACTCAAATTTGGTGAAGGGAAGGGTGACACCAATTTTCTCAAATAAGGTTTTATACACATAGGTGAAATGTGGTTCAACTGGAAGAGCTTGCAAAAAAACATGCTCAGTGTCTGAACAAGGCAAGCATTTAACAGTTCTGCGAGAAGTAGAAACCTTGGGCTTAATAGCTCTAAGAGATTCATGGGTCCTGAAATTGGGAAAAAAGGCTCCAACATCTGGCCTAACCCAGAAATACCCAAGGATAGTGATGTCGGGGTAAGGAACTCTGGGCATCGTAGCAGCATGCTTGCGACTCTTAGGGGCAGTAATGGCTTCAGGAGTAGCAGAACTACTCTCATTAGAAGATAAGGAAGAAGAAGTACCAAGGTTGCCCCCAGTACCCTTCGAATGAGGAGGAGAATAATGGGGAGAGCCACCTATAAGGTTTACTTCATTCTCTATGATCTGAACTTCAGAAGAGGCAGGTTGAGAAACCTCGAATGAAGGTACCATTGACAAACCAGGCAGAAAGGAAACAGTGAAGAAGAAGGAAGAGGGGAGACGTACCTTGAACAAAAAAAAACAAATGCAGGAAAGGCTTGGAGAAGAAGAAGTGTTTTGGAGGAAAAAGTAGTAAGACGATCTTTGAAATGAGTTCTTCCAATTTATAAGGAGGCAATGACACCTCTTAGAAATGTAACATTACTGTGTAACAGTAATGATGGCAGTTGACGTGTGCGGGAAGGGAAGCGTCTTTTCAAAGTCACGTCGTTTCAGTATTTTAATGAATGACTGACACGTGTTCACAAGGTCGGTACACGCGCTGCAACAGCCAGGGCCTTGATTAGCCCTAGTTAATGTAGTCGAAGAGTAGGCCTCGAAAATGATGCAATAAGGCCACGCGGCACCATCAAGCCCATGCTTTAATAACAACACCCACATCTCTTCTCAACTCGGAGCCCGAGAAACTTATAGGCACAAATTGAAATGTCAGTGTCAACCTACGTCCTGTCTTCTCCTCACATCCTAAGCCGTTCTAAAGGATTAAGAGATGACGACATACTTATTTCCAAATCATAAAACGGTTACTAATGGTCCACATCATCCAACACCTGGAGTTCAACATTCCACCCACAGTGAGTAACAAACCAACCAACCAATCGAGTCATCACTCAAAATAGCATCTTGTGGGGCCCAGCTTGTTAAAATCAATTTTGAGGTCAAACAACTTGTTTTTTGCCTGAGCTTTTCGATCTCTCAACCTCAGTACAACTGAACCATATTTCTTCGAGTAAATATTATATTAATTGTTAAACTGAAAAAAATTAAACTTTTTAGAATCATATGGAGCTGATCGAGATTCATATTCCAATTTCCAAAAGAGAAATGCTATTACCATGCTATATAGTTAGCAGGATTTACATGATTGATCCATTTAATTTAACTGTTCAATCATAAATATCATTTGAATATATAAATTAAAACACTCACGTCCAATGTTACAACTTCCTAACAAATCTTGAGTGTTGTAACCACTATGCCTCACAAACAGTGGTGGAGCATGAACTAAAAATTTGGGAGATCCAAAATAAGTGAATAACACATAATCAATTAAACATGTGATACAATAAAAATGAGAGAGGGACCATAGAATTGGGAAGGCAAGGTAATTAAAAGGTAATAGACATTTAAATTTAGTTGGATTATTATCCGATATCAAACAATGGGTTAATGTATATGTTCAAGTCAATCAACATATTTAGGATGAGGGTTTAGGGATTAGTTTAGGGTTACGGACTTATGGTAGTATATATGTTCACATCATCAAAGGAGCTTGTTGGACTAACTCAAATACTTTTTAGGACACATGCAATATCATTCACATTTTTTTATTATAAAATAAAATGTTGTTTTCATAGTAGTGTTACGTTTATTTTAATTATAATCTTTAATTATTTTTTAAAGAATAGTAAACAATAAATATAAATATTATAAAACAGCACATAAATTTTATATACTAAAAGTAACAATATTTATAATATTACTACAAATAATAGTGATAACAAAAGTAACAAGTAAAACAATAATATTAACAACAATTATATATGATAATATTAATGATGATAAATTATTGTCTTTATGTTTTTTTTTCTCTCCATGTGAGAAGTTCTCTCCTGTGAGACGTTTTTATCCAAAACTTCATCTTTGAGTGCTGAGTGACTGTGAGTTTCATGGCATCCTCTAGTCTTGAGAGGTTAACCCTTGAGGATGAGCAGGAGGATTTGGAGGTTCCGGGGGAGGAGGTACAGAATGTGCAGAACGTGGATCCAACCTTATGTCTGGTAGGGAGATTCTTAACATCCAGATCCATACGAGTCCACATCATGAAGATGCAAATGACTGGGGTTTGGAAGCCTGGTAGGGGTGTAACCATCAAGGAGGGAGAAGGAGGAAGGTTCTTGTTCCAATTCTATCATAAAGTTGATGTTCAGAGAGTCTTAAAAGGAGGACCATGGTCGTTTGACGGACATCTCTTGATTCTGGGAACAATGATGGAAGGAGAAACCCCTCAACAAGTGGAACTGTGCAATGTCCCCTTTTGGGTACAAGTCCATGACGTTCCACCAGGTTTCATGACATCCGTGGTGGGTGAACATTTAGAAAACTTCATGGGCGAATTCTTGGAGTATGATGCTAAGAATACTTCGGAATATCTTAGATCATTCATGAGAATAAGAGTGCTCTTAGATGTGAGGAAACCTTTGAAAAGAATGAAGAGGGTGAAGAAGACTGGTGGAGAAGCTAAAGAGGTTCGGTTCAAGTATGAAAAACTAGGAGCCTTCTGTTATCTATGCGGGTTGCTGGGGCATGTGGAAGAATTTTGTGAAAAACTGTATCTGCTAGAGGAAGATGATGGAAGTCGCCTTTAGGGCTCAGAACTGAGTTGAGCAGCGGCGGAGCAATGGAGATGATGGGGGTAGATGGCTGAGGGAGGAGGGAGTTGCGAACTGGGAGGCGCCAAACCAGGAGGGAATCTCGCTTTCAAATCCCACGTTATCAATTAACCCGGATTCTCAGGGAACAACCATTAAGAGCAGTAGCATACCTGATATGCACCGAAATAGGAAGGTTTCAGTGGTTAATATCTTTTAAAACCCAAATACTCTCTTCCCAAAAATCAAGGAAAAATTCAATGAGGAGAGAGAAAAAGATTGCACGGTGGAGGAAGGAGTTTATGAGGAGGGAGAAACAGAAGATGACAAAAGATTGAAACGTAAAAATAGAGCCGAAGATGCAATTGAGGTGCATCACGTGCATGACCCTTCTACGTACTCAAACTGTATGGAATCTGGACAACGGGAAAATGGAAATTTTGTTTCACAAACTTTTTTATCGGCAGGCCTTGGTTACCAGGCCGGCCGGGGATTATGAATATATTAAGCTGGAACTGCCGAGGCTGGGTAACCTGCATGCAGTTCCCACTTTGAAGGACCTCATCCGGGATCACAAGCCGTATGTTATTTTACTTTTTGAAACTTTATGTCATGCAAATAAAATTGAAGAAATTCGAGTGAAGATTGGGTTCGATTTCTCATTTGCTGTTAATAGAGAGGGGAGGAGTGGTGGTATTGCAATGATCTGGAGGCAATCTGTCAATTGTCGCATTATAAATTACTCTATGAATTTCATTAATATAGAAGTCTCCGACAATGTCAGGGGTTTGTGGAGGCTCACTGGCTTTTATGGCATTCCAGACAGCACTAAGAGAAGGGAATCTGGGAATTTACTTCGTAACTTGGCTTCCATGTTTTCAACTCCTTGATGTGTTATTGGAGATTTCAATGATCTTTTGATGATTGAGGATAAAAAAGGTAGAGTCCCGCACCCGTCTTGGCTGTTGAATGGTTTTAGAGAAACTGTCAGAGATTGCAATTTAATCGACCTTCCTCTTTGTGGCTACCAATTCACTTGGGCTAAAAGTCTTGGTTCCATCAATGCAGTGGAGGAACGATTAGATAGAGCTATGGCTACTGAGGAGTGGTTGGCCTTATTTCCTAATGCTCAGCTTAAGAACCTGCTTGCGCCAACTTCAGACCATTCACCAATCCTTCTTTCTCTTGAGCAGCACACAAATTGGAGGTTCAGGAGGAGTTTTAAATTTGAAAATAGCTGGTTAGAGGAGCTGGAAGTTGATGAGGTTGTTAAAGATAGCTAAAATGAAGAAGGGTGGGATGATATTTTGTCTAAGCTTCAGCGCTGTAGCCAACGCCTTGAGTGTTGGAGCAAAAATATGTTTGGTACTTATAGGCAGGCAGTGGATCAATGCAAGAAACAAATGGAAATTAATAGTCTGCAGCAATCCCGAAATGGCTACTTGTTTTGAGGAGCAAAGGCAAAGACTAGCAACTATTCTTGTGCAAGAGGAGACTTATTGGAGACAAAGAGCCAAGGCTTTTTGGCTTAGAGATGGTGATGCGAACATAAAATTTTTTTCACTCTACTGCTTCAGCTAGGAAGAGAAGAAAAATTATTGACAGGCTCCAGGATGACAATAATGTGTGGGTTGATGATCATTTGGGCCTCTGTGACCTTGCTAGGAATTATTTTGAAAATCTTTTTCAGGAGCAACAAGGTATCTATAAGCCAGTCGTTGAAGCAGTCACTCCCTCAATCTCTGAAGCCGATAATCAGAGCTTGCAATCCCCCTTTACTGAAGAAGAATTTAGAGCTGCTATTTTTCAAATGCACCCAAACAAATCCCCAAGTCCCGATGGTTTGAATCCTGGTTTTTATCAGCACTTTTGGGATCTTTGTGGTAATGATATCTTCTCAGCTTGTTGTTATTGACTTGAAATTGGTAAATTCCCTTTATCCCTCAATGATACCAACATTGCTTTGATTCCTAAAAATGATAATCCTACTACTATGAGGGATATGCGTCCTATTTCTTTATCTAATGTGCTGTATAAGATTCTAGCAAAAGTGTTGGCTAACAGGTTGAAGAAGTTTTTGCCTAATTGCATCTCGGAAGAGCAATCAGCCTTCGTCGAAGGCAGAACTATTTTGGATAATGTTCTTATTGTTTTTGAAATTATCCACCACATGAAATGCAAGACAAAGGGTGCGAAAGGAGAAGTTGCCTTAAAAATTGATATCAGCAAAGCTTTTGATAGAGTGGATTGGGGCTTTCTCCATGCGAAGATGATGAAGATGGGCTTTAGTGAGTAATGGATTAGATGGATCATGTTGTGTGTTTCCTCAGTAAATTACTCTATTTTGATCAACAGTGATTCAGTTGGACCGATTGTTCCAGGTAGAGGTCTTCGTCAAGGTGACCCCCTCTCTCCGTACCTCTTCATTATTTGTGCCCAAGGCCATTCTAGTCTGATAAAAAATGCCGAAGGGAGAGGTGATATTCATGGAATCAAAATATGTCGTGGTGCTCCATCTATAAGTCACATTCTTTTTGCAGATGATAGCTTCTTGTTTTTGAGAGCCAATGAGAGGGAATGTAACATGATGAAATCTATTCTTGCAACTTTTGAAGCTGCGTCTGGTCAAGCCATAAATCATAGCAAGTCAGATTTTTTACAGTAGAAATGTGGCTTCTGAAGACCAGGTAACCTTGTCTAATCTCTTGGGAATTCGTACTTGTCTTGGCACAGGCAAGTATCTGGGTCTTCCCTCTATGATTGGTAGAAACAAGCGGGCTACCTTTAGCTATCTGAAGGACAGGGTTTGGAAGAAGTTAAATTCTTGGAGTGGTAGACACCTTTCCAAAGCTGGTAGAGAGGTGCTTGTGAAGTCAGATATCCAGGCAATTCCTGCTTACTGTATGAGTGTTTTTCTTCTTCCTCATTCATTGACTGAGGAGCTAGAGAGAATGATGAATTCTTTATGGTGGGGTTCGAAAGGTAGAGAAAAACGTGGTATCAACTGGTTGAGCTGGGACAAGATGACTGTTAGAAAGGATTTTGGTGGTCTGGGCTTTAGAAATCTAGAAGCCTTTAATTTGGCAATGCTAAGGAAACTTGGTTGGAAATTTATCTCTAACCCGGAGGCTATGGTTTCAAGAATCTTCAAAGCTAAATATTTCCCAAGAGGCCAGTTCTTGGATTCAGTTCTTGGCAATAATTCAAGCTTTGTTTGGCGTAGCATCTGGAATTCTCGGGTTTTGCTAAAGGAGGGCTCTAGGTGGAGGATTGGTTCTGGCCACAATATTGGTGTTTTCAATGAACCTTAGCTCAACAATGGTGGTGTGGTTAATATGCAAAGCACTAATTCCCACTTGGTTCCTACCTGGGTGGTTAGAGATTTGTTTACTCATGACCACAAAACTTGGAATGAAGCATTAGTCCGTGAGATTTTTGTTTCGCAAGTGGCACAAGATATCTTGTCTACTACTTTGATAGATGTTGTGGTCCATGACAAGCTTATATGGAAGTTCTCCAAGGATGGCAAGTATACGGTCAAATCTTGTTACCGCATGTGCATGGATTCCCTGGTTGAAGCACCTAGATTTAAGCTGGATGGTAATTGGCACTTGCTTTGGAGGCTTAACGTCCCTCCCAAAGTCAAGGCCTTTTCATGGCGTGCATGCATGAACGTGCTACCCACTCGGATCAATCTCCAAGGACGTGGAGTCCCTTGCTCAGGTACCTGTCCAATTTGTGATCACAATATGGAGTCCCAATGTCATGTTCTAGTTCAATGCGAGACAAGCAAGGATATATGGGTGTGAGCTGGGCTCTGGAACACCATAGATCCTTTGAATCCTCAAGTGAATTCATTTACTGATTTATTTTTCTCAGTTTGCGGTTTGCTGGATTCAACAAAAAGAGCACACTTTGTGATTATTTTGTGGTCTATTTCGAAAGCAAGGAATCAATTATTGTGGCAAAATGAACACGTGAACCAGCAACAGGTAATTATGTGCGCCAAGGACATGCTGAGCAGTTGGATATTAACTAGGAAAAGGAGGTCTCAAGGTGCCCACTCTTCCAACGATCGAGTAATGGTAAGATGGTCCCCTCCTCCTTTTGGTACTTTAAAGTGTAATGTTGATGCCGCTTTCTTTGAGGATCTAAACTTAACTAGCTTTGGTATGTGCATCCATGATCATGAAGGTCTTTTTGTTCAAGCCAAGACCTTGTGGGTCAACTCAGTCCTAAATGTGAAGGTTGGTGAAGCTTTGGGTTTGATGCATGTCATTCAGTGGGTTAGTGAGCTGGGATTCAACAATGTCCATTTTGAAACTAACAGCAAAGAAGTAGTCGATGAGTTCTTATCTTCTCTTGAGAATTTCACGGAGTTTGCTGTCATTGTTAGCCATTGTAAAAGACTCATAATCTCTTCTTCAAACTTTTCAGCTAAGTTTATTAGGAGGCAAGCAAACAAAATTGTTCACTCCCTAGCTAGGGCATTTGCGTAGTATGCTAGCTCTTGTTTCTTTTACATTGCTCCAAGTTGTATTGCAGACATTATTATGAATGAATTGCCTTGATTTGGCTTGGGTCAAATATATATATATATGTATGTATATATTAATTATGATAAAATATTAATATTAACATTTATAGCATAAAATTTGCTAACACTGCTAACAATGTTAATATAATTATTATCGTTAACAGATACATAGACGTAAAAATCAAGAAATAATAACAAGGGATAAATACAAATATAATAAATGTAGTAATTAAAACATCAAAATTAAACTCAATTCTTATTATTTTAAATATTTATTATTAAGTTAGTAATGTTTCTTTTATAAATAAATAGTAATTATTTAATTATATGAATGTGGCTTCATATTAAGTCACTCCTTTTTTTTTTTGCCACTCCTTAATACTACAAGGTTAAATTTTTTATTTAGGTGAATAAAATAAGGTTAGATTGATATACTGATATAGATTTTTTAGGCAGCCCGCCCGTGATTTAACTGTGCCTCAGCATTAGTAGCAACAGGTGGCTTTTCCTTACGAATTAATATTTTGTTTGGTTGTGAGAAGAAAACGAGAAAAGAGAAAGAGGTGTATGAGAAAGAGTATGAGAAGAAAAACAGAGGCGAGAAATAAAGTAAATTTGATGTGTTGTTTGGTGTAAGAGAAATATAGGAGAAAAATGTATATTTTCTCTTTTCTTATTTTTCTTCTCATCTTTGGATAGAATAAAATTTTGGGTGGATCTCACCTAATTTCTTATTTCTTCTCTATTTCTCTTGTTTACCAAATTAGAAAAAATTATATATTTTTT
The DNA here is from genome assembly GCA_030762895.1 of Sophora flavescens. Lineage (NCBI taxonomy): Eukaryota > Viridiplantae > Streptophyta > Magnoliopsida > Fabales > Fabaceae > Sophora > Sophora flavescens. The sequence goes on from CM061062.1 coordinate 5,250,406, forward strand.
TTCTATTCTTATTTTCTTTTACATCTGTTTCTGCCGAGAACAGACTTGCCGGAATCTTGCCGTAGAACGTTTAACCAAGAGTGAACAATGGGGGTTGTTTTAGATTATGGCTTGACAGAATGTTGTATTCCAGTCCTACGTATCCCGGTGGGAATCAAAGTCAGACGTAGTTCTAGGTTCAACCCTTGGCCATACGGTGATCTCGATCCCCTAATCTTGTATCTAATGAATACCAGCGAGCAAGGACTCTTCAATAGTCTCTTGGTCGAGCTAGTTTCTCTAATACGCTTAAGGGAGAGTCACCGGGGTTCAGTCAAAAGTGATTCCTCTCTCTTGGGGTCTCCTCCTTTTATAATAGGATCCCCATGGCTTTAAGAGATCTGGATATATTTCCTTTTATCTCTTAAATCTCCTGAGATGTGATTTCCTTAATTTAAGGGATATTATCTTTTTTAACCGGATAAGGTTATATGAGATAATATCAGGATTGATTAGGAAGATATCTTAAATTGATCTCTTAACCGGATAAGGTTATTTGAGATAATGTTAGGATCATTTAAGGATAATATCAATATCTTATCCCTTAATTTGAGGGATATTATTTCTACTCACCGGATAAGGTTATTTGAGATAATATCAGGATTAATAAAGATAATATTGATATTTTATCCTTCCCGTCTTGGTTGGATCGGGTATCCAAGCTCGGTGACCGAGTTTTACACCTCAGCCAGTACACAAGCCCCCCAAGCTTTGAGCTAATAAAGCGTAAAAGTTTTCATGATTTTAGCCAAGCTTGGCCTTTCAGAAAACTTATTTGGAGAGTCATGGTCTTATGGTGTAGGTTCTCTGTTCCTTTTTACCATCATCGTAATGACCAATCTTCTTCCCTGACCAATCATTCGTCCTCGGTGGCCGAGCCTAGGAACTCGATCTTTTTCTTTAGCCTTTTGAGTTAGCGAGGTAACTGGCCGAGCTTCACGCGCCGGTGTATATATATATATATATATTTCCTCGGTGAGCAACTCGGGTAACCGACCTTCATTTATACCTCGGCCCTTATACCAGCCCCCAAGCGTTGAGCTAAATGCGTGGAAGCTTTCTTTAAAGGAGCCGAGACCAGCCGAGACAGGGATAGTCAGCTTAGTTTCGAGCTGTTGCCCTTCTTTTCTCAGTTCCCGAGATAAAAAGAGACGTTGCCCTTTAAAGCTGTCTTGTGACACATGGCTTCTATGCCCTCATTTCCGAGGCCTGCGTTGTAGCTGCGTGCTCATCTTTTAACTTGATGCTAGCGTACATCCCGATGCTTTTGCCACGTGTTTCCTTTCTATTAGTGTGCCGAATTCAGTCAGACTTGAAGGGACGTTTTCCTTGTCTCTGACGCCAACAACCATCATTAATTCGCCGAAAGGACGTTGCCCATTTTTCTATAAATTGGAACGAGCTCCAGGGACGGGGTTTCACCTTCCTTGAGCCCTAGATTTTCTTCTCTCGAGTCCTTTCTAGTTCAAGCATTCATACTTACTTCCTATTCGAGGTACGTCCTTCTCATCTCTTTCAAGCTCCCTTAGGTTTTATTCCAGTTTGTTTTCCGGTGTTTTTAATCTATGGAGACTTCATTTGAGGTATCCCAGAATGCCTCTTCCTGGGTTCAGATTATAGAGCCCGAAATCAATCGGATTGGGGGTTCTCCTTATCACTCCCCCTCTCCTTCTCATGGTGATGGAGGTGACAAGGGTTCTTCTTCTTCTTCTTCTGATGTGAAGAGCTCTGTCGCTCCAGACGCTATCGTTGCCCCCAAGCATCGCAAACGTGCTTCTAGGATGCCCAGGGTTCCCTACCCAGATATTACCATTCCTGGGTATTTCTGGGTAACACCCGATGTTGCTGCATTTCACTCTAATTTCAGGGATTTTAACTCCCTTGAAGCTATAAAAAACAAGGTTACAGCTAAACGAGGCATCGTAGAGTGCCTTCCTTGTAGCGAGGATGATCATGTTTTCCTTTGCCCCCCTTCATCTGAGCCACACTTTACGTATGTATACAAGACCTTTTTTGAACAAATTGGACTCTCCATTCCCTTCAGCCAGTTTGAATGCGAAGTCTTGCGAGTTATGAATGTTGCTCCTACCCAGCTTCATCCGAATAGCTGGGCATTTGAGAGCCTTTCAAATTTTGTGTGGCCAGATAGGGATAGAGGCTACCACTCCTAAGTTTCTGTACTTTTACCGAGTTCGCTTAGGGGACCGAGTTGGCTGGATTTCTGAGTGGGATTGAGCAGAGGGGGGTCATTGGGCTCTATAAGAGCTCGTATAAGTTTTTCAAGTCGGATTTCTTCAAAGTCCGACCTCTAGAGGGTAATGAGTCTGTCTTTTTTGACTCGGCCGGGAACCCTAAATTTCCTCTTTAATGGCAACCACACCCTTCCAAATTTTCTGGCTATGATCTCGACTGTATGACCTCTCAGGAGCGAGCTGATGTCGAGGTCCTGAAACTGTATCCTCGGTCATTGCCTTGTGGAAGGCTTTTAAAGCTTAATGCCTCCTCCACTCGACAAGCTGATTTTGAATGTAAGTGGATTTTGTTGGCAAGTGGTAATTTATTATGTAGAGTATTTATTTTATTTGACTGATTTCCCTTTTTGTAGTGATAATGGGGAAGTTCAACTATAAGGCCCTGATGAAGAAGTCATCTAATCAAGCAGCTGGCGGATCAGCTACAGCTTCAAATGTCAAGGGGAAGAAAAAGAAGGTTGCTGAAGCTTCTGACCTGAACATTCGTCCTCCGAAGAGGACTCGGGAAGACCCGACGTCTGAGGTCCCGATTAGAAGTCCTTCCCCCCTGCTGATGATTGAAGAAACTCCTACTGCTGCTAAGAGGTCGAACAATGCTCCCATGGTGACCGGTCTTACTTCGGATACCAAATGGTACAATGGGAACTGCAACCCGGGGATCAGCTCGCTCTGGGGGAATGAGTTCGACCCTGTAGGCCTGATTGATGGCCCAGTGCTGAAACCGGCCGACGCTCGGTGGTCGCGCTGTCGCGCATGCGCCAAAAAGGACGAGCGGGTTTAAAAGTGTAGTATAGTGCGACAACTCGGATGTCGTCTCTAAGGACTCTGAGAATATTACTTTTCACAAAAAATAAGTTTTGGGGGGGGTTTGGATTGGAATGCAATTAAGAAACAAACAAAACAGAGCAATAAAAAACAAAGCAGTTGAAAAGGGATTATCAGTTATCAAACAACGATTAATCTACTGTCAAGAATTCCCAACTATCCCTGGTTAATGTAATCCCAAGCCCTAAGCAGGTTCTTATCCCCTTTCAGTTACAGTAACAACTAACAACGTAATTGCTACTATGGATGCAAATTCCTATTCCCGAAATAACAAACGGGATTAAGCACTCATGATCAAACGATCATTAATGAACACACGCGAATTAACAAACGCGATTATGTATAGGAAATTTACATCACTGAAACAAATCAATACAATATTACACACTCCTGAAATAACAAACAGAAATATGCAATATGATATTGAAAAGGGAAAAGCAATTAAAATAGGGATTTACATAACCTCAAGTATATAGGATCCTCAAACAGTAGACTAATCCTAGGACTTAGTGCTCCATGGCAACAACGAAATCACAGAGAAAATGTATATTCGAAAGTTGGAGAAGCAAAAGTCTTTACAAAATATTCAGAACAGCCTTTTATACAATTTCAGAATTCAGAGGGCTCGCGAGGCGAACAACCATTCGCGAGGCGAATTTCATGAACTGTCAGCAACCCTTGGCATTCTCGCGAGGCGAATTGATGCTCGCGAGGCGAGACTCTTCAGCTTCAAAACTGCCACGGCCATGACCTTCAACACGGGCAAGCCGTGATCGTCTCTGACTTTTTCAGGTTTGGAAGACTCGCGGGGCGAGACCTTATTCGCGAGGCGACCCAGAGACTTGGCAATTTCTTGGAACAGTCAGGCTTCGGGGTCGCGTGGCGAGCATGGCTTTCGCGGGGCGAATCCCCTGTTCTTTATTTTCTCAACTTCTACTTAACCTGAAAACAAGGAAATAAGCATGAGTGTATTATTTTGACTTAAAACTTGCTAAATTAACTTAAAACTACTCTAGAGACTCAAAACCTTACTTGAGGACAATCTAATCTAATTTGGGTAAAAATACGATATAATTTGCACAAAACCCTGGTCATACTAGCCACAAAACTAGATGAGCCAGAGGCTTATCAAAATACCCCAAACTTAAACTTTGCTTGTCCCCAAGCAAACTAAGACTCAAAAATCAAAAAGACTCAAGACCTGGCAAGCTTAAAAGATTCAACCAACATTGCACAAATTCAAGCAACTTCAAAAACAAATTTTTTTTTTCTTCATTGTTTCCCCTATTTCAAACAGAGCAATTCTCACATTCATTTATTCCAAACAATTGAGAGTTTCATCATGAAAACAATCAGAAATCTAAGCAGGGAATCTGAGTCACACACAAGAGGGAGATCACCAAATCCAAACAACTGCCTTCCTCACAAGGGCATTATTTGTTCACTCAGTCACTCAGTTTATGTCAGGCTAACAACTTGCACTCAGTTTCACTTTTCAAGTACACTTCCCAAAAATTTGCTTTTCACCTCAAAATGGTTCCCACAGAAAACATGCAAGCAACATCAAAAGGTCTTTATTGGGTTGTAATGGGGCCTGGCTAAGGGTAGGATATACAAAAGGAACTAAGCTGAAGACCCTAGGAACTAAGAGAGCATGAACTATATTTACACATAGAAATTCACTCAAGCTCCTTTCTTTATTTTTTTTCTTTACATTTCTGGGTGGCTACAGCTCTTTTTATTTCTTTTTGGCATTTTTGTATTTTTATTTTTTTTTCTTATTTTTTTTTTTTCAATATTTGTACACCTTTTTCATCATTTTTTTTTCACAAGCTTTTTGGCTCCAACTCTTTTTTTTCTCTTTTTTTTTTTTCAATCCCAACAACATATTACACCATGTAGCCACCCCAAACTTTAGTTCTTGCACCCATTCTAAGATTACATGCTCTCCTAATCCTAAGATCGGGTTAACATGGTTTTCTAGATTTTTGGGCTTATAACATTAGGTTATCAAGAACTAATAGGCTAATAGGCTCAAAAGGGCTAACTAGGGAACATGCAAAAGGAATTAGTTTATTCAGGCCAAGTAGCTATTTACAAAGAAACTGCCTAAATCATTTGCTACTCACATATAATCATGCAAACCAAAAAGAGATTCAATCAAATCCAGGGAAGTGTAACTTGGAAGTGATTTTCACACAGTTTGAAACATGTTGGAGGCTCAAAACCTCACCTGGACATTGATGCAAATTGTTTGAAAGAGATACTATCCCTAGTGTGTGCTTCCTATCACCCCAAACTTATCATTCATCATGCCATCATAACAAAATCCCAAAGTTCAGTTTTCAATTTCACATGGGAATCACATTTCAAAAACAAAAATTTTTTCAGCTAGGGGGAATCATTACATATCAATCATGCAAACAATCTGTGCAACATCAATAAAAATCTAACAAACTTGCCAACAAAAGACTCAACACACAAATGCTCCTGAGCTTCTCAGATTATTCAGGAGCTTTATTCAAAGAAAAGAAAACTTTATTCAAAGAAAAGAAAAACTTTATTCAAAGAAAAGAAAAACTACAACTAATTCCCTCCCCCACACTTAAAACATGCATTGTCCCCAATGAACAACAGAATTATAAGATCATAGTGAGGGAAAGGAAAAGAGTACTCCCTGATCAAGTGCGATTAAAGCGGGAGCTGTCACCTGGATCCCATTCCTTGCAGTCTAAGTCCAAAGAGGTAGAGAGGGCCTCCGGTGCTCCTTCATCTTCTTCATGTTTCTCATCCACTGCACTGACAATTTTATCACAGCCAGAATTAAGTGGAAAATTAGAAAGCAAGTTCTCATGGGTGTCCTCAATAGTCTCAGATATCAGCTCAATGTGGAATACAGAGTGCTCTTCCGCTGGATGTTTCATGGCATCAAATATGTTAAACTTTGCAACTATATCCCCAAACTTCATAGACATGGTCCCATCACCCACATCAATGTTAGTCTTGGCTGTCTTCATGAATGGCCGGCCCAGGATGATTGGTGATTTACTGGAATGTGTCTCGCCTGCCATGTCCAAGATGTAGAAATCAGCTGGGAAGATCAGATCATCAACTTGCACTAGTACATCTTCCACCATTCCCATGGGGCGGGCACAGGTCCTGTTGGCCAACTGAATGGTGATACCGGTGTACTTCAAAGGACCAAGATCCAGTTTATTAAAGATAGAGGTAGGCATGACATTGATAGATGCTCCCAAGTCCAGCATGCAGTTTTCAAACTTCTTGTCCCCAATAGTGCATGGGATAGTGAAGGTGCCTGGATCCTTGCACTTCGGTGGCAGTGCCTGAGTGAAAGCAACAACTTCTTCTGGCTTAGACTGGATAAGCGCTGAGACATTTCTTCCCAAGTCAACCCTCTCATTAGTCTTCATCTTCCTCTTGTTGGTGCATAGGTCCTTGAGAAATTTTGCATATCTGGGCACTTGCTTGATCATATCCAACAGAGGGATATTAACACCCACCTTTCTTAAAACATCAAGAATCTCCTTCTCCTTATTTTCACCACCACTTTTCAAATTTTTCTGTAATCTGTGTGGGAACGGAATGGGTGGTCTATACACTCTCTCAGTTGCAACTTCAACCACAGGTTCAGGAGTAACTTCAACAAGAGGGCTCGGGAGTAGCCTTTATAGTTTCTTCATTCTTTCCAGTGGGCCTCAACAACCTTTCCAGACCTCAGAGACATAGAACTCACATTGGGGTTGGAGGCATTAGGATTGATCACTGGCTGTGCTGGCAGCTGGGTTGTTCTTTGACCTTGCGGTGTGCTATTCATGGATGTGGCCATCTGTCCAATCTGTGTCTCTAAATTTTTAATGCTTGGCATTTGTTTGTCGCTGAAATCGTGCTCGTGAGGCTCGAATCTGTCCCATTTGCTTTGCTGAAATCGTAGATTTTGTGCAGCCATTTGTGCAGCCATTTTATTGAGCATGTCATCTATCAAGGTCCGGAGGGTGTCTAAGTGGTCACCGGAGGAGGATTCTGAGGTGCCATCGGTTGTTGGGATGAGTTCCCATACCGCAGATTAGGATGATTACTCCAGTTGGGATGGTACCTATTTGTTGAAAGATCCGAATCTCGGATCTGCTCGGTTATTGCCCCGATTATACGGATGGACTGCAAAGGCTTGAGGTGATTCGATGAATCGACCCTCCTTGCAAAATGGGGCATGCTTCATATGGGTGCTCGGGAGAACTACACATGCCACACAACACCGCAGTCGAACCCTATCCATTACCAATTTCTCTACCAAAGAAGTGAGCCTATCAATTCTATCATCACTCATCATGGCTTGAAGAGGAAGTGCGGACCTCATGTACACCTCTAGTCTCAACAGAAATTTCTTCTTGTAGTGAATTGCTGGGAATTCAACGACATGTTCTCAATAAGTTGCTTAGCAGCACTGGGGTCTTGTCAACCAATGCCCCCCACTAGCAAAGATCCAAAATATTCCTATCCATAGGCTGCAATCCTTCATAAAAATATTGGATGAGGAGCTGTTCGAAATTTGGTGCTGGGGGCAACTAGATGTCAACTGCTTGAACCTCTCCCAATACTCAGCTAGCGACTCATTTCCTTGCCTTATTCCACAGATTTCTTTCCTAATTGCAGCGGCTCTGGAGGCAGGAAAATATTTCTCCAGGAAGAGCTTCTTCAAGTCATTCCATGTGGTAATGGAATTTGGTGCAAGGTATAAAAGCCAATCTTTTGCAGCTCCCTGGAGTGAGAATGGAAAAGCCTTCAACTTGATATGATCCTCGCATTACTCCTTCTGGCCTCAAAGTTGTGGAGCAGACAACTTGGAACTCCTTCAAGTGCTTGTGTGGATCTTCACCTGCAAGACCATTAAATCTAGGCAACAAATGGATTAGCCCAGATTTTAACTCAAAAGGGGTGTCAGCACCAGATAAACAATGCACAAACCATTATAATTCACATCAGGGGCAGCAAGCTGCCTCAAAGTACTTTGGTCTCCCATGTTTTCAAAAGCAGTTTTAAAATTGGAATCACTACTAGTGCTAGCCCGAAATTCCCTACGGAGTGTGTGCAATGTTCTTTCAATTTCCGGGTCAAAATCACACAGTTCAGGGCAATGAGACCTAGTAGCCAGACCAATTCAAAACAGAACAGAAATTAAAAGAAAGAAAAGAAAATAAAATAAAAACAAATTGAGAAAAATAACAACTCAGAGTCCCCGGCAACGGCGCCAATTTTTGGTCGCGCTGTCGCGCACGCGCCAAAAAGGACGAGCGGGTTTAAAAGTGTAGTATAGTGCGACAACTCGGATGTCGTCTCTAAGGACTCTGAGAATATTACTTTTCACAAAAAATAAGTTTTGGGGGGGGTTTGGATTGGAATGCAATTAAGAAACAAACAAAACAGAGCAATCAAAAACAAAGCAGATGAAAAGGGATTATCAGTTATCAAACAACGATTAATCTACTGTCAAGAATTCCCAACTATCCCTGGTTAATGTAATCCCAAGCCCTAAGCAGGTTCTTATCCCCTTTCAGTTACAGTAATAACTAACAACGTAATTGCTACTATGGATGCAAATTCCTATTCCCGAAATAACAAACGGGATTAAGCGCTCATGATCAAACGATCATGAATGAACACACGCGAATTAACAAACGCGATTATGTATAGGAAATTTACATCACTGAAACAAATCAATACAATATTACACACTCCTGAAATAACAAACAGAAATATGCAATATGATATTGAAAAGGGAAAAGCAATTAAAATAGGGATTTACATAACCTCAAGTATATAGGATCCTCAAACAGTAGACTAATCCTAGGACTTAGTGCTCCATGGCAACAACGAAATCACAAAGAAAATGTATATTCGAAAGTTGGAGAAGCAAAAGTCTTTACAAAATATTCAGAACAGCCTTTTATACAATTTCAGAATTCAGAGGGCTCGCGAGGCGAACAACCATTCGCGAGGCGAATTTCATGAACTGTCAGCAACCCTTGGCATTCTCGCGAGGCGAATTGATGCTCGCGAGGCGAGACTCTTCAGCTTCAAAACTGCCACGGCCATGACCTTCAACACGGGCAAGCCGTGATCGTCTCTGACTTTTTCAGGTTTGGAAGACTCGCGGGGCGAGACCTTATTTGCGAGGCGACCCAGAGACTTGGCAATTTCTTGGAACAGTCAGGCTTCGGGGTCGCGTGGCGAGCATGGCTTTCGCGGGGCGAATCCCCTGTTCTTTATTTTCTCAACTTCTACTTAACCTGAAAACAAGGAAATAAGCATGAGTGTATTATTTTGACTTAAAACTTGCTAAATTAACTTAAAACTACTCTAGAGACTCAAAACCTTACTTGAGGACAATCTAATCTAATTTGGGTAAAAATACGATATAATTTGCACAAAACCCTGGTCATACTAGCCACAAAACTAGATGAGCCAGAGGCTTATCACTCGGCTCTTGTTGGAGCAAGGGCCTGAGGAGAGTATGGAGGCGGCCGCTTCCTATGCTCTCCGGATCGCCTCAATCACCCGCTTCTGGAGCCAACAGGTTATTGATAATGTCAAGAAGATGGAGGTAATGAAAGCAGATGCGGCTCAAACCTTGAGGGTGAGGGACGAGCTTGCTCAGGCCATGGCCAAGTGTGAGGAGCAAGCCCGGGTCATCAGTCAGCTGAAGGCCCAAAAGGCTGAGCTGGAAAAAGCCAATACCACCCTCATTGCCGAGCTGGAAACGGAAAGAACTGACCGGCTCAACCTTCAGAAGGTCGTGGAGGATCTTCAAGCCGAGAAGGAGGCCGGTCTGGAGCTGCGGAAGTTGCTAGAGGCCGGGAAAGAGGCCAACCTCAGGCTTCAGTCCGATCTATCTGAAGCCGAGGCTTCTATTATGAAGGAGCACGTTAACGGCTTCTCTCGATCCGTGAAGCAGCTTCAGCACTTCAACCCGAATGCTGACTTCTCCTGTGCTAACGTGGACAAGGATTTTAACCAAGATGGAATCCTAGTCCCATTGTTCGAGCTGGAGGATGAGGAGGACGTATCTCAAGAAGATGAGGGTGAGGGGCGAGCGACCGAGGAGGTACCCGATGGTGAAGGTGAAATGGTCCTACCTGATCAATCTGCCGCTCTTTCTCCGTGTGCCGAGGACGACCTCAACTCATGAAATTGTTTCTTATGGGAATAATAAGCTAGTAAACATGTTCTTAGGGCAATGCCCTTTTTATTTTGAACTCTTATGTATTCTGGGTTTTGCCCCCTTTTTAATTAATGAAATCGCGTGCTTGCTTACGAGTTAATCTATACTTAGAAGGTTTTCTAATGCCTTTACAACTTTTTGGAGCTCGAGTTTGTTAGTGCTCGACTTTTATAGTTTGGCGTGTTACTCGGTTGACTCGAGTTTTTGGAACTCGGAATACCTGTAGGTATTTACTTATCTTCTTAGGCGTCGGTTGACTTTAGCCTTTCCACCCTGGTTTGGTCGATCTTGGCTCTGACTACCATTTCAGGTTTTTAAGTTGTTGTTTACCTTTATAGGCTCAGTATTTCGACCTCAACTCGGTCGATTTTAGCTTGGATAGCCTTTTTAGGTTTTTAGTTGTTTCCTTACCCTTATAGGCTCGGCACTTCGACCTCAACTCGATCGACTTTAGCTCGGACGGCCTCTTTAGGTTTTTAGTTGTTCTTCACCTTTATAGGCTCGGCACTTCGACCTCAACTCGGTCGATTTTAGCTCGGACGACCTCTTTAGGTTTTTAGTTGTTCTTCACCTTTATAGGCTCGACACTTCGACCTCAACTCGATCGACTTTAGCTCGGACAGCCTCTTTAGGTTTTTAGTTGTTCTTCACCTTTATAGGCTCGGCACTTTGACCTCAACTCGGTCGATTTTAGCTCGGAAGACCTCTTTATGTTTTTAGTTGTTCTTCACCTTTAAAGGCTAGGCACTTCGACCTCAACTCGGTCGATTTTAGCTCGGACAACCTCTTTAGGTTTTTGGTTGTTCTGAGTACCATTTCAGGTTTTGTTGTTTACCTTTATAGGCTCAGCATTTCGACCTCAACTCGATCGATCTTAGCTCGGGCAGCCTTTTTTAGGTATTTAGCTGCTTTTTGTAAATAAATTATTAATTAAAACAGTATTCTTGTTATTTATTTTTCCGGGTGTGCCTCATTAAAATCCTCTCGGGCAAAACCTCGTGGGAAAAAGACCGAGATAGGAAAAATAGTGCATCACCGATGACCTTAACTAAAATAAAACTTAAGATGGGAAGTGTTCCATGTTCTTGGAACAACCTTTCCTAACAATTCTTCGAGCCTGCAGGCACCATTTCCCAGATTTTCAACTATCCTGAATGGGCCAGACCAGTTCGCTGCGAGCTTACCCTCTCTGGGGTCTTTTCTCATGTCGTTTTGCAATCTCAGCACTGAGTCACCTTGCACATATTCCCTCGGCTGCAACCTCGAGTTGTACTTCCGAGTTGCATTTTGCTTGCACAGCTCATCTCTGATTTTCGCCTCGCCTCGGACTTCTTCGACCATGTCAAGCTCAACTCGGAGTTCTTCTTCGTTCTTACTTTGGTCATGGTGCTGCCTTCGGAGAGAGAGTTCGCCGAGCTCAACTAGAATCATTGCATAGGTTCCGTAGGTTAGCTTGAATGGCGTTTCACCAGTTGAAGACTGCGATGAGCAATGGTATGCCCATAGGATGCTTGGCAATTGTTCAACCCAAGCCCCTTTTGATTGGCCTAACCTTCTTTTGAGCTCGTTTAGAATGACTTTATTGGTTGCCTCTGCTTGTCCATTCGTATGTGGGTGCTCAACCGAGGTCACTTTATGTTTAACTCCGAGGTTGGAGTAGAACTCTCTGAGCTCTTTATCGGTGAACTGCTTTCCGTTATCTGTGACGATTGCGTAAGGGAGGCCGTGCCTGCATATGATGTTTTTTCATACGAAGCTCTGAACCTTTTTAGTAGTTATAGTGGCTAGTGATTCTGCTTCAATCCACTTGGTAAAGTAGTCTACACCTACCAGCAGGAACTTGACTTGACCTTTGGAAACCGGGAAGAGACCGACTATGACCATCAGCCACATAGTAAAGGGCCATGGCGAGAGAATGGAATGGAGATCTTCTCCTGGAACACGTGCCATGTTGGAGAACTTCTGGCAGGGCTCACACCTGTTAGTCCAAGTAGTACAATCGAGTCTCATGGTTGGCCGGTAAAACCCCGCTCGCAGGACCCGAGCTGCCAGAGCTCGGTCGCCTGAGTGCATCCCACAGATTCCTCGGTGCATCTCATCCATTACGTACTCGGACTGCTCCTTAGCTAGGCACTTTAGTAATGGCATGGAGAATCCTCTTCTATACAGCTCGCCGTCTCGGATGGTGTAATGGCAAGATTTAGGACGAATTTGCCTCGCCTCCTTAGGGTCACTGGGCAATTTGTCCGAGGCTAGATATTCCGAAATCGGTGTCATCCAGTCACGATCATAGTGCTCGGTCATTATTACTTCGGCACTTTTTATGCTCGGTTCGAGGAGGTTTTCCTGAATGAAAGTTCTTAGCTGGCCATCTTTCTTGGTGCTAGCCAACTTAGACAACAGATCTGCCCTGGAATTTTCTTCCCGAGGTATAAGCTCAATAGTGAAATTATCAAATTCCGAGACTAGGCTATTAACCTTGCAGAGATATCTGGTTAGTTGGAGATCCTTTGTTTGATAATCTCCCAAGACTTGTCCTGTTACAAGCTGTGAGTCACTTCTGCATTTTAAATCTCGGACCCCAACTTCTTTAGCCAGCATCAGTCCTGTAATAAGGGCTTCATATTCTGCTTGGTTGTTTGAAGCAGTAAACCCAAATTTTAAGGATTGTTCTAGGATTAGATCACCAGGCCCTTCGAGAATTATTCCAGCCCCGCTTCCCTTCAAGTTAGATGATCCGTCAACATATAGGAGCCAGACGAAGGATTCCGACCTCAGCTTAGAAGAGAGCTCGGCAATGAAGTCAGAGAGGCATTGTGCTTTCATGGGCCCCATCGGCTCGTATTGCAAACCGAATTCCGACAATTCGACTGACCAGGCTATCATCCGTCCGGCTAGATCAGGTTTCATGAGCACTTTCTTTATTGGATGATCAGTTTTGACTATCACTTGGTGTGACTGGAAATAAGATCGTAACCTCCGAGCTGCCATAACTAGGGCGAGGGCTAGTTTTTCAATTATTTGATACCGAGTTTCTGCGTCTTTCAGGATTCTACTAACATAGTACACCGGCATCTGTTGCTCTTCCTCTTCCTGGATGATCACTGCACTTATTGCATAATCATTGACAGATAGGTACAAGTACAGATCTTTGCCGAGCTGAGGACGAGTGAGGATTGGGGGAGAAGCTAGGAAGAGTTTCAGATCTTCAAAGGCCTTCTCACACTCTTCAGTCCAGATGAAATCTTTTGGTTTTTTCAAGAGCTGGAAGAAGGGTCTTGCCTTTTCTGCAGACTTCGGGAGAAATCGGGATAGGGAGGCTAATCGGCCGGCTAACCTCTGAATTTCTTTCACATTCCGAGGACTCCCCATTTCCATAACGGCTTTGCATTTATCGGGTTTTCTTCGATCCCCCTGTGTGTTAGCATATATCCTAAGAACTTTCCTCCTTGTACACCAAAGGAGCATTTTTCTGGATTTAACTTCATGTTGTATTTTCTGAGCTGGCTGAAAATTTCTTCAAGGTCGGTTGGGTGTTGCCTTGGGTCATCGGATTTTACCACCATATCATCAACATATACCTCTAAGTTCTTTCCGATTTGGTTGACGAAAACTTTGTCCATGAGCCTTTGATATGTTGCACCAACATTTTTTAAGCCGAAGGGCATTACCCGATAGCAGTAATTTGCCCCATCAATCATAAATGCCGTTTTTTCTTCATCGGGTGGATACATCCTGATCTGGTTATAACTTGAATATGCATCCAAAAAAGACAAAACCTTGTACCCGGAGACCCCATCCACCAGTCTGTCAATGTTGGGAAGAGGATAAGAATCTTTTGGGCATGCCTTGTTGAGATCGGTGTAGTCGGTGCACATTCTCCATTTACCGTTGGCCTTTCTGACTAATACCACGTTGGATAGCCAAGTAGTGTATTTCACTTCTCTGATGAAATTGGCTTTGACTAGTTTAGAAGTCTCCTCGGCTACTGCTCGTCGTCTTTCCTCGCCAAGTTTCCTTTTTCTCTGAGCTACAGGCTTAGCTTCGGGACATATGGATAGCTTATGACACATAAAATTGGGGTCTATACCAGGCATATCCGATGTCTTTCAAGAAAACAGATCGGCATTCTTTCTTAAGACCGCATGAAGCCTTTGTTTGAGTGAGGGGTCGAGCTGACTGCCGACTTGGGTGCATTGTTCAGCTTGGGCTCCCAACTGGAACCTTTCTAAGGACTCTGTTGGTTCGGCTCTAGACTCATACATCTCCGTCCTTGGGTCCAGTTCAAACATGCTGACTGAGCTGGCTGAAGTTACCGAACTGACCGAGCTTACCATCTTTGCTATATCATCCTCGACTTTCTTTGCGATATCCTGGTTTCGGGTAACCTTTAGGCTATCAACATAGCATTGCCTGGCTAGCCTTTGGTCGGCCCGGACTGCGACTATATCTCCGTATTCGGTTGGGAATTTCATTGTCAGGTGTGGGGTAGAGACAATTGCTCCGAGTTCATTCAACGTCGGTCTTCCAATAAGGATGTTGTACGACGTGCTGGCATCTACAATAACATACCTGACTGACACGGATTTGGAGAATCTTCCTTCTCCAAACGTTGTCAAGAGGTCTATGTAACCTCGGGTTTTTACTTGCTCCCCGACGAACCCCACTAGCTTGTCTTCCTGCTCTTTTGTCAGCTTTTCTGGAATTCCAAGTTTCTTGAAGGTCGCCATGTATAGAATATCGGCCGAGCTCCCTTGGTCAATGAGTGTTCGTTTGACCGAGAAGTTGGCTAGTTCAACCGTTATCACCATTGGGTCATCTTGATTTGGATCTACTCCTCGGAAATCATCATCCATGAAAGTTATTGGAGGTCTTGTCCTTGCAGGTTTTCCAGATACCGTGTGGACAGATCGGTGGGCTTTTACATGACGTCGACGAGCAGAACTCGTCGTTCCCCCGCCTGCAAACCCTCTTGAGATTGTATTGATGACCCCTCTGACTCCTCCTTCCGATTATTCATTAAGAGCTCTTTGATTATTCAACCGATCTCCACTCTGATTGTTTCCTTGCAGGTTTGCGTCTCGGTTGCGGTTGTTGTAACCGCGTCTCCATCGTCTCCGACCTGCTCGTCCGCCTCCATTATCATCTCGGCGAACGAAATGATCAAGACGTCCAGCCTGTACCAAGTCATCAATTTTTTCATGGGTTGTTCGACAGTCTTCAGTGGAGTGACCATAGTTTTGATGCCACATGCATTCTTTGCTTCTGTCAGCATTGGCCGGCGTTCTGGACGGCCGAGGTAAGGTGAGTAACTCGGCGTTGCACACCTCCTAGAGAATGGTTGCCCGAGATCGGTTTAATGGCGTATAAGATTGGTACCTAGGTTGCCTCTCCTAGAATCCCCTTTCATTGGTCTTTTGGGTCCTTTGTGGATCAGCCGCCCTGTTTCTTTCTTTGTTTGAGACCGAGCTCTTGTCTTCGAAGCCTCTTTCTCTTCTTTTGAATTCTACCATCTCTTTCGAGTTCATGAAACCTGTAGCTTTTTCCTGCAACTCTTCAAAATTCCTCGGTGGTTTTCGGGATAAATACTCAAAGAATGGCCCTGGCTTCAGACCGCCCATGACGGTGTGAAGGCAGAGTTCCGAGCTCATGTTGGTAATTAAGATTTGTTTAGCATTAAAGCGAGCCATATAATCTCTGAGTGATTCATTCCTTTCTTGTCTAAAATTCACCAGCAAGACCGAGTGCCTTTTATGACTTCGGCTCGCAGCAAATTGTGCGGTGAACTTAGTTACAAGCACATCAAAAGAGTCAATTGATCGAGGTGGTAGATTCGTTAGCCAGGTCAAGGCTGGGCCTTGCAAAGTGGTTGGAAAAACTTTGCACATGACGGCTTCCGAATCGGTCACCAAGTAAACCGAAGAAATAATGGATTCCACGTGCTCAGTTGGGTCAGTGGTGCCATTGAATTTATCGATATTAAGGGGCTTAAAATGTCTAGGCATGATTACCTCATCGATGTCATCCGTGAACGGCAACCTCGGTCGTCGATCTGTTACCCTTTCTCTTTGGAAAGTCCTTTCTGCACGAGATTTAGCCTCTGAAGCCACTGGGGGAGGTTTGGTCTTGGATGGTCGGTTAGTTTCCCGAGGAGAAGGTACGTAGGATGGATCCTTTTGGCCAGCCTCGGGTGAGGATTTCTCTTCATCGGAAGATGTCACTGATCTCTCTCTTTTCCGAGTTCTCAAAAGCCTTTGATTTTACGCACGTATCTCCTCGTTCTCCTTCCGCAGCTGCCTTAGCTGTGCCATAACCTCTCCCAGCCGAGGGTTGTCTTCATTGACGGGAGGGGGAGGATGATTGACACGGTTCTGGCTCGTGTTCGAGCCCTCATGATCTTCGTGGTTCATGCTGTTCGTTCCTCCCCTCGGACCATTGTGTAGTCACCATCAAGCTTTCTTGTGGAACCGGGGAAAGTTTTTCCTCGGCCCCACGGTGGGCGCCAAATGTTCCTGCCGAGATCCGACTTGCCGGAATCTCGCCGTAGAACGTTTAACCAAGAGTGAACAATGGGGGTTGTTTTAGATTATGGCTTGACAGAATGTTGTATTCCGGTCCTACGTATCCCGGTGGGAATCAAAGTCGGACATAGTTCTAGGTTCAACCCTTGGCCATACGGTGATCTCGATCCCCTAATTAATCTTGTATCTGATGAATACCAGTGAGCAGGGACTCTTCAATAGTCTTTTGGTCGAGCTAGTTTCTCTAATATATTTAAGGGAGAGTCACCGGGGTTCAGTCAAAAGAGAGTCCTCTCTCTTGGGCTCTCCTCCTTTTATAATAGGATCCCCATGGCTTTAAGAGATCTGGATATATTTTCTTTTATTTCTTAAATCTTCTGATATGTGATTTCATTAATTTAAGGGATATTATCTTTTTTAACCGGATAAGGTTATATGAGATAATATCACGATTAATTAGGAAGATATCTTAAATTGATCTCTTAACCGGATAAGGTTATTTGAGATAATGTTAGGATCATTTAAGGATAATATCAATATCTTATCCCTTAATTTGAGGGATATTATCTCTACTCACCGGAGAAGGTTATTTGAGATAATATCAGGATTAATAAAGATAATATTGATATTTTATCATTCTCGTCTTGGTTGGATCGGGTATCTAAATTCGGTGACCGAATTTTACATCTCGATCAGTACAACATCAAATATACCATAAAGGTCTGAAAGAGACACATCAGAACTTTAAGTTCAATGGGTACGTCACGCATGTGTCTAGATTCTAAAAATGTACATAGGATTGCTCTTAACACAACAACATTTATGGTCGTTAATGTTGGGATGCTACTCTGTGAAAGTTATTTATACAGTGTGAATTTGAATCAGCGTTTATAAATATAATTTTGAATGTAATTATTTTTATAAAATTAATTTGATTAGAATTTATTTTAAAGTGAAGTAATTTATATTTGGATATTTTTATTTTGAAAGTTTGATGTAAAATTTAATGTAAATTTTTCAACTCAATTCAAAAACTACTTTTTGTAGTTTCTAGTCATAATCACTCTTGAAAGCAAAATCAATTTTAATTGACAGTAATCAAACATCTCATCTTTACTAAAAGCACGTTTGACAAAGGACATAATCAATTTTGAAGGTTTTTAACGTGAAACCAAACACACAGGTAATGTAGTGCAATATACTGTGATGTTAAAAGTGATCAAATGAAAGAAGAGCAGCTAAGATACATTATTCACTTTTTTTTTCAAATGAAAGCTGACCAATTTGATGATTTGATGTACGCACATTAATTCCATGATAATTTTCTCTACTTTCACCACTTAAAATTATCTATACAATCTACTAATCAATCACAATTTTAATTTAGATATTTTAAAAAATTATTATTAATTAATAAAAACTTCATCCAAAAAAGTGAGCAAAGAAATTTTATTCTCATAATCACATTATACCATCTGTCAAAAAAAAGAGAAACGTTAGATATTATAATTTTAATAATATAATAACGTTTTTTTCTTAATGTAATTTAATATCATCTGAGATACTATATATTTACATTAAAGAAAATAGATATGATTGTGTGTGTATATATATATATATATATATATATATATATATATATATATATATATGTATGTATGTATGTATGGCATATCTAGTGAGAGAGATAAATCTGGGTCATCCAACCATATATGGATGGTTGGGATTAAAAGTTATTTCATGATTTAAAAATGTCACATGACCACTTAAAAAGTCACATGACTTTGTGGTTTAATCTTGACCGTTTAAAGTTTGATCCAGTGGCTATGATATAATCCTTTCACTCTCATATAAATAAGGTTATCTAACTTGATATGTCGCATATATATATAATAAATGTATAATAGATAAATATAAAAAATATTTATACATTATGGCACTGCTTGGTTTGCCAAAAACGCTAGCGTTTAGTGTTTAGCAGATAGCGGATGGAGAATTAGCCTCATTTGGCAATCGTTTTTTAAATTAGCGTATAGCGTTTTTTCACTAGCGTATAACGTTTTTTTCGAACGGTACTTGAAGTAGCGTTTGAGCTTATAACGTATCATTTTTCTTCCATTTTTATCCTTACTATCTTAATTAAATTCCTTACTTATTCTTCACTAAGAAAATAAAATATTAATAGAAATCTTTAATATTGATTTGTTAGAATTAATATCACTATTTAAATTTATATTTAAGATAAAAAAAATAGGAATTATATTTTTATTTATAAAAAAATTTATAAAAATCATATCAATATTATTTTTTTATTCCATATTATTTATAAAAATAACTAAAACTAAATAAATATTAAAATTAAAAATTAATATTTTAATATTTGAAATGATAAATAATTTAAAATAAATTAAAGTGTTAAATTGATAATTATTTTAAAATAAATAATATAAATAATATATAAAAATACATATATATAACTTATATAAAAAAAATACAAACATGTCATTTTATCCGTTATCGAGTATCCGCTATACAGTATCCGCTATCCGCTAGTTTTTACCGATCAAAGCCTATATATTTTTTTTTTAGGACATTTATACATTATATCTTAAATATTCAACTAACTAACGGTACGTTAATATAATCTTTGAGATAAATTTAATTTAATAGCAGCCGGTCAAAAGTAGTGTGACTACACTTGTTTATTTTACGACTTGTGTTTCTTGTAAGAATGTTACTGACAAAATATAGAAACCGGACACCAAGGTAAATAAACTACTTCCTACTGGGGACCGGTGACACATCAAGGATGGTAGAAATTAATTAGAATCCTCCGAAACTGAAGAAAGCGCGTGAAGTTACATCACCACCTTGCTGGCTTCATCTATAAATAACACGGAACTGAAAAGAAAAAACATCAGACTTGAGTTCAGTTTTTTTAGTTCTCTCTCTCTCTCTCTCTCTCAGGATGGTTGTTCTTTTTTCGTGTTGAAGGGCACATGTAGTGAGACTGACAGGAAAATTGAGTCCAATAGTTCATTCTATATATCTTGATCATTTGAAATGCAATATATTAGTTTTGCAGATACCTACACCATTTGGTATCTTTCTGCAAAACTAATATTGTATTTCAAATCAAGAAAGGTGGTCCGAAGAACCTAACACCAACAACATTGATCTAACTTAACTCTCAAATATATATGCTTTTAGTCCTCCATGTGCAATCTTGTTTGCATATTCTTCTTCCATTTCATCTCCTCTTTTTTCCTTTCTTTTTTTGTGTGTGTGTGGAATTACTATTTGTTGTTACATCCTCAGTCCTAAATGATTAGAATGCTATTCTCCTTTTAGATTTTGATGGAGAGGATATATAATGCTTCTATCTCTAACATGGTGCTACTCACATCTTTTTGAATTCCTTGAGGTGGGGATGTGGAAATTTTATTTATATATATATACAACAAGTAATAAAAATCCTGAGTTTCTGGACATGACATGAGTATATATATTATATATGCTTTTTGGTTTATTTGCCCATACAGACATACAGATACAGTGACTGGAATTGGTTCTTTTCTCTTGTCTATGCTCCCAGCTGCCACAGTGGCGCTGCTCATTTTCATTTTAAGGGTGGACTGGAGTTACTTTAATTTGTACTAGGTATAATCACAATGTTGATTGTCCTGTTTTAACTTCCTTAATTTGTTGAGATGCCAGTATATGCTTCACTCTTAATTTTTTATGTCCCCTTGCTGTTACTTCAAGATCTTACTTATCTTGTCCTGTTTGAGTGTATCCTATAATTATAGCTCTTTGCTCTTTGTGAAGCAGATGTGATTATTGGTAACTTTTTTATTTTTATTTTTAGCTAATTAGATTTCTGGAATAAGACTATACTAGTAGTTTGTTAATGAAAAATTGTTTGATATTAGATTGTGCTTTGTCTTGTGAATTTATTATTTATGTAATCAAAGCATCTCTAATCAGATATGCTGTCTGGTTTGTTTAGATTTTTACACTGCATTGGATGTTATTGCAAAGCATCTGCAAGTTTACCATATGCTGATCCTATTATTGCACATAGGTAAGCCTGCCTAATGCTATAAGCACACACTTCTATTTTATTGACTTTGAGTTTAATCTGATGAAATTGTTATTGTTTTGATAATTCTGAGTGATACAGTAGAGAGCAGCTATTTATTATGACATAGCTGCTGGGTTGGTAACCGACCGCTTTTTTAAGTTGTAGGTGTAAATTTGATCAGCAAATTCTCCAAAGAGTGTAACTTGAAAAATATTTATGTATAAAGTGCAAGCTATATATGTGCATATAATTTTTTAATACAAGTTGTACGTGACGTTAACGACTTATATGTTTATATATTTTTAAATTAAATAATATAAATCGTATGTATTAATGTTAACGACTCGTATAGTCATATAATTTTTTTTCAATTAAACAATGCAAGTCGTATTTATCGTTAACGACTTGCATGATAATAATTTTTTCTAATTAAATAATGCTAATCATATGTCTTATTTGTGACTTGCAATTTTTTTTAAAAAAATAAATAATGCAAGTAGTATCTTATGATAACGACTTGTATCTTTATTAAAATTTTTTATGTGGTGCAGAGACTAATTGGTAATTGCTTGTTAATTTTTTATAAATTAAATAATGTAAATTTTTTTTTATATAATATTAGACTACCAACATGTGGTTGGTCCAAGTGATAACGAGTTTGGGTCCCTTAAGCAAGTGGTCAGGGGTTCAATCCCTAGTTTTTGCGTATGGAGAAAACATGGTTGGGAGAGATCAATCCCTAAATGTCGTTCAGTACCTCGAGGGATTAATTTCTGTATGTTGTGTCTGTGATAGAAAAGATTCGACGAGGACTGTAAAGTATTGACTCGGTGCAACTTCCTCACAATGAGTCAAAAAATGTAAGAGGTTTTAAAAATAATAAAAGACAAGTCTATATTTTTGTTTAAAATATTATTTAAAATTAAAATATAAAACATTTCATGCAAGCCTAACATTATATAAAAAAATTTGCATTATTTAATTTATAAAAAAAAATAACAAGTAATAGTCAATTAGTCTATGCACCACGTAACTTTTATTTTATTTTATTTTTGCGAAACTTTTAATCAAGAAAAAATTAGCCATGCAAGCCGTTATCATTTGATACGACTTGCTTTATTTAATTTTAAAAAAAGTTTGCATGTCATTAATAAGACATACGACTATCATTTATTTAATAAAAAAAATATAATCATGTAAGTCGTTGCTAATAGATATGACTTATATTTTTTAATTGAAAAAAATTATATGACCATACAAGTCGTTAACATCGCATACGACTTATATTATTTAATTAAAAATATATATAAACATGCAAGTCGTTACACCTACACGGTAAAAAACCGTAACTGATTGAACCGTTTAACTAATACAAGCTGTGCTAGTCTATGTGCAGCGCATGCACTCTATCGGTACACTCTAACACTGTTATTGTCTGAGACAAATCCAAGGTTATGGGGATTTTCAAGTCGAGATAGTAACATATGTATGAGCACATGTAAACTATTATATATCCTACAATCAATATAATGTTCTGCTGAATGTGATAATAATATGATTAAATTTGATAAATATTCTGTCCATTTGCCTCAGGAAATCGACCGCCCAAGATTAGTCAAGGAGACAGGAACTAGGATTGAAAAGTTGATAGATGTGTTTCCACAGGTTATATTTTCTTTAATTTATTAGCTTTGAAAAGTTACTTCATTGTTTAGTAATCAGTGTGTTATATTAGTAGGAAGACTTAATCTTATGACCTCCTTATCACTCCAAATCATATATTCCTTCTCAAAATTATCTTGACCATCTTATAACTCCCACATTCTAAGTTATATATTTTATGCATGTATCAATTAATTGTTGATTACTCCCATCCGATTAATGAATGCATTCTCTAATTTTCTTTTAAATATAGTTGGCTTGCAATTTAGGAAAGGGTTTTATCTTTTATAATAATTAAATTTGTTTAATTTTTATTTTAAAAAAATTAGGGAGTGCATTCACATTAATTAATCGGATGGAAGTAACTTACAATGGAGTCAAGTACACGAGTAAGGAAATGATAGGTAACAAAAGGAGAAGGAAAATGATTTTTGAATACACAAAATGGACATCAATATGATGTATTTTTGTTTTTATTGTGTATTTTTGGAATGTGGATATATAAGAAGATAAAAGATAAGTGAGAGATAGAGATAAATATATATGATATCACATACGATATCAAAATTTTATGTTCAAATAGTTAATGTGTGAATTCTTTCCTTTAGACAAAACAAGAGGCTATGGCTATATATGATTTTCTAAAGGAACGAAATTTGACATATTAGCCTTTTATTGCCTAGATATCGTCATTTCCTCCCTAGTATACTTGACTCCATTCTGAGTTATGTATTTTATGTATCAATTAATTGTTGACTACTTCCATCCGATTAGTGAATGCAATATTCTCTAATTTTTCTTTTAAATAAAATATTAAACAAATTTAATTATTATAAAAAATAAAAAAATAAATTGTTTCTTTTCCTAAATTACAGGCTAACATGTAACTGAATATACAAAAAGAAATCCACATTAAATTTCCAATTACTGCATTACCTGATGGTATTATTAAGCTCTAACTTTTGGTTATACATGTGTTGGTAAAAAAAACGTTGTTCTCCTTATCAAAATAAATTCACTTGGAACCATAGAATAAGGAGAATATAAGGAGAATAACATTTGATTTTACTAACGCATAGTATAATAATTTGTTTAATATTTTATTTAAAAGAAAATTAGGGAGTGCATTCATTGGGTTAATAAAATACTTTACTTATATATTGCAAATAAATTTAGTTTTTTTTATAGGCAAATGTTACATTGTTAGTATTTATTATGTCAGTTGGGGGTCAAACCCATGACCTCCGCCTTATCACTCCAAACCTATCTTCCTCTTTAGTTTTTTTTTATAGGCAAATGTTACATTATTAGTATTTGTTATGTTAGTTGGGGGTTGAACCCATGACCTCCACCTTATCACTCCAAACCTATCTTCCTCCCCCAAACCACCATACCACCTTATAACATTGGGTTAATTAATGTATATGTTCAAGTCAATCAACATATTTAGGATTAGTGTTTAGGGATTAGTTTAGGGTTATGGAGTTACGGTAGTATATATGTTCACATGAACCAAAGGAGCTTGTTGGACCAACTCAAATACTTCTTTTGGGCACACTGCAACATCATTCACAATTTTTTTTATATTATAAAAACTATGTTTGTCGTTACAAAATAAAATGCTGTTTACATAGTAGTGTTACGTTTATTTTAATTATAATCTTTAATTACTTTTAAAAAAATAGTAAACAATAAATATAAATATTATAAAACAACAACAAAAAATTATATACTAAAAGTAACAATATTTATAATATTACTACAAATAATAATGATAATAAAAGTAACAAGTAAAACAATGATATTTACAACAATTATAAATGATAATATTAATGATGATAAACAATACCTTGAGTAGGCCGGTTTTACCCGACAGAACCTCCACCACCACCAGTCGTCCGCCACCCTCCGCCAGACACCCGACGCTGACCCTCCGCCGTCCGTCCAGCCATCCACGATTTTGCAACCCTCCACCCCTCTCTCACCACTAATCTCTCACAAAACAGTCAAAGTGCAACACTGTCTTCCGAGATTCGAGCATCATCGTCACCGATCAAACTGGTCACAACAACAAAGAGCTGAAGCTCCGAACTGTTCACGTCTATACCTTTCTCTCTCTTGTTATATCTTCTTCAATTTCTTCTTATTCTTGTTTCACCCACAGATGGTTAATTGCACAACAACATCCTCCAATGGTCACCGCAAACTGCAACCCCCTCAGCTACCTCCGGTGGCGCCTCTAATGGTCATAGAGATGACAAGGTTAAGTGTGCCGTATTTGAGAGTGAGATGGAAGATCTCGGAGGAGCTGTACTGGAACTCGAAGGGGGGGTGTCGGGGAGGAGGCAGGGCATGCTGTAACATCCCGTTTTCTAGATTAGTGAATGAGGAAAGGATTAAGCATATTTGAAGGCTTAATCATGTTCCTTGGGTGTTAGTTAACTTGTGCCTCAAGTTTGAGGAGAATCGGAGTCGAAAGGAGTCTAAAACACAAACAAATGTGAAACCAAGAGATTAATTGATTAATTAATTAAGAGTTAGGATATTAAATTAGGTTGGGCTTGAGTATAATAGGCTTTTGAGAGTAGCCTATATTAATTTAGAAAAATATTCCAACAGTAGGTTACGTTGGATGAGGCGAATTAAAAAAGTCGGGTGTGCCGAGAGGGCAACATGCGACAGAATGTGTAGATGACACATGTCTCAATTGGACACGTGTCCAAAGATGGAAGGTTGCATGGATAGGGGCTGCCACCAAGGGACACTTGGATTTCCACTACACTTAACTAAATGACACCTAAAATGCATGCATAAAACCTAAGATGCATGCATGACACATGTATTCCACTAAAAAAATATATATAATAATAATATAATCCTAACAAATTAATATAAAAGCTAGTGAATGAATCATGTAGGCCTTTATCTCATATTCTTCATAATTTCTCTTCATAAATCATGAGAACTCCATTTACTCACCGAAGCCATACTGAAATTTTGATCCTCTTCTATTCTGAAACTCGAACAACTTTATACATAAAATTTGTTCCTCTTCCTCTCCTATTTCCAACGAGCTAAATATCATCAAAAACGGATATTTATACTTGGAGATATGCCCAAATCACCAAATCAACTTAAAACCCTCAACATCACACGAAAACAGAAGAAAGAAGGCTCTTTATACCCCTTTTATGTTCTGAATCAAGCAAAACCTTCAACATCAAAGTGCCTCACTTTCTTACCTTTCCAACAAGCCCAAGTTTGTAATTTTTGGGTGAGCAGATCTTTAGATACACTCATATTACTACCACATCCTCAAAGCTGTCAAGTTTCTAACTAAGCTTGCTTTGGGTCACCTCTCTTCATTCTTCATCACTCAAGGGTAATCTCTTCACTCTTAATCCTCATCTTCTCAACAATCTTATTTTATCCTCATGTATGTCATGTTTTCATGGTTGCATGTCCCAAATTTTCACTCAAAAGTTCTAAGAAAACCCTAGAAAAATCTTTTTAATGTGAAACAAGTTTTTATAAACTCATAATAAACCCTACTTTCATCTTATATGTTTGCGTGTATGTTTTTTAGGGTCTAGGGCCCTTGAATGTTGATTTTATGGCTTGTGGATGATGTTAGAGTGAAGATAATAACTTGGTGTGAATAAACATGGATAAAATGTGATTCTGGCAGCATGATATACATTTATTCGTAAGCCCATAACGTTTTATAAAAAACGTATTTCTGAAAACTAAATACATATTTGGAAATAAGACTTTCGGGGCTTTAATTTGATACATAATATGTAAGTATTTGGATAAGATTTACTAGGTCAAAACACCTGTCAAAGTAGAACCAAATCCTGTCTGCGAAAGTATGAACATAGTTGGTTGCATGGTGATTTTAAATATGATTATGAAGGTTAAAAACTTTTATAAAATGTTCTGGGTTAATAATGAAGTATATCTAAAGTTTGGTTGAATATTTGAGATTTTTACATGTGTATATAAAGAGAAACAATTTCATAAAGTTACATGTTGGTGAACTCGAATTTCTGGAAAATCCTGTACAATCAGAGGCAGTGTATGATTTTTAATAAATTAATGCTTTCTAATTTTGACATGGGACCAACTGCAATGTGTTAATATGTGAGTTGAGTACCTTCAATTAAAATTTCAAAAATTTTAAAGGTCATTGAAGTGATCATTCACAATTTAAACTCATTGATGTTCTGAAAATGCTTTTATAAAAGAGTTCATCCTAATTTTTGAATGAAAAATATGATTTTGAAAATAATGTCTTTTAACATGATCAAGTAAAGATTTTGGTATAAAGTGGACTATAAACAAGTTTTAATGTAAAGATTTAAAAAAATATGGGATTAAAGTATATATATATATATATATATATATATATATATATATATATATATATATATATATATAAAAGTAAGTCTTGGACAAAATGTAATCCAAGAATTTGTAAAAGATTGGACATCTCTAGCACCATTTTTTTTCTAGCCATGGCCAAAAACCTATACTTAGAAAGATAAAATGACTTTGTTGTTTTAATTTAAGTCATTCGTTTAATTCTTAGACTTGCGTTACACTGTGGACATAGGAAGTTCGCTCTGGGCAACACGAAAACAAAGACTTTTTCTACCCGTCGAATCAGGTAAGGGGAGAAAGCATTAGGAATAATTATTTATGAGGGCTATGTGTACTTGTGTGTTTTAATGTGTTTGTTAGAATCCTAATGTGGTGATTATTTAATATTTATCTAAGATTGGTGTGTTGATTGGTTGAATATAAATATTTTATGTTTGATTAATCATTTATGAATATGTGTTTATAGTTGATATATGAAAATTACTTGATGCATGTTACATTTGTCATAATATTGTCTTGGTAGTTACATGGAAAGCCTAACCATTGGTTAGTGCTTAATTAAATTTTTAAGATAAAAGCCTTAAGAAATCATATGAAGAGTCCTGAAAATAAATATTTATTTGAAGAAAGGTTTTGGTAAAAGGAGAAGCAAATTTATTTATTTTTTTTAAATTTATGAGAATATTAGGATCAAAATAAAAATTTTATGAAGGAAAATCATTTGAAAATTCAAATGATTTTACACTAAAAGAAAAATCAATTTTCTTTTGAAAATATTTGAAGAGAACAAAATTTATTTTGAAACTTTAACAGAATTTATTTGGAGGTTTCAAATGTTTTTAGAAAAAGAAGATTTTAAAAATAAAAATGGATTTTTTTAAAAAAGAGTGGATTTTTCCAAAACTTAAAGTTTTAAACAAAAGAATTTCAAAGGAATAGTGTTCTTCAAAAGGTTTTATTTAAAAAGAAAATGTCCGATAACTTGGATAAGTTACGGAAAGTTTTGGTTTTGTATTTGTTTTTCACTGAATAAAAAATAACGTTGAAAAGTGAACCTAGTAACCGAGACGTCGGGATACTAGAGTTCTTAAGGCATGTGGATCGATGATCCGTATCACAATATTGTGGACTGTGTGTCCTATATACGTTGTTGTGGACTGTGTGTCCTATACACGTTGTTATGGACTGTGTGTCCTTTATACTTTGTTGTGGACCATGTGTCCTACAGACATTGTGATAAAACGTGGTGAACGTGGTAAAAAGGTGAAAACTGTATTCTACGACCACAAAGTCTGAGACTAGTGCACAGGTCTAAGACTGTTGTGATTGGACACTCAGATTAAAACGTCCTGTGTTGATAATGAAAGTTTTGAAACGTCAAAAATCTATGGATGGTCGTGAGCCTTGAGCCTCGACAGGGAAATAATGAAACACGGAGAAAAGCTACGAAAATAAAATGTTTTTACATGTATTTGGCAGAAGTGCCCAAAAAGTTTTGTGTGAATGCCTTGGAGGGAAAGGTATCTCATGCGACGGTGTATCATTGGTGCCTTGATGGACCATGATATCCATGAGCCATGTTCACTGTGCCTTGTGTAGGACGGTGTGCTCTGGAACCCACATGCATTGATGATTGTGCCTTGAGTTGGACAGTTGTTGTGGGAATTATGTTGTACCATGTGTTGACTATTTGTGTGTCATGTGTTGGCTATTTGAGCCTGATCAGCCCACTATTTTTTTTAAAAAAAAAACTGCATGAAGTTGGGGTCTCCGGAGATCAGGATAGATTGTTGAAATATAAAAGTGCCACATGTTTTCAAGAACGACGATGATTTGCTTGAGACTATGCTTCTATTTAAAAAATTTATGTTGAATATGTATACTTATTTGTTCTTGTTGCTTGTATGTTTGTAGTACATGTAGTCGTCATAATTCATCCATATATTGGTATCTCACCATTATAATATATCAGGTTTTCCTGGTTTCTTGTCGATGTACCGTGGTACACTAGGGTAGGTGGTGCTGAGAAGTTCCTAACCTCACTTGAGGATATAAATCCCGATCCTTGAAGAGGTTGGCGATGATTATAATGGTAAGAACTACGGAGTTCTTTCCAGTTGATGTATTGTAGAGTGACCAGCTTAGGATTTTCCTTTAGGGTTATGTGTTTTGAGAAAGTCAGTTTATGTGGTTGAAAACCTTTTGAAATTCTGTTGTTAATAATGAAGTATTTTCAAGAGAAATCTATACATTGTAGAAGAGTTTGTTTTTGAATAAAATCAGTCTATGTATGTTGGTGAGTATGATATAGTTTGTATTATTGTGTTTGCCCCCATATTTTCAGACTTATGAAAATAATAGAAGTTTTTACGAAAGCAATCAGTAAAATTTCTTTTTAATTTATTTTTGCATGTGATTAGGAAGTAATGCCCGGGGGGGTGTTAGACACACCAAACTCGTCGATGACGACAGACTGTCGCCGTCAGATGCATCGATGTTGTCGTTTTGGATAGGCTTGGAGTGGTACTTGAGGTCACGGTTGGGCATGTGTTTGGGGATTGGGATAGGCGGCTAAGGGGTGGCGGTGACGACGGAGGTGGGGTCGTAGGGTGGAAGGCTAGGAAGAGAAGATAAAGAATTCACTGTAGTACCTGGAGTGTGTGAGAGAGAAGAGGGACTTAAAAATAAATTTTTATTGCAAAAATGGAGTCTCTCATGGTGGGAGACTTGTCAAGTCTCTCATCCTAGAATTTCTCGTTGTTTCGTATCCTTCTGGGTCTCAACTTGGACTTTCTTAAGTTGTAGTTCTATAGGGTTCAATAATAGAAAACTATCACAATCATCATAAGGATTTCATTTTTTTTTGAAACAACTCATTATAAGGATATTAGAATCCATGATTCACACATAAGTAATAAACGATAGTGATACTTACCTTGATCCACAATCAAGTTACAAGATGAAATCTCCTCCTTGATATTGTCCACATTTTCCATCAGCCACAGCAATTTCACAACACTAGAATATGCGCTTATAGGCAAACCACAACTCTTCACAAAAATGGCTTCTATTGCCAGATAACTCCTCTTCCAGTCTCCTGCAAATACAAGTGGTTCGAGCATCCATCCAAACAATGGCGTTGTAAAGAGGAACACCAGTGGATTTTTTCCAAACTAGAGTGGTCTCTCTCTGATTGGTGAGACCAATAGCCTTCAATCCATTATCCACGTTGAATCCATCAGTAGTAGCCATATCCAAAGCCTTATCCATAATCAAGTTGCTAAGGCTTTGGATATGGCTGCTGCTGCTGATGTATTCAACGTGGATAAGGGATTGAAGGCTATTGGTCTCACCAATCATAGAAAGTATACTCTGGTTTGGAGTAAATCCACTAGTGTTCCTCTTTGCAACGCCATTGTTTGGATGGATGCTCTAACCACTTGTATTTGCAGACGACTGGAAGAGGAGTTATCTAGCGGTAGAAGCCATTTTGTGGAGAGTTGTGGTTTTCTTATAATCACATATTTTAGTGCTGTGAAACTGTTGTGGTTGATGGCAAATGTGGACAAGATCAAGGAGAAGATTTCATCTTGTAACTTGATTATGGATCAAGGTAAGTATCACTATCATTTATTATTTATGTGGGAATCATGGATTCTAAGATCCTTATAATGAGTTGTTTCAAAAAACAAAATCCCTATGATGAGTGTGATAGTTTTCTATTATTGAACCTTATAGAACTACAACTTACGAAAGGTCAGGAGGTCTTCTTTATTTTGGTTATGTTCAGGTCATAGGCGTGGTTATATGGGTTTTGTGGTGTAGGGGCAGGTTATAACTTCCTGATACATTTCTTTGTATTTGTTTGTGTTGATCTCAGTGGCACAACTTGTGCTTCTGGTTCAGTTGGATTCTTAACAAAGAATCAGCTGATATAAGGCTTGGGTATATTTTTTTGTGTTAATGTGCTGATAGAAGGCTTCAATATATTTTTTTGGGCACTTACAATAAGCAGGAGCTGCAAATTAAAAAGAGAACTTGGCACCGTGACATTTGCTTGTTGGAGCTGCTGTTTGGGCATAAACAAATGGGGTGGACTCCCCAAATGACATATTTAATATAATAGAAACCTTTTAAAGTATCTAATATTAAATTTGCTCTAGCCATTGTAACTAGTAAAGTATAACAAGCAAGTTTCATCCTTTCAATAATAGTAATAACTAGTTGCAAGTTAGAGTAAAGGCTTTGTATTTTCTTTTCCTTTTCCAAACCAACAATTTACTTTCTGATAAATCTCTTGTTGAAAGTGCCTCAAAATCAAAGTGTAAAAACTGTAGAATTTGGTGACCAGAAACCAGATAATCGATTATGGAGCAGCCATAATCGATTATGGAGCAGCCATAATCGATTATGGAGCTTCAGCCAGGAATCCTAACTTTTCAGAACTGTGGACGGACAACAGATAACCAATTAAGGGAAGGCTGTAATCGATTACGGTAATCGATTATGCAATTGGACATAATCTGTTGATAATGTCTCAAAAACAAATTCAGTTACAAGCAAAATTCAGTTACAAGTAAAATGCTCTTTGGCGGCAAAAACAGTTTTTTCAGTTGGTGCACAAACAGAATTTTGTTATGGCCTGGAGAATGAAACTTGGCAGCTGAAGCTCATTTCCTATCTATATATATACATGTGTATGGTAGGATTAGAGTGTGTGTGATTGTATTCAACTGTGTAATCTTTCCTTTATTTCTAATCATAGAGAGTTGGGCCTAGATCAAGGAGTTTTGGTGAGAACAAGTGTGGTAGAACTAGGGAGCTTGTGACTGTGTCTCAGCAGGGAATTCAAGGGCCTAGTGTAGAATTCTTGTGAAGTTTGAAGCTTGATCTTGTAACTCTTTCAATCATAGTGAAGACTTTGCTCTTTTCCCGTGGACGTAGGCCCCATCGGCTGAACCACGTTATCTCTTGGTGTTGATCTTTCTTTTCTCTTCTTCTTTATAGTTTTTCTTGTTCTGCGATTCTGTTTTCAATTCTGTTTCTGTTGCCTATTGCTGTGATCTTGTTCTTGTGTGTGTTTCAGTGCTTAAACCACAACAAGTGGCGCCGTCTGTGGGAAGAAGAAGAAACTGAAAACTGAAAGAAGAAGCATCTCAGCATGAGTTCAACAAAGTTTGACATTGAAAAGTTCTTTAGCACAAATGATTTTGGATTATGGCGAGTCAAGATGCAGGCAGTGCTTGTTCAACAAGGTCTTGGGGACACTCTCAAGGGTGAGGCAGCTCTATCAAACACTCTCACAACTGCTGAGAAAAGGGAGCTCATAAACAAGGCAAGAAGCATCATTATCATGTGCCTTGGAGACAAACCTTTAAGAGAAGTAGCTAGAGAACCTACTGCAGCTGCTCTATGGCTGAAACTGGAATCTTTGTATATGACCAAATCCGTGGCAAATAGACTATTCTTGCAGCAACAACTCTTCTCATTCAAGATGAGTGAAGACAAGTCAGTTGCAGAGCAGATTGCAGACTATAACAAGATTCTTGATGATCTTGAGAATCTTGAAGTTCAGATGGATGATGAGGATAAGGCATTGATTCTGTTGAGTGCGTTGCCAAGTTCCTATGAACACTTCAAGGATGCGATTTTGTTTGGAAGAGACCAAACAATCACTCTTGATGAGGTACAATCATCCATAAGGACAAAAGAATTCCAAAAGAAACGAGAAGCAAGAGCAGAAAGCAATGCAGAAAGCCTGAGTGTTATGAGAGGAAGACATGACAAGAGAAGTGGAAAACAAGGAAAGCACAGATCAAAGTCAAGGATTCAAGATAGATCCAAGTACAAATGTTTCCACTGCCACAAGAAGGGTCATTTCAAAAGGGAATGCCCTGAGAGGAAGAATAAAGGTTTAAAGACAGACCAACAATCTGGTGATGCAGCAATTGTCTCATTAGGTTATGAGTCCTCAGGGTATGAATCTGCAGAAGCCTTAGTGCTGTCAAATTCAGCATCAGAAAAGGATTGGGTGCTGGATTCTAGGTGCACCTATCACATGTGCCCAAGAAAAGACTATTTCGAGTCTTTAAATCTTCAAGATGGTGGAGTTGTCTTACTAGGAAACAACAAGCCCTGCAAGGTTCAAGGATTAGGCACAATCAGATTGAAGATGTATAATGGACAAGAGACCATAATCACAGGGGTCAGGTATGTACCAGAACTGAAGAGAAATTTACTTTCCATAAGCATGTTTGATAGCTTAGGTCACATAACTAACATTGAACATGGTATGCTTAAAGTTTCTGTGAACAACAAAGTAATAATTAAAGGCATCAAAAGGAATGGTCTCTATATCTTAGATGGATCTACTGTAATAGCCCAAGCCTCAGTAGCTAGTCAGATCCCTATAGATAAAACCAGATTATGGCACATGAGGCTTGGCCATGTTAGTGAGAAAGGTCTAAAAGAATTGTGCAAACAGAACCTCCTAAACCATGATGAAATAGGTAAATTAGACTTCTGTGATCACTGCATTCTAGGCAAGGCTCATAGGGTTAGTTTCAATACTGCACAACACACCACTAAATCCATATTTGAATATGCTCACTCAGATTTTTGGGGGCCAGCTAGAACCATGACTCATGGAGGTGGTTATTACTTCCTGACTATTATTGATGATTATTCTAGGAGAGTATGGATTTATATACTTAAGAACAAGACTGAAACCTTTGAGAAATTTAAAAACTGGTATGCTGAAATAGAAACTAAAACTGGAGCCAAACTTAAGTGTTTAAGGACTGACAATGGCCTGGAATATCTTTCAGAGCAGTTTAACAATCTTTGCAGGAAACTAGGAATTAAAAGGCATAGAACAGTTGCAGGTACTCCACAGCAGAATGGCTTGGCCGAAAGGATGAATAGAACAATTTTGGAAAGAGTAAGATGCATGATATTGAGTGCTGGCCTTCCAAAAAGTTTCTGGGGAGATACTGCTGTAACAACAGTGTATCTCATCAATAGATGTCCATCATCTGCTATAGGGTTCAAAACCCCTATAGAAATTTGGAGAGGCAAACCTGCAGACTACTCCAACCTGAGAATATTTGGTGCTTTAGCCTTTGCACATGTTAAACAAGACAAGCTTGCTGCCAGAGCAACAAGATGTGTGTTCATTGGTTATCCCACTGGAGTCAAAGGCTGCAAACTGTGGAGACTAGATCCGGGAGAACCAAAATGTATAATCAGCAGAGATGTAGTCTTTGATGAGACTAGAATGGCCATGCTGTCAAAGGATAAGCCAGACACTCCAACAAATGCTCCAGAGACCTCTCAATTTGAGGTGGAGCTGCCACCAACAAGAAATGAGAATGTAGCAGCACAAGATGAAACAGAACCTGAGGATCAACAACAATCCCAACCATCTACAAGTGACTACAATCTTGTGAGAGACAGAGCAAGGAGAAATATAGTCCCTCCAAAGAGATATGCACAAGTAGACCTCATATGCTATGCCTTGAGCATAGGGGAAGAAGGTCAAGATTGTGAGCCCAACAACTTCACTGAAGCAGTCAAAGACAGATACAAGAAGGAATGGATGAAAGCAATGGAAGAGGAAATGAAATCTCTTGAACAAAACAATACCTGGACACTAGTTGATCCACCTAAAGGACAAAGGATTGTAGGTTGCAAGTGGATCTTCAAGAGAAAGGAAGATGCTCAAAGCAACAACAATACTAGATTCAAAGCAAGGGTTGTGGCAAAAGGGTTTTCTCAAGTTGAGGGCATAGACTACAATGAGACCTTCTCACCAGTATTTAAACATTGCTCAATACGGATTCTCCTTGCTTTAACCACTCAATTTGATCTTGAACTAGAACAGTTAGATGTCAAGACTGCTTTCCTTCATGGAAATTTAGAAGAAACCATCTATATGCATCAACCCGAGGGCTTTGTTAAAGACAAAAATAAGGTCTGCCTATTAAAGAAGTCCTTATATGGTCTTAAGCAAAGTCCTAGGCAATGGAATAAAAGATTTGACAGTTTCATGATGCAGATTGGTTTCCAAAGATGCAACTATGACAGTTGTGTGTATTTCCTAAAGGAAAATGCTGAAGTGATTATATATCTATTGTTATATGTTGATGACATTCTTCTTGCAGGATCTAAGAAGCCTGAAATTCAAAGGATCAAGGCTGAGCTGAAATCAGAATTTGATATGAAGGAGCTTGGAGAAGCCAAGAGGATCCTTGGAATGGATATATGCAGAAACAGGAAATCTGGAGAGCTTTTTCTGTCTCAACAAGGCTACATACAGAAGGTGGTTAGAAGGTTCAGAATGCATGAATCAAAACCAGTTGGAACACCTCTAGGTCAACTTGATAAACTCTCAGCAAAGCAAGGGCCAACCTCAGAAGAAGAAAAGCATAAAATGGCATTAATTCCATATGTGAATGCTGTTGGCAGTATCATGTATGGAATGGTGCGTTGCAGGCCAGACTTAGCTTATGCAATAAATGTGATCAGCAGATTTATGGCTGATCCTGGTTTACCTCATTGGCAAGCAATGAAGTGGATACTAAGATACCTAAATGGCTCCCAAAAATCTGGTCTACTATTTAAAAGACACCATCATGTTCAAGATGCCATCATAGGTTATGTGGATTCAGACTATGCTGGAAATGTTGATACCCGAAAGTCACTGTCTGGCTATGTTTTTACCATGTTTGGAACTGCTATATGTTGGAAATCAGTTCTGCAGTCAGTGGTAGCTTTATCAACAACACAAGCAGAGTTCATAGCCCTTACTGAAGGAGTCAAAGAAGCAATGTGGCTAAAAGGGATTATTGGTGAACTTGGAGTTCCACAAAACTGTGTTACAATTTATAGTGACAGCCAAAGTGCCATTCACTTATCCAAACATCAGGTTTACCATGACAAATCCAAACACATTGACATTAAATTACATTTCATCAGGGATGCAATTGAGGCAAAGGAGATTGCTATTGAGAAGGTTTCAACAGAAGATAATCCAGCAGATGCCTTAACCAAGTCCCTACCTCTAACCAAGTTCAAGCATAGCTTGAACTTGATCAGTTTTTCAGAAACATAAGGTCAGGCAAGAGAGCAAAGCTGGAACCATGATTGAAGGGTTTTAGAGACAAGGTGGAGATTTGTTGATAATGTCTCAAAAACAAATTCAGTTACAAGCAAAATGCTCCTTGGCGGCAAAAACAGTTTTTTCAGTTGGTGCACAAACAGAATTCTGTTATGGCCTGGAGAATGAAACTTGGCAGCTGAAGCTCATTTCCTATCTATATATATACATGTGTATGGTAGGATTAGAGTGTGTATGATTGTATTCAACTGTGTAATCTTTCCTTTATTTCTAATCATAGAGAGTTAGGCCTAGATCAAGGAGTTTTGGTGAGAACAAGAGTGGTAGAACTAGGGAGCTTGTGACTGTGTCTCAGCAGGGAATTCAAGGGCCTAGTGTAGAATTCTTGTGAAGTTTGAAGCTTGATCTTGTAACTCTTTCAATCATAGTGAAGACTTTGCTCTCTTCCCGTGGACGTAGGCCTCATCGGCTGAACCACGTTATCTCTTGGTGTTGATCTTTCTTTTCTCTTCTTCTTTATAGTTTTTCTTGTTCTGCGATTCTGTTTTCAATTCTGTTTCTGTTGCCTATTGCTGTGATCTTGTTCTTGTGTGTGTTTCAGTGCTTAAACCACAACATAATCGATTATCGTGCGTCAGTTTCTGATATTTAAGTTTGTCACAACAGTTTGGGGAAATAGATCCGGGGTTTCTTGAGTGCGTTTTTCAGAGCGAAAAAGGGAGAAAAACCTAGAGAATACTATCATCTTGTATTGCTTTGATTCTATTGTGAATTGAGAGAAGAATCAAGAGAGGATTAGAGAGAGATCAAGGGTTGTGTGAAAATAGAGAGACGAAAGGCTTAGATTTTCTTGTATGTTCATCTTGAGCATGGTGGAGTAAAGATCCAAGGGATCTCTATTGTAATCTTGATCAAAGTTCATAGTGGAAGAGGCTCTCTCCCATGGATGTAGGCCACATTGATTGAACCACGCTAAACTGTGTGTGTGCTGCTCTCTATCTCTTCTTCCCTTTCTCTTTTCTGCTGCCATAATCGATTATCAGCTGTAGATAATCGATTATCATATTTTGCTGTTCTTTTATTTGTTGTTTTGCATTTATTTCTGGCTGGTTGTTTGCTATAATATTTCTTCTATATTGGGTGTATTGGTTTAGGTTGCGAAACTCTACTTCTTGGTACTGTGTAGTCTTTGTGTATTGTTTCAGGGTCTTTGGATTCTTTCATACATTGGACCAACACCTCTCATAATTAATGATACTTTATATAGCAGAGTAAATAGTGCTAAAAATCCTGGTTACCAATTCTGCTGCAATTACACATGAATAAGTCTTGATATTTTATCTTTCTGATGTTGTTACTTTTTTTAAGTATGTCTGTGATACATGTTTAAACTCTTACTGTCATGCTTGATCGTGACATATTAGTGAGCATCTATAACTATTTAAGTATAGAAAGCATGCTATTTAAATAGAGCTGAGTGGATGATGGTAAGGATAAAAAGAAGAAGTTGCTTGGTTTTTTGGCTGTAAGAAGAAGATAGTCTTTTGAGTTTGTAGATTTTGTGATCTGTTTTGGTTGTTTTTGCTAAAAATGAAATTCTGGTTTGATGTTCTCTAATTTTTTGTTGTAGTTTTCCAATTTGTGATTGATGTTTCTGCTAAAATAAAATTCTGGTTTACTGTTTCTAAAATTTCTGGTTGTTTCGGCTAAAGTTAATTGTGATTTGTTGTTCTCTAATTCTGGTTTGATTAATAAATTATGGTTTGCTATAAATAAAATTCTGGTCTTCTATAGGTTAAGATATAATTGATGGCTACAAGAAAATTATGTTATGAATGGTTGATTCTACTGTTTTTACGTGAGGGAGAGGGAAAGAAAAATGTTTTGGTAATGAATTTTGATAAGAATTGAATTATAAGATTCATTGGAATTTTCGGTGGCTAATTGTTGGAGTTTATCAAACATGCAGTAAATTTTGTACAGTATAACCAATTTTATCGGTATACATGCATTTCTCTAACTATAAGCATTTTTATTGGTATACATGCATTTCCTCAAACAAAAAAAAAAAAAGGCATTTCCTCAAAAAAGTATTGTATAAAGTAGGCAATAGATAACGCTCTTTCAAAGAAGCTCCGTCTATTCCTAATTTTAGACAAAGCGTTTTCAAGGAAGCACTGTCTATTCTCCATTTTCTACCGCGTTTTTGAAGCGCTATATCTTCTTCCACCTTCAGTAGCGGATACATAGATAAGCACGAACGAACCCAGAAATTTTGACAAGTGGGGGCAAGATCGTATATTATAAATATTTTTATAAAAAAAATATATAAACGCATAAGCGATAAAATAATGACATCATTATCATTAAACCGATAATTGAAAATTACAAACACTATATCATTTTATCCTATAAAATTGAAAATATTTTAACTTCTATAAATTATAATTGCTCTCTACATGTCTTTATACTTTGAGATTGTTGTATATTTTTTCATTTTCAACACTATAAAAATTATTTCTATATGTATGTGACCAAGTTGTATTGAAAAAAAAAAGATGTTATGTAAAGTATGGCTACAAAACAATGAGGATAATATTTTTAGTGTTATTTAGAATAAAGTTGTAGAACAATAAGAGCAACATAATTTTTTTAACAGGGCAAAAAAAAAACAATTTATCTAATACCTAATATAAAAAAATAATACTTAGTAGGAGCAGCTGCCCTCAATGTGTTCTACCTAGATCCCTCCCTGTAGATAAAACTTGTAAACGCTATTGAAAAAGAAAAAAAAAAACACGTTCTTAAAACTATTTTCTATAGTAGTGTGAATGTAAATCACGACTAAAGTTGCTTTCCATGTGACTGTGACTTGATCTGGAAAAATTAAAAACTCACGCTTTTAAAACTAGTTTTGATTACAAATGTTGGTAGTGATCATTTCAGAAGTAGCAACAGTAGTGTTTTATATACTGATGTAGCGTATTTTTGTTCCTTAATAGTATATAAAAATACCTTGCGATGAGAAATTCTTTGGTGGTTTTTTCGAAGCAAGGGAAATTCTTGCTCGCAAGCATGTGCCACCTCATCTCTATAATATTAAAAAAGTTGTTAAAGTAGGAGATAGTGGTGACTCGGAGTTGGTATGGTGTAGGAAGAACCGTGTTATTTATATATCTATTATAGATATCTAATGACATTCACACTCATAATTATATATATATATAGTATACTCACGTCAATCTATGATATTTATATTAATATCCAAATTCAGGTGTTAAAAATACAATTGCATGTATAAGAGCAATCTAGTTGATTAATTTAATTATTTTTATTTTTATTTTTTTTGTTATAAGATGAGGACTGAGCCCAAGGTAAAAACAACAAAAGACATATAGTCAACCCGATCCTTGAAATTATGAAAATTCCAAAAGCATCATTAAATGTTAAGTTAGTATTAATTTGGTCCCTCATTTTACTCATTTAATATCAATCAAGTCTCTGGCACTGCTAACTTAAAATCGACTTAGTCCATACGATTTTCAACAAAGAGACTAAGTTGATTACCATTTTATAACTTCAAGGACTAATTTGGAATTTCGATAATTTCAGGGATCAGGTTGATACTATTACACAATTTCAGGGACCAAATAGGATGTTTACTCTAATTTAGTCTTAATTTTTTTTTGACGTGATAATTTAGTCTTAATTTTAAAATTTGTAATGGAAATTTTAACATGCAATACGATTAACAATTCAAAAGTCACTTTACAATTTGTTTTCTTCTCATCTAAGATTTCTTTGTTTTGCATTATCCTATCATTTAACCGATGTACTGTTTTTGAAAGTTCAAGTGAATAAAAATCAAGTGATATATCCTTTTCTGTAGAAATAGACCGTAAGCATAAGAAGTTCTGTATATTGTATTGAATGAACTTTTGTATTTCTGATTACATGAGATGGCCTTAGAATATCTATATATAGGCCAGAACTACTCAGCTAACTCTAACAGACATTGTAACAAACAGATGGAAGACTTAGTCAACTAGTCTAACAGAATTGAGATAATCACTCTAACTAATTGATCTAACTGATCTAATCAGTTCCAACAGAATGGAAACTTTCATTCCCCTCAAGTTGGTGTATGAAGATTAATAATGCCCAACTTGCTGAGTAACATTTGAAATTTTTATTGCCCCAAAGGCTTGGTGAATATATTAGCCACCTGTTCCTTAGTGTTAACTTTCAATGGCTGAATTTCTCCTGACTGAACATGTTCCCTTACAAAGTAGCAGTCCATTTCCACATGTTTCATTCGCTCGTGGAACACTGGATTCATTGCTATATGTAGGGCCGCTTGATTGTCACAAAAAATAGGAGTTGCTTCTGATAGTGCAGTATCTAACTCGCTTGTCAACCATCTAAGCCATATGAGTTCACTTACAGTGGAATAGCCAGTGCATGACCTTCTAGTAAAAGGGCATCCTCCCCAATTCGCATCGCAATAAGCTTCCAACTTGATGTTATTGTTGCTGTGAAGAATGATACCCTGCCCTGGTGTTGTCTTCATATATCGCAGGATTCTATCCACTGCATCCATGTGCTTTTGTTTGGGAGCATTCATGAACTGACAAAGGGTGCTAACTGCATACATGATGTCCGGTCTAGTGACAGTCAAGTATAAGAGGCACCCTAAAATTCTCTTGTACCTAGTGGCATTGACATCTGGATCCATGTCAATAACCCTCAAATCACAATTCTGTTCCATGGGAAATTTGCATGGTCTACAAGCTTGCATCTTGGTTTCCTTTAATATGTCCAGCGTGTACTTCCTTTGACTAAGCACAATCCCTTGAGCAGACCTTGCCACTTCTATGCCAAGAAAGTACTTCAATGGACCTAAGTCCTTGATGCTAAATTCTTTGTCAAGGTAACTCTTCACCCACTGCATAGAATCTGCATTGTTGCCAACTAGTAGAACATCATCTACATAGGTGACTGTAGCTAGGAAAACATTTTCTGTTGTGTAAGAACGGTGAATGATCAGGCCTTGATTGCTGAAATCCAACCTTGATTAATGCTTGAGTGAACTTTTGGTACCAATTCCTAGAGGCTTGTCGAAGACCATAAAGAGACTTCTTCGATTAGCATACTCTTGTTTCTCCTTTCTTGGTAAATCCTTGAGGAATACGCATGTATATATCCTCTGTCAAGTCCACATACAAGAATGCATTGTTGACATCAAGTTGGTGAACAATCCACCCCTCTGGATGCAGTAATGGAAAGCAAGCATCTCATGGTCACAAGTTTGGCTACGGGTGCAAATGTCTCATGGAAGTCCTCTCCCTCAACTTGGGTAAATCCACGAGCCACTAGGCTAGCTTTATAGCGTTCCACTTCACCATTTGGCTTGTACTCAATCTTATATATCCACTTGGAATCCACTGTGTTTTTGTCAGGAGGTAGATCTTCTAAGGACCATGTTTCATTTTGTTCCAATGCTGTGATTTCCCTCTGCATTGCTTCTCTCCAGTGTGCATGTTTTATTGCCTGCATAAAATTTCTTGGCTCATCTTGTGATGAGATGGCTGCAAGGAAAGCTATATGAGAATGAGAGAATTTATCATATGATATGTAATTAGACAAAGGATACAGAACAATGTTTCCTGCTGGTGTATGTGACAGTGTG
This sequence comes from Sophora flavescens, assembly GCA_030762895.1. Taxonomy (NCBI): domain Eukaryota; kingdom Viridiplantae; phylum Streptophyta; class Magnoliopsida; order Fabales; family Fabaceae; genus Sophora; species Sophora flavescens. Next base: position 5,292,216 of record CM061062.1, read on the forward strand.
TTAGACCCCCTATTAAGAAAGTATATGAGAGGAGGAGGCCGAAACAACCCAAGCCTATTGGGCCAGCTTCAGATTTGTTGGTTAGTTCCAAGGTAGTAAATTAGCAAGATAAATAAAGAGTAGAGGGGGGAGAATCAGTTAGGAAGTTAGTTGGGAACTAGAACCAAGAGGTAAAGGCCAAGATCTTGAATCTTGGAGGGAGAACACTTTGTATTTTCGTTTCTGCTATTCTCATTTGTTTGTTGTTACTTTCTCTGATTTTGGGAGCATTTCCCCAGAGAATTCTTTCTACTATAGTAAAATTCATCCAAAATCCCTAATTGTTGAACCAGTTCTATCAACTGGTATCAAAGCTTTCAGATCTTGGGGAAAGATTCATGGTTTCGACGAGAGGAATGGAAACCAGAGTGGAGTTTCTCAAGCGCGGGTACGAGACGATCATGGCGACGCGCGAAGAATTGCAAGAACTAAGAAGAGTCGTAGATGATGAACGACTTGAGAGAATCAAAACGAGAAGGCAACTCGGAGAACTTCTCGAGACGGTGCGCGGATTGACAAGTTGCAGCACTAGAGAAGGAAACGGAGGAGGATCCGCCAGCGAATCGCAGGTCCGAGATGAACGATGGAGGAAATTGGATGTGCCGGTTTTCGACGGTAGCGATGCATATGGTTGGGTGAATCGTGTGGAGCGTTATTTCGAGTTGAAGGGACTGAGTGACGAAGAGAAGCTACAAGCTGTGATGGTGGCTATGGAAGGTAAGGCCCTGACTTGGTATCAGTGGTGGGAATATTGCGCTCAGAACCCTACCTGGCAATAGTTTCGCTCCGATGTGATTCGAAGGTTCCAACCATCGATGATCCATAGTCCTTTTGAACTATTGTTGAGCCTCAAACAGACCGGGACAATCGAAGAGTATAGGGAATAATTCGAGTTGTATGCGGGACCGCTTATGAAAGAAGCTCAACCCGATTACTTGAAGGGGATCTTTCTTAATGGACTCAAAGAGGTGATTAGGGCTGAATTGAAGCTACACAAAGCAGACACTATAGCTGAATTGATGGATTTTGCCCAGAGTATTGATGAGAAAAACTTGCTGATGAATAAAGGGAGTCAGTCGGTACCAAGAAGTGGGGCCACAACAAGAAGTGCAAGTAGTACACGTTTGATCACATGGGAACCAGGGAACAAGAACCAAACTCAGCCTGCATCAGTGACAGGGAGTTCAGGAAATGATTCCAACAATCTGAAATCTACAGGATCTTTCAAGGGAAGGAATTTTCGAAGACTGAATGACGCAGAACTCCAAGAGAGATCCAAAAGAGGCCTTTGTTTCACATGTGATGAGAAATGGGGCCCAGGCCACATCTGTGTTAACAAACAATTACAGATTCTGATCCTGGACGAAGAAGAAGATGCTAATAAAACAGAAGAAACAGGGGAAGAATTGGAGATGAAACAGTTACAGTTATCCTTGTATAGTATCACGGGATTGACCTCAAAAAAATCAATCAAGATGTTAGGCACCCTAGCTGGTAGACAGGTGATAGTTTTGGTGGATTGTGGAGCCTCTCATAACTTCATCTATGCCACCACAGTAAGAGACTGTGATCTACAGGTATCACCAACCCCTCAATACTCAGTAGAAGTAGGGGATGGAAGGAAAATTATGTGTAAAGGCATGTGTACACAGTTAATGCTTTTAATACAAGGGTTAGAAATCCAGCAAGACTTTTTTGTTTTCGAATTGGGGGGAGTTGATGTAGTGCTGGGTATGGAATGGTTATCTAGCCTTGGTGAAATTCGGGCTAACTTCAAAGAACTTTCTCTTAAGATTCCCACCAAGGAAGGTATGAAGTTGTTGAAGGGAGAACCTGCACTAACTAGAACTAAGGCTTCTTTTAAATCAATTCTCAAGGCCATAGCTGATCAAGGGGAGGGTTTCCTATTAGAATATCACAGTATGCAAACTGAGGCACTCTATTCCTCAGTGGTTGGTTTCAGTTATTGATGATTATTCTGAGGTATTTCAGGAACCACAGGGGTTACCTCCACCTAGGCGCCAAGACCATGCCATAGTTCTGAAGGGAGGATCCAATATCCCCAATCTCAGGCCTTATAGATACTCCCACTATCAGAAAAATGAGATTGAGAAATTGGTAGATGATATGTTGAGTTCAGGAATCATTAGACCGAGTGTGAGCCCTTACTCGAGCCCGATCATTTTGGTTAAGAAGAAGGATGGGGGATGGCGTTTCCGTGTAGATTACCGAGCTCTTAACAAAATTACCATTCCGGACAAGTTCCCTATACCGATTATTGATGAGTTGTTGGACGAACTGGGAGGAGCAGTGGTATTTTCTAAGTTGGACCTTCGATCTGGTTATCACCATATTCGCATGAGAGAAGAAGATATTCCAAAAACGACATTCCGGACCCATGAGGGGCACTATGAGTTTGTTGTCATGCCCTTCGGCTTGACTAATGCACCATCAACGTTCCAATCTCTTATGAATGAGATGCTGAAACCATATTTGAGAAAGTTCACCCTGGTATTCTTTGATGATATCTTAGTGTACAGCAAAACTGAAGATGATCACAAGAGACACTTGCAAGCCGTGCTAGCTCTTCTTAAGGAACACCAATTATTTGCAAATAAAAAGAAATGCCACTTTGGACAGCAGCAACTGGAGTCTCTAGGCCACATTATCTCAGCTAAGGGTGTAGCTGCAGACCCCAAGAAGTTGGTTGTAATGTTAGATTGGCCAGTTCCCAAGGACCTTAAGGCACTTAGAGGTTTTTTGGGTCTTACGGGGTATTACAGAAGGTTTGTTAGAGACTATGGTAAGCTGGCCAGACCATTGACTCAGTTGTTAAAGAAAGATAATTTTCTTTGGTCTATAGAGGCTCAAGGTGCATTTGATAAATTGAAAGCCTTGATGACTGACTTGCCAGTTTTGACAGTTCTAGATTTCTCTAAAGTTTTCACCATTGAGACAGATGCATCGAATAAGGGTCTTGGAGCAGTTCTTCTCCAAGAGGGCAGACCCGTGGCTTTCCTTAGCCAGGCTTTATCCGAGAGAGATCAAGCAAGATCTGTATACGAACGTGAGTTAATGGCCATTGTGATGGCAGTGCAGAAATGGAGGCATTACCTTTTGGGCAAGCATTTTGTCATTGTTACTGATCAAAAGAGCTTAAAATTCCTCACAAATCAACGAGTTTTGGGTGAAGAGCAATTCAAGTGGACATCCAAGTTGATGGGCTTTGATTTCGAGATTCAGTATAGGCCCGGATCAGAGAATAATGCAGCAGATGCCATTTCCAGGAAAATGACTTTTGCTGCCCTGTCCACTGTCCAATTTTCAGAATGGGAAGAGGAAGTCCAGCAAGATCCTAAACTGCAGAGTATCATCCAAGACTTAATCCAAGACTCACACTCTCATCCTGGCTATTCCTTTCAGAACAGAAAACTACTCTATAAAGGAAAGCTAGTGCTACCAAAATCTTCTTCCAAGATTCCTGTCTTACTAAAAGAATTCCATAGCTCAGCAGTAGGGGGACACTCAGGATTTTTTAGATCCTATAAACGCATCGCTGGACTGGTTTATTGGGAGGGAATGAAACGAGATATTCAGCAATTCGTGACTTCATGTGAAATATGCCAGCTAAATAAATATCAGACATTGTCACCAGCAGGTTTGCTCCAACCTCTACCTATTCCCACTCAAGTTTGGGCTGATGTGTCCATGGATTTTATTGAAGGACTCCCTAAGGTGAAAGGGAAGGATGTTATTCTGGTGGTTGTAGATCGGCTCACAAAATATGCTCATTTTATCCCTCTTAGCCATCCATTTACTGCCAAGGATGTGGCAGAAGTTTTCATTGCTGAAGTGGTGAAGTTACATGGATTTCCCTCTACCATTGTATCCGATAGAGACAAAATTTTCCTCAGTCATTTCTGGAAGGAGCTATTCCGATTAGCTGGCACTAAACTCAAATTCATCTCTGCGTATCATCCTCAAACCGATGGGCAGACTGAAGTTGTAAATCATTGTTTGGAAACGTATTTGCGCTGCCTTACAGGTTCTAAGCCGAAACAATGGCCCCGTTGGTTGAGTTGGGCAGAATTCTGGTTCAACACCAACTATAACAGCTCAACCAAATTGACTCCTTTCAAAGCCCTTTATGGCAGGGAGCCTCCCCACCTCCTTAAGGGTACCACCATTCCATCTTCAGTTGAGGAAGTGAACATCATGACTGAGGCTCGTGATCAATTGTTGCATGATCTAAAAGACAATTTGCTTAAGGCCCAAGCTCAGATGAAGCAGTATGCAGATCAGTCTCGCAGGCCAATCACTCTAGCAGTGGGAGATTGGGTTTATTTGAAGCTGCAGCCCTATCGTTTAAAATCTCTTGCAAAGAAGAGGAACGAGAAGCTGAGTCCTCGCTACTATGGTCCCTATCAAATCAGCAAACAGATTGGTCCGGTTGCTTTTCAGTTGTCACTCCCTGCTGAGTGCAAAATCCACCCTGTTTTTCATGCATCATTGTTAAAGAAGGCCCTCACTCCTTCGATCACACCTCAACCTCTCCCAAAAATGCTCTCTGAAGAGCTGGAACTTCAGGTTTTTCCACCTGCAGTCCAAGCCATCCGAAACACCACCTCTGGTGCAGTTGAGGTTCTGATACAATGGCAGGATCTTCTTGATTTTGAGGCTACTTGGGAGCCTTATGAAACAATTGCAACCCAGTTTCCCTCCTTTCACCTTGAGGACAAGGTGGATCTTTTAGGGGGAGTATTGTTAGACCCCCTATTAAGAAAGTATATGGGAGGAGGAGGCCGAAACAGCCCAAGCCTATTGGGCCAGCTTCGGATTTGTTGGTTAGTTCCAAGGTAGCAAATTAGCAAGATAAATAAAGAGTAGAGGGGGGAGAATCAGTTAGGAAGTTAGTTGGGAACTAGAACCAAGAGGAAAAGGCCAAGATCCTGAATCTTGGAGGGAGAACACTTTGTATTTTCGTTTCTGCTATTCTCATTTGTTTGTTGTTACTTTCTCTGATTTTGGGAGCATTTCCCCGGAGAATTCTTTCTATACTATAGTAAAATTCATCCAAAATCCCTAATTGTTGAACCAGTTCTATCACAATGAAGGAGGCAATTCAACCTCATAATCTTGCAGATGTTGTGGCAGCTGCCTTGATCTCCCTTCATGCCTATTTTCAGCACTAGCATATTCTGGATTCCCCATGTTTTCAATAACAGATTCCTGTATTTCAACTACTTGTGGGGAATCAGTTTTATCTAGAGTATCTTTATCCGATACCTCTTGGGAATTGCCTTGATCATTTTCTTCCCATATCTGTGTTGCTGGTTTGTTAACTGGAATTTCCTCAGATTGGTTACTTCTAAAATGAAATTCTTCCTTAACAAAGACTACATCCCTAGACACATATATTTCTTTAGTTTCAATATCATAAACTTTGTACCCCTTTTGCCCTGTAGGGTATATCCTATAAAGATGCAAGCTCTCCCCTTGTCATCAAACTTCCCTTCTCTCCTAGTTTTCAAGGCATACACTGGGCAACCAAAAACTCTAAGGTACTCATATTTTGGTTTCTTACCAAATATAACTTCATAAGGTGTTTTGTTATTTATTATTCTTGATGGCAGTCTATTTATTATATGGACAACAGTTAGGACACACTCTCCCCAAAACCTTATTGGTAGGCCCGAGTGAAATCTCAATGCTCTTACCATTTCAAGGATATGCCTATGCTTTCTCTCAACCACCCCATTTTGTTGGGGTGTATAAGTGCAATACAACTCCATAACTATACCCTTATCCTCATAGAATTTCTTTATGTTACTAGAAACAAACTCTAAGCCATTATCACTTCTTACTCTCTTAACCTTTCTCCCAAATTGTGTTTCAGCCATGTTTATGAATAGAGGTAAGGTGTGTTCTACCTCTGACTTGTGTTTCATAAGATATACCCACACACTCCTACTAAAATCATCCACAATAGAGAGAAAATAATGTGCACCCGAAGTAGAAGCATTAGCATAACGACCCCATATGTCACAATGAATTAAATCAAAGCAAGACTTCGATTTTATTGAACTAAAAGGAAAAGGTAATCTTGTTTGCTTTGCTCGAATGCAAGAATCACAGTACATCTTATTGTGATTTCTAGCCAAGTCACTAATAGAATCTATGTGCATCATCTTGTCTTATGAAGTATGTCCCAGGCGAGAGTGCCATAACTACACTTAATTGCCATAACTACACTTAATTGGTTCAAGTAGGTACAACCCATGATGATGCCTACTCATCCCAATCAGGATCTTGGAGTGTCAATCCTGTATAAGGTATAAATCATTAATGAAAGTAAGTAAGCAATTGTGCTCTTTGATCAGTTTACTAACTGAAAGAAGGTTACACTTAAATTCTGGAGTGTACAAGACATCATGTATTTTCAGGCCATTTGGGAGTTCTAATTGACCTTTTCCCTTTACTGGCACATTGGTGCCATTGGGAATTCGAACAGATTGTTGAGTAGAGCTAATTGTCTCTCTGAAAAGTCTTGCATCGCAAGTAATATGTTCAGTGGCCCCTGAGTCAACGACCCAAGGCCTTTCAAAGATAAGATTACCTGCCATGTTGACCGGAGGCTTGGTTTTGGTTTGATGCATTCCCGTTATTGGTTCACCATTGTCCTTTAGTTACTGTATCAGTCTGTCATACAGCTGCAATGATAAGCCAGGTATTGGACTTTCTTCTATGATCACCTGAGCAGCCTTTGATCCAGCCTTCTTTCCATTCCATGTCCCTGCCTTTCCCCTTTTGTCTCGATAAGGCTTTCTCCAATCAGTAGGGTATCTAACAATCTCCCAACATTCTTCTTGAATGTGCCCAATTTTCTGGCAGTGTTCACACTTGGGTCGATCCCTTTTGTTACCTTCTTTGCGAGTACTCTGGGTTTGAAAGGTTGAGGTTTCTACTGCTGGTTTGTTTGATGCAGAAATAAGGCGTTGTTGTTCATCCTCTACTACAAGGTGATAGGCTTGTCCAAGATTTGGAGTGGTGGACATACTCAGAATCTAGAACCTGAAGAGGCTAGGTGTGCAAACAATACTTGGAGTCTGTAACCTAATCAGTTATAGTGGATAAAACTTGGTGCTGCCAAGGACTGGACGTAGCTCTTTGTGTTGAAGAGTGAACCAGGATAAATAACTGTGTTAATCTCTCTTCCCTTAAATTTTTTAGTTGTTTTGATTATATTATCTGCTTTCTAACTAAAGGGGTAAAGTGTGTATATCGAACTTGTTTTTAAGTTGTGTGCTTATGTGTTTTTCTGTTAAAGTCTCATCAGACAGGTCACCTGTCTGTGCAGTGTCTTTACACTTGTCTGAACCTAGCTTCTGTGTACAAAAAGTTTTCAACTTTGTTTTAAATTCTGATAAACACAATTCACCCCCCCCCCCCTCCTAGTGTTTATAGTTGTCTATTTCACCTACCAGTGGAGCCAAGCCTTATGTTGGCTTCTAACATGCACGTGAAAAAGTACAATTTATTTTGAAAGAAATAAAAAGAAAGGATTAAATAGTAAAACAACCATATTATCATTTACCATTGCAATTGCTTGAACATTTAGGCAATGTTTGGTTCAGAGAGGAAGGGGGTTTAATAAGATATTTTGCTTGGTTGAGAGGAGGAGAAGAGAGAGATTTTAATGGAGATGAGGGAAAATAACACTCTTCTTGTTTGATTCATAAGGGGAGAGAAAAGATTTTAAAACTAATTTACTTTAATACTCTTAAAATTTTGGATTTGATATGTTTAGTTTAGTTGTTTTCTCTGTTTACTGTACAAATCTTTAAAAACATAAAACAAAATGAAAATAAGGTGACGTTTTTACAATTATTTTTGAAAATAGGAAATTGAAAATAAACCAAATAGGCTCTAAGTAAAGATATTTTAATCAATGTATTTAAAATGTTCTAAACTACCTCCCCTCCCCTTTATTTCTCTCCAACCAAATACTATGTTAAACACTCGTTGCTATTAGAGGGAGTTTCATATTGTTGAAATTGTTACCATTAACCTCTGAAACTTTATGAAGAATCCATAATGAATAGAGAAGAACAAAGAAGAGAATAATTGAGCGGTGTGAAATTTTAGAGAAAATGTCAATCACTATTATTGATTGAATTAAAAAATATCCATAATCTCTTATATACAAGCCATTACATTATGACCTTGTACCAGAATTTCTAGCCAATACTCTCTTAATAACTTCTCTATCTATGTTGGATCTAGCAACCATATGGTGCTTCTTACACCCCCATGAAACTAAATTAGTGCTAAGAAATACACAAGTATATATATGATGAAATAGACCCGCGGTCATCAGGGTTATTGACCTAGTCTCCATCAATCCATCACATTATGCAAAGATGAAAGTTTGGAGTGCTGAAAAGGAATACCATAGTTTATATTGTTGTTGAGTAACCTGAGAATTCTCTCAAGTCTCAACAGTTTTCTAGTATCTGTCAATACTAATACAAAAATATGTTTTTTTACGCCAGAATTTTAAAATCAGTTCAGTTTTAACCGATGTTGAAAACAAGGCGATGGCATTTTTTGTCATGACCGAAATCGCGGTAGGGACGGCGGTAAAAATTATTTTTTTTTAATAAAAAGAGTAGAGTCGATCGCCACCAATTTTATTCAATTTAGGGAAAAAATTGGAAAACCTTTAAAAATTGTATTTGGACCCCAAAAGTGAGTTCGGGAGCCAATTGCGCAAGGAATGATGGGGACCTAACCCCATAACACCATCTAGTACACCCATTAAAAAAAGGTTGCCCTAATTAATTGTGCAAGCGTCTAATAAATTTCAAAATATTTAATTTTGTTAAAAGGACCCAACGTCATGTTTAATTTTTTTTATCATTATCAACTTGGTCCCTTTCATTTTGATGGAGCCCATTTAGTTTGGGCGAGCTAGAAAACCCACAACATCAACAACATTTTATACTTCAAAAAAATAAAAGTAAATGAAATAAAAAATAAAAGAGATGAAATAAATAAAAAAAGATTTTCTGCATAAAGGTATCAGAACATCAACAACGTTACAATGGCAGAAACAAACCAAAGAGTAACCCTTTGACTATAGAACCGAAAGATTAATTTAACCTTTTAATTTTATTTTGTTTTCATGGCTTAAACATATATGCATATGAGAACCCACAAGACTATATAATTAATATTGTAAAAGGATTCAAATTTAAATGAAAAGTACCATTTACGTTACATATTCAATTGATAAATTAGATTGATTAATTAATATTTTTTGTCACTTTTAAACCATAAGACAAAATCTTTGAGTCTGCTTTAAAAAACAAAAGGCAAAGGCAATCTTTTTGTGAAAATTGCAAAAATAAGGGAATCTAAAAATTGAAGCATGAAAGAGGAAAATACTATCTAAAACAGGTCATTCAATCCTGAACATGTGAACACAATCAGAGAGCAAAAGGACTTAACTAAAAAATGGAAAAAAAGTGCAGCACAAGAGAGGACAGACAAGACAAATGGAGAATGGAAACAGTAAACACAATAACAGAACTAAGGTGTAATGAGTGCTGCATAACACAATAATTGAATCATAACTAAGGAGGATGGAAACATAACACAATAACCATAAACATACCTGCTGCTCTTCGTTCTTTTAAATACTTGAAGTCGTCAATGATTAAATTATGACTAAAATTTTCAGCTATCTCTTTCTCAATATAAATCACCATATTGTCGGCAAGAAATTCATCATCCATCCTCTTAAAAAATGCATCAATTTTCTTATGCTTGAGCATTGTTTCTTCTCAAGAAAATTATATCACACCTAAAACATAAAAAAATAATTACATTAAAATTTATAAAAAATCCATAAATCAAAAACCAAAAAGAAAAAGAAAAGAAAAGGTGTAACTAACACAAAAATAAAAAGGAAATGTGTTATAACTACCTTACCTCTTCCAGTCTTCCTAGTGTACAAAGTAAAGAATATAAAAACGTATCCTTAGATTTGCCTCTGGAGGTGCTGGAATATTTGATAGAAATTAATATAAAATAAGATATGGAAATATGCAGCATAACTTGAGTGAAATCACTAAGAAGGAACCAACTAGATATATAATATGCAGCATATATATATTCATACCTTTACAGTTGTGTGTTGGCGGAATGACGGTGTTGATGATTCCAATCGGTGGCACAAAACTCTGCAGCACTAGAAGACCGAATATTCAAGATGCTCTTCTCGAACCATTGCAGTGTGGCCTTTATAAGTTCTAGGAGAATAAGCCCCGCAACAATAACCTTGGTTGACACTCGCTCTGCTCTAGAGCAGTGTGCAAGTTGAGTGACGCTATGTATAGGAGAAGTGCGCTATACGTGAGTCGTGAGTGAGAAGGAACTTTATTAATTTAGGGATATAAAAAAATAACACCCAGACGATGTAGTTTTGAGGGATGCCACTTAAAAAGATTCATATTAAAAAAAAGTTGTTTGAAAAGCTCCCCCCCCCCCCATAAAACTCCGCCCCAAGTGTGTTGATATATAAAACTTGTTACCACTGTCATTATGGTTAGCTATGCAGGTTGTACATGTTTTTTGGATAGGATTAATTGGCACTAGCACCCCCTTTGTTTCATTTACTGGAAATATGTTTATCTTGTTCTAATTGTGCAACATGTAACCGTATTGGAGCTTCCTCATCTCTGTGTTGGAGGCTTTTGGCCATGGATTCAATAACACATTCTGCAATTGGATCAAAACTATAATACAATTTGCCAAGCTTTGTTTGGCTTCTTTGCTTGCAAGAGGGGAGTAAGGCTGGGAGATTCCCTATCCCCTTTGCTCTTTTGTTTAGCAGAAGATATTCGTAGTAGAGGAATACCTTTTCTTGTTGATACTGGCTTGTTGCACACTATCTTAGGTCCAAAGAACTTGAAGTCTCCCAGTCATGTGTTGTATGCAGATGATGTACTTGTATTTTGCAAGGGAAATAAGACAGGCCTTGAAGCACTAATGAATCTGTTTGATGAGTATGGTCTTGCCTCTGGACAACACTTAAGTCTAAATAAGTGCAAGTTTTACTCAGGCTATATTACTCCTACAAAGTTAGCTAGAATTTCTAACATTCTAGGTTTTTCAGCAGGCACTTTACCTTTTAACTACCTGGGAGTTCCAATCTTTAAGGGTAAGCCTAAAATGTTCCACTTACAGCCCATTGCTGATAGGATCTTGTCTAAACTAGCATGCTGGAAAGGTAGCATTCTATCTCTAATGGGTAGGGTTGAGCTTGTGAAATATGTCATCTAGAGCATGCTTTTGTATAGCTTCCATGTCTATCTATGGCCTGCATCTCTTCTTAAGACTTTGGATAAGAAAATCAGAAATTTTATCTGGTCAGGTGACCCAAATGTGAAGAAGATCTGCACTGTTGCTTGGAATAAGCTATGTATGCCTTTTATGGAAGGTGGTCTTAGTGTCAAGTCCCTTAAGGCCTTTAATAAAGCTGCTCTTCTTAATTAACTTTTGAAATGTTGGCCTCAGATAAGGAATGGGCTAGCTATCTTAGACAAGATTTCTGCAGCATAGGAAGCCTGTTGTCGCTTATGTGAAATCATCTCTTTGGCTAGGTATTAAGATCAATTTGCAATCAGTTTTTTCAAACTCTCTTTGGAAAATTGGTGATAGTAGAACAATTAACTTCTGGCTGGATAATTGGATATCTCAGCCCATAGTCGACCTAATGCAAATTCCCCTTCCCTGTACAAGCATCTTACAACATCAATAGCCGATTTTATTCATGAAAACAGTTGGCTCATTCCATCTGTTCTGCTTGATAAGTTCCTTGAGTTAGGTCTGGAATTATCTCAGTTATCTATCCCTAAGTTCTTTGCATCAGACCAACTCATCTGGCAAAATTCCATATTTGGTGAGCTGTCTTTTAAGGATGCCTTTTTGTTCTTTCAACCTGTTCAAGCTGTATGTTCTTGGTCCAACTTGATCCAGAGTAATGTTGTCCCACCTTCAAAGTTTTTTGTTGTATGGAGGTTAATCAACAATAAACTGACTACTGAAAATCACCTTCAAAAGAGAGGATGTACTATTGTATCAGCTTGCAATCTATGTTATGCTAATGCTGAAACACAAGATCATTTGTTTTTCCAGTGTTCTTTTGAAAAGTAGCTTTGGGATTGATTTAGTTCTATTGCTAGAGTGCAGATTGACTTCTCCTCTATTCAGTCTGCTTTCTCCATTTGCAATAAGCCCTGGAGTTTACCTCAAAGATGTCTTTTCGGTTGCTATAATTAACATCATTTGGATCATTTGGTTTGCTAGAAATAAACTGAAATTTGATGATAGGATTAAAGTTTCAGTGAGGACTGCTATCAATATGGTTAAGGCATCCATCATCCTCACAGGAAATTTGACAAAGCACTCTATGAACTCTGTTGCCGAGGAAGAAAGAATTTTAAGGCTGCTTGGAATCTCTTTTCACCCGAGCAAAGCTCCTGTTGTCACAAAGGTTGGCCGGATCCCTCCTTGTTGTGATTGGATCAAGGTTAACACTGATGGTGCAGCTATAGGGTTCTCGGGTGAAGCTGGTGGAGGAGCAATTTTCAAAGACAAAAGTTGGGCTATCTTAGGGTGTTTTGCTTAATATTATGGCATCATAGGCTCATTCTCTGCTGAATTGCAAGCTGTTATGACTGCTATTCAGATAGCCAAGACAAAGGGTTGGACAAAGCTTTGGAAGGAATGTGACTCTTCAATGGTGGTCCATGCATTCTCTATTCCTGAAATTGTACCTTGGAAGCTCGGAGTTTTGTGGAACAACTGCATTGTTTTGACTTCTATTCTTAGCTTCAAAATATCACATTTTTTAGAGAAGCCAACCAATGTGCTGACAAGTTAGCTAATTTTGGAGTTTCTTCAAAATGTTATACTTGGTGGAACTTGATCCCAAATTTTATTAGGATGGAATTCTTTTGTAATAGATGGGGTCTGCCCAACTTTAGATTTAAGTATGTGAACACCCATTTTTGTCCGTCTTCATTTTTATTCTAACTTTTATGATATCATGTTTCAAGGAGACTAATAATATGAAGAAATGAGGGGGTGATCCCTCCCAGTCCATCACATTTGCTGTTGGATGGGGAGATCCCATCCATCACATTATCAATTTGCTGTTGGATGCGGTTCAGGCCAGTCCATTGCACTTGCTGTGAACGGGATGGTCTCGTCCATTGCGTTGGACTTGCTGTTGGACACGGTCCAGGCCAGCCCCATTAATTTGCTGTTGGACGCGGATCAGGCCAGTCCATTGCACTTGCTGTGGACGGGATGGTCTCGTCCATTGTGTTGGACTTGCTGTTGGACGCGGTCCAGGCCAGACCCATTAATTTGCTGTTGGACGCGGTTCAAGCCAGTCCATTGCACTTGTTGTGGACGGGATGGTCTCGTCCATTGCGTTGGACTTGCTGTTGGACGCGGTTCAGGCTAGTCCATTGCACTTGCTGTGGACGGGATGGTCTCGTCCATTGCGCTGGACTTGCTGTTGGACGCGGTCCAGGCCAGCCCCTTTGCACTTGCTGATGGACGGGGTGGTCCCGTCCAGTGCTTTGCACTTGCTGATAGAAAGGATAGTCCCGTCCATTGCTTTACACTTGCTGATGGACAGGGTGGGCCCGTCCAGTGCTTTGTACTTGCTGATGGACGGGGTGGTCCCGTCCACTGCTTTCCACTTGCTGATGGACGGGGCTGATGGACGGGGTGGTCCCGTCCATTGCTTTGCACTTGCTGATGGACGGGATGGTCCCGTCCAGCGCTTTGCACTTGCTGATGGACGGGATAGTCCCGTCCATTGCTTTACACTTACTGATGGACGGGGTGGCCCCGTCCATTGCTTGCCACTTGCTGATGGGCAGGGTAGTCCCGTCCATTGCTTTGCACCTGCTGTTGGTCCCGTCCAGTCCTGTCCCTTTTTATTTCTGTTGGACGATGGGGTTCCGTCCACTTCAATTATTTTAATTTCTGTTGGACGAGGAGGTTCCATCCACTGCAATTATCTTTTCTTGTTGGACGAGGGGGTCCGCCCAGTGTATATCCACTTTTGCATATCTAATTTTATGTTGGGACGAAGAGATTCCGTCCACTAAAATTTTAATTTCAGGATGAAGGCTAAAGAATAAAGAAAGAAGAAGGAGAAGATAAGGAAGAAAGGACAAAGAAAACAAGGAGAAAAGACAATCAACAAAAGGGAAAGGAAGCTGAGTTACGCCTCCTACTCACTTTACATACCGGGCAAGACCTCTTTTCCTCCTCTACCCATTGGTCCTCCTTCTTCCTTACCTCCTCCCTTGTTTTAACCTGGTAACCCTACTCCTAACCCTAAAAATCCATCATGCACACCAGACAAAAACCCCATTTCCTTTCTCTTTTCAAGCGTGCAACCCTCACATCAAATCACCACCTTTTTGCTACTCATACCACCCCGTCTGGGCACACGCTATTTCTGCTCAAAACCCTCCATCTCTTTTCTCTTTCCGAGCGTGCAACCCTCACATCAAATCACCATCTTTTTGCTACTCATGCCACCCCGTCTGGGCGCACGCTATTTCTTTTCAAAACCCCCCATCTCTTTTCTCTTTTCAAGTGTACAACCCTCACATCAAATCACCACCTTTCTGCTACTCATACCACCCCATCTGGACACACGCTATCTCTGCTCAGAACCCCCTTTTTTTGCACCTCCTCTACCCATTGGTCTTTTCTTTTTTCTTCCATCTCCTCCCTCGCCTTAACCTGGCAGCCTCACTCCTAACCCTAAAAAGCCTTCATACCCATCAGGCAAAACCCCCCCATCTCCTTCCCTTTTCAAGCGTGCAACCTTCACATCAAATCTTCTCCTTTCCGCTGTTCAGAATGGCCCAAGCCTTGGGTATTCGTGCAAGCCGACCTTGAAGTCAATGGAGAAGAAGCAAGAAGCTCTCTCCTCCATCTATAAAAGGAGAGGAAAAAGAGAGGAGAAGGGGACAGATTTTTTGGAGAGAATGACTTATGATCTGATATTTTCTTAGTGAGAAAAGATAAAGGAAGGGAGAACACTGTTCTGGAGAGAAAACGAAAAATCAGAGAGGAGATAGAGAGGAAAGATGCAAAGAAAAGAGAAAAGAAGGAGAAATTTTTGATGCGAGGAAGAGAGATCAGAAATCTGGGCTTCCTTTTCTCTTCCATGTTATTAGGAGTGGTTAAGAAGGAAGAGCTGAAGGAGCCAAGGAGATTGATTGTAAAGACTTCGAGCTTAAAATCTTACCATTGGGAGTAAACAAAGTGATTCTTATTCTACTCCCGTTCGGTAAACTTTGTTCTTTTTATTGATATTGTTAATAAATTTCTCTTGACACTCTTACTTCTCTATGCTTCTGTTCTGAGTAAGTTGGTAAAAAGTCTCATTTCTATGTTTCTGTCCCATCTTCAAGAGATAAGAATTATTTATTTTACATAAAAAAATAGAGGATGATCACTTGATTAAAACAACCATTTTGGGGTTGCCCTATGACAAGTGTCATGTTCAACCCTTCAGATTTAGAGGTTGCTCTGTGGACTTACGTGTCATGTTCAACCTCATGTAGTTTTCATAAAGAGATTCATAACGGGTAAAACAAATATCTCAAAGTTACTAATAATTTACACAACTAATTTTGGGTAACCATTTTATGGATGTTCTAGGGTGCCGTGGGGTTAAGTCTCCATGCCTTCCCTAGACATAATCGACTCCCGGACCCAAAACTTCTCTTAAAAAGGTTTTCCAACTTCCTTGAAACAAAATAAAGTTGGTGGCGACTCCATGTTTCCTCCCTAAGAGGAAATGCTAGTTTCTTTGGGTCGCTACAGATGGCGACTCCACTGGGGACTTCCTTTAAGAGAGTCAAGCCCATAAAAATTAGTTTTGCAAATTTTTAGTAACTTGTAGCTTATTTGTTTTACCTTTTATGGCTGTATCTTACTGTTTTTTTCTCCTTGCAATAATTAAATGACAAAACCAAAAATGTTTTTATTTGCAGTGCTGTTTGTTTGGATTGTCCTTTTGGTTGGATTTTTCCTCCTATTTAATAACAAGAGATAGTGGTGCATGCATTTTAACTCACGTTATTATTATATATGTTGCACTAACAATGATTATGTTTCCTCCTCCTTTCTTTTCTTTTCCCATGTTTTAACAATAGGATAGAGGACTTATAACCTTTTTTATATGTATCGATGTTTGTGTTTTGCAGGTTTCTCTTGTCTTCTCTTTTTATTTTTACTTTTAAGTGTTACAGGTTTGTATGCCCCCCTTCACCCACATCACTATCACATATTGCCCACACACTTAGCTCTATACCCGAGCTCCCTCAAAAACCCAAGGATTAGGCGGTGCTCTGACGTTGTTATTGAAGAGGTCTTGTACCTCCCTAATACTTGTCAGTTCACCACTCAGATTGTACATGAGATCGTGGAATAGTCATATTGAGAGGGTTTATCCCTACTTGTGGCTAGATTCATGAATCATACTCTTATGAAGGCAATCTGGGGACCATGACTTTTAGAGGTCTAGACCCGTCCCAACTCTCACTAATAGAGCAGACCTAGTGGCCAACCTGTTTAGAGTCCTAACCTTAAGGCGTGTCCATCCTTAGGTTTTACCTGGCTCAGGGCAAAAGGGGGCGTACTTTTCTTTCCTCTCTCTATTATCATAAGCATAAATTGTCATGCATACTCATTGTGAATATTCACAAAACTAGGGGCATCACATTGCTGCCTCAAACTTGAATGACATGTTCGAATATTATTGCACATCTAATAGGCGCTATGTCATAATGAAGGTGATGCATACCCATCAGGGTTTTCAACCCCATTGGGTCCCCTACAACATGAATCATGCAAGATACATTTGCTTCGGTATACTCATTTTTTTCGTTATGTCTCTTTGTTGGAAGATTTTGGTATTCACCTTATAGCAAGAACATGGAAAAGTTTGGTTCAGAAAAGAGTACTAGAAACACGAGTTGTTCCAAGAAAAATATCAAGATCGATGTGACACTCAATGACGTGAAGAGGTTATGTGAACTCGGCCAGTAAATGCCAGAAAAAGCACGCTCAGACTTTGCCAGCAAGTATGGTAGAATATTAGATCTGTTGCGTGTTCCAGTGGAAGCTTCCGCTCTGAGTGCATTGGCCCAATATTGGAGTTCAACTTTGAGGTGTTTTGAATTGCCTAACTTGGACATCACTCCAACCATGGAAGAGTATGCTTACTTGCTAAGACTGCCCATTCAAAAGAAGACTCGCTTCTACATGTATTATGGCCAATATATAACAGATTGGAAGATAGCAAGTCTGTTGGAGCTTCAACCGGAACAGATAGAGAAAGCAGAAAAGGGAACCACCAAAGGTGACCGAGTTTTTCAATCATCTTGGGAGACTTGCCAGAGGGATGGAAACCATCAATGTGTTGCTCTGTGGACTTACGTGCCATGTTTAACCTCATGTAGTTTTCATAAAGAGATTCATAACGGGTAAAACAAATATCTCAAAGTTACTAATAATTTACACAACTAGTTTTGGGTAACCATTTTATGGATGTTCTAGGGTGCCGTGGGGTTAAGTCTCCATGCCTTCCTTAGACATAATCGACTCCCGGACCCAAAACTTCTCTTAAAAAGGTTTTCCAACTTTCTTGAAACAAAATAAAGTTGGTGGCGACTCCATATTTCCTCCCTAAGAGGAAATGCTAGTTTCTTTGGGTCGCTACAAAGTAGCTCTTTTCTTTGCATGGGTTTTGGTCTATGTCCCCCCATGTCATTTGTACTCTTTTTTCCTTTCTTAATAATATTTTGGTATGCTGCAGATGATTGGTAGTGTTTTTGGTGTCAACCTAGTTGGGATGATTTCCACTACAGTGATGCTGTTGTATGTCATTTTGCTAAAAAAAATCTAGTAATATAACCTATTGTATGATGAAAATTACAGGAAAAAAGAGCAAAAAGTCAATCTATGTAAATAAATACCTTTAAATCTTACAACATAGACAACTTTAACTTAGTTAAAAATAACAAATATAATTCAAATGACAAACATAAATATGTTAATCACTGCACAATGACTACATGTCAAAGTAAACACCTAACTACTTGTTAGACAAGGAAATACTAACTGCATTAGTCTTAACCTATAAAGAATTAACTGCATTAGAAGTAGAAAATTGGCTAAACCTCTAGCTTTATTGGAATGATCAGACTTCAGAGTGCCTCAGGAAAACGTAAATCTGTGAGGCCAGGACCCAAGATCCATTTTTGTTCGCTTATCTTGCCTAGCCCAAGATAAGGACGCTCTACATCCATTTATTTCATCATCTCGCCAGCTGGTTCCCTGCCATAAGAATACCAAAATTAGGATTGGCCACGGACCCTAGGCCTGACCCTATCCCGAAAAAATCAAACAAAAAAACAAGTAAATGGGTGGGTTGGATAGGGTCTTCGGGTAATCGAATATCAGAATCGCATTCATTTGAGTTTATTCGGTCATATCACTTAATTTTTTTCGCTTACGACCGAACCAGACCGATTGTAAGGAAACAAAACAAATTGTCTTCCCTGTCCCCTACTTACCGTTCATTTCCTTCATACTTTAGAGTAGTCACCTACACTACACCTATTTCCTTCACCCACGTCCTATACCTATTTTCTTCGCCTCTCTCTCTCTCCCCCCCCCCCCCCCTCAATTTCTTGTACCCTAGTCTCTTCGTCTGCCTCTCCGACTCCATTGTCGCTCTGTCCTCTCAGCCTTTTTCACTCGTCTCTTACTCTAACTATCTCACACTCTGCCTCAGTCTCACTCTGATTTTGAGCCTTGTGAGGAAGTTGGGTAGCGATGGTCGCGGCGGAAGGTCTTGGAGTTGGCGTCGTGGCTAGTGTTTTAAAAATCGGTTGGACCAGAACAGTTCAACCGGTCCAACCGTGGACCGGAGACCTCTTCGGTTCTGGTTGGACCATCTAGCCGAAATAGCGGTCAGGCCTGAAAGAAATGACAAAAACCGGTTGAACATGTTGAAAAACGGAAAACCGACCGGTCCGTTCATACTTGATTGTTTCAAAAAAATCTAAAAGAACATCTTGTAGAGAAGCATAGTCGTTCTCTTTCTCCTTGGAATTACACTTCCCTTTCTTCCTTTTGAATCTGAGACACGGCAAGAGACTAGAGAGGGAGACCTGGAAAGGCATCGCGACAACGATGCGTTTCCAGTGAGACCAGCGACACACGACGGGTGGAGCTCCTCCTTGGCGCACGACGACGTTCACATAGCGACAACATAGATTTGTTATAAATTTTCTCCTCTTTTATCTCCCCAATTTCTTCATATCTCTGTCTGAAACCCATGACAAGAGATGGATGGGCTTCAACTGTGTTTGAATCTGAAAGAAAGCTTCATACTTGGAACTTGCTCTCCAACTATCACCTAGTGCCTAGCTCATTTAGTTGTGTGACCAAAATAATGCAGTCAACAACTTTTTTTTTAATGCTAAGGTGAACAATAATACACTTAGATGGACAGCCTTATTTTTAATGCTATTCTACTTCAAAATACAAAATTATTTGTGGGTGTTTGATGGGTTCAAATAATCTATTTTATTATTTTTATCTTTAATCATATTTTATTAATAAAATATTATTAATTTAGAAAAATATTACCAGGTAAAAAGTATAATTTTTTTTTTGTTATGAAATATATGAAATGTGTGTATCTATGTATCTTATACAATCCCGGTTCGACAATCGATTAATCTGATTTAATCGGTTGAACCTTGAATCATTCTCCTTTTCAGTTCTTCGGTTGAACTGGTTTTTAAAACATTGGCCAGTGTTTTAAAAACCGGTTGGACTAGACCAGTTCAACCGTGAACCGGGGACCTCTTCTGTTCTGGTTGGACCATCTAGTCGGAATAGTGGTCAAACCTAAAAGAAATGACAAAAACCGGTTGAACCTGTAGAAAATCGGAACTGGAAAACCGACCGATCCATTCATACCTGATTTTTTTTTGGTAAAAAAAAATCTAAAGGAACATCTTGTAGAGGAGCATGGTCATTCTCTTTCTCTTTGGAATTACACTTCTCTTTCTTCCTTTTGAATCTGAGACACGGCAAGAGTGTAACGCCCTTCATTACATTAGTAACTCAGTCATAAAAATAGTAAATCCTTTAAGATTGTTTAATAACGGTAAAATTCATAACATAAAATTTCACAAATTTATTTGAGCCTGAAAATAATCTCATAATGATAAAATAATTATCAAAATAGAGATAAAATCAAATACAACGAAATAAACTGAAAAGCCTCAAAACCGGCTTCTATAACACCCCCTTTTTCGTTAAGCATTTTTGTATGTGCCTTATTTGTTAGGAAGGTTTAGAATGAGCTAAGTGGGGTTTTTAGGTGGAAAATCCCTTCCTTAGGCTTGTGTCTTGTGACTGTCTGAGTCACAAGCACGGCCATGTGTAACATCCCAAAATTCAAATATAATTACTTTAATAAAAGATTAAGTCAGTATGAGTTTTAAGTGTAGAATTGTTAGTATGAGAATAAATTACAATTATTTAATAATTATATATATATATATATATATATATATATATGGAAAAAAAAAAGAGAGATACTTGGGCGTTAAGCCCAATCAGCCAAGATTTTGGCTAAATAAAAAGAAAAAAAATATATATAAAAAAAAAAGAACAACCCTAATGCACTGACTATGTATATTATATAAAGGATGGTAACGAAAAAAAGAAGAAGGGATCAGGAGCGAGCGTCGCAGGAGTTTAGCATTTTGTCAGTTCTGTTCTTCCTTGCCAGTGCAACCTTAACAATACAGATCCAAGAACGCCACCTAACGGGAGAAGAATTTTTAGGGAAGCGCAAATCCTTATCATAAATAATTTTTAGAGCACATTGGAGGTCTTCGAGAGGTGAGTAAAAATATTTTTTTTCTCACACTTTCATGGTACAATTAATTTGAAGCTTTGTCATATAGATTTGTTAATCACAAAAATTAAGATTTTATAGTGCGTGATTTTTATTTGGAATTGTGAAATATTTTCATGTCACTTGATGAATTGATTTAGTGGGAGTAATTTTCTTGTTAATCTTTTTATGTCAGATGGCAATGAAATAATAGTAATAAAGAAAATAAATAGGTTTATATATATATATACCCAAATTTCGTACTTGCGTAACCTTGCTGCAGTGGCCTAATATTTTTTGCATCATGCGTTTCTTTCATGGATTCATTTATTTATGTATTTATAATTGTCCCAATTTTGATAATAGATTTCTATTAATACATATATGCCACGCCCCTGTAGTTAATACATGTACTATAACAAGCATAAATTATATTAAGGACTTATATGTTATGGTTAGTGTTTGTGTTTTAAATCCTGTTATAGTGCCTATGTAATTGATGCATGGAGGTTGAGAAAATATTTGGTAGTCATCTGGGATGGCATATTGCATAGTGTATATGAGTTGGTCATCACCTTCCGGGAAGGGATGACGGTATACATTCTATTCCGGGAATAGGATGAGAGATATCACCATCTGGGATGGGATATCAATCTATTAAAATATTCACATCTGGGATGGAATATTAGATACCCTATCTGGGATGGAGAAGACAGTGGAACGCCATTGCATGGATATGAGCTCATAGACCTTAGTGGATCTGGGATTCACACCGGTTCTGGGAACCAAAGAGTCAAGTTAAGTGATTATGGGAATCACCGAGTCATGTTCGTGAAGTTGCGTTGTGTAGAGTTTGCATGGTGAATGTGATTAAATGCAATGAGATGTGACCGTTGCTAAGCTTATGAATTTGTACTTTAAATGCTTGACATTAATTTTATTTATATATATTTATTATTTTGGAGGTTTATTATATTCAATACTTTAAAAATTAGCGGGTACCATGAATGTTTTTTCGGTTACCGCGCCGACTGAAAACAATCCTATTTGCGAACCTTTTCATCAAACGATTATTTTTATTCACCGGTATTATATCTCATTAAAAGTGTTGTTTTCAGAGCACGGGGACGACATCACTGGGATTGGAGAGGATTGAAGACCTAGCGAATTATCTTAGTTATTATTTCTAGCTTGGTTAGTATTTTCTTAAATAAGGAGTCGTATGTGGCTAGACGTTTTTACTTATTTATCGTTGGGTTTATTAGTAGACGCCCGATTTTTGAGGCTTGGGGTTTTTATTTGGACATATGGGATTATTATTATATTATCGCTTGGATATTTTATATCTATTTTAATTAATATGAGGTATTTTCAGACCCGATTAAGTCACGAAATTTTTATGACATGTTCGTTTAATTTAAAACTATTTAAAGGATTTTTCATTGATTTTGTTTTGGGTTACTAATGTAACGAAGGGTGTTACATTTATGGTATCAGAGCAGTTCGATTCTATATCGGACTGTGGTATTGAGGCTTTTTCTAAAACGAAACTTGGGCGCATAGGATGCTTGTTGGAGTTATAATTCTGCATTCTATTCTTTTGGATATTGAACTTGATCAACCCACTATTTGATTGGTGGTATGCAGATTATGGCGGCAAACAGGCGAGGGAGAAATGATGCACTTGCAGCGACTTTGGCTCGAATGGCCAGAGTTATGTAGGAGCAGACAGAGACTCTCCATCAGATGAGGGATAATGGGGGCGTGCTTAACATGGTGCCGGTTGCAGTTCCAGATACACAGTACAGGGGACTGTCCGAGTTCCGGAACAATAACCCGCCTGCTTTTTGAGGTACCACCGATCCTATTGAGGCAGAGGAATGGTTGATGAAATTAGAAAATATCTTCCGGGCCATGAGGTGCTCTGATGCTCAGAAGGTGGATTTTGCCACCTATATGCTAGAGTCGGATGCAGAGCACTGGTGGGACTGTGCTAGGGGCGGGTTGGTTGCTTCGGGCGCCCCTATCACATGGGACCGATTCAAGGAGGTTTTTTTTGGAAAAATACTTTCCGCACAGTGTCCGGATACAGAAGGAGATGGAGTTTCTACAGTTTCGTCAGGGGAGTATGACAGTGGCTGAATATGTGGCCAAGTTTGAGAGCCTTGCAAGGTTCTCTGCTCAGGTGAGGGATAATCCTGACGGACAATGGAAAGCAATTAAGTTCAAGCAGGGTTTGAGACCAGAGCTGCAAAGCCTTATCGGACTCCTAGAAATTCGGGACTACCCCACTCTTGTGAACAAGTATAGGGTGGCAGAGCATAATATGCAAGTTGTGCTGGCCGAGAGGCAAAAGGAGAAAATTCTTAACGATGGATTGAGATTTCAGGTCAAGGATGGGAAATTTCAGAAGCATTTGCGACCAGTCTCTTCCATCAACAAAGGGAAGCAAGTGCATGGAGCCTAGACTGACAAGGGCACCGGGTGTCATAGGTGTGGGTTGAATCATGGAGATCGCACATGTCCAGCGGCACAGACCACTTGCTACAAGTGTGGTAAAGTGGGACACTATGCCAGAAACAGCAGGAGCGGAGGACCAGTCCAACCTAGACCACTGAGCCAAGGGATAGTCTTTACGCTCCAAGGGGAAAAGGTGAAGGAGTCAGATGGCCTGATACAAGGTATGGGTTTAATTAAAGAAAGAAAAATCAATTTATTGTTTGATTCAGGAGCAACTCATTCATTTATATCTTTAGAGTGTGTGAAAAATCTATCTTTGTCTGTTTCTAAGTTGCCATATGATTTGAGTGTCGCTACTCCTGCAAATGATAAACTTGTTACCTCTATTGCTTGCTTGAGTTGTCCCTTAGTGTACCAAGGTGTACCTTATTTTGTTGATCTTATATGCTTGCCCATGTCTGGGTTAGATGTCATTCTTGGTATGGATTGGTTGTCTGCAAATCATGCTGTCATAAATTGCTCTGATAAAACTATCTCCATTCCTATACAACCAATGTCTAATGATTTTCCCGCACCCAATTCTATTGTTTCTGTTGTTGCTTGTCATAAGTGCTTAGTTGAGGGAGCTCAAGGATATGTACTCTTATTCTCTGCTAAGATAGAGGCTGACAGTGATGTGACGGCTATACCTGTGGTGTGTGAATTCCAGGATGTTTTCCCTAAGGGTGTCTCTAGCTTGCCTCCGAATAGAGAAGTTGAGTTTAACATAGATCTAGTGCCAGGGAGTGGACCAGTATCAGAAGCGCCTTATAGAATGGCACCTTTAGAGTTGAGCGAGCTTAAGAAACAGTTAAAGGAGATGCTAGGGAAGGGGTTTATTAGGCCTAGTGTGTCACCCTGGGGAGCACCTGTCCTACTGGTGAAAAAGAAAGATGGGACCATGAGGCTATGTGTTGACTATAGGCAGTTGAACAAAGTGTCCATCAAGAATAAATACCCTTTTCCTAGGATAGATGACCTCTTAGACCAGCTGAGGGGAGCGTCAGTGTTTTCCAAAATAGATCTAAGATCGGGATACCATCAAATTAAAGTCAAGAATGAGGACATCCCTAAGACAGCCTTTAGGACAAGGTATGGGCACTACGAGTATGTAGCGATGCCCTTTGGAGTGACCAATGCTCCAGCCGTTTTCATGGACTACATGAATCGGATCTTTAGGCCATTCTTGTATAGCTTTGTGGTGGTGTTCATAGATGATATTTTGATATACTCTAGGACACCAGAGGATCATGAGGAGCATTTGAGGTTAGTGTTGCAGATTCTGAGGGAAGAACAACTGTATGCAAAGCCAGAAAAGTGTGAATTTTGGCTGGATGAGGTGAAGTTTTTAGGACATACCATATCTAGGAGTGGTGTAGCCGTTGACTCTAGTAAGGTTGATGCAGTGCTTGGATGGGATCAACCTAAGTCAGTGATGGAAGTGAGGAGTTTCCTAGGACTGGCATGTTACTATAGGAAGTTCATAGAGGGGTTCTCTAGACTAGCTTTACCTCTCACCAAGTTGACTAGGAAAAGAAAATCTTTTGAGTGGGATAAGGAATGCGAAGAGAATTTTGAGGAGCTTAAGAGAAGATTGGTGTCATCACCGGTCTTAACCATTCCAGATCCTTCAGTGAGTTTTGTGGTATATTGTGACGCTTCTAAGAATGGTTTAGGTTGTGTGTTGATGCAGGAAGGCAATGTAGTGGCTTATGCATCTAGGCAGCTTAGGACACATGAGGTGAATTATCCTACTCATGACCTTGAGTTAGCAGCAGTAGTCTTTGCTCTTAAGATTTGGAGGCACTATTTGTATGGTGCAAAGTTTGAGGTTTTTAGTGATCATAAGAGCCTTAAGTATTTGCTTGACCAAAAAGAATTGAATATGAGGCAAAGGAGGTGGATGGAATTCCTTAAGGACTGTGATTTTGAGTTGAATTACCATCCAGGGAAAGCCAATGTGGTGGCTGATGCACTCAGTAGGAAAACCTTGCATGTGTCTAGTTTGATGGTCAGAGAGATGAATATGTTAGAGGAGTTCAGGGACATGAATCTAAATGTGTCTCTTAGTGCTCTAAGCTTGAAGTTGAATAGGCTGGAAATTTGCAGTGACCTTAGAGAAATGATTAGGCGAGAGCAGCTTTTAGACCAGGAGTTACGATCTCTTTTAGATCAAGAGAATTATGTGTTGTCTACTGATGGTCTAGTGCTGTTTAAGAATAAAATCGCTGTCCCTAAGGAGGGGAGCCTTAGAGAGAAAGTTTTAGAGGAAGCGCATAAGGGGAAGTTCACCATACATCCAGGGATAACCAAGATGTACCAAGATCTAAAGAAGATGTATTGGTGGCCATGAATGAAACGGGATGTGGCTAGCTTTGTAGCCAAGTGTTTAGTATGTCAAAAGGTTAAGATAGAACATCAGAGACTTTCGGGTTTGTTGCAGCCTTTAGAAATTCCTCAATGGAAATGGGAGAGGATTTCTATGGATTTTGTGATGGGGTTACCTAGGACTCGTTTGGGTTTAGATGCCATATGGGTAATTGTGGATAGGTTGACCAAGTCTTCTCACTTCTTGCCAATTAAGGCAACCTATAGTTTGAGTAAGTTGGCAGGCTTATACATTATGGAGATAGTGAAGCTTCATGGCATACCTACCTCTATAGTGTCAGATAGGGACCCACGGTTACCTCTAGATTATGGAGGGCTTTCCAACAGGCTTTTGGTTCTAAGTTGAGTTTTAGCACAGCCTATCATCCCCAAACGGATGGTCGGTCGGAGAGGACCATTCAGACCCTTGAGGACATGCTTAGAGCATGTGTTTTAGATAAAGGCGGGGGTTGGGATAAATTTTTACCTCTTATAGAGTTTGCTTATAACAACAGTTATCACGCTAGCATAGGCATGGTACCCTACGAAGCTCTTTATGGGAGGAAGTGTAGGTCCCCTTTATGTTGGTGTGAAGTGGGTGAGAAGACCCTGCTAGGACCAGAGTTAGTCCAGGAGACCACAGAGAGGATTAAAGTCATTAGGGAAAGGATACGCACTGCACAGAGTAGGCAAAAGAGTTATACCGACAAGAGAAGGAAGCCTTTAGAATTTCAGGAAGAGGAACATGTATTCTTGAGAGTCACTCCTAATACTAGGGTTGGGAGGTCGATGAAAGTCAAAAAGCTCAACCCTCGTTTCATGGGTACGTTTCAAATCCTAAAAAGAGTCGGGCCTGTTGCTTACCAATTGGCTCTTCCACCACAGTTGTCGAATCTTCATGACATCTTCCATATGTCTCAACTCCGGAAGTACGTACCAGATATTTCACACGTGATAGCTCCTGAGTCAATACAATTGAAGGATAATTTAATCTTTAAGCCCAGACCTATTCAGATCATTGACAAGAGCACAAAAACTCTGAGGAACAAGATGATCCCATTGGTGAAAGTGATTTGGGAATGATTAACTCCAGAGGAAGCTACCTGGGAACTTGAGGAAGATGTTAGACAACATCATCCAGATCTCTTCGACACAGGTGCGTAACTTAGCATTGCATTACCTTTAACGTTGTGTAGTTGGGTGAGACGTGAGAATTTCGGGGACGAAATTCATTAAGGAGAGGAGGAAATGTAACATCCCAAAATTCAAATATAATTACTTTAATAAAAGATTAAGTCAATATAAGTTTTAAGTGTAGAATTGTTAGTATGAGAATAAATTACAATTATTTAATAATTATATATATATATATATATATATATAAAGAGATACTTGGGCGTTAAGCCCAATCAGCCAAGATTTTGGCTAAATAAAAAGAAAAAAAAAGAACAAACCTAATGCGCTGACTATGTATATTATATAAAGGATGGTAATGAAAAAAAGAAGAAGGGTTCAGGAGCGAGCGCCGCTGGAGTTTAGCATTTTGTCAGTTCCGTTCTTCCTTGCCAGTGCAACCTTAACAATACAGATCCAAGAACGCCACCAAACGGGAGAAGAATTTTTAGGGAAGCGCAAATCCTTATCATAAATAATTTTTAGAGCACATTGGAGGTCTTCGAGAGTTGAGTAAAAATATTTTTTTTTCTCACACTTTCATGGTACAATTAATTTGAAGCTTTGTCATATAGATGTGTTAATCACAAAAATTAAGATTTTAGAGTGCATGATTTTTATTTGGAATTATGAAATATTTTCATGTCACTTGATGAATTGATTTAGTGGGTGTAATTTCCTTGTTAATCTTTTTATGTCTGATGGCAATGAAATAATAGTAATAAAGAAAATAAATAGGTATATATATACCCAAATTTCGTACTTGCGTAACCTTGCTGCAATGGCCTAATATTTTTTTGCATCATGCGTTTCTTTCATGGATTCATTTATTTATGTATTTATAATTGTCCCAATTTTGATAATAGATTTCTATTAATACATATATGCCACACCCCTGTAGTTAATACATGTACTATAACAAGCATAAATTATATTAAGGACTTATATGTTATGGTTGTGTTTGTGTTTTAAATCCTGTTATAGTGCCTATGTAATTGATGCATGGAGGTTGAGAAAATATTCGGTAGTCATCTGAGATGGCATATTGCATAGTGTATATGAGTTGGTCATCACCTTCCGGGAAGGGATGACGGTATACATTCTATTCCGGGAATAGGATGAGAGATATCACCATCTGGGATGGGATATCAATCTATTAAAATATTCACATCTGGGATGGAATATTAGATACCCTCATCTGGGATGGAGAAGGCAGTGGGACGTCATTGCATGGATATGAGCTCATAGACCTTAGTGGATCTGGGATTCACACCGGTTCTGGGAACCAAAGAGTCAAGTTAAGTGATTCTGGGAATCACCAAGTCATGTTCGTGGAGTTGCGTTGTGTAGAGTTTGTATGGTGAATGTGATTAAATGCAATGAGATGTGACCGTTGCTAAGCTTATGAGTTTGTACTTTAAATGCTTGACATTAATTATTTATATATATTTATTATTTTGGAGGTTTATTATATTCAATACTTTAAAAATTAGCGTGTACCATGAATGTTTTTCCGGTTATCGCGTCGGTTGAAAACAACCCTATTTGCGAACCCTTTCATCAAACGATTATTTTTATTCACTGGGATTATATCTCATTAAAAGTGTTGTTTTCAGAGCACGAGGACGACATCACTGGGATTGGAGAGGATTGAAGACCTAGCAAATTATCTTAGTTATAATTTCTAGCTTGGTTAGTATTTTCTTAAATAAGGAGTCGTATGTGGCTAGACGATTTTACTTATTTATCGTTGGGTTTATTAGTAGACGCTCGGTTTTTGAGGCTTGGGGTTTTTATTTGGACGTATGGGATTATTATTATATTATCGCATGGATACTTTATATCTATTTTAATTAATATGAGGTATTTTCAGACCCGATTAAGTCACGAAATTTTTATGACATGTTCGTTTAATTTAAAACTATTTAAAGGATTTTTCATTGATTTTGTTTTGGGTTACTAATGTAACGAAGGGTGTTACACCATGCTTAATAGGGAGCACGATCGTGCTCGTTGGGCTAACGTGTCTTGCTGACGCTAAGTTGAGCATGCCCGTGCTCAAGGGAAAACCGCGCCTCGTAGACGTTAAGTTGAGCAAGGCCGTGCTCAAGGAGGAGCACGGCCTGCTCAGTTCTCTGCCTTTATAAGCAAAACAGTAACCGAGGGTCTATGAGTTAAACCCTATTTTGGTATTTTTAGGCAACCCTAAGTGTGATGGCAACCTCTCTCGTTTGTCCCCTTTGAACCCAATTGTTGTTTGGTGTCCCGTTTGTGTTTTAGAGAGTGAAATCACGCGTTAAGTGCCAATATTAAGGTAATAGTTCTTCTCTTTTAGTTTCCCTTTTCTTGTTCATGATCTGGGAACTAATTGGTTAACCTTTTTGTGTTAGCCAAGGCTTGGGAGCGTTCGTCAAGCCGTTCAAAGGAATCGGTTAGGATCATGTTGGTTGTCGTGGTCTACTGTTTAGCGTTCTACTATCAGATTCTTCATACCAGGTATGGGAAGAAGGATAGTGTATACATTAGGCAAGAGGGTAGCGTGAGATGAGGGGTTCCCATAGCCCCGTTAAATGTTGTATGTTGTATATTGTTAACTGTTATGTTTAACTGTTATTGATGCCATGATCTGCCTGGTTGTATGAGTTATTGTTATGTTGTTAGTTGGTTAATTGGTATGCCTCTTGTTATAGTTGTTATGATGTTGAATGCTAAATAGTGTATATTGATGAATATTGCTATGTTGAATGCCATTGATTTATTAATGTTGATATGGTGAGAAGGCTATTGGCTATTGTTATTGATGATGTTGATTGGCTGAACGTTGTTGTTATGAGGAACACGTTAGTAAGACCCTAATTAGTTTAATTGGGACTCTTAGTTAACATAGGAATTAAGGGATTAATTCCATAATGCTTCATAAACATGAATTAATAGTAATGAGAGGTGAGCTACTGTTTGATGGTCCTTTGACTAGACCCTAGGATTTGATTTGAGAGCGTCAGGGAGCCAAAACTCCAAGAACACATACTGAAACTGTCCAGAACAGTACAGCTAGCCCAGGAGCACGGTCGTGCTGAACAGGGAGCACAGCCGTGCTCCCAGTTAAAATCTGGAAGGCAGGCCGTGCGTTGAGCACTGCCATGCAGGACAGTGAGCACGACCGTGTTAGGGTGAGCACACCCGTGCTCCTTTACTGGTCAAAATCTCAGATTAATGGAATTAAGGGGTATTTTACCCCCAATTATCCCCAGATGATGATATAATACACCAATCGAATGATAACAAGTTAGATAACTTAATTAAAGATTAACTAAGGTAACAAAGAATAATAAGTTGGTTAAGCCGGTGCCCAGTGGGTTACCGCATGTTGATATGCTTGGTGCTATTTGGCCAAAGTGGCCTCGATTTTTTTTTTTGTCGAGGTGTTGATGAGTTGAACCTTGGTGCTTTTTGGCCAAGGGGGCCTTGACCCTTATGGGTGAAGGGGTTGATGTAATTGTTGATGATGGTGATAAGTCTTGGGTGCTTGTTGGCCCAAGCAAATGAGGTGGTTGCCTTGTTTGTTGTTGTGCTCATGCATTCATACGTTGAAGTTGTTAGTGGGGGAAGTTCAACATAGGGGAGGTCGCCTAGAGTATGACGATCTGGCCAAGTCTTGGGTGGTTTACCCAAGGTTTGGTAAACCGTGCGCCACCGCGGTGGCATGCCCTCGTTATGGTGCGTTGGCTATCCAAAGGGTTCACCCATGGTTTAGTGGACTGTCAGCGTTTGTGCTTTTTGGCCAATGTGGATATGTAACTCCGAAGTTGCCTTCCTGAGATAGCTTGGATCCACATGCATAACGGAGTAGCGGAGCAGTGTTGCACCGCATATCATATGTTGGTTGAGATGACATGTTGATATGACTATATTATGATGATGCTATGTTGTATATTGCTATGCTATGTTATGATGTATGTTCATCTTGCTTAACTACTTACATGCCGTTGTGTTTACATGATTTCTTACTCCCCGTTTCCCTTTTCTGTTGTTGGTATGTTTCTCTTAATGCAGAGGACGGTGAGCAGCCAGTGGAGGAGTGACTCTGAGGAGTCCTGACTTTAGTTAGGATGCTTAGTTTGTTTAGTTGTTTCGGTAGTTATAGTTGTTTCAGTTTTCAGTTGTATTCTGAGGATTTATTCCGGAACGGTTATACCAGCTCTGTATGTGACATCGGGGGTTAGGTTATGCTTATGTTTGGTTTATGTTTTATCTTTTTAAAACTATGTTTCTTTCCGCGTTGAGGTGTTACAATGTGGTATCTGTTTACCCGGTTTTTATTTTTATGAAATAAATGCATTTTTTATATTACCACTTTCAAGTAAATGTTTTATATTATTATGCGGGGTAGAGGGTGTCACAGCTTCTACTGCAATCTGAGAAAAATAAAACAAATAATAACATAATCTATATGGTACATACCATAATACTAAACATGTCTAAAAGCTAATAAATAAATCTTCAAGTCTCCGGGTCCTCTACGACGATGTCATCGGGCTCTGAAAACAATACTGCCAATGAGATATAAAATCCCAGTGAATAACAATACAATTTATAAATAAATTTCGACAATAATATTGTTCTCAGTCGGTGCGATAACTGGAAAAACTGTCCATGGTACCTGCTAATTTTCCAAAATAATGTATTAAAAAATACGTTTAAATACAACAGTCATTTCAGCAACTTAAAGACATGATCAAATACATGTTCAATAATTAAAGTGAACCACACGTCACAACAATAACATTATTATTCAAGTTGCTTGGAAACTCCATTCTAGAATTGATTCCTTGACCCCTCTTTATAGTGCCTCGGGAACCTCGATCTAGAATTGATTCCTTGCCCCTATGGTGACTGATGAGTGTGATTACACCTCATATTTCTTTATCATATTGCATGCATTTTCATGTAGTTTAGGCATTTTTAATTTGATTTTTGTTAGTTTTTACCTTGGAACGGGTAAGGCGGTTTTGTGGTGTTGTTGTGTAGGAATTGAAGATTAAAATGTTCAAGATCAACCATGATGGAGCTTGCATGAAGATGAAGCTTGAAAAGCAAGAAATCTGAGCCAAACAGAGGCCATCACGGCCTAGCCGTGACAGCCATCACAACCATGATCGAGCAAGACTGAAAAGAAAAGAACGAAAAAGTCAGAACCTGTCACGGCTAGGCCGTGATGGCCATCACGGCCGTGACAGGCCATCAGTGCCAAGTTTTCCAATACAAAATCTGTCACGGCCTGGCCGTGACAGTCATCACGGCCTGGCCGTGACAGCCATCACGGCCTGGCCGTGACAGCCATCACGGCCTGGCCGTGACAGCCATCACGGCCGTGACGCACAATATCTGGAATTTTGAAACCTTATTTGATCTGATTTTGTAATTGCTTGGGATTCAAGTTAACCTACTCTATAAATAGGGCAATTAGGCTCGAAAATAGGGATCCCTTGGTCTGCTACCTTAGGCAAAAAACTATGATTTCTCTTCTTCTCCAATTTCTTCCCTTCTCTTAGGTTTTCTTTTATGCTTTTGTTAATCAAGCTTGCTATGAACATGGCAATGCTTGAGTAGTTGTTTTTATTTATAGGGATTGGGGCTATGCCCAAGACTCGTTTTATGTGATGAATTGACCTTTTGCTTCTTGTTAATTTCAATTTGCTTTCGATTTGATTCCTATTGGATGAATTACTTATGAATTCGATGCGCACTTATTTGTATGTCATAGATACTCTAAGGAGGAACCTAGAGGCGAACTTAGGTATTGGATCTATAGGGATTGAACTTAGGACTTAAATCACAAGAGTTAGAAGCGGTTCTTTGAGGGTTCACGAATTGTCACAAAGATTAAAGGGTTCAATTTAAATTCAATTACCACGAGAGTAGGGTTGGTTTAATTGGGCACGATTCTTGTATCCCGAGAGGGAACATTAACTTATTTAGGATAGATTTGCCTTCAAAGCAATTTCGATAATTAACAAGAGGGGTAGTCAATTTAGTAACATGAGCAGTCTTGTTGGTAACCCAATTCCTAGGAATCTCTTTTGATATTGAAAAAATCTTAGATTTGATTTACTTTCCTATTTTGTTCTTGATTTCATTTTAGATATTTGATTTGTTAGTTAATTTTAAAAAAACCAAATATTTTCCAAATCTTATTTTTCTAGTCCAGTTTAATTGATTTAATAATTGATAGTTATTCAAGGTCACGGTCCCTGTGGATTCGATCATTTTATTACTTGACGACGAAGCCGTTCACTTGCGGATTCGAGCGACATCAGTGACTCGGGAACCTCATTTCATAATTGACTCGTTGTCCCTATGGTGACCCGAAAACCTCTTGGTTTCTTGCCTCCCATTAACGGTGACCCGAGAGCCTCGTTCATAAAATGGATTCGTTGCCCTATATACTCATCTTTGACATCCCACTAAGTGGTGATGTTACAAGTCAGTCCCCATAACTTAGGTGACACATCGACAATCTTCACACATCACGCATTTACTCATTCATTCATATTTCGAATCGTAAAACCATCAATCACAATTGAAAGACTTTCCAAAGCATATAACAATTACAATTCACGACAATCTTCACACATCACTCATATACTCATTCATTCATTCATATTTTGAAGCTTAAAACCATCAATCATAATTGATAGACTTTCCAAAGCATATAACAATCACAATTTCATATCATCATATAATCAACTCATAAATACCAATTAAATAAATATCATTTTATCACATAAATTTACAAGTACAATATAGCAATCATAAACACAAGGCATATACATCAACAAGCATATCAATCAACCAATACAAATACCAATCATGTATTTCATATCATCAATTACAAGAGTAAATATTCAATTTAATCAACTTTCATCTTAATTGAAAACCCTCAATTTTAGAAAATAGGTTAATAACAACATGCCTAATTTTAATTGAAAGTTCTCAAAATCATAGGATAAACCATTGCCCACACAAACAAATACTCATACCATGGAAAGAATTCGTAAAAGGTATTGTTACTCACCTCTTGAAGACATTCAAATAGCTCCAAGCGTTTCCTACGACGAATCCTAACGTTTGCCAAGAGTTCTCCGCATGTTCCTCTTCATAGACTCCCTCTTCCACAACTCTTTCTTCTGGATCCTTGAATTTCTTCTCTTATTAGCCGTTTGAGTTTCTAGGTGTAATTAGAGTTCAAAAACTCACCCTAAGAGAGTGTTAAGATTCTATTTATAGAGTCCCCAATAGCCCAAAACGTGTAAAAATACGTCAAGCCAGCTTACTCAGCACACAACAGTGTATTTTTCCTATATCTTGAGTTATAGATATCCAAAAATTATGAACTTTATATTTTTGGAAAGATAAAAGAAATATATACAACTTTCATGGAGACCAAAAAATCTGAAACAAACGTTTAGATGGGGAAAATGGGGATAGAAGTTAGAAAAATGGTTCTGGCGCTGGAACCTGAACAGTGTGTACGAATTTGGTCATAACTTGAGGTACAAGAATCTAATTTGGACGAATTAGGTGTCTATGGAAATCTAAGAGACATAGCTACATTTCTTATGAATACCTCGAATCTAAAACAGTTCG
Source organism: Sophora flavescens (assembly GCA_030762895.1). NCBI lineage: Eukaryota > Viridiplantae > Streptophyta > Magnoliopsida > Fabales > Fabaceae > Sophora > Sophora flavescens. Next base: position 5,326,972 of record CM061062.1, read on the forward strand.
TTTTGGCTACGAAATATACATGTAAAGTTAGGTGTCGGGTCATAGAAGTCTATTATGCGAAATGGGGCCTACAACACTCAAAACTATCTATTTAACTTCTTTTAAGTCACGTAGGAGCTTTTTATGGGAATCCTAACTACCTAGCACTTATCTTTCTATTTTAGAATTGTGTATATCTTATCTCTTAGTCTCTTTTAAATTCAAATAAAGGTTATTTGTTGTATAACTACCTCCCTTGTATCTCCATTAATGTATGTATAATATTCAAATTGAATTAATGAAAATATCATTCAAATCATTCTTTTATACTTTTAACCACATCTAAATTTGTAATATAGTCACTCTAATAATCTAGTTCATATTAAATTAACTAGCAGTCAATTTCGGGATGTTACAAAGAGACTAGAGAGGGAGACCTGGAACGGCACCGCGACAATGACACGTTTCCAGTGAGACCAGCGACGCACGACAGGTGGAGCTTTTCCTCGACCCACGACGACATTCACACAGTGATGACGTAGATCTGTTATATTTTCTTTCTTCTCTTTTATCTCCCCAATTTCTTCATATCTCTGTCTGAAACCCATGACAAGAGATGGATGGGCTTCAACTGTGTTTGAATCTAAAAGAAAGCTTCAAACTTGGAAGTTGCTCTCTAACTGTCACCTGGTGCCTAGCTCACTCAATCGTATGACCACAATAGTACAGTCAACAGTCTTATTTTTAATGCTAAGATGAACAATAATATGCTAAGATGGACATCCTTATTTTTAATGCTATTCCGCTTCATAATACAAAATTATTTGTAGGTGTTTGATGGGTTCAAATGATCTATTTTATTATTTATGTCTTTAATCATATTTTATTAATTTATAAAAATATTACCAGTTAAAAAGTATATATATATATATATATATATATATATATGGGTTATGAAATATATGAAATGTATGTATTTTATACAGTCCCGGTTCGACCATCGGTTAATCCGATTGAACCGGTTGAACCTTGAACCACCCTCCTTTTTGGTTCTTCGGTTCAACCGGCTTTTTAAAACATTGGTCGAGGCAGAGAAAGGTCCTGGAGCGACGTAGGTTAATGTCCTGAAGTCGGCGCACGAAATGGAAGAAGATCGATGTTCTCCGACACTGTGCCTTCGAGATCTGTACCAGATCTGCGTTTGAAAGCTTGATGCATATGCGTTTGTTTAAGATCTGCACCAGATCTCGAAGATCTACACCATGACGCGTATGAAAATTTGAGGAGAAAGAGTCGATTGCATTGTGTGACTATGGGTAATGCGTTTTCTTTCCGAATAATGCACAAAAATTCTGATTTGGGGTTGTGTTTGGGTCCCCCCTCTCCCCAAATCCGAATAGATAAAAAATAGAGGAGTTGATGGATTTATGGGTTGCTGGCTTGCTGCAGGTGAATGGAGATGGCCGAGGTAGTGAGCATCCCGTATCAACCCACCTGTCCAAATCGAAGACCAACCAATCCGTCATCCGGCCAAACTGAAGGTGTAAACGGACGGAAACAAGCCTGAAGTCAGTTGCTTCGATTTCAATCGGATTGACGAACTTTGGCTCGAAACCGATCATGATGTTGTCCACCCCTAACCAAAATAGTAAATACTTATGGATTTTAAAAAAAAAAAGGTTAAAGTAATATTTTGGTCCCTATACGTGACACGGATTCTCAATTTGGTCCCTATATATAAAAAATTATTAAAATGGTCCTTATACGTACAAAAAGTCTCCATTTGGTCCTTGTCGTACAAAATTTTAGGGACTGATTTGATAATTTTTTGCTCGTATAGGGACCAAACGGGTAACGTATAGGGACCAAATGTAGACTTTCTGTATGTATAGGGACCTCTTTAATAATTTTTTATGTATAGAGATCAAATCGAGAATTCATATCATATATAGGGACCAAAATATTACTTTAACAAAAAAAAAAACCTCCACCACCAAAAAAGGGTGAAGGTACTCGTTAAATTTTGAGAATAATATTTCCTATGAGATAGTCCGATAAGATGATGTCATCTCAAATTCACCTCATTTTTGTTTTAGGCAATGCACCCGGTAAAAAAAAAAGGTTAAAGTAATATTTTGGTCTTTATACGTGACACGAATTCTCGATTTGATCCCTATACATAAAAAGTTATTAAAATGATCTCTATACATACAAAAAGTCCCCATTTGGTCCATGCCGTACAAAATTTTAGGGACTGATTTGATAATTTTTTTTTGCTTGTATAGAGACCAAACCGGTAACGTATAGGGACCAGATGGAGACTTTCTGTATGTATAAGGACCATTTTAATAATTTTTTATATATAGGGACCAAATTAAGAATTCGTATCACCTATAGGGACCAAAATATTACTTTAACCCCAAAAAAAATCCATTATTATTTATTTAAAAGTCCCTCCAATTTTTATCATTTAATAACTTTAGATCCAAAAAGACTTGCAAAAATTAAAGTTGAACCCTATCATCCCTTTCATTTCATCCCGGATCTGCAACCACTGCCAGTCGAGCTCTGCCGCAACTAACCTGTCACAACCTTAGCCGCTCCAGCCGGGAACCACCGTGTTACGCACCTCCAGCGACGCAGATCCAGAACGCGTAAGCCCTCCGCCGGCGCAACCCCATCGCAGCCCCGAACCAGAAGGCACGAGCCCCTCCTCCGGCGGCACCCCATCCCATGGGTTGCGCCCCGATGGGTCACGTGCTCTACGATTAGGTGACGAGGTATAACCCTTATTGGTTCAACAGTGATCGTTTTCTCTTGTTTCTTTTTGAAACCCCCTTCAATTTTTTTTATTTATTTTTTTGTTGTTGTAAATTGTAAATAGTAAATACTCATAACAATGGCTGGGTTGGAGGAACTTAGAAAAAAGCTTGCACCTTTGTTTGATGCTGAGAAGGGATTCTCAACAAGCTCAACGTTGGACCCTTGCGATTCTTACACAGTAACCCTCTCTTTCTTTCTCCCTTTTCTTATTTATATGTATGAGTGTATGTTTTAAGCATTGAAGACTGAAGAGTATATCAATATATGAAATGGGTGTAAAGGGTTTTGTCTAATGATGTGAAATTTTCTGTTTCTGTTTTTGTTTTTGGTTTATGATTGGTTGATTCGATTGAGCAGCTATCAGATGGAGGGACTGTAAACTTGTTGAGCAGATCATATGGGGTGTACAATATTAACGAGCTTGGGTTGCAGAAGTGCACATCACGGTCTGTAGATGAAACTGATCACAGTGAGAAAACATATAGGTGTGCTTCCAATGAGATGAGAATATTTGGAGCAATAGGTAGTGGTGCTAGTAGTGTTGTGCAGAGAGCTATACATATACCAACACATAGGATTCTAGCATTAAAGAAGATCAATATCTTTGAGAAGGTATTTCTTGATCTTAATTCTCGTGGCAATTTGTTATAATTGACCACTTACGATTTTAATTTGAATAACATGCGCCATAGAACGGGGTTGCCTTTAAAAGCATGTTCTGTAGTATACACGAGATATGTTATCAGTAGCTATCAATACGTGGCAAGTGGCATTTTGTTGATGTTGGGTAATACACTCTACACTCTTGATTTTTTGTGTTTTTTAAGTATTGGAGTTGCTACACGCTTTATTATGTCACCTTATTGCTAATGTCTGCTTCTAAATGGATAGAATCATAGAAGAGCAATGTAGGCAATAACAAACGATATTCCCCTTCCCCCTAACTTTCCTTAAAAAATTTGAAGGCCAAATTGTATTAATCACTTGTTGGCTAACTGTTGTATTTCTTTGTGCCAATTAGGAGAAAAGGCAGCAGCTCCTTACTGAGATAAGGATGTTATGTGAAGCACCTTGTTGTCAGGGTCTTGTAGAGTTTCATGGGGCATTTTACACTCCAGATTCTGGACAGATAAGCATAGCTTTGGAGTATATGGATGGAGGATCACTTGCAGATATACTGCGAAAGCATAGAACAATACCTGAACCTATTCTTTCATCCATGTTTCAGAAGCTTCTACACGTAAGGAAAATTTTCTTGATATTTTCATTTCAAACTTTTCATTACAGAAACCACTGAGTTGTGCTACTTTGTCTTTTATCTTTTGGAAGGGTTTAAGCTATCTGCATGGAGTCAGACATTTAGTTCACAGAGACATAAAGCCTGCCAATTTACTTGTAAATCTCAAGGGGGAGCCAAAAATTACTGATTTTGGTATTAGTGCCGGCTTAGAGAATTCAGTGGCAATGGTTAGTATAGACTACCGGTCTTAGTTTATTTTTAGTTATTGCTTCCATAAATTTTTTAGAAATGTCAACTTTCTTGTTTGTTTATGATTAGATTACCAAGCTTCAGAGTTCTTGTTCATTCATCAACAAATGTGACTTTGCAGTGTGCTACATTCGTTGGAACTGTTACCTACATGTCACCTGAGAGAATTCGAAATGAAAGCTATTCTTATCCAGCTGATATTTGGAGCCTTGGTCTTGCTCTCCTCGAATGTGGGACAGGAGAATTCCCATACACAGCTAATGAAGGTCCTGTCAATCTTATGTTGCAGGTGAGCACTGATGCTTATTGATGTTATGTGTTTCCTTTCGTTTGGTTGAATGTACATGTTGTCTGAGTCTGAGAAGAACATCATTGCTGACCAGTTTCTGTTTTTTATACGCAAGTGTCGAGTCATCTAAAACTTGTAGAAAAACTTAGTCATTTAAAACAATAGCATTAATCCCACAGAATAAAACAAAGGATATCTAATGTGGGGTTGCAATAATGCCATCAGTTGCAGATAAATGAATAATTCATATGATGTCCTGGAAAGCATATAACATAGTCAAGCTAACTTAACAATGTCTAGACCTAGAGATGAATATCAACAACGCACTGGCGACATTGTCCTTATATGATATCTTGATCTGTTCATTTAACTTTGGCATTTTGTTCTAGTGACGAAGGTATATATCCCTTGTTTCATAATTTCTTGTTACAAAGAAACACACATACACATGAACAAAAAGATATTACCAACAGCCACTATGAAAACTGGATTTGGGTTCAAAATCCAACTTTACAATGCTGTCATCATGTGAGATTTTCCAGAAATGAAATCTGGGATCTTTTCCGGTAAATGGCACACTGATGGAGCCACTAACTCATAACAATTACTGTGATCAGTGATGTAAAAATATGCACGAACCCCTTCTACAGATGAATTGCCATACGCCCATACCAATCTAGTAGTCTGATTTCACATGTGTGCCTGTCTGCAAATAATTATACCTTGTTTTGTTGCAGATCCTGGATGATCCATCACCATCGCCATCAAAACACAAGTTTTCACCTGAATTCTGCTCCTTCGTGGATGCTTGCTTACAAAAGGATCCAGATATCAGGCCAACAGCAGAACAGGTGAGAGAAATGCAGATAGACCTTAGTATAATATGAGCATGGGGTCTAGTATCTCTGGCTGGAATTTTGTGTGTATCGAATTCTGTCTACCTAAAGCACATATGTATTAGTGTACATGCATTTATTTCCTTGGCTTTACTTTCTGTTGTCATTCGTATTTTTTTCCTAGTAGAAAGTAGAATGTTTTTCTTTAGAATGTGTTGGTTCCAATCACCACAAATTACCATGTCAATCTTTTCTTTAGACACTCAACTAGATATACACATGATTGTTTGTACATGATTATTCGATATTGACCTATTGCAGCTGCTTTTACACCCATTTATCACAAAGTATGAGACTTCCAAGGTAGATTTAGCTGGATTTGTCCGAAGTGTTTTTGATCCTACGCAAAGAATGAAGGACTTGGCAGATGTAAGTAGCTGCTAGTTTTTGTCTCTATTATTTGAGTAGACTTGCTTATTTTCTGAAGTTGTTCACCATACAAGCAACAGAGTGGTCATTGGAGTGTTAAGTTGCATTATACATACGTTGGCTGGTTCTATGAGAATATAAGATAAACTTTATAATGCCCAATTTAGGTGATAAATCTGCCTTCCCTGTAAACTATGTCTAAATGATATGATTAGCTCCCCTAAGACTTGGGCAATCCTCACCTCTGGAGCTAACTTTGGGGTTGAGTTAGGGCCCAAATTCTAAGATAGTATCACAGCCTATCATAGATCTGGTGTTGGGTCAGTTATTCCACCCGCATTTATCCACGTTCCTGATGTCCAATCCTTGACGTGAGGGGGTGTGTTGAGATCTCACATCGACCAGAGATATGACCAAAGCAATCCTTTAAGACTCGGGCAATCTTCACCTCCGAAGCTAGCTTTTGGGGTTGAGTTAGGCCTAAAGCCCAAATTCTAAGATTTTTTATTATCGCCATTCTCCTTTTATTATTTTCATTTTCATCTCTACCAAGGTTGTCAGACTCGCGAGTCTAGGTAGACTCGTTTTGGGTACGTAAACTCGACACGTAGACTCGTACGAGTCTACCTATTATAAAAAACAACTATAAATGACATATATATATAACATAAAAGCAACAAAACAGCAACAATATAATCCAAAAACATCTAACATCATCATAATCATCAAAAAGTAACATCATAATCCAAATCCAAATCCAAACATCAACAAAACATTTAAGTAAATAACAATAATATCAAAAAACAGCTCCTAAATATCTAAATCCAATCCTCTAACAACATCATCTCCATTGTCACCACCATCTCCATCACCATCAGAATCATCATAATCAAGTTCTTCCCCAGATGAAACAACTTCTTCCATATTTACATCAAAGTCCAAATCAAGTCTTGGATCATTGATAGGTTGCTCAATATTCTCTTCAATTGCTTCACCAACATCGATAGGTTCCTCAACATTCTCCTCATCAACATTCGGAACATCCCCCTCTTCAGTTATCCATTCATCATCAGAATGAATATCTTCAAAGGGAAGAGCAACGATTTTTCTATTTTCCCTACTCTTTAACTTCAAGTTATACATCACATACACCAAGTCATTCATCTTTTGTTGAAGCAACCTATTTCTTCTCTTAGTGTGAACCTAGAAATAAAACATAAAAATAAAAACTCAATATTTCTAAACAAAGAAAAATTGATAACTACAAACAAAAACATAACTTCACTTACCATTTCAAATGCACTCCAATTACGTTCACACCCAGAAGAGCTACAAGTCAAGCTAAGGACACGAATAGCAAATCTCTTCAGTTCAACTGCTCCATCCCCATAAAAGTCCCACCATTCTGCAGGAAGCATACTTTTCCTACTTTCCTTTGCGAAGATCAATACCAAAGAGCCCTCTCGTAATAATGAAAATCTGCAAGCCGCAACCCAATCTTCTTTCTCTCCTCGGGATCCTTTACCAACTTTCCCATACATGCGTACAACCCAATTTTAACCTCGACATCTTCATGATCGAACTTGGGTTCATAGTGTAATGAGGGATTAAGATAATAAGCAATGCATGTAAGGGCCTATGGAGTCGGTTATCCCATCGCTCATCAATAATATTCCGGATGGGTTCATAGCTACAAATTCCAAATATCCTATATTAGTAACACAATATAAATAAGCTAATTAATTTTCAAATGAGATAAGGTTAGGAAAGTTTACCATTTTTTAACATCATTGAAGTTTCTTTTAATCAGCTCTTTGGCACAATCCATCCCTTCATATATAAAACCCATGGCGGGTTTTTCATCGAGAATCCACCAAACGAAGGACTATAATGAGAGGGCAGCTGCCTTGAGGCATACAATTATATTCTTCCAAAACCGAGTATCACAAATCATGTCTTCCACCTTTCTTCCCGTAGCACTTTTGGCAAACTTGCTAGAAGTCCACTCTCCTGAGCTAAACATGCTCAACAATGATGCCTGATGCTCATTAAGACAAGCTAAGGTCAAATAAGCAGTGGCAAATCTAGTCTTGCCCTACCTAATCAAGTCCCTCCCTTTAGTAAACTTCTTCACCAAGCTAATGAGTTGTGTCCTACAATATATGTAGGTGCATATCTTTCTCCCCTTATATATTGTAACTTGATGCACCTTCGGATGTTTCTCAAAATCCTCCAACATCAAGTCAATGCAATGGGCGGCACATGGAGTCCAATACAAGTTGGGTCGCTTCAAAGCATCAACATTTCACCGCTGCCTTGAAATTTGCAGCATTGTCGGTGACAACTTGGACCACATTTTCCTCTCCAACTTCTTCTACAACATCATCCAACATCTTAAACACTTTTTCGGCTTGTTTTTGAGATGTCGAAGTGTCCAATGAATACGGAAACACTTGTCCCCTTAGGACTGTTCACCAAGAAGTTACAAATGGAACGCCTCTTCTTGTCTCTGTCCACCCATCGAGACATGATTGTGCAAACCTGTTCTCTTCCACTCCTCCTTAAACTCTTGAAGCATGTCATCTGTTTGAGCCACGACTTTTTTCAAAAGCTTTCCTCCGATATCATGGTAAGAAGGAGGTTTGTAGCCAATCCCAAATCTCCCAATCTTCTCACACATCTTTGCAAACTCCACATTTTTTATAGTATTGAAAGGAATTGCACTTGTATAAAAATACTTGGCTACCCGATCATCAACTTCCTCTTTAAATCCCTTTCTCATCATTTGATTAATTGTTGCTTGAATCGGACTGGCTGACTTTTGCTTTCCCTTTTGCAAAGGAAAAGCCTTTTTGTTGAGAGCTAGCTACCGCAACCTCCTCAAGCATCTTCATCAAGACCAAGTATTCTTCTTTTTTTCTTTGATGCCTCTTTAGCCTCAAACCACAATTCTCATAAACACATGTTTAACTTCATCCGCACCGTAGCACATGGTTCGAAATCTTCTCCACTTCCAAAGAAGATGATGCTTGAATCAAAACTCCTCCACTAACAATCTTTGAACAATAATTGCATTTCACTTTTTTTCCATTACCCATAACATCAAGCCCATGTTTCCACCTGTGGTCACCCTATTACTGGTAAAATTTTTCCTACCCCTGCCTCTAGAACTCCCAGTTGCTGCTGTGTTGTTTTCGGCTTGAGACATTGCTGCTGTGTAGTTTTTTTCACGCAGGGTTGTGAACTTTTGGTTCCGGATTCAAGCAGGTCGAGAGCGAGACGCGGCAGGGAGGAGGCGCGATGGAGGAGATGAGGCGCGGCAGGGAGGAGGTGCGATGGAGGAGATGAGGCGCGGCAGGGATGAGGCGCGATGGAGGACGTGAACGAAGAAGGGATTTGGGGTCGAGACCGAGAACGAAGCAGAGAGACGAGGGACAAATGTGTTAACCTAAAATGCTATTAAAACACACCGTTTTGGGACTTTCATTCAGACTCGCCCAACTCGCTGCAGAATCGCGATTCTGCACGATTCTGCACGAGTCCATCCGAGTCACGGCGATTCTACCCGAAAAACGAGTCTGACCACGAGTTCACCCGTTTTCCACATGTAGAAACGTGGAATCGTCCGAGTCTACGAGTTGACTCGCGATTCTGACAACCATGATCTCTACTCTAAAACGGATTTGGATCCTCTCCTTTTGTCCTTTCTTTTTTCCTCTCGTGATGAAAGAGAAAGACACAAAAGCAAGTTTTAGTGGACCCTACATTTAAAAGCAAATTTGATTTTGTATCTTTGTCTCTCTAACATGAGAGGAAAAAGGAGAGAACAAAATGAGAGGATCCAAATCCCTCTAAAACTATCTCACAATCCTTTGACACCATAAGAAAATCTATAATCTGCTTATACAAGTTGTCCAACGTCTCTACTCCTGTTGGAAAGTCAAAAACATATCCATTGCTGTAAATATATAATATTTTCAACACCGGTGCTTGTTGCAGCAATAATTTTATCGCAATTAACTTAGTTTCATTCCCACTAAAGCCACACATCTTTATGATCTTGAGATTTGGTAATGGAAATATATAGTTTTCACGACCTTTAGGCAGCGAAAACCCCATAACAAAGTGAACAGCTTCAAGTCGAGGGGACTTTCGCAATATGGACCGTAGCATGGTTATCAAATTGAGATTCGTATCGTGAATCGGAAGACCTATTTTTCGAATCGTGAATCGAGTCGAATCATGAATCGTAAGATACATAAGTAATAATCAAAAGAACTATTAAATATCTTTTCACATAAAGAAATAATATATATTAATATTTTAAAGTCAAATAACTCATTAAATAATTAATAAACTAAAATAAAAACTTCAAAATTAATCAATATTCAAAAAATTAATTTCCATTATTTTATTTCCTTATTTTATATACATTAAATACGTTAAATCAATTTCCTTATTTCTTATGCACTATAATTTTTTATGCACAATAACTTGTATATTTATTTTAATTTTTAGGGTTCTCTTATTTTGTAGACACCATATTCTTTCTCTAACTTCTCCCAGCCGCCACTCTCTTCTCCCCTGCACTCCACATCTTTCTCTACTTTGATTTTTTATGCACATTAATTGGTATATTTATTTTAATTTTTAGGGTTCTCTTATTTTATAGACACCATCTTCTTTCTCTAACTTCTCTCACAGCCGCCACTCTCTTCTCCCCTACACTCCTGGTATATTTATTTTAATCTTTAGGGTTCTCTTATTTGTAGAAATTACCTTCTTTCTCTAACTTCTCTCACAACCGCCACTCTCTTTTCCCCTGCACTCCACATATTTCTCTAACTTCTTTCACAACCACCACCCTATTGTCCTTTGCTCTCCATCTCAGATCCATAACCTAAGAGGTATGTTTCACCTATGCCAGATTGTAACAAAAAGGCTCAAAAAGCTGTTTTTCCTAACCGTGTCGTGTGAACCCGACCTGTTTTTGTCCGCGACCCGTTAACACAACAGCTTGATGGAATCGTCCGCAACGAATCCTAAACTCGATTCATGTGATTCATATGCGATTCACGATTTTCCAACATGATTCAAGCTCGATTTCAGTTCAACCTTGTTTTTGCATCGCTGGGAGGAAGAATTGTGATGAATCACAATCTGAATCGTACGATTCATACGATTCCAACTACATTAGTCTGTAGTGTTTTACAAGACAAATCTATGGGTGATACACTGATACTGAAACCACATTAAGCTCGATCAAATTGGGAAACAAAGGAATATGCTCAGCCAAAAACTGGAGTTTGAGAGGCAGCCTCAACAGCAAAGGTAGTAATTGAAAGCTTTTCCACATATGCGAGTCCTATGAGAAGTTTTACAACAATATAATCAGCATCCCAATTATTGTTAGGTCGGTGAATCTCAACAATTGCATTTATAACTGAGTTTGTGCAAAATAAGAAATAATCGTTAACGAGATCACCATTATATGAAAATGTTCTTAGCCGATCATTTCCAATTATCACTACTTTGCAGTATCCCGCAACATTCTGATCATTTGTATTATCATCGTCATCATCTGTCCACTCCCTTATGATCAAATTCTGAAGCAATGGAGAAGTAATGCAAACATATCTAACATTCCTCCAATCACAATAAATTAGGGTCAAGTCCTCCAGGGATGGGCAGCTATAGAAAATCTAACTATAGAAAATCTAGAGTTAAGGCACTATTAGGGAATTTAACATGTTTCAAAGTCCTAAGGCTTTCAAGAGAAATTGAGGGAGGAAAATCGATAACAAATTGCTCCATGCTCAGCTCGAGCTTGGTCAATGTTTCAGAGTTAAACAGGTATCCAGGAAAGAACACTTGTTGCTCAGCTTTTTCAAGCTCGAGTTGAGCATGGAGCATGTTGTTATCCATTTTCCTCCCTCAATTGCTCTTGAAAGCCATAGGAATTTGACTTTGAAACATGTTATATTCCCTAATAGTGCCTCAACTCAAGAACTTTTTTGCAGTTGCCCTTCCATGGAGGACTTGACCCTAATTTACTGTGATTGGAGGAGTGTTAGATAAGTTCGCATTACTTCTCCATTGCTTCAGAATTTGATCATAAGGGGTGGATAGATGATGACAATGATAATACAAATGGTCAGAATGCTACGGGATACTACAGAATAGTGATAGTTGGAAATGATCACCTAAGACCATTTTCAGATGATGGTGATCTCGTTAACGATTATTTCTTATTTTGCACAAACTCAGTTATAAATGCAATTGTTGAGATTCACCGACCTAACAATAATTGGGATGTTGGTTATATTGTTGTAAAACTTCTCATAGGACTCGCATATGTGGGAAAGCTTTCAATTACTTGGTTGCTGAGGCTGCCTCTCAAACTCCAGTTTTTGGTTGAGCATATTCCTTTGTTTTCCAATTTGATCAAGCTTAATCTGGTTTCAGATCACCCATAGATTTGTCTAGTAAAGCATTACGGACCATATTGCGAAACTCACATAAGAGGTTATCTATTTCTCTCAATCTTGTGACATGGAAATTAGCATCCCTCTGTATTCTTCTATTTCCTTATCCCTTCCACCCATCATTTGGACAATCCTCACCTCCGGAGCTTGCTTTTGGTCTTGAGTTTGACCTAAAGCCCAAATTATAAGAGTTTTGAAACGTGGGTATGCTTTTATGTCAAGAGTTCAGATAGGTTACAATTGATGCTTATTATTGGTAAATCTTTTACTTTGCATTTTTTCTTTCCAGATGTTGACAATACATTATTACTTACTATTTGATGGACCTGATGATTTGTGGCAACATACAAGGAGCTTATATAAAGAAAGCTCAATTTTTAGGTATGTAGAATTTTGTATCCTTTAATTCTGCATCAAGAAAATCTACCATTGTGTCAGCTTGCCCCTATTTTGCTGTGATAAAAAATATAATAGAAATAATTTACTTTGCAAAAAATTGCTGCTATAATGGCAACAATTGGAGTTCTACATGAACCTTATTAATTGTTCAATAAAATTGATTTCTGGAACTTCCATTGCATCAAGGACCTGGTCAAATTGAGTACATTAGTTTTATGATGAATCGGTTTAGAATAATCCAGAATGGATGAGGACTTTTTTTGTGAACTTCAAAGCCTTCTAGCTCACACCAATTTTGTCCTGACATATTTTGCAGTTTCTCTGGGAAACAACATATTGGTCCTAATAATATCTTTTCAACTCTATCAAGTATTCGAAGTACATTAGTTGGTGACTGGCCTCCTGATAAATTGGTGCATGTGGTTGAGAAGCTTCAATGTCGTGCTCATGGTGAAGATGGAGTTGCAATTAGGGTATCAGGATCTTTTATAATTGGGAATCAGTTCCTCATATGTGGAGATGGCATTCAAGTAGAGGGCTTGCCAAACTTTAAGGATCTTGGAATTGATATTTCTAGCAAGCGAATGGGTACATTTCATGAACAATTTATTGTGGAACCAACCAGCCTCATTGGATGCTACACCATAGTTAAACAAGAGCTGTATATTAACCAGTAATGTTCTATTATACTATGGTGTAAGTCAGGATTATACACAGTTACAACAAGTACCATGATTTCTAGAGAACCCTGTTTTCCAAGACGTAACACTAACAAAAAATTTTTTCCATGTATTTATGATATGAAAAGGCTGTTAATAGTGAAGATAAATTCTCATTTAAATTTAACGTGTGGTTTTGTTTTAACTATTTCAGTATGTCCTGTCCCCGAAACTCATGTTATATGGAGAAATGCCTCTTATGTAGGGGTATGCGTGAGATGAGTTTGGCTTGTCCCTTCACCCGGAACTATATAGTGACCGGGTCACTTATGTGAATCCGAACCCGTCCCTAGATTCGAAGAAACCCGATGGTGTGTGGGTTTGATTAAGACCGGGCCAATGTAGGACAGAATCGGGTTGACCCGAAGTGATTACATTTAAAAATGTACATGCCTTCTTGGGTGCAATTTGCACATTCAAAAATGTACATCCACATTCATGTTAGCGTGTCATGCAGGGAGTTTAAATTGGATTTAAGCTATTTCAATAGGAAATAGCACATCCACAATCAAGTTAAAGGGCATTCTGACATTATCTAAATTAGATAGAAAACAGAATTGTTCATCCACAATCAAACTGTTATGCTGATATGCTTCTACAAGACAAGGCTAAAGATGCATGGTGAAACAGAAAGAAATGGGAAGTGCTCAGTCAAGGCAAATTAACACAGCACCCTCCCCCACACTTACTCAGAGTAGCTGCAGCAAAAAGCAATTCCCACACTACCAAAAGCGCCTGCTTAGCATCATAAATAAAATCCTTTGTTTAATAGTAAAGACAGCAACAGCATAAACAAAACAATAAAAGCATAAACAGCAAACACAGCAAGAGCAGTAGCAAAACACAATCCTGCAGAAGTCAGGATTTCGTGTGTTTAACTCCAAAATTTGCAGATCACTGCAACATAGTTCAGATCCTGTTTTGGGGGTTCATTTGCACATACTTCAGTGATGAAACTGAAAATACTGTAACTAACTGAAACTGAAAATATTATAACCATAACTAAATCTCTTTAATCTATCTTCAATTCTTGTAAGTACTGTAACTGAAACTGAAAATACAATCTCAATCTGAAACTGAAAACATAATCTCAAACTAAAACTGAATACATAATCTCAAACTGCAAATATAATCTCCAACTGAAACTAAAAATAGACTTCCAAGTATTTAAGACTTCCAGGAACTGAAACAGAAAATGTAATCTCAAACTGAACAGTGTGTTATATCCCAAGCACTACACAGTTTCTACTAGCAAAAAGTGTGCCTATCAGTCAATATTCAAGCACTACAAACTGCCTACCATTAACAAAAATACTTTGGCAAGGCAGCTAGCTATATATATATATATATATATATATATATATATATATTATATCTAATGTTCTGAAACTTAAACATGACTTAAGGCTGCACTTGATGCTGGTCATTTGCTCCTTGAGACTCAAGAATCTTGGCTGCAACGTCTGCAAAAACACATAAATTCAGTTCATATAAAATGTAGATTTTAAAAAAGAATAATCAATAAATAAACAAAGTAGTAAACCCACCATCAACAATCTTATCAGTGTTATCAAACTGATCAAAATCTTTATCATCAAATTTGGGGCCAGCAGGGTTTAACCAATTTTGAGTGCAAATGAGAGCTTCGGCCATTCGGGGCGACAAAGAACTGCGAAAGACATCAAGCACACGTCCGCTGGTGCTAAAGCAAGACTCCAATGCAACAGTAGAAACTGGGACAACAAGTACATCATGAGCCATGGTAGAAAGGATTCTGTAATTTGGAGAATTTGCCTTCCACCAATCCAAAATATTAAAATCATCATTATCAATTTCATCCACAACATTATCTTCCAAATATCTCTCAAGATCAGATTTTTCAAAATTTGTTTTAGCAATCTTCTGTTTTTTCCATGCTTGCTTCCTATTCTCAAAAACACCTTTGACAATAGTTGACCCTTTAAGAATCTCATCCGTGGCTGCACTCTTGGAAGAATCTCCAGCATCTTCACTTTCCTTGTTTTCAGAAATCCCTTTTGCATAAAATTCATACAAATCACCCAAGGTGTCTTTAACCAAAGTTGACATATTGGCTGCCAATTCTTTGTCATATGTATCCTCTAAACTCCAAGTGATATAATCAAATTTGTAGCGAGGATCCAAGACAACCACAACAAACAACAATGGGTTGAACTTTTCAACATTTCCCCAATACTTGTCATATTTTGCTCTCATAGAACAAGCCATGGACCCCAAGAGTTAAAATTGATTACCACTCCATGACCTCAAAGAAGATTGTATTGATGCAATTTCATGGTAACAATTGCTTGATGTCACATGCAAAGTGTTTGTTCATAGAATTTGTGCCATGCTTGGTTGGGTGACATTGATATACAGTTCGACAATGATTGCATTTGGCCTTGTGTTCACCCTTAGTCTCTGTTAAGGGAAGGTTAGTGAAATGATCCCAAACAAGGGATTTCTTACTCTTACTACCTTGTCCCTCAACCTCATTTTTTCCAGCCTCATTCTGCTCAAGCACAGCTGGTGTACCAACAGCAGATTCAATAGGTGCACGAATATTTGGGTTTACAGGAGGTTTTGGGTTACAGTTTTCAGTCACGTTTGATACAGTCGAAGGAATCTGCTCTCCGTCTGCCATTTCTTTTTTGCTAAACAATAATAATCAAATAAGCTAAAAACAGAACACATATATGAGCAAAATAGAAAATAAATGATAACAGGCAGGCACATAGGACATTGAGCAATAACAAGGAGAAACTAGAAATACCCAAAGCAGACTAAAAAGGGAACAAAACACGAGATATTGTGATGTTCAACCAAACAGGGAACAACACACAACCCAGACTCTACTCACTTCAATCCTCCACACTCATACATGCATTGCCAACACATGATGTAACAGCAGATGATGTAGTTATAGTTATTATACAGAAACAATCAAATAGGCACATAGAGAGAATATGTTAATAGGGATGATATTGAACAGCCATATTCACATCAGTTCAGAGAGAAATCCAAACACAAATAATATACATCAACCCCAAATAGCTATGAAAATAGAGTGAAATAGTGACCAATATTTATTAAACCAAATCAGCGACATATCAAACTCAAAAACCCTCTTTTTATCATGATGAAACCAAGAATAAAAGAGAGAAACATAAAATAGAAAATACAAGAAAGGAATGTGATACGAATATAGGTCACTCATCAACAAATACCAAGCAGCCCAAGGGATTTCAACCAGAATTGGACCCAAGAGGACTTGCATAGCCCAACTCCAGACCAGAACGTACCAAGAAGCCTCCCACTTGGATGGCTGACTTTGTCTAATTTCCTTTTACCAATTTTCGCATAATAGGATCAGTAATTATGTAATAGTAGGATTTTCATTTCTGTTTGATAGTTACCACATTGTATGGATCACTGTACACTAGGCAGTCATCCGAAAAAAATAGGAAAATTAGAACCTATATATCATTATCATGAATGAGGAAGAAAAGCAGAAAATTCGGTTGGACAAATCTCTCTCACTGAGCTCTTCTTCCTTTCTGGAGCTACCTCTGCTCAAAATAGGAATTCTTGCACTGAACCTATCAATTTGGTGCTTTCATCTTCCTTCTCAATGCCTCCTAAACCTGATAAAAATGAAAAACCAGAAAAACCCAATGATGAAATTCTTACCCAGCTGCATGCTATGCGGCTTACCATGGAATCCAACTTGCAGAGCTTCATCCATGAACAAATAACCACTCACATGGATACCCTACGTGACAAGCTAGCCATTATTACCCAAACCAACCAGAAATCATTCCACAAAACTCCCAAAATTCACCTTCTTCCATTTGATGGCTCAAACCCTTTGGATTGGATTTTCCAGGCAGAGCACTACTTCGAGCTTAATCAAATTCCCCAAAACCAACGCCTAACCTAGATTCCCTTCTATATGCTGAAATAGACAACTATAAACACAAGAAGGGAGGGGGGGGGGGGGGGGTTGAATTGTGTTTATCAGAATTTAAGCAAAGTTGAAATCTTTTCGCAAACAAAAAGGCTAGATTTGGACGAGTGGAAGAATACAGGATGGACGGGTGACTTTTGCAAGCACACCACTTGATAGACGTAAGAAAACTAAGGCAATTAAAGAGTTTAAGGGAAGAGAGATTGACACGGTTATTTATCTTGGTTCACTCTTCAAAACAAAGAGCTACGTTCAGTCCTTGGAAGCACCAAGATTTATCCACTATAGCAGATAAGGTTACATACTCAAGTATTATTTGCACACCTAGCCTCTTCAGGCTCAAGACAAGTATTATTTTCACACCTAGCCTCTTCAGGCTCACTCTGGTTTGTTTGAGAGATTGGGTTTGTAATAAATACAATTTCTCACAGGCAAATCTTTCACTAACACTCAGAGAGTGGTTTAAATGTAAGGCTTAGGAAAGTCTGCGTAATAACTTCAAAATGATTGAAGAATACAGAATAAAAGAATGAAGAAATTAATGCAGAGTAATGACGTTTTAATGCAATGTGTATTCTCTTTTTCTTCATCTTCAATGACTTCTGTATTTATGGTCTTCAAGCATTTAGGATCCGTTAGAGACATCCCCTCAGATGTTGGCTTCAAGCAGAACTTCATTAAATGCAATAGAGTCGTTCTGGGCAGCCATTAATGCAATAGAGTCGTTCCGGGTAGTCATTAATGCAATAAAGTCGTTGGTTGTACTCTAACATGAAGGATCATGGCTTTATTCATCGTGTTACAGCCATATCAGAGTTGTGTAGAGAGCTTTTTGTACTTTACTGAGTACACTTCTCTTTTCGTGTAAGGACCAGAGGTACTAGGGAATAAAGTACGTTGGAAGCATTCTTTAACTGGTCTTTGGTTCTGATTATCCAAGGTTGCTTGAGAGAGTAACTTCTGACCTTTCTTGATAATCGTGAAATGAGTAGGAGAGAAGGCTTCAAGTCTCTTTCTGGTTCTTGAACTAAGATTCTGATAATCCTTATAGAATTCGCGTTCATAAGATAAGTGCTTCTATCTTGAAAATAATCACATCTATCTAGTCATTTGAGTTTTCATTCGGGTTAGTAGATGAGCTCCATATTAAGGACTCAGCAAGTCCAAAGACTAGTGGATGAGCGCTTCTGTCACCTTTAGTGGACGAGAGCCTTTGTTACTTTAGTGGACGAGACCCTCTGTTACTTTACTGGACGAGAGTCTCAGTTAGTCTGGTGGACGAGATTCTCAGTTACTCTGGTGGACAAGAGTCTCAGTTACTCTAGTGGACGAGAGTCTCAGTTACTCTAGTGGACGAGAGTCTTTTGCCACGTCATTGGACGAGCCATTCTGATACCTTAGTGGATGCGCTATTCTGATACTTTAATGGACGCGCTATTCTGATACTTTAATGGACACGCTATTCTGATACTTTAATGGACGAGCTCCAAGTGCCACGTCATTGGACGGATAATTCTGATACCTTAGTGGACGCGCTATTTTGATACTTTGATGGACGCGCTTCAAATGCCACGTCACTAGACGCTGGCTTTCAACACTTTAGTGGATGCAAGTTTCTTTCTCTTGCGTTTTGGACGTGCGCTTCAAACATTTGCGATGGACGTGAGCTTCAATCTTCAAACATTTGCGATGGACGTGAGCTTCAATCACTACAGTGTTGGACGTGCGTTTCAAACATTTGAGATGGACGTGAGCTTCAATCACTACAGTGTTGGACGGATGATTCTATTACTTAATCTGCATACTCGATAGATAGGTTAGCAAATAATATGAAGGTTAATTAAATCATTAACCAATGTTTAGTTTTCATCAAAACTTAGGGAAATGCACATCAGACATTTTAGAGACTTAACAATCTCCCCCTTTTTGATGATGACAAACATTGAGATGATTTAATGAACCTCAAAATATCAACAAAGAAAATAACATATATCAGACAGGTTGTAAATTTTCTTAATCGAACAGGTCATATCATATTCATTCTCCCATTCTCCTATAACATATTTCTATCACAAATCTCAATTTCTCCTATTCTCCCCCTTTTGTCAACATCAAAAAGGGTTATCAAGTTTTATTTATGAGATATGTTAAGGGCAGGATAACATGTTAAGAAAATCATAGTAATGCAGCAAGCATATTAGACATACTCCACTTAAATTATTGTATCATTACTCCCCCTGAACTAATGCTTAGTTGAAAGAACAGGTATATAGGAGTAATGACAGGTTTAGCATAGACAGCTTAACATTCAGACGTGTCATTCAACAATGCAATGCGTGTTTAGATTATCTCTAATAAATAAAAACCTATCTTTTGCGAGGGGTTTAGTGAAAATATCAGCCCATTGATTTTCAGTTTTAACAAACTTAATATCAAAGATGCCTTTCTGAACATAATCCCTAATGAAATGATGTTTGATTTCAATATGCTTAGCCTTAGAATGCTGAATTGGATTTTTAGTTAAGCATATAGCACCGGAATTATCACACCATACAGATATGTTATGTTCATAAATAGAGTAATCCTCAAGTTGATGTTTTACCCATAAGAGTTGAGAGCAAAGAACTAGCAAGCAGAGATGTATTCTCGCCAAAGAAGAGACAGGGCAATGGTTGTCTGCCTCTTGCTTGACCATGAGACTAAACTTGCTCCAATGAAGTGACATCTTCCACTGGTGCTTTTTCTTTCTATTCTGTCTCCAGTAAAATCAGCATCACAATATCCCACTAATCTGTATTCTTTTGATCTTAAATACAGCAAACCAAGATTAGTAGTTCCAAGCAAATATCTAAATATTCTTTTAACAACCTTAAGATGAGATTCTCTAGGATCAGATTGGAATCTAGCACACATACAGATACTAAATTGAATGTCAGGTCTGCTTGGAGTGAAGTACAGTAGAGAGCCAATCATACCTCTGTAGACAGTTTGGTCTACCTTTTTACCTTCATCATCTTTGCTTAGTTTTGCATTGGGTTGCATAGGAGTTTTCATGAGCTTTGCATTTTCCATTTTGTATTTCTTGAGTATCTCCTTGGTATATTTTTGTTGATGAATGTAAATTCCATCACTTGTCTGCTTGATTTGTAATCCAAGGAAGATCTTCAATTCTCCCATCATGCTTATCTCAAATTTAGCTTGCATTAGATTTGAAAATTCCTTGCACAGCTTTTCATTAGTTGCTCCAAAAATAATGTCATCAACATATATTTGAACTATAATAAAGTTCTCTTTAGAGCATTTTTTGAACAGAGTAGTGTCTACTTGTCCTCTAGTAAAACCATTATGCATGAGAAAAGAACCGAGTCTATCATACCATGCTCTAGGTGCTTGTTTCAAACCATATAATGCCTTTTTAAGTTTGAAAACATGATCTGGTTTATCATTATCCTCAAAACCAGGGGGTTGTTTAACATACACTTTTTCTTCAATTATACTATTTATAAAAGCATTTTTTACATCTATTTGAAACAGGGTAATTTGGTGTTGTGCAGCATATGACATTAAAATGCGTATGGCTTCTATTCTAGCTACAGGTGCAAAGGTTTCAGTATAATCAATACCTTCTTGTTGGTTATAGCCTTGAGCTACTAACCTTGCTTTATTTCTGACAACTTTACCATCTTCATCTAATTTGTTTCTGAAGACCCATCTTGTTCCAATAACTGACTTGTTTTTAGGCTTAGAGACAAGAGTCCAGACATCATTTCTGGTGAACTGGTTAAGTTCTTCTTGCATAGCAAGAATCCATCTTTCATCATCAAGAGCTTCTTCAATGCGTTTAGGCTCCAAATCTGAAATAAAGGCCATATTGCTTGATTCTCTTAATGTGGATCTGGTTCTTACTCCCTCAGAAGGATTTCCAATAATAAGATCCTTAGGACGATGAGTGTTGAACTTCCAATCCCTTTTGAGATCATCATGAAGATCTTGACTTGTCTGCTGACTGGTCTGTTCCACTTGTCTTTCAGCCTCAGGCACATGTTCTGTTTTGGTTAGATCGGGTTGTTGACTTTCTGGCTTGTTTATATCAAGACCTGCAAGATCATCTTCTAGATCTGATAGTTCTTTATCAGTCTTTAATCCATCATTGAATTTAACATGAACAGATTCTTCAATAATACAAGTTCTTGAATTGTATACTCTAAAGGTCTTAGACTTTTCAGAATATCCTACGAAAATACCTTTATCTACCTTAGAATCAAACATTCCAAGATTATCTCTGGTATTCAGAATAAAACATTCACATCCAAAAGCATGAAAATAAGATATGTTGGGGCTTTTTCCTTTCCATAATTCATAAGGAGTCCTTTTTAGAAAAGGCCTAATAAGTATTCTGTTTTGTACATAGCAAGCAGTGTTTACAACTTCTGCCCATAAGTACTTAGGGAGATTATTTTCATTGAGCATAGATCTAGCCATCTCTTGCAGAGATCTATTCTTTCTCTCAACCACTCCATTTTATTGTGGAGTTCTAGGTGCAGAGAAATTGTGAGAGATTCCATTCTCCTCACAGAATTGTCTAAACTGCTCATTTTCAAATTCTCCCCCATGATCACTTCTAAGAGTAGAAATACAGAAACCTTGCTCATTTTGTACTCTTTTGCGAATCTTGAGAAAGCCTTAAAAGACTCATCCTTGTGTGTTAGGAAGAGTACCCATGTGTATCTAGAATAGTCATCAACTATGACAAATCCATATTTTCTTCCCGGCCAGTGGGCAACACTAATCGGTCCAAACAGATCCATGTGTAACAACTGAAGAAGTCTAGAGGTTGATACTTGGTTTTTAGATTTGAAACTTGATTTTATCTGTTTACCTCTCTGACATGCATCACACAAGACATCTTTCTTAAAGCTAATATCAGGCAATCATCTCACGAGGTTATTCTTTTTTAATTCAGAAATTAGTTTCATACTAGCATGTCCTAGTTTCTTATGCCATAACCATCTCTCATCCTCTTTAGACATCAGACAGGTTACACTTTGATCTGAGAGATCAGACAGTTCAATCTTATAAAGATTTTGTTGGCTTTTAGCTGAAAAGAAGGTTTTGCCACTACAGTCTTTAACTATGCATACATCCTTGGTAAAGGAAACATCAAAACCACTATCAAATAATTGACTTATGCTAAGCAAATTGTGTCTTAATCCTTTAACCATCAGAACATTAGATATAGAGGGAAGAGGGGGTTTACCACCAATAGTACCAATTCCTATAACTTTCCCTTTCTGATTTCCTCCGAAGGCAACGTGTCCTCCTTTATTAAGTTGGAGGTCTAGGAACATAGACCTTTCTCCTGTCATATGACGCGAGCAGCCACTGTCTAGGTACCAGCAGTGGTGTTTTCTTTGTTCTGTTGAGGACATCTGCAACAAAAATTATTTGATCTTTAGGTACCCATATTTTTCTGGGTCCTTTTCTGTTAGTTCTAGGAGTTTGTAAAGACTTACTTCTCTTCTTATGGATACACTTAGACATAACATGCCCAGTTTTTCCACAGAAGTTACAAATAGATGTTGATTTGGTTACAGTTGACTTAATAGATACTGTAGGAACTTTAGTTGATACTTTATGATGTGTCTGATGGACATATCCAATACCTTCTTTGTTAAGAGAGTGCTTCTGAATGCCTAGAAGCTTAGTCAGGTTATCTCTACCATTAACAAATTTGGCAAGATCAGAAGTGAGCTCTTCCACTTTCTGTTGAAGTTTTCCAACTTCTTCAAATGGTGATGTTTCACTTGAGATCTTAGCTTCATTAGACTTTTCAGTCTTCAACTCACTGTTCTCTTTAGCCAGCTTCTCGCACTCTTGAGATTTCTGTTTATGCTCACTGGTGAACTTTACATACTCTCTCTTGAGGAATTTGAAGGCTTTAGATAAGCAGTTGGATTCTTCCAACAACTCCTCATAGGCATCAAGTAATTCCTCATAGTCAGGATGTACCTCATCATCAGAGTCTGATTCAGTGTTGGCCATCAAACAGAGATTGGCTTCTTCCTCAGTTTCTTCATCAGAAGATGTTGACTCCAGATCCTCCCAAGTAGCCGTCATTCCTTTCTTCTTCTTCTTGAATAATTTCTTAAAAGGGGCCTTCTTGAGTTGAGGATATTCAGCCTTGAAGTGATCGGGCTTCTTGCACTCATAGCAAACAATTGGAATTTTGTCTGTTGAGGTGGATTCTTTGAAGTTCTTGTCCTTGTTGAACCTTCTGAATGGCCTATCCCTCTTGAACTTCTTTTTCTGTAGGAGAAGTTTTATCTTCCTGGTCAGGAGAGACAACTCTTCATCACTCTCAGAATCCTCGAGTTCTGATAGGTCAGCATCACTGGATGACTCATCTGCCTTCAAAGCCTTGGAAACTTTTGCTGACTTTTGATCAGCTTTCAGAGCAATTGACTTGCCCTTCTTTGGTGCAACTTCATCTCCAAGTTCTTGCTCATGAACAGTGAGTGTTCCAAGAAGTTCATCCATAGTCAAGGTAGTGAGATCCTTGGCTTGGAGATAGCAGTGACCAAAGGTCTCCACTGTTTAGGTAGACTTCTCAGAATCTTTCCAACCTTCTCAGCATTGGTATAGACTTTGCCAAGAGATTTCAAACTATTGATTATGGTTTGGAATCCTCCTATCATCTGAGCAACAGACTCACCTTCCTCCATAATGAACAGTTCATACTTTCTGACAAGTATGGCAATATTTGATTCTTTGAATTTTGATGTTCCTTCATGAGTGACAGCCAAAGTGTCCCATATTTCCTTCGCAGAGTCACAAGCACAAACCTTCTCAAACTCCTCCGGACTGAGAGCACAGATGATGTTATATCTGGCTTTGTGGTTAAGCTCCCATTTTGTCTTTTCAGCACCAGTCCACTGAGCTTTTGGTTTGTCAGTGTTATCATCATTTTTGGGAATGAATGGACCATCTGTGATGACATCCCAAAGATCAGAGTTTGTGGATAGAATAAACCACTGAAATCTATCTTTCCAGTCGTTGTAATTTTCTCCATTGAAGTAAGGAGGTCTGGTTAGGGAGGCTCCTTCAGTTTGATGACTTCCACTTGTACTAGCTCCAGCCATCATGTCTATTCTTCAGGACCTTTTACCTCTACACTGTTAGTCGCTTCAACCCAGAGGCTGAGCTCTGATACCAACTGAAATAGACAACTATAAACACAAGAAGGGGGGTTGAATTGTGTTTATCAGAATTTAAGCAAAGTTGAAATCTTTTCGCAAACAAAAAGGCTAGATTTGGACGAGTGGAAGAATACAGGATGGACGGGTGACTTTTGCAAGCACACCACTTGATAGACGTAAGAAAACTAAGGCAATTAAAGAGTTTAAGGGAAGAGAGATTGACACGGTTATTTATCCTGGTTCACTCTTCAAAACAAAGAGCTACGTTCAGTCCTTGGCAGCACCAAGATTTATCCACTATAACTGATAAGGTTACATACTCAAGTATTATTTGCACACCTAGCCTCTTCAGGCTCAAGACAAGTATTATTTTCACACCTAGCCTCTTCAGGCTCACTCTGGTTTGTTTGAGAGATTGGGTTTGTAATAAATACAATTTCTCACAGGCAAATCTTTCACTAACACTCAGAGAGTGGTTTAAATGTAAGGCTTAGGAAAGTCTACGTAATAACTTCAAAATGATTGAAGAATACAGAATAAAAGAATGAAGAAATTAATGCAGAGTAATGACGTTTTAATGCAATGTGTATTCTCTTTTTCTTCATCT
Source organism: Sophora flavescens (assembly GCA_030762895.1). NCBI lineage: Eukaryota > Viridiplantae > Streptophyta > Magnoliopsida > Fabales > Fabaceae > Sophora > Sophora flavescens. Next base: position 5,352,208 of record CM061062.1, read on the forward strand.
TCAATGACTTCTGTATTTATGGTCTTCAAGCATTTAGGACCCGTTAGAGACATCCCCTCAGATGTTGGCTTCAAGCAGAACTTTATTAAATGCAATAGAGTCGTTCTGGGCAGCCATTAATGCAATAGAGTTGTTCTGGGTAGTCATTAATGCAATAGAGTCGTTGGTTGTACTCTAACATGAAGGATCATAGCTTTATTCATCGTGCTACAGCCATATCAGAGTTGTGTAGAGAGCTTTTTGTACTTTACTGAGTACACTTCTCTTTTCGTGTAAGGACCAGAGGTACTAGGGAATAAAGTACGTTGGAAGCATTCTTTAACTGGTCTTTGGTTCTGATTATCCAAGGTTGCTTGAGAGAGTAACTTCTGACCTTTTTTGATAATCGTGAAACTGAGTAGGAGAGAAGGCTTCAAGTCTCTTTCTGGTTCTTGAACTAAGATTCTGATAATCCTTATAGAATTCACGTTCATAAGATAAATGCTTCCATCTTGAAAATAATCACGTCTATCTAGTCATTTGAGTTTTCATTCGGGCTAGTAGATGAGCTCCATATTAAGGACTCAGCAAGTCCAAAGACTAGTGGACGAGCGCTTCTGTCACCTTTAGTGGACGAGAGCCTTTGTTACTTTAGTGGACGAGACCCTCTGTTACTTTACTGGACGAGAGTCTCAGTTAGTCTGGTGGACGAGAGTCTTAGTTACTCTAGTGGACGAGAGTCTCAGTTACTCTAGTGGACGAGAGTCTTTTGCCACGTCATTGGACGAGCCATTCTGATACCTTAATGGATGCGCTATTCTGATACTTTAATGGACGCGCTATTCTGATACTTTAATGGACGCGCTATTCTGATACTTTAATGGACGAGCTCCAAGTGCCACATCATTGGACGGATAATTCTGATACCTTAGTGGACGTGCTATTCTGATACTTTGATGGACGCGCTCCAAATGCCACGTCAGTAGACGCTGGCTTTCAACACTTTAGTGGACGCAAGTTTCTTTCTCTTGCATTTTGGACATGCACTTCAAACATTTGCGATGGACGTGAGCTTCAATCTTCAAACATTTGCGATGGACGTGAGCTTCAATCACTACAGTGTTGGACGTGCGTTTCAAACATTTGAGATGGACGTGAGCTTCAATCACTATAGTGTTGGACGGATGATTCTATTACTTAATCTGCACACTCGATAGATAGGTTAGCAACCAATATGAAGGTTAATTAAATCATTAACCAATGTTTAGTTTTCATCAAAACTTAGGGAAATGCACATCAGACATTTTGGAGACTTAACATATGCAAGGCCCAGCTTTAGGTTGGTTTAAGTGGTTACACACTAATAATCAACTTACTACTTGGTCTGAGTTTACCAGGTCCCTTGAATTGAGGTTTGGTCCTTACACATTTGAGAACCATCAGGCAACCTTGTTTAAACTGAAACATACAAGAACAGTGATAGATTACCAATTACAATTTGAAACTCTGTCAAATCGAGTTGTGGGGATGTCAGAGGAATTACTCAGGAATTGTTTCATCTCTGGCTTGCGCAATGATATTCAGAGAGAAATGGCTATTTTGAAACCTGAATCCTTAGCCCATACCATTGACCTTGCCAAATTATTGGAAGCCAAATTCCATGATTCCAGACCTGCTTTTAACCGATTTCCATGCTCCACCAATACACCACAGTCATCTCCCTCCATCCTCGGACCTGCACCCTCCGATACTATCCCCATTCGCCAATTATCTCCCGCTGAGTGGAATGAACGCAAAGCAAAAGGACTTTGTTTCAACTGTGATGAAAAATGGGTTACGGGCCACCGTTGTCAATCTAAGAAATTCCTTTTGCTCTTGGTAGATGAACCTGCAGATGCGGACCTTGTTAACAATACCCCAGCTGAACCAAAGCCTCCACCGGATGACCATACTCTTGATTGTGTTCATTTTCAGTTATCACATGCTGCCTTAATGGGTCCTCCCTCACCAAGGACTCTAAGTGTACAAGGCCGTATACGCGAGCTTTCGGTCACGGTACTGATTGATTCTGGAAGCTCTCACAATATCATGCAACCTCGAGTGGCCAACTTCCTGAATCTTTCCATTGTAGCACCTACACCATTCTCTGTCATTGTGGGAAATGGGGAATCCATACAGTGTTTGCGACACCCTAATCTAGGGTCATCACACTACTATCCAAGAATGGAAATTTAAATATTTACACTGGTTACTTTCGGAAAATATATATTTAATTTAAACGTTTCTTTACAAAAATAGTGCTGATTTTTTTTTTATACATACAATATAAACCATTGTAAACATAACAACATATATATATAGATATATACATCACCTTTTATATACACAACACCTATAATAGGAGATAACAAAAGAGCCCTCATAAGTATAGGCTATTCTCCATCAACTAGATAAAGAATATAAAAATATATACACATCAGCAACAAGTAGTTCAGAACCACATTCAAAACTCATGGCTCTCTGAAGCCAGATCAAAACTGTCAAGACTCACTACCTCAAAACTCTACCTAAGCTGGTCAAGCTACTGAAATCCATTGGGAAGATCATGATGATCAATCCCTCCTACAACTGACGAATCTGACGATGATGCCTCTGCTACCACTGTGTCATATGAAGAATCTTCATCATCAACTGCAGGAGGTTGAAACTCAGGATCGTCCTCTATGTATTCCTCTGGATCTTCCTCTCCCTCATTTAACTCCACTTCAGCAGGAGGTTCCGCAGGTCCTAATATCTGAAGAGGATGTGGTTGAGGAAATGGGTCCATCAATCCGTGCTCTTCCAGATACTGTAGGTAAAGCCAAATTGGAGGTAGAGATACCTCGACCGTCTCCACTACATGAATTCTCTGTTGAGGTCCTTCCTCTATTGTTCCTATCACCTCTCTACTCGGTCCATGATAGGTGGCGCTGAGTGCCCCAAGGTTAATCTTCCAGGCACCACCATATTGTGCACGATCAAAAGTGATCGTTCGGACCCTCGATTGTACCAAGGGTATTTCTGGGTCCATCTGAATGTGTGTAAGAGTGAGAAACCAATACATGGATCTTACTCAATAACCACATACTAGTCACCATATAACACATCAGCATTTACCAAGTACATACCTTTATAACAAACAGTTTATCAGTGGGTTTAACACCCCAAACATCATCCATAAAATTATGCATGACACTTCTATTCATCATCTAATTTTCGTCATAATCTCATGAGATATCCCAACATAATATGAGTTGATCAGACTCCACAGCCACACTGGCTAACTTGGCCATCTCACAAAGAGAGCAACCTCTTCCCATCCACAAAGGCATACATAGCCAGGCACACAAGGCCAAACACATTGCTAACGTCCACAATCAGGGCCTACCATTAGAAAGTAAGATGGGGTCTCCATGTCCTCCCTAGGCACATGAGATAAATGCACATCGGAATTACCTTTTGCCGCTGGTAATTAATGCATTAAACCACAAATCGCAGGCACGTCTGCCAAATGCATGCAAAACACTTTTGTTTTGTTCTTTTCTTTGCGTTCAATCTTTCCTTGCCAAAGCTCAAAATGGCTTACGACTCACATAGTTTTAAAACACTGTTAAAACTTTCATTACAACACAGGACCTCACTGTCCGAGTGCTCAATCACGACACCTCTCGACCGGTGCACCAGTCCTAGGTTCGTGTTACTAGAAAACATCTTCAATGTTTTAACACAATATACCTCATGTATATAATATATGCCCTCAAAGTCCAAATGACCGAGTCCATCACAACACAGAACATTAGTACCCCGACGTCTCGGTTACTAAGTCCAACTGTACTTTCAACACGGTTAAATCAACTTTTGATTTTTCAGAAATTCTTCTTTTTCAAGGTAGAAATTCATTATAAAATCCTTAAATAATAAAACTTCGTTTTTCACAAACCAATGAGTCACTTGAGATTTAATTTCCTCAAAATATGCACTGCCGTTTCAAAAATACTTGCCGTCTATACTTTTCCAAATTTGTCGTTAAATATTATTTTTAAGGCTTTTAAGCCAAAAACTTAACTTTTTCCACTTAATTAATTTTCCAAAATCATGATTAACTTATTTTCACCAATTAATTTCATAAAAGAATATTTTGTAATATTCCGGGTTTTCTTACATAAAATTCAGCAGTCCTAAAATATTTTCACAGTTTCGCACTCATTGTGACTCATAATTCCCTTTTCCAGAAATAAATTATTAAAATAATAATATTTTCAAAACTCTTTATTTTTTTCTCAAAATAAATTCCCTTTAATATTATATATCAATATTTTGCCATGAAAACATTGAATATAATTTGCGAAGCTTCTTAAAGCTTTTATCCGTCTTTCTTAATTATGCACTGACCACTGTCAGGCTTCTCACACATCAACCAACAGTTATATCACAAATATTTCTCAGGCAGATCATGCATTACAGTAACATAATATAATTGCAGATAAACAATTAACGCAATTAAAACCACACAGATACAAATAACACAACAATAAACAACATAAATAAATACTAACAAACAAATTATTACAAACAACCACGGGATAGGATATAGCCATTGAATAAAATCCTCCGGTGTTCCCCCCTTACCTCTTGAAGACTCCTTGATGAACTTACGGATTCCTTCGGAATTTTAGTTACCTCGCAAACGTCGTACTCAACTGACCTTCAACCATTACAACCAAATAGTTACAAATCAAGAAACTAAAACATTCTAAACCCTAATACATAGTCACGGCCTCTAGGGTTTTTGAATGACTAAAACTTCTAATCATGATTAAGTCATGGATTAATGATCCTTGATTAACCTAAATCATAGATTAGTGACTAAATAACTAAGTTTAAAACTCAAAACTTCCTAACTCTTTTATACATGGATTCGGCCTCAATAGGTTCATAGGGATAGGGTTCTTAGTTTAACAAATCAACTTGGATTTATAAAGCATACATACTAAGAGATTGATTTCTAAGATCATTTATGAAAACCATGAACAAAACTCAACAAAACTCACCCACTTAGGGTTCGACCAACACAAAGATTTTTGAGTAAAATATTCATTTTAAGAGACTAACATGGATTAGAGTGTGTAGTCATACATGCCATATAGAATACATGATCATACATGAAAACACATGAACAAAACTCTACCAACCCTAAGGTGATAGATTCGGCCAAGGCTAGGTTTTCAAGAAAAAATTTTTGATTACATCATGCTCTTAGATTTAGATAATATGCATGATATCAAGAAGATAGAAAGTAGTTTCATCATCTTTAGATTTTTCTAGAATTTATTATGACTTTTCAAAGTTCTAGGGTTAGAAACTTTAAAGTGATGAACAACTATGATATAAGCCTTAAATCAAGAAACTTATTAAAGAACATAGGCATGATTAAGGATGAAGATTAGGATTTACCTCTTGAAGATCAATGACAAAGGAAATCCAAGAACTTGTTTTACAAACTTTGAACTAAGAGACTTATGAACTTTAGGGTTTTGGAAGCAAATGACAAAAGAAACTAAATGAAAAGTGAGAGTATGGTATTTATAGTGATAGTGGCGCCATCTTAGGAAGACTCTAGATGATGATGAGTTGTCTTGCTAAAGGATCCAAATGCAATTAAGTTCTAAGGACCACTTTGCAAAGATTCCAATAGTTGAAGGACTAGTTTGCAAATTGTCAATAAAATGTCATGATGATGATTTTGCCACATTAAATGCTAGCTTATCTTGACTTTGTTGGCTGAATTTATGAGTCAAAGATATATTAGGATAATTCATGCATTTAAGAAGAATCAAGAACATTGAGGAAAAATCAAGGATAATGTAGGATAATGTAGAAACTTGTGGAAAACTCTAGAAACATCATGATGCATTAAACAACAATGAGGCAGCCACAATTCCTCATGGTCTTGCGTATGGGCTGGGTTAATTTGGGCTTGGGTTCATTCTTGTGGGGCCCACTTGAAAATTTAAGCATTAGGCTTAAGATAGGAAACTTAAATGGCTTTATGGAATCAAACCATGAACTAGAAAATTTTGGGCTTCTAAGCCACGACCATTTGAGATTGGGAACAGGTATTCTAGCCCAATTCTCTTGGTAAAACTTAAAAACTAATTTAGGGACAAAAGGGTTTACAGAAAGTTCAGGGGCTTAAACGTAAAATTCATAAATTTTCTATTTAACCCTGAAAAACCTTCTAGACTTAAAAATATGATTCATCCCCTTGAATCATCTCAAAATCCTAAGATAAACCCTCTATCTACTCTTAGAAACTCTAAAATCCCGTCCGTCGTCTACCCGATTACGCTTTCCGCCCGTAATACGTAAATTATTTTATTTTTTCTGAAAAAAAATTCTAAAAATACAGAATTATAGAAAATAAAATACTAAACTTAAGTCCTTCGTTCACGAATTAAAATTAGGTCTTTTGAGCAGTATTATTATACTATCAATGGAATTCGCGGGCCGGGTTTCGCCTGACTTTCCAACCTAAATTTTAATCGTAGCTTCCTACAGTCAAGTAGGATTGAGTAATAAACTCCGTTTATTTAAAATAATTTTCTAAAACTCAAATAAATTTATAAACATATTTATATGTATTACTGTTATTTAAAACAGTAAAATACAGGGTGTTACATTACTACCCCACTAAAAAAAATTTCGTCCTCGAAGTTACGTACCTGTAAAGAAATCAGGATACTGTAACTTCATTTTGTCTTCTACTTCCCACGTTGCTTCTCCAGTCACGTCATCCCAAATAACTTTGACCAAAGAGATTTGTTTACCTCTGAGCTGCTTAGTCATCTTATCCACGATTCGCACCGGTAAAATCTCATAAGACATGTTTTCTTTTAGTTGTACTAGATCAGGTTCAATTACGTGAGATGGATCAGGAATATACTTCCTCAATTGTGAAACATGAAAGACATCATGAAGATTGGATAAAAACGGCGGTAAAGAAATTTTATAAGCTACATGACCTATCCGATGAAGAATTTGATATGGTCCAATGAATTTAGGAGTGAGTTTCCTGGATTTAATTACCCTACCAACCCCAGTCGTTGGCATGACTCTCAAAAACACATGCTCACCTTCCTCAAATTCAAGAGGTCATCGTCTCTTGTCAGCATAACTTTTCTGTCGACTCTGAGTTGTCCGCATTTTCTCTTGGATCATTTTCACCTTTTCCGTCGTTTGTTGCACTATATCTGGTCCAACCATGAAACTTGCACCATCCTGGTACCAACATAAAGGCGTTCTGCACCGTCGACCATACAGCGCTTCATAGGGTGCCATTCCTATGCTAGAGTGAAAACTGTTATTGTAAGTAAATTCTATCAATGATAGCTATTCATCCCAGCTTCCAGCATTTTCCAATACACAGGCTCTCAACAAATCTTTAAGAGACTGAATAGTCCTTTCTTATTGTCCTTCCGTTTGAGGATGATACGCAGAACTCAACCTAAGTTTCGTTCCCAACGACTCTTGCAGACTTTGCCAAAATCTTGATGAAAATCTCGGATCACGATCTGAAACAATACTCAAAGGCACTCCATGTAACCGAACAATTTCATCAATGTACATCTGGGTTAATCTTTCCAATGAGTATTTCACATTAACTGGTAAAAAGTGAGCTGCCTTTGTCAATCGATCGACTATTACCCATATAGAGTCATACCCTTTCCGAGTCTTTGGCAAACCTGACACAAAATCCATCGCAATACCATCCCATTTCCATTCTAGAATGTCTAAAGATTGTTGCATTCCTGCTGGTCTTTGATGCTCTACCTTAACCTTTTGGCAAGTTAAGCATGCCGCGACAAATTCCATTACATCTTTCTTCATACCATGCCACCAATACAATTTCTTTAAATCCTGATACATCTTAGTAGCTCCGGGATGCAAACTCAACTTACTCCTATGAGCTTCTTCAAGAATCAACTTCCTCATTTCAATATCATTTGGCACACAAATCCTTTCACCAAATCTTAAAATTCCATCATTTCCTTCTTTAAATTCTGACACAGCTCCCTGCCGCACTAATTCTCTTTCTCTTTGTAGGTACTGATCACTTTCTTGTTTTTCCTTAATTTGCTCCATTAGTCCACTTGAAATAGTAATCATACCCAAATACAATTTTCCTGGAAACATCTTAATCGTCAATCGCATATCTAGGAATTGTTCCAACAACTGTTGCTCTTTTACCATCATTGCTGATATATGCATTGATTTCCTACTCAAAGCATCTGCTACAACATTCGCTTTTCCAGGATGATACTGTAGTTGGAAATCATAATCCTTTAGAAATTCCAACCAACGCCTCTGTCTCATATTCAGCTCCTTCTGATCAAACAGGTATTTCAAACTTTTATGGTCACTGAAAACATTAAAAGTCGCTCCATACAAATAATGTTTCCAGATTTTTAAAGCAAATACCACTGCTGCTAACTCCAAATCATGTGTATGATAATTCCTTTCATGAATCTTAAATTGCCTTGAAGCATATGCCACGACTTTCCGGTTTTGCATCAATACACATCCTAATCCTTGATGTGAAGCATCACAATAAACCTCAAAAGGCTCATGGGGATCAGGTAGTATCAATACCGGTGAAGTACTCAACCTTCGCTTTAGCTCTTGAAAACTTTTTTCATATGCTTCAGTCCATACAAACGCTTGCTCCTTTCGAGTTAATTGGGTAAGAGGTCCTACTATTTTAGAAAATCCCTCAATGAATCTCCTATAGTATCCCGCTAAACCCACAAAACTACGAATTTCTGTCACCGTCTTAGGCCTTTCCCATTGCAAAACAGTCTCAAATTTCGACGGATCAACAACAATTCCTTCACTCGAAACTATGTGTCCTAAGAATTGAACTTGGTCTAACCAAAATTCACACTTTTCAGGTTTCGCGTAAAGTTGTTTCTCCTTTAAAATTTGGAGAACCACACTGAGATGTTCAACATGTTTTTCTTTACTGGGAGAATAGATTAGAATATCGTCAATGAAAACAACGACAAACTGATCTAAGTAAGGACGAAAAATCCTATTCATGTAATCCATGAATATCGCTGGAGCATTCGTAACTCCGAACGGCATCACAAGATACTCGTAATGACCATAACGTGTCCTAAACGCAGTTTTAAAAACGTCCTCCGCCTTCATGCGAATCTGATGATAACCTGAACGTAAATCTATCTTTGAGAAAACAGCTGCTCCACGTAACTGATCCATTAAGTCATCTATCCTTGGACATTCCAAGCGACCATGAATGAGGTCCTACAATTATTACAACATCAGTTATTTGCTAAATATTCCAAATGTCAATTCAGGTTAGAGAAGGTTGATTACCTGGGTCATGTCATTTCTAAAGAGGGAGTGGCTGCCGACCCCTCTAAGTTGCAAGCAATACAGGATTGGCCAGTCCCCAAGTCCATTTCAGCTCTGTGCGGTTTTTTGGGTCTTACAGGCTACTATCGTCGCTTCGTGCTGAACTATGCTGCCATAACTAGTTCCTTAACTGATTTACTTAAGAAAAACCATTTCACTTGGACAGATCAGGCGCAAATAGCTTTTCAAACTCTTAAAACAGCTATGACAACTCTCCCAGTTTTGGCCCTTCCTGATTTCACTAAGGTGTTTGATGCACGACCGATGCGTCGGGCTCAACAAAGAGGTGCGATCTGTCCCCCAAGAAAAACATCCAATAGCTTATTTCAAAGAAGAAATTATGTACAAGAATGCAAACATCCTCAAGATATGAAAGAGAAATGTATGCAATCACTTGGTAAAAAAAAATGGCGTCACTACCTATCAGGGCGACACTTCAGAATTTTTACTGATCAAAAGAGTATAAAGGGTCCATTAGCTCGAATATCCGGACACCAAAGACAAGAGAAGTGGCTTACCAAGTTACTTGGTTTTGACTATGAGATCCTTTACACCCCGGGACGAAGCAATGTTGTTGCTGATGCCTTATCCCGAATTCCGAATGCACCTGAGGCTATTTTTGATGCTTTCTCTGAGTGTCAGCCGTTACTTCTAGATCAGTTAAGATCCTTCTATAGTAATGATCCGATTGGGCAAGCACTTTTGACCAAATTTCAACAACTTGGGGAATCAACTCATCATTTCAGTATTGTACAGGGAATACTTCACTTCAACCAGAGAATTTTTATACCTTTAGAATCAGGGTTCAGAGCTCAGTTGTTAGAAGAATTTCACAGTACACCTACAAGTTGCCATTCTAGGGTCAAAGGAACTCTTAGCAGGCTTGCTTCCTCTTTTGCTTGGCCAAACATGTCCAAGGATGTGAAACTCTCTGTTCGCGATTGCCAGGTGTGCCAACAAAGCAAATATTCAACTCAAACCACTCGGATTGCTCCAACCACTTCCTATTCCAGTTCAAGTATGGGAGGACATATCCATGGACTTCATAACTCACCTTCCTCCCACAACCGGCAAATCAGTGATTTGGGTTATTGTAGATCGACTCTCAAAGTATGCCCACTTCATAGCCCTTCCAGCTCAATTTTTAGCTTTCACCTTAGCCCCGATTTTCATCTCGGAAATTTATTGGCTCCATGGCATGCCTAAATCAATTGTGAGTGACAGGGATCGCGTCTTTGTTAGTCGATTTTGGAAAGAACTTTTTCTACTCCATGGTACCAAATTAGCCTTCAGTAGTGCCTACCATCCTCAGTCGGATGGCCAGACTGAGGTCACAAACAGAATACTCGAAACATACCTTCGTTGCTTTGTATGCGATTCTCCTCAGTTATGGGTTCATTACCTTCCACTCGTTGAATACTGGTATAATTCAACCTTCCAATCGGCTATCAAGCTCACACCCTTTGAGGTGCTTTACGGTAGACCACCACCCAACCTTCGTGCTTATGTGGCAGGAACCACAGCGGTAGCCTATTTGGACAAATCTCTCACACGCAAACACTAAGCTCTAAGCCTCATCCGTGAAAACTTGAAGCTAGCTCAACTGCGTATGAAATCCCAAGCCGATGCCCACATATCGGACCGTGTGTTCAAAGAAGAAGACTGGGTCTGGTTAAAATTGAAGCCCTTTCGTCGGATCTCCTTGCGTGGCCGTCGCACTCCCAAGCTGGCTCACCGTTACTTCGAGCCGTACCAAGTGTTGCGCACCATAGGGAAGGTGGCTTATGAACTCGCGCTACCTGCAGGGGCTAGGATCCACCCTGTTGTGCATGTCTCCAAGATGAAACCATTTTATGGCACCCCACCACCTAGCATCCTTCCTCTGGCTCCCTCACTTACTGGCACGCGTTTGGAGGTCAAGCGCCACCGCTTCTTGGGAACTCGAGTTTTGGTCACATCTAATGGTCATCAACAATAACTTTTGGTACAATGGGAGAGGACCACTGAAGCTGAAGCCACGTGGGAAGATAAGAACTCCTTGGAACTCACTTACCCAGATCTCAACCTTGAGGACAAGGTTGTCATTGGGGAATGGGGTAATGATACGAATATGGGCCACTCATCAACAAATGCCAAGCAGCCCAAGGAATTTCAACCAGAATTGGACCCAAGAGGACTTGCACAGCCCAACTCCAGACCAGAACGTACCGAGAAGCCTCCTACTTGCATGGCTGACTTTGTCCAATTTCCTTTTACCAATTTTCGCATAATAGGATCAGTAATTATGTAATAGTAGGATTTTCATTTATGTTTGATAGTTACCACATTGTATGGGTCACTGTACACTTGGCAGTCATCCCAAAAAAAATAGGAAAATTAGAAACTATATCATTATCATGAATGAGGAAGAAAAGCAGAAAATTCGGTTGGACAAATCTCTCTCACCGAGCTCTTCTTCTTCCTTTCTGGAGCTACCTCTGCTCAAAAGAGGAATTCTTGCACTGAACCTGTCAGAATGGAAAGAAAAACAGAGGAGGGGAAGGTAAACATAAAAGTAAATAGAGAGAATCTTACCGTGTTTGTTGAATCTGAAGAGATGTCAATGGAAGGAGGAGCAGCCGAGCAGCGCCGATTGGAGGGAGGAGCCGAGGAGGAGCGTCGATTTGAGGGAGGAGGAGCGCTGATTCACCGAGCTAAGTGCAGCGAACGACGTCCTTGAGAGAGCGGCGACGGCGGCAGTGACGACGTCCTTGAGACTTGAGAGAGCAAACAACAAAGTGAAGGGGTGAAAGTGAAAGAGGGTCGACGACTGAGAGATGGGAGAGTGAAAATTGAGGGGTGAAAGTGAGAGTGAAAACCTAATTTCGTAAACCTAATAGTATTGTGCAGCTGTGTGAGATGTGACGTGAGTGGACTGAGACACTGAGCATTACTTAGCACTTGAGTAAAGGCACATAAGATAATATTATAGCAAGGATAATTTATTTTAGGGCCCGGCCGGGTAGCTCGAGGGTTGACCCTAACCTGTTCCTAATCCGGTATTGGGTCAGAATTGAGAACATGGGTTCGTCCAATTTTTAGATCGGGTCGAGTCAGAACTTGTCCAAAGCTGTTCGGATTGGGTTCTGTACACCCCTACTCTTATGTCATTTCGAGAGAAGTTTCATTCTCCACTAACAAATCAGTTGACAATGGTATGAAACTAAAAATAATTATATTATTTCAATTTTTCATTTTTTGTAAACGCTCACCTTTTTACAAAATGTAAATATTGTTGATATAACCGTTAAATTGAATTAAATATAATGTAAGTTGCGTATGTCAATATTTGAATAAATTTTACCGTACAGCTATTAGACCAGCGATGTTGTATGGGACGGAGTGTTAGGCGGTAAAAAATCAACACGAGAGTAAAATCAATGTAGCAGAGATGAGAATGTTGCGCTGGATGAGCGGAAAAACTAGACGTGATAGGATTAAGGAATGATAGCATTAGAGAGAGTTGGGGTAGCACCTATTGTAGAAAAGATGGTTGAATCTCGACTTAGGTTGTTTGGGCATGTATGGAGGAGACCTTTAGATTCTGTAGTAAGGAGAGTGGATCAAGTGGAGGGCAATCCAATAGCTAGAAGCAGAGGTAGGACAAGAAAAACTATAGGAGAAACTATTAAGAAAGATTTGGAGGCCAATGATTTAACTGTTAACATGATTTATGATAGAACATTATGGCGCCGTATGATCCATGTAGCCGACCCCACCTAGTGGGATAAGACTTGGTTGTTGTTGTAAACGCTCACCTTTTTACAAAATGTAAATATTGTTGATATAACCGTTAAATTGAATTAAATATAATGTAAGTTGCATATGTCAAGATTTGAATAAATGAGATATATAATTAAATAATCTTTTGTTTTTTTTGAAAAATATCAATAGAACCATTTTTGTCTAGCATTTATCTGAGGTTCCATCCAGCTATCAAATTGTAAGGAACAATTATGTCTTGCATTCTCGGTTTTGCACTGCTTTGGAGGGAACGAAGAACCTTCAAATAGTGACAACGCAACAAAGTAAAACACCAACAAAATGAAAACGTCGTGCTTAGTCTTTGATAACCTCATCTACTGTAACGGGTCTTGGCAAATATTGATGATGTCAATTTTGGAGGTCTAACTATTATTTTTTTATTTTTTAGAGTGAATGTTCAAATTGATCCTCGATAAAAAAACACAGACACATATTTGATCCCTAAAAAATAAAAATTATCAATTTGGTTCTCAAGAATACAAAAAATGGGTTAAATTAGTATTTTTTTTAAGATGATTTTTAAGGATATTTTGGTCTTTATCAAACTATTTTGATTGATTTTTGAGATTTTTGGGGACTAAATTAGTAATTTTCATTTCTCACGGATCAAATATGTCTGCATTTTTTGTCAGAGACCAGTTTGAGCCTTAATCATATTTTTATTAACATGTGTTCACATGATGAACATTATGGCTTATAAGAACTGATAGAGCAAGGACTAAAGAATTGGGACATCAGCATTAGGCCCTAGAGATGCACTGATAACGTGAATCCGTAAGTGAACGACTTCATCGTCAAGTAATAAAAAGATCGAACCACAGAGATCGTGATCTTAAATAACAATTAGTTATTAAATCGATTTAACTAATCTGGATTAAGATTTGGGAAAGGTTTGGTTTTTGAAATCGGAATCAAGTAGCAATCAAATTTAAAATTGCAATTAAACGAAATTAAGAACAAAATAGGGAAGTAAATCAAATCTGGGATTTTTTTCGATATCAAAAGAGATTTCCAAGAATTGGGTTACCAACAAGACTGCTCATGTTACTAAATTGACTACTCCTCTTGTTAATAATCAAAATTGCTTTGAAGGTGAATTTATCCTAAATAAGTTAATGTTCCCTCTTTGGATACAAGAACCGTGCTCGATTAAACCAACCCCTACTCTCGTGGTAATTGAATTTAAATCGAACACTTTAAACTTTGTGACAATTCAGTGAACCCTCGAATGACCGTTTCTAACTCTCGTGATTTAAGTCCTAAGTTTGATTCCTATAGATCCGATACCTAAGTTCACCGCTAAGTTCGTCCTTAGAGTATCTACGACAAGCAAATAAGTGACCACCGAATTTACAAGTAATTCAAGCAATAGGAATCAAATTGAAATCAAAATCGAAATTAACAAAGGGAAAACATCAATCCATCACAATAAACGAGTCCTGGGCATAGCCCCAATTCCTAGAAATAAAACGACTACTCAAGCATTGTCATGTTCATAGCAATCTTAATTAACAAAAGCATAAAAAGAAAACCCTAGAGAAGAGAAATTGAGAAGAAGAGAAATCATAGTTTTTGCCTATGGGTAGCAGTCCCAATATCCCTATTTTCGAGCCTTAGAGGCCTATTTATAATGTAGGGCAACTTGAATCCCAAGCTGTTACAAAATCAGATCAAATCAGGTTTTAAAATTCCAGATATTGTGCGTCACGATCGTGTTGCCTATCACGGCCAGGCCGTGATGGGTTCTGACTTGGAGATGGCTTCGCGGCTTGGTCCGTCACGGCCGTGACCACCATCACGGCCTAGCCGTGATCGGTTCTGCTTGTGAGGGTCTGGTTCAGTTGGCATGTCACGACCGTGATGGCTGTCAAGGCCTAGCTGTGACCAGTTCTGAGTTTATCCTTGTTTCTTTTCTTCCCTACTCAATCATGGCCGTGATGGCCATCACGGCCAGGCCGTGACGGGCTCTGTTTGGCTCATTTTCTTGCTTTTCAAGCTCCGTCTTCAGGCAAGCTCCAACATAATTGATCCTGAGCATTTTAATCTTAAATTCCTGCACACAAACACCACAAAACCACCTTACCCGTTCCAAGGTAAAAACTAACAAAAATCAAATTAAATATGCCTAAACTATATGAAAATGCATGCAAAATGTCAAGGAAATATGAGGTGAAATCACACTCATCAAACTATCCCAAGCTTAAGATTTTGCTTGTCTTCAAGTAATAACTAAGGCCAGAGAAGATAAATTAAACAATCAGAGCATGGACGGTGAACCTAGAACCCGAGTAATAAATCCAAGTAACAGGCATATTCAATAAGAAACCAAGAGACAATCAATTTCAAGTCCAATTAGAAGCTTAGGTTCCCTAAATTCATATCTCTTACTAATTCGGGCACTCTTCTCACCTCACTCAAATGTTTAAGGGTATATGACAATTCACTCAATTTCCTCAAGGAAGGAATTCTACCATAAGCTTGACTATTAACCAAATCTTTGCTTTATTAATGAAAACACATAAGAATAAAGAGGTCTTTTATTTCGGTTGTAATGGGGCCGGGGGATTCATCGTTAGGTGGGGAGACCAAGAAAAGGAAATTCAAGAAGGCTAACAAAATATCAACAATGCAAAGCATGACAACCTCATAAAATACCTGTTTTAGGCTTTAAACACTCTTCCACTTTTCTTTCCTCTTTTTTTCTTTCATTTTATTTCTCCCTTTTTTTTTATCATCCCCTTCTCCATTTTTTTATATATTATTTATTTGGAGATGGGGAGATTTTCAACTTAAGAGAAATATTTTTTTCTAACTTTTTTGTCCCACAATTTAATTTTCCAACCACCTTTTTGCCCTTTTGCAATACTTTAAAAGGTGTCATACCAAGCATCGTTCATCAAAATAAATCAAGGTACCAAGAAAAGTATTTTATTCTATTAGGCTCAAAATTGGGCAACTAAGGGTTAGCATTTAATCATTCAAAGCTCAGAAGACCGGAAAAATACCTAGTGTCTCAATCATTTTCAAATATGTTTTCAAAATTTTTTAAGTTTCAAAACGATTTCAAGTCTAAGTTCTAGAGAATACAATCCAAGAGGAATAAAACACTCAATCACAAAGAATGTGGCAGATTTGGTGAGTACCCCTTTTTGGCTCAAATATCTCACATTTAGTAGTTCAAAATCAATGAGAAATACAAATCTAAGGAACCACATGCTAATTATCAACTATCAGAAGATCATCTCAAGCATTTTTATTTTTAGCCTATCACAAGAATACAAAAATTGGGTTCAAAAATTCACTGTCTCAATTTATTTGGCACAAAGTTCTCACAATTGGATGTATACTCTAACCAAGGGGCAATCTAATCACGTGATCATGCAAAACATATGATTATGCAAAACTAACCATATATGAATGCAACATGCAAGAATGCAAAAATAATACCCATACCCCAAGCTTATAAACTTACATTGTCTCCAATGTAAATAATTAAGTCCAAGGGAAGATAAAAATAAAAATAAAAACAACTCACTGAGGTGGCGGGTGCTGGCTCAGATGCCAGTCATAGAGCTGCTGGATCATAGCTCTCTGCTCGCGCTGCTCCTCCATGATGCGCTCCTGGTTCGCTAGGATAGAAAGGTGGACAAGAACCGCGCATAGGGATCATCAGATGATGTTCCTGCAGAGGAAGAGGATGGGAGCCCAGACGGCCTAGCCGGTGGTGGCGGGTGTAACGACCTTTGTATCCTAATAGGCTCAGGCTCCTCTCCCACTGGCACTTTCCAATTTGTCGGATTTTTTATATCCATGAGTGCGGGGTTTGGGAGAGGAATTGGGTGCCTGTGCCTTGGGTGTTTCAGGTAGTACGTGTCATCCTCCTGGGCAATCATCCCCATGGCCTCATACCCTGCAAGGTGATACGTGTCCGTCCTGGGGCGGGCTCAAAACCATCCAAATGAAAGTTAAAATGATGGCATATGGTGGTGATTAAGCCACCGATGACAATAGTGTCACTCGAGCTCTTGGCAACCTTTAAGAGGTGCCTAGCCAAAAACGACCCCGTGTCCACATTGCTCTCAGGGTGAAGCATGGCCCAAAGTATAAAGACCTCGTCCTGGCGGACGGATCCGTCACTCTCTCCACGGCCAAACAAGGTGTTGGCTATGACCCTATGCATATATCTTAAACTTGGGTTAACAAGGGCTGTGGACTTGGATGTCCGAGGGTCAAAACTCCTGCCTTCATAGTCAAATTATTGACCAAAAACTATGTGCACTAAACCCTAAGGGGTATCTCTTGTCACCCCTACAGGTAAACCAAAAATTTCATTAAATTCAGCTAGGGTTAGCACAAAATCCTGGTTAAAGAGCCGGAATGTAATCCTCTCCTCAAGGCAATGCGGCCCTTGGAGAATTTCCGCATTTAGAGAGCTCAAGAACTCCAGAGTAGGGCCAGCAAATGTAGGGTATCTGGTGCGAGCAAACTCGCTCCACCCTATGTTTTCCAACATCCAGTTGATGTCAACAGTCAGGCCTAGAGTGTCTATACAGGCATTATCAAGATATTTTGTTTGGATAATCTTCCTATTTTTCAAAATATTAAATCCCTCTTGTTGATCATTATCTTTGAAAACAATCCCATATCCATGCTCATCAGTTTCAGAGTCAGAAGAGTCAGAGTCAGAATAGTTACCTAGGTTCCTGCTTCCTCTGGTACGAGGGCGTGAGGCTTCGGCTGCCCTTTGACGCTTGCTTGCTATGATTTTCTTCAATGAGTCTCAAAGCACCAAAATTCACAATCCCCTCTTGGACTTTTTCTGCAATTCGGATTTTAGGGGCTAGGGTTTCAAAATTGGGACTTTTTGATTTTTCCCAAAATTGAAGGATTTGACTTGTGGGTTTTGTTGGTTTAGGTCTAGGGAGCAAGGGAGTAGTGTTGGCTGGGCATGGGTGTCATGGAGGAGGTGAGCATTTTGAAGGTTTTAGTGTATGGGTATGGTGGTTAGAAGATGAAGAAGAAGATGAATAGGAGGGGAGGAAGATGATGGGTTATAGGAAGGATGTGATTTGTTGATGACGTTAGGGTGAAAAATGGTGTTGGAATGGAGGGTGAGAGATTGGTGGCTATGGAGGTTAGAGAGAATGTAGAGAGGAGGAAGAGGGTTAGGTCGTGTTTGAGCAGAGGGGAGAGTGTTGTGTTTTTAAATCTGGGTTAAAAGCGCGTCACGTCCGTGACCCTCATCACGGGCAGGTCGTGACGCGTTGATGCGTGATTTTTAGAATAAAGGCAAGTGCACCTCGTCGCAATCAAGTAATACGGTGGTAAGACCGATTATCGTATCCACAGGGATTGGTTGTCAATTACCAATTCACAAACTTAACAACTATTTAGACTAAAATAAAGTATGAGAGATTAAAACAGAAAATAAAGAAAGCAAAACAATATTTTTGGTCTTTTGGGAATTTTATCGAACACTTGGAAGGCAAACAGAGATGTGGCTAAGATTGTTAGGGCTAGACTACACTAATCCTCCCTTAATTGCAATGAAATGGTAATCAACACAAGCACTACTTCAATTATGACAATCAAGCCTTTTCTAAAGTACTCAAGCCTAATGTCTTAGGTGCATTGAGCCTAAAACCACAAATCAAACCCTAATGTCTTAGGTGGATTAATCTGTGATTTTGCATTAAGTCAAGACTTATAAGATTGCAAGCATTCAACACCTATGTCTAGATTCTTGAACTACTTGGCATATGATTCATGAGCATGCCTTAACACCAACCTTTCAGTCATCTATCAAAGCAATATATCATTCCTATGGGTAGCTAATCCAAGGAAAGCATTAAGCACAGAATCACATACTCATAAGGAAATAGAGACTTGCATTAAAACACCAAATCAAATACAACAAGTTCAGAAAAGCTACATCTAGCCCCAACAATGGGGGATCAGTTACTCATATTTACAGAAAACCAAACCAGGGAAATAGGAGAAAAGGAGAGGAGAGACTCCATGGGAGCTTTCCTTCTTCTTCACAGCAATTCCTCTCAGCAACTCCCCTCTAGGGTCGAAACCCTAGCTCAGCCGCAGCCTCCAAGTCCCCAAGAGTTCTCTCCACCAAAAGCCCCCTCTATTCTGCCCTAGAACAACAACTTATACCAGTCAGTGCTGCGCGCATTCGCGAGGCGAGACATGTCTCGCGAGGCGAATATTAAAAATCTGCTTCAGAGAATTGAGCTCTCGCGAGGCGAGAGTTTCTTCGCGACGCGAGACCGAAAGGTTTTTCTTCAATACGCCTGTGAGGGGCATCAGGGCCTGGGCGTGATGGCTTCTGTTTCCAGACTCGCGAGGTGAGACATGGGTTCGCGAGGCGAACCAGAAAGGCTTGCATTTTCTCCAACAGTCAGCTTTCAGGGCCGCGGGGCGAATCCATGCTCGCGGGGCGAATCACCAGAATTCTGCTTGGCTCAATTTCTTCTCTTTTCAGGCTCTTTTTCATCCAAGCTCCATCAAGGCTGATTTCTGGGCATTTTTCCATTAAATCCTGCAAAACAACACCAAGACACCGCCTCATCCGTTCCAAAGGAAAAACTATACAAAATCAACACTAAATTGGCCTAACTATATGCAAATGCATGCAGAAATGTACATGGAAAATGAGGTGAAATCACACTCATCAAATCACCCCAAGCTTAAGACTTTGCTTGTCCTCAAGCAAAAACTAAGGCCAGAAGAGATAAACAGTCAAAGCATGGATAGTGAACCAAGAACCCGAGTAAATGATCCAAGCAATAGGCAATTCAAACAATTCAGCAAGAGACAATCAATTCAAGTCCAATTAGGGGCTTAAGTTTCCTAGACTCACATTCTCACTGATTCGGGCACTCTTGCTCACTTGAAGCTCACCCCAAGCTTGTTTATTTGCTTGGCTCTCTTTCTTGCCTCACTCACTCAAGTGTTCAAGTATATATAACAATTCGCTCCATTTTCCTCAAGGAATGATTCCTACCATATGCTTGACTATCAACCAAATCTCCACTTTATTTATGAAAACACCTAAGAATCAAGAGGTCTTTATTTGGTTGTAACGCGGCCATGGGATTAATCTTTAGGTGGGGATAACAAGAAAGGGATATTTCAAAAGGCTAAACCAAGTATCAAACATTTCAACACAAGACACCTTCTAAAATACCTTCTTGGGTTTTCAATACATTTTTCCACCTTTCTTTTCTTTCTTTTTTCTTTTATTTCTCACTTCTCTTTTTTGTCATCCCCATCTCTTTATATTTTTCTTTTCTCTTTTTTTTTTTCTTGGAGAGGGGAGATTTTTTCAACTCAAAAGAATTATTTTTTCTGATTCTTATCCCAAACTTTCAACTACCTTTTTCACCCTTTTTGTAATACTTTAGAAGGTCCCTTATCAAGTTTTAGAAGGTCCCTTATCAAGTATATTTATCAAAAATTTTCAGGGTACCAAGAAAAGCATTTTATTCATTCAGGCTCAAAATTGGGCAACTAAGGGGTAGCATTTCATCATTCAAAACTCAGAAGGCCAGAAAAATACCTATTGCCTCAATCATTTTCAAAAACGTTTTCAAAAAATTTTAAGCTTTAAAATGGTTTTAAGTCAAGTTCTAGAGAAAACAAACCAAGAGGAATAACACTCTACACAAAGAATGGGGGCAGATTTAGTGAGTACCCCCTAATGGCTCAAAAGCTCACATTTATCAGTTCAAGAACCAGTGAGAAACACAAGTCTATAGAAATATATGCTAATCATCAACTATCCAAGATCATCTCAAGCATATTTATTTGAAGCCATATCACAAGAATGAAATAAATTGGGTTCAAAAATCCACTATCACAATTTAATTGGCACTTAGTTCTCACAATCAGATGCTCAATCTAAGCAGGGTAACCGAATCATGCGATCATGCAAACTTAAGCCTATATGAATGCAATATTTACAATGCAAGCAAAATGATTGCCCCTACCCCAAGCTTAAAGATTTACACTGTCCCCAATGTAAACAATCAAGTTGGAGAGAGGAGAAGGAAAAATAAAATAAAGCAAAAATTGGAACGGCTTACCGAGGCGGTGGCGGTGCTTTAGTTCACATGCTTTTTGGCTTTGTTTCTCCCTGCTCTTTTTGCTTCTCCTTCCTTCCTTATTACCCTGCAAACACTTGGCAATTGACAATTTATTATTTTCCTCTTGAGCTTCTCAAATTATTCAAGAGGTTGAAAATCAAAAACAAAAACTAACTAAAGAGAAGGGTTAAGAAAAGTTGGGTTGCCTCCCAATAAGCGCTTCTTTAACGTCACTAGCTTGACTTATCAAGAAGCATCCACCTGGATCCCATAACCTGTGGTATAAGGACCAAGGGATGTTAACCATGTGAGATCCTTCACCTGGATCCCACGGTTTGCAGCAAAAATGTGGAAGTGAGCGCTCAAAATTCATGCTGACTTCTTCGAATGGGAAGCGCTTTTCAATCCCTCTCGGGTCAAAGATGACCCCTTTATCAACAAAATCTTCCCAGTAAAAATGGGGTTCAACCTCTTGGACTGGCCATAGTGCCTGTATTTTTAAAAATCCAAAATCTGGTTTCTCAGGCAGAGGCATGAACTCCATTGTTGACTGCTTTAAAATGTGAGGTGGCAAACAATTCGAGAGGACCATTGGTGCTGTTCTGGCTTCTGTACAATCTTCACTCTCAGCATTGCCAAATCCATCACCTTCCAAATATGCAGAAATCTCCGCACAAACCACACAAGTGTTTCTCCCATCACATTCCACACATGCATTAGAACTAATAGCATCATCTAATTCGAAAAGTTTTTCATCATTCCCAAGCATGGTGAAATAGATGTCCTCCGATTGTCTCTTCCTTTCAAGCTCTTTAGTCAAGGGTTCAATGGGGGATGGGGCAACTTTGTTCTCACAAACAGGTTCTTCACTTCTTGACTCGGCTGCTCCCACTTCTTCTTCTTCCTCATCATCCATTTTGGCATCATCTTCATCATCATACTTTATTGCATCACCTTCATCATCATCCATCAAGTTCCCTTTTGACATTCCGGATAATTGGTTAGAGATTTTCTCAATATGTACCCCGAAACTTCGAATGGTGTCTTCTTGATTTTTTAATTCTTCCATTGTTGTTGCCATGAAGTTCTCCAAAACATCCTCTAAGTGAGGTCGACTATCCGGGATAGGTTGCTCAACCTCGACTGGGAATGCGGATTTGAAGTTCTCCCAAGCAACTTCCAATGGGGATGGCTCATCGCACCATTGAGATGGTTGTGGTTGATATGAAGGTGTGGAAGATTCCCAATGTTCCTCTTCATCCATCAAAGTATTGTTTGGAGGGTTCCCCCACCATGGAGTGTGAGTGTTGGGATATTGATTTCCCCATTCAGAACAACCTACCATTGGTGGAGGAGAGATTTGTGCCCTTGACAGCTCATCACTCACTTGTTGGATGTTTACGGTCAACTGCAGCGTATCTACCCGCAGCTGCAGCTCAGATATCTCAATTTCTGCATCAGATGGTTGATGGCAATTGTAGTCCATGATCCTGTCTAATCAATTTTTCACCTCACAGACAATTAAGCCCAAGATCAAATAAACAAAAATTCAAATATATACAAAACTAACAAAAGAAAGAGATCAATTATATACAGAAAAAATAAAATAAAAAATGTCTAAACTAGTTGTCTCATTTGTTACTAATGATATTGACAAAACCA
Organism: Sophora flavescens; assembly: GCA_030762895.1. Classification (NCBI taxonomy): domain Eukaryota; kingdom Viridiplantae; phylum Streptophyta; class Magnoliopsida; order Fabales; family Fabaceae; genus Sophora; species Sophora flavescens. Next base: position 5,375,220 of record CM061062.1, read on the forward strand.
ATCCCCGGCAACGGCGCCAAAAACTTGATGCGTGATTTTTAGAATAAAGGCAAGTGCACCTCGTCGCAATCAAGTAATACGGTGGTAAGACCGGTTATCGTATCCACAGGGATTGGTTGTCAATTACCAATTCACAAACTTAACAACTATTTAGACTAAAATAAAGTATGAGAGATTAAAACAGAAAATAAAGAAAGCAAAACAATATTTTTGGTCTTTTGGGAATTTTATCGAACAATTGGAAGGCAAACAGAGATGTGGCTAAGATTGTTAGGGTTAGACTACACTAGTCCTCCCTTAATTGCAATGAAATGGTAATCAACACAAGCACTACTTCAATTATGACAATCAAGCCTTTTCTAAAGTACTCAAGCCTAATGTCTTAGGTGCATTGAGCCTAAAACCACAAATCAAACCCTAATGTCTTAGGTGGATTAATCTGTGATTTTGCATTAAGTCAAGACTTATAAGATTGCAAGCATTCAACACCTATGTCTAGATTCTTGAACTACTTGGCATATGATTCATGAGCATGCCTTAACACCAACCTTTCAGTCATCTATCAAAGCAACATATCATTCCTATGGGTAGCTAATCCAAGGAAAGCATTAAGCACAGAATCACATACTCATAAGGAAATAGAGACTTGCATTAAAACACCAAATCAAATACAACAAGTTCAGAAAAGCTACATCTAGCCCCAACAATGGGGGATCAATTACTCATATTTACAGAAAACCAAACCAGGGAAATAGGAGAAAAGGAGAGGAGAGACTCCATGGGAGCTTTCCTTCTTCTTCACAGCAATTCCTCTCAGCAACTCCCCTCTAGGGTCGAAACCCTAGCTCAGCCGCAGCCTCCAAGTCCCCAAGAGTTCTCTCCACCAAAAGCCCCCCTCTATTCTGCCCTAGAATAGCAACTTATACCAGTCAGTGCTGCGCGCATTCGCGAGGCGAGACATGTCTCGCGAGGCGAATATTAAAAATCTGCTTCAGAGAATTGAGCTCTCGCGAGGCGAGAGTTTCTTCGCGACGCGAGACCGAAAGGTTTTTCTTCAATACGCCTGTGAGGGGCATCAGGGCCTGGGCGTGATGGCTTCTGTTTCCAGACTCGCGAGGTGAACCAGAAAGGCTTGCATTTTCTCCAACAGTCAGCTTTCAGGGTCGCGGGGCGAATCCAGGCTCGCGGGGCGAATCACCAGAATTCTGCTTGGCTCAATTTCTTCTCTTTTCAGGCTCTTTTTCATCCAAGCTCCATCAAGGCTGATTTCTCGGCATTTTTCCATTAAATCCTGCAAAACAACACCAAGACACCGCCTCATCCGTTCCAAAGGAAAAACTATACAAAATCAACACTAAATTGACCTAACTATATGCAAATGCATGCAAAAATGTCATGGAAAATGAGGTGAAATCACACTCATCACGCGTTCTGGTGTCAAGCAAGTCCCTATCACGGGCGTGATGTACATCACGACTGGCCCGTGATAGAATCTGTTCTACTGGAGCTGGCCTATCACGGTCGTGACTTCCATCACGGCTAGGCCGTGATACATTCTGATCATCTGGGTACTTCACATCATGCCCGTGAGGGCTATCATGGCTGGGTCGTGATCCTTTCCGCCTTTCAGTTGTTGGCTCATCACGGCCGTGACCCTGTCACGGCTACCGGGCGTGATCAATTTTGGTCTCACATCATGGCCATGATGGACATCGTGGGCAGGCCATGATCTCCCCGACTTCATTTTCCATGCCCTTTTCACTCTTCATGCCTTTCGACGAAAAAACACTTAGCAAATCCATTAATTGTGATCTTTCTTCTCTTAATCTTCTCAATTATTCAAAAACAAAATTCAAAAACAAACTAAGAAGGGAAAGAAAGCTTGGGTTACCTCCCAAGAAGCGCTTATTTACGGTCCTAAGCTTGACCATAGTCCTTTCAATCCTTTGATGTTGGATCGAGGATTGCAACCTCATGTTCAAATGGATGTTCCCCAAGGTGGTGCTTCAGCCTCTGTCCATTGACCTTGAATGTTCCACGTTCATGGTTCCAAACCTCGACGGCACCATACGGAAATACTTTCATGACTTTATATGGTCTGGACCATCTAGACTTGAGCTTTCCTGGGAATAACCGCAACCTCGAGTTGTAGAGTAGCACCGGTTCTCCTTCATGGAATTCTCTACGAAGGATATGCTTATCATGCCACTTCTTTGTTCTCTCCTTGTATGATCTTGTGGACTCATAAGCATCCAATCTTAGCTCATCAAGTTCATGAAGTTGAAGGATTCTCTTTTCTCCAGCGGCTTTTATATCAAAGTTTAGCATCTTAATAGCCCACAAGACCTTATGCTCAAGCTCGACTGGTAAGTGATATGTGGCCGCGCTGTCGTCACGCGCCAAAAAGAACGAGAGTTTACAAAATAATGCAGACAGGAAAGCGACAACTCGAGTATCGTCTCTCAAGGACTCTTAGGTGTTGTTGTTATTAACAGAAAATCAGTAAAAGTCAGATTTGGGGGGTTGGTTGGATTGAAATAAAATAAAGAAAACAAGCAGAAAACAGAGTAATGAAAACAAAGCAGTTGAAAAAGATTAACAATAAGCTAAAGAACGATCAACCTACTGTTCTCGGTTTCCCACTATCATTGGTTCATATAAATCCAAGCCCTAAGGAAATTCTAATCCCCTTTTCGGTTGTAGCAACAATTAACAACGCAATCACTACTACGGATGTATGTTCCTATTCTCGAAATAACAAACGGGGTGAAGCCCTCATGAACAAACGAACATGAACGAACACACGCGAAATAACAAACGCGATTAAGTATAGAAACATAACATCACCGAAATGAATCAACACAACACTATACACTCCTGAAATAACAAACAGAAATGTATAGCATGGCATTGAAAAGAGAAAAGCAAATGAAAACAGGAAATACAGAACCTCAAGTGTAGTGGAACCCAATCACAGTAGATTAATCTAGGAGACTAGTTCTCCATTACAAAAGGAAAACAAAACATATCTAAGAAAAGAAGACGGACTACTACTACTGGCTCCTACTCTGACTAAAACTAGCCAGCCTCCTAGCCAACCCTTCAGTTCTGTCTAAAACTGACTTATATACAACTTCTGGACTACGCGGACTCGCGAGGCGAGCACACATTCGCGAGGCGAATGATGCGAATAGTCTGCAACTTTTGATCTTCTCGCGAGGCATAAACCGTGCTGACTTTTGGTCTTCAAGTTTGGATTACTCGCGATGCGAGTCAAGTCTTCGCGGGCGGCGGAGGAATGGATTGCATTTTCTGGAACAGTCACCTTCTGGTTCGCGAGGCGAATGTACTTCTTGCGGGGCGAAAGATCCATATTTATTCCTTTTTATTACCTGAAAACAGAAAATAGCATAAGTACTTTATTTAACTCTAAATCAACTAAATTAACCTAAAAATACTTTATAGACTCAAAATACTGCTTAAGGACAATCAAGTCTAATTTGGGTGAAAATGATATGAAATTAGCACAAAGCCAAGGTTTTTATTAGTTATAAAACCAGTCAACCAGAGGCTCATCAAAATACCCCAAACTTAAACTTTGCTTGTCCCCAAGCAAACTAAAACTAAAAAACTTAAAAAGACTCAAGACCTGGCAAGCTCATAGGATTCAATCAACTTTCGCACAAATTTCAAGCAATTTACCAAAATATTTTTCAATGTTCCCCCCTTCCAAACAAAGCAATCCCCATATTCATTTATTCTAAACAATTGAGAATTTCATTATTCAAACAATCATTAATCTAAGCAAAAGATCTAAGTTACACACAAAAGGGAGATCACCAAATTCAAACAACTGCCTTCCTCACAAGGGAAATTTGTGTTTCACTCAATCGCTCAATTTGTGTCAGGCTATCAACATTGCACTCAATTTCACTTTTCAAGAACACTTCCCATAAATTTGATTTTCATCTCCAAATGATTCCCACAGAAAACATGCATGCAACATCAAAAGGTCTTTTATGGGTTGTAATGGGGCCTGGCTAAGGGTAGGATATACAAAGGTACTGGGCTGAAGTCCCTAGGAACTAAGAGAGCATGAAACTTTTTACACTTTGAAATTAAACTCAAGTTCCTTTCTTCATTTTTTTCTTTATGCTTCTGGGTGACTACAACCTCTCTCTTTTTTTCTAATACTTTTATTTTTAATATTTTTACACTTTTCTCTCTCTTTTTTTTTCCTCTTTTTTTTTTTCATTTTTTTTCCAATCCCAAATAACACATTGCACCTTGTAGCCACCCCAAACTTAGTTTCTTGCAACCACTCTCTTGCTAAAATTCCATGCTCTCCTAATCCTAAGATCGGGTTAACATGGGTTTTTCTAGATTTTAGCTTGTAATATAAGGTTAACAAGAATTAACAATAGGCTAATAGGCTCAATGGGGCTAACTAAGAAACATGCATTAGGAATTGGTTATTTTTAGGCTAAGTAGATATTTACAAAGAAAATGCCTAAATCATTTGAAGCAAACACATAATCATGCAAACCAAAAAGAGATTCGAGCAAATTCAGGAAAGTGCTACTTGAAAGTGATTCTCACACAGTCAGAAACATGTTGGAGGCTCAAAACCTCACCTGGACATTCATGCAAATTGTTTGACTGAGATTCTATCCCTAGTGTGTGCTTCCTATCACCCCAAACTTATCATAAATCATGTCATCATAACAAAATCTCAAAGTTCAGTTTTCAATCACATGGGGATCAAATTTTCAAAAATTTTTCAAATCCTAGGGGGAAAATAGTCAACACATAACATGCAATCAATCTATGCAAAATCAATAAAATCCAATAAACTTGCCAACACAAGACTCAACACACAAATACTCCTGAGCTTCTCAAATTATTCAGGAGCTTTATTGAAAACAAAACAGAAATAAAGCAAGGAAAAGAAAATTAAAAATAAGCAAGGTTCAGAGAAACTCATTGAGGGGCGGTTCCACCAGGATCCCATTGCTTGTAACATAAGTCCCACATGGTAGCCAAAGGGTGGAAGTTCATTCCATGCTTCCCTAACTCGCAGCCTTGATACGGGGGTGAGCACTTGACAATTATGATGACATCGCCGAGTGCGGCGGACTTCTCACTCCCTCTTGGGTCACAGATGACCTCTTTCTCAACTTTGTCCATAAAGTCCTTCCAATAGAAGTGGGGTTCAACCTCTTGAAATGGCCACAGTGACAAATCCAAAGGCTGGAACTCCATCACCGGTGGTTCCACAAGGGAAGGTGGCAGACAGTTAGTTGGGGTTACTGGTGCTGCTTCATTTTCTGCACGTTCTTCATTCTTTGCACTAACAAAGTTATCACACAAGAAACTGAGGAGGGTGGCTTCTCAATGGATGGTATATTTGGAACTTCGGCCGAACAGGCAGCTTCACTCTCACTATCACCCTGCAAAATAGAGTCAAGAAACTCAGCACAAACAGCACACGGGTTAGTGTCGATCAAGTCGATACATGTAGTAAAAGAAACTCGAATTAGTAAAGGTCCGAATGTCCGGACTTTCAGCACTCAATTCATCCACCCCATCACTCTCAACACATGCATTTGATTTACTTGAATCATCTACTTCCAAAGGTTCTTCATTATCATCAGGCACGGTGAAGCAGATGTCCTCCTGATCCTCATTTTCTGTATGAACATGGCCCTCAACCTCATCTGTCTCCTGTTCTATGCTTTGCTCAACATACCTTTCAACAAAATGAGTCTATACACAAAGCGTTGTCGATCAATAACAATCAGCACATACATTAGGATCAGGGGATTCAACACACAGTTCATCAATAGAAACATTATCACAATCATCAGCAAAAGTATCTTCAAGAATAACCCTCTGTGAATCTTTATGTTCTTCAAGGGGCTGTGGAGTTAGCAGTGCAGCCAAGTTGGCGACAATTTGATCAATTAGAATGGACAACTTCTGAGATTCAGCTTCTCTCTCTCGGTATTCAAGATTACTTGCCTCCATCCTCTGTTGGAATTCGAGATTGTATGCTTCCATTTGTGCAGTTATTTGCTTGAACAGGTCCTCTAGGGAAGGTTCGGAAGGTGCAGCTCTGAAGGCAGGATAGTATCTAAACAGGAAGGCTTCCTTCAAATCAAACCAGCTTGAGATGGAATTCTCATCAAGACAATACAACCAATCCCTTGCAGCGCCTTCAAGTGAGAACTGGAAAGCTTCCATCTTGATGTGGTCTTATGTTATTCCTGCAGGTCTCAGCATTATAGAGCAAGCAATCTGGAATTCCCTCAGATGCTCCTGCGGATTTTCACCTGCAAGACCACTAAACCTTGGCAACCAGTATGATAAACCATAAAAATCAGGAAAATATATGCATGGTGGTTCATAATTAACATTAGGCATGTAACCTTGCATATAATTATCCATGGGAAGGAACTCGGAATGGTAACCAGACAAAACAGCTAAAACTAATTCAGCAAAGAAATTTTATTTATTATTTTTTTTCCTGCTACTAACAACAACAAGAGTCCCTGGCAACGGCGCCAATTTTTGGCATGCATGCCATCCACGCGCCAAAAAGAACGAGCGTTTACAAAATAATGCAGACAGAGAAGCGACAACTCGAGTATCGTCTCTCAAGGACTCTTAGGTGTTGTTGTTATTAACAGAAAATCAGTAAAAGTCAGATTTGGGGGGTTGGTTGGATTGAAATAAAATAAAGAAAACAAGCAGAAAACAGAGTAATGAAAACAAAGCAGTTGAAAAAGATTAACAATAAGCTAAAGAACGATCAACCTACTGTTCTCGGTTTCCCACTATCATTGGTTCATATAAATCCAAGCCCTAAGCAAATTCTAATCCCCTTTCAGTTGTAGCAACAATTAACAACGCAATCGCTACTACGGATATATGTTCCTATTCCCGAAATAACAAACGGGGTGAAGCCCTCATGAACAAACGAACATGAACGAACACACGCGAAATAACAAACGCGATTAAGTATAGAAACATAACATCACCGAAATGAATCAACACAACACTATACACTCCTGAAATAACAAACAGAAATGTATAGCATGGCATTGAAAAGAGAAAAGCAAATGAAAACAGGAAATACAGAACCTCAAGTGTAGTGGAACCCAATCACAGTAGATTAATCTAGGAGACTAGTTCTCCATTACAAAAGGAAAACAAAACATATCTAAGAAAAGAAGACGAACTACTACTACTGGCTCCTACTCTGACTAAAACTAGCCAGCCTCCTAGCCAACCCTTCGATTCGTCTAAAAACTGACTTATATACAACTTCTGGACTACGCGGACTCGCGAGGCGAGCACACATTCGCGAGGCGAATGATGCGAACAGTCTGCAACTTTTGATCTTCTCGCGAGGCGAGCATATCATTCGCGAGGCGAGACTCTTCAGATTCCAAACTGTAACGCCCGTGACCTTTAGCATGCATAAACCGTGCTGACTTTTGGTCTTCAGGTTTGGATTACTCGCGACGCAAGTCAAGTCTTCGCGGGGCGAGGCAGAATGGATTGCATTTTCTGGAACAGTCACCTTCTGGTTCGCGAGGCGAATGTACTTCTCGCGGGCGAAAGATCCAGATTTATTCCTTTTTATTACACAAAACAGAAAATAGCATAAGTACTTTATTTAACTCTAAATCAACTAAATTAACCTAAAAATACTTTATAGACTCAAAATACTTGCTTAAGGACAATCAAGTCTAATTTGGGTGAAAATGATATGAAATTAGCACAAAGCCAAGGTTTTTATTAGTTATAAAACCAATCAACCAGAGGCTCATCAATATGGCTTCCCATAAATAAGTCTAAAGGGTGTCATCCCAATAGGAGTATTGTATGCCGTACTAAAGCCCAAAGAGCATCATCAAGCTTTAAAGACCAATCCTTTTCGAACTTGAAACAGTCTTCTCTAGAATGCTCTTTATCTCTCGATTGGAAACTTCGACTTGGCCACTTGTCCGAGGATGGTAAGGTGTAGCAACCCTATGAGTGACTCCATATTTGAGTAAGATTTTTTTCAAATTGTTTTTCAATGAAGTACTATCCTCCATCACTAATAACTGCCCTTGGAATTCCAAACCTTGGAAAAATCACCTTCTTGAATAGTTTGATTATGGTTTTTGCATCACTTGTTGGGGATGGAATGGCTTCCACCCATTTAGAGACGTAATCAACGGCTACAAGAATGAACTTATTGTTGCAAGAGGAAGGAAAGGGTCCCATGTATTCAACTCCCCAAACATCAAATATCTCTACTTCTAGCATCGTGTTGAGTGGCATTTCATGCCTCTTAGAGATGTTCCCCGTTCTTTGACATGGATCGCAAGCAAGCACGAACATTCGAGCATCTTTGAAAATATGAGGCCAATAGAAACCGGCTTGAAGCACCTTGGCCGCCGTCTTTGAGGCACTAGCATGTCCTCCGTAAGATGAGGAATGTCAACAACTCAAGATACTCGAAACCTCGACCTCACGGAATACACCTTCCGTAAATGCTATCCGCACACTTGCGAAAAATGTAAGGCTCGTCCCACACGTAGTTCTTGAGATCGGAAAAGAACTTCTTCTTACATTGATAATTGAACTCCGGTGGTAGAATCCCACATACAAAATAATTCACAAAATCTGCATCCCATGGAGCATTCTCTCCCAAGATGGCGAACAGTTACTCATTGGGGAAAGAATCATCTATAGGCAAGTTGTCCTTCTCATGTTCCAATGGTTCAAGCCTAGATAAGTGGTCCCCAACCAAGTTCTCTGTCCCTTTCCGATCCTGAATCTCCAAGTCAAATTCCTGCAGAAGGAGAATCATCGGATGAGCCTTGGCTTTGCTTCCTTCTTAGTCATGAGGTACTTTAGTGCGGAGTGATCCGTATACACTATGACTTTAGCTCTATCTAGAGTATGATCTGAATTTCTCAAATACAAAGACAAACTCAAGAAACTCTTTCTCAGTTGTGGCATAATTGGCTTGAGCTCTATCTAGAGTTTTACTTGCATAGTATATTGTATGAACCTTCTTGTCTATCCTTTGTCCCAATACCGCTCCCACGACGTAGTCACTAGCATCACACATTACTTCAAAAGGCTCATTCCAATATGGTGTTTGCAAAATGGGAGATGAGTGTGATTTCACCTCATTTTCCATGTACATTTCTGCATGCATTTGCATATAGTTAGGCCAATTTAGTGTTGATTTTGTATAGTTTTTCCTTTGGAACAGATGAGGTGGTTTTACGTGTGTTGTTTTGCAGAAATTGAAGGAAAACTGTGCATATTTGGCTATAATGAAGCTTGGATGAATCAGAGCCTTAAAAGTGAAGAAAATGAGCTAAACAGAGCCCATCACGGCCATGATCGGATAAAACTGAAAAGGCTGAAAGGCTGAAAACAGAGTCTGTCACGGCCTAGCCGTAATGTACATCACGGCCGTGACCCAAAACCACCACAAGTCAGAGACCATCACGACTTGGCCGTGATGGAGATCACAGCCATGAAATGGAGGCTCGCGACGCGAGCAAGGTCTCGCCCCGCGAGAGACTTAAAATGCCAGAAGTTCCAGAAATAGAAAGCGTCACGGCCTGGCCGTGATGGACATCACGGCCGTGACGCGCGACGGATCTATAAATAAGAGCACAGCAGACAGAACAAGGGGACTTTCTGCAGAGGTTTGGAAACCCTAAAGAGGGCTGATGGCTGGGGGAAGGCTGGGACCTTAAAGATGACATCTCTCTGCTCTTGGATTGGAAGGAGATTGAAGGATTCGTCATGAAGTTTTCTTTCTCTCTTCTCTCTTTCCCTTTTGTAGACATATTCATGTATAGCTAATTCCCCCATTGTTGGGTTTAGATGTAGCTTTTCTAAACTTGATTGTTAATTGATTTGATTTCAATACAAGTTTCTATTTCTTTATGAGTATGTGATTCTGTGTTTAATGCTTTCCTTGGCTTAGCTACCCATAGGAATGATATGTTGCTTTGATAGATAACTGAAAGGTTGGTGTTAAGGCATGCTCATGAATCATATACCAAGTAGTCCAGGAATCTAGACATAGGTGTTGGCTGCTTGCAATCTTATAAGTCTTGACTTAATGCAAAATCTCAGGTTAATCCACCTAAGACATTAGGGTTTAATTTGGGGTTTTAGGCTCAATGCACCTAAGACATTAGGCTTGAGTACTTTAGAAAAGGCTTGATTGGCATAATTGAATTAGGACTTGTGTTGTTAGCCATTTCATTGCAATCAAGGGAGGATTAGTGTAGTCTAAACCTGACAATCTCAACCGTTTATAAATTCTGCACTCCAAGTGTTTGTTAAAAGTCCAAAAAGACCAAAAATATTGTATTGCTTTGTTTTCTGTTTTGATATCTCACACCATAGTTTAGTCTAGATAGTTGTTAATTTTGTGAATTGGTAATTGACAATCCGATCCCTGTGGATACGATAACCGATCTCACCACCGTATTACTTGATTGCGACGAGGTGCACTTGCCTTTATTCTAAAAATCACGCATCAATGGGAGCGGTGGTCAAAACTTCCTTCAACCTATAAAATGCACTTAAACATTCCTCATTAAAATCAAATGGAACATCTTTCATCAATAGGTTAGATAAGGGTTTAGAAATCTTTGAAAAATCTTTGATGAAACGCCGGTAAAACCCGGCGTGTCCCAAGAAACTTCTAACTCCTTTCACATTTACTGGTGGTGGCAATTTTTCAATAACATCAATTTTGGCCCTATCCACCTCAATACCTCTTCCAGAAATCAAGTGCCCAAGCACTATACCTTCTTTAAACATAAAATGCCATTTTTACCAATTCAATACCAAATTAGTTTCTTCACATCGCTGCAAAATCTTAGACAAATTTGTTAAACAGTCATCAAAGGTAGTTCCATAAACAGAAAAATCATCCATAAAAACCTCCATGATGTTTTCAATAAATTCAGAAAAAATTGCAGTCATGCATCTTTGAAAAGTAGCTGGTGCATTACATAGACCAAAAGGCATTCTCCTATAGGCAAAAGTGCCATAGGGACAAGTAAACGTGGTCTTTTCTTGATCACTAGGATGTATAGGAATTTGATGAAAACCGGAATAACCATCCAAGTAACAAAAGTATGCATGCCTAGCTAACCTTTCAAGCATTTGATCAATAAATGGGAGAGGGAAGTGATCTTTCCTTGTTGCCTTATTTAATTTCCTATAATCAATGCACATTCTCCAACCGGTTACCGTCCTAGTAGGGATTAGTCCATTATTTTCATTTTGAATAACAGTAATCCCCCCTTTCTAAGAAACCACATACACCGGACTAACCCATTCACTGTCGAAGATTGGATAAATAACCCCCGCATCTAACAACTTTAGCACTTCTTTCTTAACCACCTCTTTCATATTAGGGTTCAACCTACGTTGATGCTCAATGGATGGTTTATGCTCATTTTCCATTAAAATACGATGCATGCAAAAAGAAGGATTTATGCCTTTAATATCATCAATTGTATATCCTATCACTTTTCTATGCATTCTAAGCTCCCTGAGCAATTTCTCAGTTTCCAACTCATTCAAGCTAGCGTTCACAATCACCGGATAGGAAGAGTTAGGACCAAGAAATTCATACCTCAATGTGGAAGGAAGAGGTTTTAGTTCTACCTTAGGGGCTTCTTCATCTTTCAAATCCTTATTCTTTGGTGTCAACTCAAGTTTCTCTTTCTTTGTTTTGTTCGGAGAAATTTCCGGACTAGCCTCCAAGAAGCGGGCATAATTCCTTACTTCTCCTCCATGAGCATTTAAGTCTCCACCAATCAAACACATTTCCAATGGATCATCAACACAAGCTTGAGTGGATTCTTCTTTCATCACTTGGTGCATTAAGTCAACCCTGCAACAAGAATCCTCAAAAGAAGGGTGTTTAATAGATTTAGCTAAATCAAATTCAACTTTATCATCACCCACGAGTTAAAATCATTTTTCCATTTTTAATATCAATAATGGCTCTGTGGGTAGCCAAGAAGGGCCTGCCAAGAATAATGGGGATTTGGGAATCCTCCTCCATTTCAAGTACCACAAAATCCGCAGGAATGAAAAATTTACCCACTCTAATAGGAACATCCTCCAAGATGCCTACGGGAAATTTGACGGACCGATCCGCCAATTGAAGGGGAGATTGTTGTGGGTTGTAGTTCACCCATCTCCAACTTTTTGCAAACAGAGAGAGGCATAAGACTAACACTAGCCCCCAAATCACAAAGAGCTTTATCAAAACTAGTGTTGCTAATCAAGCAAGGAATAGAGAAACTACCTGGATCTTTCAATTTAGGAGGTAATTTATTTTGAATTAAAGCACTTGCACTCCTCGATTAAAGCCACTGTTTCATAGTCCTCTAGCCTCCTCTTATTTGACAAGATATCCTTAAGAAATTTAGCATATGTGGGCATTTGTTGTAACGCCTTAGTGAAGGGTACATTAATGTACAATTTCTTAAGGACCTCTAGAAATTTTCCAAATTGCTTATCTAACTTGGCCTTAGCCAACCTTTGAGGGAAAGGTATCGGAGGTTGGTAAGATGGTGGAGGGACATGCTTAGACACTTTTTTACTAGGTTCTTCCTCTTTTAAGGGTTGTGTCTTAGTAGGTTCCTCCTCCTCATCTACACTCTCTTGTTATCACTCTCCCCTTTAGCCTCGGGATCCTCAAGTTTCTTACCACTCCTTAAACTCCTTAAGGGGTGTAGATAGCAAGGCCCTAAATGAATGAGGTAAAGTAAGAGAAAAGTAACCCCAAAAATCTTCTTCTCCTTTCTTTTAAGGAGGTTATGTTTATCTTCCATACCAAAGGAATCCCCATCCCCTATTCTTGCTACTATCAAGAACTCTCACTGATACTGACACTGATTTTCTTGAACAGTTTTTTTCCCGGTCTGAATCTGCAATATACAACTTTTATGCAAATTTTCTAAGTAAAAGCAACTAAAACTATTTCTTTGTTGATAATTGTTACCCCTTCCTCTTCCTCTTCCCTGATTGATAAGCCTATAATTATTTTCACCTTTTCCTTTAGATTTGTAAATTGTCGTCTCTTTCCTGGTTGAATTCATTACCTTGACCTCTTCCTCTGAAGTTTCATCTGTTTTTGCCTAAGAAATTCCTCTTCTTTCCATTATTGAAACCACAATCTCTACCTTATGCTACACACTGTAGTATTGTTGAAATTCACTAGATTTTCAAGGTTTCTTCATTTGATTTTTCTATCTTTTCTAAACTTCTGCTCGTGTGACCTTTTATACTTCCATACAACTCTACAATCGTCATCGTACTCTAGGACTAGAGTCACAACATGGTACAAAAAATTTCTCGACCACCTTGTTGTCTAGTGTGGCCTCTTTCTATATTCTTGTCTTGTTTCCAAGATCATTAACACCAAGAAAATATTGTCCAACAGTTTCTCAAACACCTATGTATGATAACTTCATGATACTCCATGCTTCTTTGGCATTAGCAATTTTGTCAAATACCAAATAATCCACTTCTTGATGAATCTGTGGCAACACCAACTAATCTTTCCTTTAGGCAATTGCTTCTTTAATGCCCAGTTCAACAAGGCTCAAGCTATTGTGAGCCTTCAGGTAGTAGAGATATCAATGTCTCCCAATAGTAATAATCAAGTTTCCCATCTAATTTGAGATCAACCAAACAATGTGTAATTATGTACCATTTCTTACTTTTGAATAAAAAAAAGTTAATAAACATATCAGCAAATATGATAGCACTCATGTTCCCCACAAACACTGACAAATTGGTGCTGAGCTTAACCAACCTCGATACGATATCATACATAAATCAGCCCAAAATTTTGTCTCTCAAACAATAAAACTTACAACATACAGCGTACAATAGGAAGAGGAAATATCACTTGATTTTCATTCACTTGAACTTTCAAAAACAGTACATGGAGCAAGCCTTTTATAGGCTAAATGATAGAATAATGCAAAACTAAGAAATCTTAGTTGAGAAGAAAACAAATTGTAAAGTGACTTTTGATTAGTCAAATATTTGTGGGCTATAGGCGGTGCAGCATATTTGAATATTATAAGGTGACTTTTGAATAGTTAATCGTATTGCATATTAAAATTTCCGTCACACATTTTTAAAATTTTAGACTTCTCCCATTAAAGACATAAATTAGACTTTTCCAATCAGAGAGTAACACAATTTGATGCAAAAAGCAACTAGTGACAATTGAACTTGATTGCAACGTGGATGAAAACTTAAACTGAGGTGCAATTTCCATGATTTTTCCATGCCATAAAGCTCCTGAGGACCTCCACTACTTCCCCTTTAAGAATAAGAATCGACTAAGAGAAATGGCTCAAAATCTGGAGGTCGACTGTGTAGGCGAAATGCAGATAGATAGGTGAGAAAGGGAAGAAAATGGGAAAAGATCTAATGTGGAGGTTGCATGATAGAATCTGGTAGAATTCTTGATCCAACGGTTTATAAAAGTAATGCACGGTGATCAATATGAAGTACTCGCCCACCGTAGAACGAGCACATAAGTGCAAGCAAAAATTGGAGTCACCACTATATCCTACTTTAACAGTTGATTTAATATTTTATAGAGATGTGGCACATGCTGACGAGAAAGAATTTTCCCTTGCTTTGACCTAAGAATTTCCCATCACAATATGGTATTTTTATATACTATTTAAGGAACAAAATTATGCTACATCAGTATATAAAACACTACTGTTGCTACTCATGAAATGATCACTGACAACCTTTGCAATCAAAACTAGGCTTCAAATCATGGTGCTCTCATCTCTGTACAATTTATATACTCACTAAGTAGAAACAGCAAATCAGCAGAAGCTAACAATTATGCAGCTTTATGTTTTTGCCCTCCCTTTTATGCGCTTAACCTGCAGAAATAATAAGAAATGCCTTGGCACAAGTTTACTAGTAAAATTGAAAACATTGAAGCTACCAAAACCTCAGGAAAAAGGAACCTTACCCAAGAACATAGTTGAAGAATTCCATGCTATCCATACAACAGGAGCACCATGTGCAATAACTTGTTAGTTGACATCAGAACTTAGTTGTTATAATAAGCCTAATAGACTCATGAAGACGCTAAAAAGTAGTCCCTTATAGTTCTTTTAAGGGAGGATGGAGGATTCAGAACAGATGAGGGGCTCTTCAAAGTAGATTCTGGAGTTTTTTCAGATGATACAGTTAGATTAAATTCTGAGGAAAGCTGGTTCTTGTGGCCTTCAGATGTATGTACTTTTGGTGGTGTGATTGGAATGGCTGACTTAGTTGGGTGGTGCAGGGCTTCAGCTTTGTCTTCTAACTTGGGACACATTTCTTCACTATCTAAAAGCATTTTGCTTTCGGTACTGGGCATTGCCATTACTCTTCTCCGGATGGAAGATGGAGACTTTTTGCTGTAGATATAACTGTTTTTATTCCAGATTCGAACCTAGAAAGGAAAAAAATCAGGAAAACAACTATAATGCTGAAAGAAACAATCTGAGGCAGCATTAGGAAAATGACTTCATAGACAATGCCAAACTGAAATACATTGTAAAAAATGCAACAATATCTGGTTCTGAACTCAATTATGGTCTCAAATTAAGTGAATAAACTACAGTTAGTTTTGCTTACTGTGAAATCATCAGAGGAGGTTGCTAATTTGCCATCCTCAGAGCCGCACCTATCAAAAAAATATATTGTTTAAAACTCATATTGAAGAAAAGTCTAAAACCATGCTAGATTTCCAACTTACCAGTCAACTACCGTAACTTCTCCATCATGACTTTTCAAAATAACTGGTTCCTCTTGAGGCTTGTCAACCTGATTTTTGAAAGTTCAGATAAATTATATCTCGGCTGCCACCTTAAGTACTAAATTTACAACAGCTCTTTAAAAGTAAGAAATGTAACCTGCCAAACATAGGCATTTCCATCACTAGAACCACTGACTATGTGAGATGCATTTGGGCTAATTGCAGACTGGAATAGCACACATCAGAAAGACAGGTAAAAAGTCAGGGGTCAGGACAGAAACTGAATGCAAAAAATGAGGATACAGGTGAATTCTCACCTTTACAAAAAATGACTCTATTCGACATCCAGAAAAAGATTTCAAAGGCCCCTTTTCAAGTTGAAGGATGTTATACAAATATATTCTACAAAAAAAAAACCAATATATTTGAAGTTACTTGTGTGCCATCTCAACTTTAATTAATCAAGAACACAAAATATGCTATTAAAGGAAGATACCGGTTATCCATACAGGAGGCAGAAAGAAAAAGTCCATTATCATCTTGGGACAAGCTAGATATACCATGTAATCTTTCCTGAAATGACAATGAAAAATACTGTCAAGATACTCAAAACAAGAAACATTTCAAGCCATCCAACATCTGATAAAAATCATTAGAAAATCAACACTGTTCAAACACCTTACTGACATGAAAAGCATAATACAACTGAACATTTAAACTCTTTCAAAGGTACTGCAGTGACTATCGAGAGCTTATCCCTTATTACACTTATTATCAAGGTTCAATTTATCCAAGAACAAGAACTTTAATTTGTAACTTCCTGCCTGTATAAAGAAACAAACACACTGCCACTTTACAGCACAGTTATAACCAACCTTTTCTGTTGATTGTGGTCGAGGACATGTCTGCATGACAAAACTTTTCAAATTTCTTGTGTCCCAAAACTTCAACACACTGAAATGAACCATTTGCATACATTAATCAATTAATTCAACTAAAAACATCATAAAATTCAATGTTTACTTTCATGAGTTATACTTCCAACTAACCTATCCACCGCCCCAGCAGTGGCTATGGAAATCTGATCCTTGAGACAAAGAACAGATGTAATGCTCATTGAAGCAGCCTGGTAGATTAGAATTGTTAGAAAGATTTAATTTGCAAAATGTCAAGGAACGTAAACTATAAGCAACTAACCTTGCCCCTCCTAACTCGTTTTGCTTGAGATGAAAGGTGCGCTCCTTTGACAACAGCCGTTGAACTAGTGAAGCAACCAGATTAGAAGAATTTCAAATGAATAAAAGAATTACAATAAATAGTGATTAAAAGATCAGGTTATTGACCATTACAGGAATTTCACAAATAAACTGCACCATACCCTATGCTAAGTTCTCCACACCTACTCTTAGCAGTGGAGTTGCATCTTAAGTCCCAAAGACGAAAGGATCCATCTCTTGAACCAGAGACAATAATATCTGTAAGTTTGGAGATTGCAGGAACATTAGTTGCTAACATATCACTTTGCAGTTTTGAAAAATCCAGAGTTGTGTAGAAACGCAGAGATGCAGATAAATGTCAATGAAATATTACCAGCATTTGTTGGATGAGAAGACATAGATTTCACACTTCCCGTGTGCCCCGTCAACACTCCTATACATTTCTTGTGTTGAACATCCCATACCTTCATCTGTAAATGTGCACCATAACAGTGTTCAAACTAAAACTAGCTTGAAGGAAGCTACTTATAAAATACTATGAAAGCTTGTTCAACTATAATTTGACATGAAATTGGTATCTATGGACTTTATCTCAGTTAGAGCAGGTCTAAAAGTTCCGTTAAAGATGAAAAATTAACAGAAACAAAATCATGTATTTAAAGGGAGTGTGTCTAATATTGGGTGCTCTGTAAAGGTTATGCTAATAATCAACTACTGTTATGTGATTAAAAAGAAAAACAAATGCAGCACTTTAGAGCAACAATGTACCAAGATCATTCACAATCACATTAATGCAGATACTGTTTTAGTTAACAATAGTAAACTGATAAGCATTATATAATCACTTACTGTTTGATCACCAGAAGCTGTAAGAATCTGCATATCTTCCTGCAAAGTATTACAAATTATTCACAACCAAATTAATGACAAAGAATTAAAGGACTTAAAAACAAGAAAGTTAAAAATAAAAACTGAATATATATATATATAACTGCAAAATTGTGGTTTACCTTAATCCAACAGACATCAAAAACAGCATTAAGATGGGAAACCCAATCACAAATCTTTGCTTTCTCTGAGATTAAAAGAATGCAAAATTTCACGTAAGTAAACAATAACCTGTCTAAACAATACCCTAATCTCTACGTAGACTTATTGTATTGTTTTTTTTTTTTTATATAAGCTAGACTTATTGTATTATCAATTTTGATACACCATCAATGTAAAAATTGTTACAATACAATATCGACCAATCACAAACCATTCATGTGATAATTTATTATTGGTTGACCCTGACCGTACATATCAATTAAATCCTAAATTTAAACCCCATTTTTTAAATAAAAAAAATTAAATATAAAAACCCCAAACAAAAGAGAGGAAAAAAACCTGCGTTTTCTTCGAAGGATGCAGAAGCGGGGAAGTTGCGGCGAGTATCAAACAAAGTCAGGTGTCCATCTTCATCAGATAAAGCGAGGATGTGTGAAAATTTGGAAGTCTGCAAAAATTTTAAAAACAAAAACAAAATTGAAAATCAGTGATTACCCATGTAATGTTTTGGGAGAAAAAACGAAGGGGTGTGATAAAAACAAATACTTGATGTGAGAGTGAGAGTGTGTACTCACCTTGCAGAAGGAGAGAGAGAGTGGAATAGTGTTCACAGCATTGTGTTGAACAGCGATAGCTCCGATTTCGTTGAAGCCAGAGAGGAACCCATCCATGCGAGGGCGTTTTCGACATTTGAAGGCATTGAGCTCTCTCGAGGTTACGTGGTTGAAGATGGATTCACGTTTAGGAATGTCCATTGCAGAGAAGAGAAGAGAATGGGAATTAGGGATTTGACTTTGTTGAAGACTAAGAAGAAACTTTGGAGTATATCAGCTCACTTGGCGGGAACTTGATTTTGTGTTCATGTCAAATTCTGAATGTTCCCACCTTTTTTATCAAACCCCTCTGTCATATACTAAGGACAAAGTGGTGGGTTAAAGCAAATAAGGGTCAGTTCTTAAATGATGGGCCAAAGTCCAAGCCCATATTTATATTATTTGAGGTTCTCCAATCTCCCAAAAAAAAAAAAACTCTTATCATTTATCAATCCAAATATCCAATCCTTCTACTATTAAATGAAAATGTAATATATTTAATATTTGTACATATAAAAATTATTCAATTTTTTTTTATTTATTAAGTAGAAAGATTTGAAATTGTCCATGTTAAATCCTAGAGTTGTATTATTTGTACAATTCATTTGAACACCTACATCGTAATTTTATACATTCCTCACATATTTATTTGTTTTTTCTCTCTCATCTCATCTCATCTCACAATTCCAAGTTTCAAAACATCCCTCCCCTATGATGTGCATACGGTGTCAACGAGAGGGGTGTTCAAAAATCATTACTGTAAATCCTAATATTTTGCAAATGAAACCCTTTTGCCAAGCTCAAAGCGATTTAGAGCTTAAAAAAACATTATACTGTATGCACAAAGGATAATTTAGAAAGAATTTATAATGACCAAATGCCTTCAACCAAAAGGTGACCTAACAATGAAGGAGATATGCTTCCTGATTTGATGAATCAATTTTTTTTTTGTAAACTTTGATTAATCAAATATAATTCTTAGGCTAATAATTTCTGGTTTCCTATAATATTTTTCATTCGAGAAGTGAAAAAATATCTTGAGATCCTATTAGCCATATAAGTAAGTATCCCTCGTCATAATAATATTTTCCATACATTAAATTCCAATATTACATACTTAAGAAATCCAATATCCTCCGACTCGAGAAGAATTCAAAATAAGACATAAAAAATTTAATAAAAAAAAGAATGGTATATAAAAAAAAAAATTCACCGCAGACAATATAAAACAAAACTCAATATTAACATTTTTTTTGACGGGAAACTCAATATTAACATTCATGTTAGTAGTGTTCGTATATTGATATATGTTCTAAAAAAGAGAAAAACTTTTGTTTATGTGATTTTTATGCATATATAAGAAATAAAATGAAAGAAGCTATAATGCTTGTGGTTGATGTTTTATCTGTAGTTGTTTTGTTTTGTTCTGACAATCTTTCTTTATATATGGGTTTGGGTATCCATTCTACTCAATCGATCATATATTATTCTTTTGATTATCAAAAAATTTAAGGCTCGTAAAAACAATTTTTGTGTGTTTGATGGTTTGTTTGTTTCGCATGTTTTTTGTATTACTCATTTATCTTTAGTAACTAAAAAATATCACCTCATGCCATGCACACGATGGTATTGTGTTTCTGTTTACATTCCACAGCCAATATAGCCACCACTATAAACCTTTTGATTAAGATCTTTGCAAATAGCCGAATAATTTTGTGTGTTTCCAATTTCCAGGCATCTACAGACATCTGATGAGTACTCTCTTTCACTCTGATCAAGGTTTTAAAAACCGGATCGGACCGGCCGGTCCGATCGGTTTAACCGGGACCATGATCGGTCCGGTCAGCAGGGAAAACCAGCCTTGTGGTAAACCGGTGCAAAAACCGGAAAATCGGTTCAAAATCGATAAAACCGGTAGTGAACCGGCCTGAACCGGTTTCCTAAAAAAAAAAAAAAGTATTTGGATCATCTAGCCAAAACCCAATTCTTTTGTTTTCTAACATATATGGGCTGGTTGTAGATTTTGGGTTGGTTTTCCCTATGAAGATGATTTTAACATATATCTTTATATTTATTTAGTTTAATTTCAAAATAAAAAAAATTGTGCTTAATAATTTTAGTTGTTATGTTGTTTTTTTGTTTAATATTGTTACAAATATTATATTAAAAATTAAAATAATATTATTTAATTATAACCGGTTCAACCACGGTTCAACCTCGATTGAACCATTAAACCTCGAACCGCTGCCTTCACCGATTCAATGATCGGTCTGGTTTTGTAAACCTTGACTCTAATGCCTAATGCTTCCTCATCTCTTAATTTGCTATAAAAGCATCACATCTTCGTGGAATATTAATAGTACATTTTAATAAATAAATAAAAGAGTTTAGTTTCAATCCACCAGTTGGTGTAAAAAAAATTTACACAAACATTCAATAATATATTGACAAATCATTATCATTGTTATTTCTCTTTCTTAGTTATTAAAATTAAAGCACACGTGTCAAGATATTAGTAGATGTCAATGTATAAAAATTTACATTGACAGTGCACACTTCTTTAATCCATAAAAAAAAAGTTAAAACCAGAATATAAAATAGATTAAAGTAGTATGCACCGTCGATGTAAAAAGTTTTACACTGACATCCACTAATATTTTGACATGTGTGTTTTTATTTTAATAAATAAGAGAGAAAATAATAATGATGTTGATTTGTCAATATTTATTGGATGTCTATATAAAAATTCTTTATGCTGATAGTGTATAGAAGTTAAACTCATAAAATATATGAAGCGCGGACACCTCTTCGAAGTGTTGTGTCCCATGTCGGACACATCTCTGATACCGACACTTTTCGGACACGCCTTGAACACGTGTCAGTACCCCTCTGCGATGTCACAATTAAAAAATATTTTTTTTCAACTCAGACATCTCTCGGACCCCGGTTTGCACACTTCTCGAACACTCATATCATAAAAAATATTTTTTTAAAAGTCAACGTACCATTTTGAGATCATGGGTCATCGATCCTAAATACTTTTGAGACAAATATTTTCTAAAACGGTCATGGGTCACCCCAACCCCAAATTAGATCTTTTACTTTTTGAGACATAAAACAAAATGATGTCTCTTAGTATTTTTTATGAGGCTCATTATCATAAGATCTAACTAGTTGTTTTATGAAAATGATTCATCTTCCTATCTTGGGATTATTTTTGTAAGGATTGCATTGTGAAATAGCCCCTAAACCCTAAACCGTGTCGTGTCGCAGTGTCCGTGAGTCGATGCTTCATAGTATAAAAAATATATGGCCATTTAAAACAATGTAGTTTACATCAAATCTCCAAATGCTGCCATTGGATTTGAAGTTTCCTTCATTGGTTACACTTCCACCATTCTGTATTTAGAGTTTACGCATGCGCTGAAACCAAAATTTGTCACAACGCAAATTGACATAGCTCTTCTTCTCTATGGCTAGGTTATTTGTGCTTTGATTAAAGGAGATATATAACTCATATGATGCATGAAAAAGGCATATAACGTACTCAAACTAACTAAACCTCTATAGTGTTTTTGACAACTTCCATTTATTACTCAGCAATGTCTAGGCCTAGAGATGAATATCAACACCACACTGGTGACGTTGTCCTTATATGTCATCTTGATCTATTCATTGAATTCTGGCAATCTAACACACTTGCCAAGAGATGTAAACTACTCATCATGTTGTGAAACACTGCACGTGTGGCAACATGAGTTACATGGCATCATCACCAACTCCAAATGATGGAAGAGGGACCTCACACTAGATAAACAGGTAAGGTTAACGTCTGTTAAGTCAAACTTAGACGCTAAAAAGGAGGCGGTGACAGTTCTGTAATTATATATCAGGTTCATTTAAATTACTTTTTACGTCAGTTGTTTAAACAACTGACGTAAAAAGTGACACGGTTCACCTTTTACGTCAGATGTTTAAACAACTGACATTAAAAGTTCATCTTTTATGTCGGTTGTTTATACAACTGATGTAAAAGATGACCTTTTAACGTCATTTGTATAAACAACTGAAGTAAAAAGTGGAATCAAATTAGAAAGTATACACATAAACCCGCGTACCTTCCTTCTTCACCCTGCACTTTCACTACTCTCTGCCTCTCTTCTACCCTAACCCTTGTCAAGCATCGTGACCGTGACCGAGGTCTTCTCCACCACCACCGCTGCGAGTTCTTCTCCGCCACCACCGCGATAGTATTCTCTGGTGAGTCATCTTCTCCCTACTCTTCTCTCCTCTCTTCTCTCTTCTCTCTTATCTTCTATCTCATTTAAGGGTACTTTTCTTTCTCATTTAAGGTTCACCTTCACTCTCCTTCACCACTGAGCCCTAACATAATCCACTCTCCTTCACCACTGAGCCCTAACAGAAGCGGCCGTATTCTCTGGTAATGCCCTAACTTTGTGAACTGTGTGAAAATATGTTTGAGTCTTTGTCTCTATTTCTTCTTTCTGATAAATGGTTTATAAATAGCAATGTTGAAGTAGTGATGTGGTATAAGTTGTGTTATTATGTTTATCTTTGTTATATGCATGGAGGGTATTTTGTTGATAACTGGTATTTGATGGAGTTTGATAATGGTGATAGGGAATTTTGATTTGTTAAGGTTCATAAAACCAGTAGGAAAACCATGTGTTTAAAATGGTGCCTAGACTCTGATAAGTTATTTTCTACACTTTACATATGACTGCTAAAGAGACTAATCTATTGTTAAAAAATTTTAAAACTCGGTTGATAGTCCGAGAATATATGCCAAAAGTTCACTAAAGAGAGGGATAGGAACCTCATTTTTTATGGAATGCCTAATAGTAACGGAATGTTCTATTGTCCTTGTGTCAAGTGTTTGAATACGAGGAAATGTATTTATCTATTTATCTTTATCTTTAGTTATCCATGTTAAAAAAACATATTTTAATATTTACCGTTTCTGAACAGGCATACACATGGATCACTTGGACCCGCATGCACGGGAGGATACTATGGGGCCTACGCAGGACACTATGGGGACTACGCCTGATGATACTGTAAGTTTACATGTTATATACTATCTTTATTCTTTATTTATAATGTAAGTTTAAGTTCTTTAAATATTCTTTATTTATCCTTGTTATACACAACCCTCTAATTTAACATTTTTTGTCCAAACAGACATCACAGTCTCGGAGGAAACGGGGTAGAGGAGCCACGTCATTGAAGAAGTTAGAGAAGGCTAAGCAAAGTGGTCAGCCTCTTGAGGTGTCCTTTAATGCTAAACTAAAGCCCCAGGGCCCCCGTGCTAGAGAATTTAAATCGTGGGTGATTCGACAAACCAAGCAGCACGTTAGCATCCTATACAACCATTGGAATGACGTTCCACAGAACGTTAAGGATCTGATTTGGTAGGCTATCATGGTATTTTACTTTTACATTCTTTTGATGTACATTATTAAATAATTATTTGAGTTCTAATTCATCCTGTTTGTTATGTATTTAATGTGTAGATAGCTTGGACTGTGCCGAATGACAAGCATCATCGGGTGAAATGACTCTCATTAGGGGCAAGGCATTGGAGTGGGTTCAAGCATGATCTTACTAGGCACTATATATCTGGGAAGAAGAAGCTTGATAAGATGTTCTTGGATTACCCCTGGATTGATAGGGAGATGTGGGATAAATTTGTTAGCATTAGACATGGGGACACATTTCAGGTTAGTTGATGAAGTTAATTTATTTATGCTTCTTAGAGATCATTTAAGTAAAGAAATTAAATGTATTTAACTCCATTAATTATGTGTTTTTGTTTAAACAGGCTAAGGAGGAGATGGGGAGGTAGAATTAAGCTAAGAATGTCCATACCCATGCCTTGTCTTAGGGTGGGTATGCCACTAGGATTGACGAGATGATGGCGGAGAAGCTTAGGGTGAAGCAGGAGGAGCCGGCTGCGAGGATAGAAGCTGGAAAGGTGCCTGAGGGCACACCTCTTGATTCTCCGTCTCCTATCCCACACGAGGATGTTTGATTGGCCGGTCGAATGACAAAGAAAGGTTCTTTTAAAGCTGAAGCCACTCACGGTATGGCAGATAAGATTGTAAGTAACTACCTATATGCATTTATAGTTGATATTTGTTTATGGTTGATATTTTTAAGGAA
Organism: Sophora flavescens; assembly: GCA_030762895.1. Classification (NCBI taxonomy): domain Eukaryota; kingdom Viridiplantae; phylum Streptophyta; class Magnoliopsida; order Fabales; family Fabaceae; genus Sophora; species Sophora flavescens. Next base: position 5,400,104 of record CM061062.1, read on the forward strand.
CACCTTTCTCTTACACGTTTTTTCAATTCTTCATTGTAGATGGAGCTTAAGGGAAAATGCTCCCAGCGCTCATTCGTCCCTTCTGGACGCCGGGACATATTGCTCACTGCTCTAGGCAAGGACGACCATCCTGGTCGGGTGATCGGTGTTCCAGAAACGGCGGGCATCAAAGAATATTATGGCAAGTCTACTTCATGAAGGCGGGTCGTCGATGAGGTTGCACTTACAGAAACCATTACACAAAAGCTCGTTTCCGACCACGCCATTACAGACCAGCTGATGAGCCACTTCTTATCCAACCTAGATTTCAAGCAGGCTCTTTTTAGGGAGCTTGCCTCCGTGGGTTCCCAGGACACCGCGGGAGCTGCCAACCCTTCACATGTGAGCACAAAAGAGAGCTATAATAGGACACATGTGGATGTGGATGAGTTGGCAGAGAGGGAGCAGGAGTTGGAGGTCCGACGCCGTAAGCTTGAGTGTGAAGTGAAACGGCGGGAGTTTGAGCTGGCGCAGCGGGAGCTCGAGTTGGCACGGAAGGTATATATTCATTATTAATGTCCAAATTTGTTAATTAATTACTTTTTTTTAATTATCAACAACTTATATACCTGATTTATTTAATATTGAAGGCAAAGGCGGGTAAGATTTCTCTCATGACTCGGTTGTTCTCGATTGGCGAGGATTATGCGCCCATGATTTTTCAATGGGAGTTGGAGCTTGATGGTTGGCTGGCATGCCCACTTCATGAGCATGAGCTTGGATTTATATTTGTTAAGTCTCTAAAATGTCTGATGTGCATTTACCTAAGTTTTGATGTGAACTAAACATTGGTTAATGATTTAATTAACCTTCATATTGGTTGTTAACCTGTCTATCTAGTGTGCAGATTAAAACTGTAAGAATCATCTCGTCCACTAAAGTGACAGAAGCGCTTGTCCACTAAAGTGACAGAAGCGCTCGTCCACTAAAGTGACAGAAGCGCTCGTCCACACAAGTCTTTGGACTTGCTAAGTCCTTAATGAGAAGCTCCGTCCGATGACATGGCATATGGAGCTCGCCTACTAGCCCGTCTGAATGTAAAATCTTAAATGGCTAGATGGAGGCGGTTATTTTCAAGATGGACGTGCTTATTTTATGAACGCGTATTCTATAAGAATTATCAGAATCTTATTTCAAGAACCAGAATCAAGAAAAGTTAGAAATTACTCTCTCAAGCAACCTCGGTTATCAGAACCAAAGACCAGTTATAGAATGCTTCCAACATGCTTTATTCCCTAGTACCTCTGGTCCTTACACGAAAAGGGAATTGTACTCAGCAAAGTACAAAAAGCTCTCTGCACAACTCTGATATGGCTGTATCACGATGCATAAAGCCATGATCCTTCATGTTAGAGTACAACCAACGTTCCTATTGCATTAATGGCTGCCCAGAACGACGCTATTGCATTTAATGAAGTTATGCTTGAAGCCAACATCTGAGGGAATGTCTCTAACGGATCCTAAATGCTTGAAGACTATAAATACAGAAGTCTTTAGAGATGAAGTATAGAGAATACACATAGCATTAAAGATCCATTACTCTGCGCATTAATATCTTCATTCTTTCATTCTGTATTCTTAATTCATTTGAAGTTATTACGCAGACTTTCCTAAGCTTTACATTTAAACCACTCTCTGAGTGTTAGTGAAAGATCTATCTATCTGAAGTTGTATTTATTACAAACCAAATTTCTCAAACAAACCTGAGTGAGCCTGAAGAGTCTAAGTGTGCAAATAATACTTGTCTTGAGCTTGAAGAGGCTAGGTGTGCAAAGAATACTTGTCTCGAAGCCTGAAGAGGCTAGGTGTGCAAACAATACTTGGAGTCTGTAAGCTGATCTGTTATAGTGGATAAAACTTGGTGCTGCCAAGGACTGGACGTAGCTCTTTGCTTTGAAGAGTGAACCAGGATAAATAGCCGTGTCAATCTCTCTTTCCTTAAACTCTTTAGTTGCCTCAGTTTTCTTATCCGTTTCTCAAGCGGTGTGTTTGTCTAAATTTCGGTTAAAATTTCATCAGACAGGTCACCTGTTTGTCCTGTATCTTTCCACTCGTCTGAACCAAGCTTCTGTATGCGAAAAGATTTCAACTTTGTTTAAATTCTGATAAACACAATTCAACCCCCTTCTCTTGTTTATAGTTGTCTATTTCAATATTTAGTGGTGACGATATTGGGTATTTTTGCAATGATGACCAGGACCAGGACCACCAAGAGATCAAGACACCACATCTCCACCCAAAACCTTAAGGCATTGAGTATATGGGCCACCTCTCTTATATATCCTTCATTTAGCTCCTTCCTAGTCAATGTGGGACTAACCACTCACACTTGAATTTCCAACAATCTCCCCCTCAAGTGTGAGTCTCCCACATAACTATACTTGCACCGCTGTTACCAACCAACGGGACACGCCGCCTGACTCCACCTTGGTCAGGAAGACTTTCGATACAAGGATCCAATACACCTGGATCCACTCCCGCTCCACCATCAGGCCAAACCATGGCTCTGATACCACTCTGATGGGGGGAACAACAATGCAACAGTGTAACACAATAACAAAGCAATATGCAGCGGAAATAAATCCCCACAAACTTGCAAGAATCTGTGAGGAACAACAACAAATATATGGCAGCAAATAGAACAACACAAACATAAAAGAGACACCAAGATTTTAACGTGGAAAACCCCTTAAAGCAAGGGTAAAAACCACGGGTCGTCCAGACCAAAGAAACAGCTCCACTATGATCAAATAAGCGTACAAAAGAGTCTCCAACAAGTGCATAAACCATGCTAACAATCAACCAAAACAACAAAGCACCAATGCTTACAAATGAGAAACAAGAAGATGAAATTTACCCCAAAAATAGAGCTACTATATGAAGCCAATATCTCTCACTTCAGACCTCGTATTGAAAATCCGAACGGTGAGAATGAAGAACCACACGTTCTGAACCTGTTACAGAAATGTCAGCCCGATCCAATGGTGAACGAATCCTCTGTCGTAATTTTACGGTGACTGTCTGGTGGGTATGCGGGTTGGCTTTCTCTCCTCTCTTCTCTCTTGCTGGTTGCTATATTCTTACTAAAATGAGACCTCTCTACAACCCTAATCTGACCTCTCTCCACTTAAACAAGTGAGAAAAAATGGGCTTACATATTTGGGCCTTTCTCCACATAGGAAGGGAGCCCAAAACCCAACAAATCTCCCCCTCACAACTATGTGGAGATAACCGCCAAACCGGCGATATCACAACAAGTTTCAAATTTCCTTCTTGGTAGTGCTTTAGTCATCATATCAGCACCATTATCATCAGTATGAACTTTAGTCAACTCCAACAGCTTAGCATCCAAAGCATCACGTATCCAATGATACCTCACATCAATATGTTTGGACCTAGAATGAAAAGTTGGATTCTTACCAAGATGAATAGCACTCTGACTATCAACAAACAACAAATATTTGTTGTGAACAAAACCAAGCTCCTGCACGAATTTCTTCAACCATAGCAACTCCTTGCATGCTTTGGTAATGGCAATGAACTCTGCTTCAGTAGTGGACAATGCTACACACTTCTGCAACTTAGACTGCCAAGCCACAGCTCCCCCTGCAAATCTAATCATATAGCCCGAAGTGGACTTCCTGGAATCAATGTCTCCAGCCATATCTGAGTCTGAGTACCCCACCAAAGTAGGCTCATCACCTCCAAAGCAAAGCTTCATGCCAGCGGTACCACAAAGATATCTCAAAGTCCATTTCACAGCATTCCAATGCGCTCTACTTGGATTAGACAAAAATCTACTGACTGAACCAACAACATGTGCTATATCTGGTCTTGTACATACCATTGCATACATCAAACTACCCACAACAGATGCATATAGAACCCGTTCCATATCTAATTTCTCTGCTTCATTTGAAGGACTTTGTTTAGCACTCAGCTTGAAATGAGTAGCAAGAGGAGTACCGCCTTGGCATTTTCCATCTGGAATCTCTGCAACACTCTTTTAACATAGTGTTCTTGTGATAGCCATAGCTTCTTCTCCTTTCTGTCACGCATGATTCTTATACCAAGAATTTGTTTAGCAGCTCCCATGCCTTTCATGGAAAATGACTCGCCCAATTGCTTCTTTAACCTGTCAATCATGGAAATATTTTCCCCAACAATAAGCATGTCATCAACATATAATAACAGGATAATGAAGTCATCATTAGAAAACTTTCTAACAGAGACAAAATGGTCAGAAGTAGTCTTCTTATATCCTTGGTCACGCATAACAGACTCAAACTTCTTATGCCACTGCCTCGGAGCCTGCTTCAAACCATATAGGCTTTTTCTCAACCTACACACATAGTATTCCTTGCCTTCAGCTTGAAAACCATCAGGTTGCTTCATGTAAATCTCTTCCTCCAAATTACCATGAAGGAAAGCTGTTTTCACATCCATTTACTCTACCTCCAAATCAAGAGTAGCCGCCAAACTCAACACGGTTCTAATGGATGACATCTTTACCACAGGCAAGAAAATCTCATTAAAATCAACACCCTTTCTTTGACGGAAGCCCTTCACCACTAATCTGGCTTTATACCTCGGAGACGTAGAGTTACTCTCATGTTTCACCCTATAAATCCACCTGTTTTCCAAAGCCTTCTTGCCTTTAGGCAACTTCACCAAATCATAAGTGTGATTATCATACAAGGATTTCATTTCATCCTGCATTGCATCCAGCCACTTTTGTTTGTCTTCAATCTCCATGGCCTCTCCAAAACACTCAGGTTCTCCCTCATCAGTCAAGGTTACATACTCATCAGAATGATACCTTGTAGATGGTTGTCTCTGCCTGTTAGATCTCCTGAGTTGGATTTGAGGTGGTTCGGGAGCATCACCAAGATTCTCATCCCGTGACATCTCATATTCCTCTTCATCATCATCAACTGGAACATCTAACTAATCTCCAAGCTGCTGATCATTAACATAATCATGTGGCTCGCCATTCTGAACATCGCCATCAGCAATATCCGGATTATAAATAGGCAACCGAACTGGATCAACATCAAACAAGTTGCTATCATTCTTGGGTGTAGTCTTCTCCACCTTATCAATGTCTTCAATGGTTTGATCTTCCATGAACTCTACATCACGGCTTCTGACAAGCTTTTTCTCAACAGGATCATACAACTTGTAACCAAATTCATCTTGACCATAACCGATGAAGATACATTGCTTTGTCTTTGCATCCAACTTGTATCTTTCATCCTTTGGAACATGCACAAAAGCCTTGCAACCAAAGACTCTCAAGTGATCATTCCTGACATTCTTGCCAAACCAAATTTTGTCTGGCACCTCATTGTTCAAAGCAACTGCAGGACTGAGATTAATAACATGTACCGCTGTGTACAGTGCCTCACCCCAGTAATGCTTGGGCAACTTAGCTTTAGAAAGCATACATCTCACTCTCTCAATCAATGTCCTGTTCATCCTCTCTGCTAAACCATTCAGCTGAGGAGTTTTAGGAGGAGTCTTTTCATGTGCAATACCTTGTTGCTTGCAATAGACATCAAAGGGTCCACAATACTCACCACCATTGTCAGTACGAATGCATTTCAGTTTCTTGCCTGACTGTCTCTCAACCAAAGCCTGAAACTGTTTGAACTTCTCCAACACTTGGTCTTTTGTCTTCAAAGCATAGACCCATAGTTTCCTGGAACAATCATCAATAAAAGTAACAAAGTAGAGGGCACCACTAAAGGATTTTACCTTCAATGGGCCACACACATCAGAATGCACCAACTGAAGCAACTCTGACTTCCTTAAGGGAGGATGCTTCTTGAAGGATACTCTAGTCTGTTTACCAGTCATGCAATGAGAAAACTTCTCCAACTCTGCACTCTTCAATCCCGGAAGCACATCCTTTTTGGCTAAACAATTTAACTCTTTTTCACTGATATGACTAAGCCTTCGGTGCCACAAAGATGCCTCCATATCCACATTATTCACACTGTCTTTAGCAACCAAAGCTTTTGTCCAATATAGTTTAGAAATTTTCTCCCTTCCAGCCACAACCAAGTTACCTTTGCAAAGTTTCCACTTTCCAGAACCAAAGTGATTATCATAACCACCCTCATCAAGCAATTGCACAGAGATCAAATTAAAGCGGACATCCGGAGCATGTTTGACTCCTTTAAGCAACAACTGCATTCACGAGTGCATGTGACAACTTTGAGTACCAATTTCGTGAGGCTTGACGTAGCCCATATAGTGATTTCTTCAAGCGACAAACCATTCCTTTTTCTGGAACATCATAACCTTGTGGCACTTCCATATATACTTCCTCATCATTCTCCATGTAAAATGCATTTCTTACATCCATTTGATGAAGCTCCCAATTCTTAGCCACCGCCGAGACACCCCGTTGTGCCCTGGTGTTTTATTAGATTAATTACCTTCTTAAATCAATTTTTAATCGCGCGCTTATCGTGAAAAATACGTAAAACTTAAAAATCATTTAATTATCATATAAATTCTGAAAATTTAAAACACACCAACTTTAACATATATAGATACACACCTAATTGTTCATTACAATACCAAAACACTGTTAAGGGTATCCTCTCAGTAGGATCCCTCACGGGCATAAACTTAATAACAGACATACTTAGCGGAAATATAAAATACTCCTTAGAAACACTGGCCATAATGTCTATACTCTAATCGTCATGGATCACAGCTCGACCTCCAGCGTCTGGTTCGTAAGGAGTTCCATTTAAACTGCTCAGCAATCTCCGTTTCATACAAAGTTCCGTCCAGCTCCTCAGCAACATAACCTTCCATCGGGTCTTCTAACGTAAACCAAAGTAACCCGCAATAATACGGAAACATAGGGGATAAGAAGCAGTTCTATCATCAAAAAGCGGAAAAGAGTCATAGTAAATTAAACAGTAATTGTCATAGACAAACAACACACATAACTAACAGATCATGCTCAAGTTAATATATCATCTCCTACCCCCAATCTCATGCTACTCAAAGACACCATAGCTGCACACCTATTTCCTAAGGTGGAAGTGGTCTCGCGAGAACTCTTGATTTTACGTGTATTATATTACCAATACACAGAGGTGTTTTACGTGTATTATATTACCAATACACGGTGTATTATATTACCAATACACAGATGTCCTTGTGTATTATATTACCAATACACTTTTGTCTTTGTGTATTATATTACCGATACACTTTTGTCCTTGTGTATTATATTACCAATACACGGTTGTGGACAACAATGCCTATACTTGAATCTCACCAACATGTTTTAACAACATCCTAGTGCCTTAACCTCCCATTAGAACTTGACACATATTCTATGCCATAACACCTCTTTAACATACATCATCTAGGTTAGGCACTTCTAAATCATCATTATCCTCACACCCAAAACAATAATCTCTTAGACAACATATATATCTTTGCTTAAAATCCACTAAGCATGATAATAAATGCATAACACAATACCAATCAAAATATTCCCATATTAACAACATAGCACAAAATCAATTCAATAACGCTAATAAAATCAAATCAAACAACAACAATATAAAAATCAACCTAATGTCGATAAACCTACAATCCCCGAATCACCATTGGTTTTTCAGAAAAGGTTTCCAATGTGATTTTGGTCTTGTCGATTACTCGACTACTAGTAGGGTTTAGGTCGCCCTACACAATTATTATATAATCTACTACTTATCCATTCCGACGATAGGTTGGTTCTTTCCCCCACCCGGGTTATCACCGAACTCCCGAACTCGAAGATCCTCATTGGCACACCATAAAATACTAACTCCACCTTCAACCAATCACCATAATAACCAATAAATCAAACAAACTCATCTATGTTCTCTTTAGGCTAGGTTTGGCCATTTAATTCAAATTAGAGTTATGATTCTTTTCTCAACATAAGCCTATGGATACTTATCACTTGGGTTCTAGGTAACTTAGATAAATTTCTATAACTTGAAAATATGGAATAAAAATCATCCAACCACTTAGGGCAGGTTTCAGCATTGTATTACAAAATAGGATAGGGTTTTCAAAACAACACAATTCCTTAGATCAATGAACTTAGAGTATTAAAGAGTATGAATCAATCATTAGATTTCACAAATCAATCAAAAACCTTTCACCCATTTTATGTCAGGGTTTCGGCCATCATAGGATAAATAGTCTAGAAATCTTTAAACTTTCCAATCTCTTAGACTTAGCATCCAAATGTATTAAGGAGCTCAAGTCCATGATCATATTGAAAAATGAAAACAAAACATCATAGGTTCACAACCATCATAGGTTCAGCCATCATAGGATAAATAGGCTAGAAATCTTTGAACTTTCCAATCTCTTAGACTTAGCATCCAAATGTATTAAGGAGCTCAAGTTCATGATCATATTGGAAAATGAAAACAAAACATCCTAGGTTCACAACCATCATAGGTTCGACCATCATAGGATAAATAGACTAGAAATCTTTAAACTTTCCAATCTGTTGGACTTAGCATCCAAATGTATTAAGAGCTCAAGTTCATGATCATATTGGAAAATGAAAACAAAACATCATAGGTTCACAACCATCATAGGTTCGGCCATCATAGGAGAAATAGGCTAGAAATCTTTAAACTTTCCAATATCCTAGATTTAGAATCCAAATATATTAAGGAGCTTAAGTCCACGATCATATTGGAAAATGAAAACCAAACATCCTAGGTTCATAATCATCATAGGTTCGGCCATCATAGGATAAATAGGCTTGAAATCTTAAAACTTTCTAATCTCTTAGACTTAACATCCGAATGTATTAAGGAGCTCAAGTCCATGATCACATTGGAAAATGAAAACAAAACATCCTAGGTTCACAACCATCATAGGAGAAACAGGCTTGAAATCTTTAAGCTTTCCAATACTTTAGATTTAAGATCAAGAGGTATCTAGAAGCTCAAATACATAATCATCTTTCAAAAAGTTAAAAAAAACTTCCTAGGCCACTAATACATAGTTTCGGTTATCCTTGTAAAAATAGGTTAGAGATTTTTGTTTGATACAAGCTCTTAGAATATGAAAGTAGAGATTAATAGAAGTCGATAGAAATTGGTTTAAACTCAAACGGAGTTTTCTACCATTTTCTAGAGATTTTAGAAGTTAAAAGAGCTTTAAGAACATTTTAAGAAGACATAAAGTAAACTCATAAAATAAGTGTAAAACTTGAAATAGAAGAGTATGAGAGGGTTACCCTTGAAACTAGAAAGAAAAAGTATGAAGAACTTGAAGCTTGAAACTAAGTAAAAATGGAAACTTTAAGTGTTAGAAACTTAAAAATGAGAAAGTGAAGAAGTAGAAAAGTGATGAAGAGAAAATGAAATGGATATTTATAGAGGGAGAGGTGGGATTGGAGTGAAAGAGAAGGAAGGAGCAAGTCTTGATGGCCAAGTTTTGGCTTATGCCTTGCTTGGTTGAAGAAGAGAGAGAAAAATGGGTTTTTAGAATATAATATGACATAATTTGAAAATTTTGATGATTATACTTTTGGAGTGTGTCATAACTCATGTCCATCACATTCCATCAAGTCACTTCACTTCTTTTGGGCTCCCTTTTTTGCTCTATTGCTTATCCGGTTCAAGTTTCCGATCGTATTTCGCCCGGAATAAATATTATATTTTATTTCCGAACTCAAATTTTCGAAAATTTCCAATATCATACAAAACATCACAAAACACTAACCGTTTTGTTCACGGTTCAAAATTAGGTTTTCTGTTCAGTAAACTTTTACTGTCAGTGAAAACGCAGATCGGGTTTCGTCTGAATTTTCAACCCAAAATTTTACCGTAACCTTCTACCATAAAGTAGACTATGAATAAGATTTTATTTTATTCAAAAGTACTTTCTAACTCTCAGATTAAAATATAATATAATATTAATTATATTTTAGCCGGTTGAACAACATAATTAAAATCAGGCTGTTGCATTACTACCCCTCTAAAAAAAATTTCGTCCTCGGAATTTCCTTTCTCAAAACTAGACCTCATCTTGTAATCGTATCTTAATCTAAAGATCCCACATTATATTTCTCATCGCTGTCTTTCCCCTAGGTGATAGCAGTAACTACATAACAGAATTCATTCTTATATTGTTCTATTTATCCTTGAAACAATCCATCACTACACTCTATTCATCGTCCTTAACATTTCACCTTGATCTATCATCTTTGAAGGACATAATTAAAACTTAATCCTTTCCTTCTTCTTACTACTGATCCACCAGAAGACCTTATTTCAACATCTAACTCCCGCAATTAACACCACTATCAATTCCAACATCTAACTTCTACCATTACCCGCAATTAACACCACAATCAATTTCAACATCTAACTTCTACAATTAACACCGCAATCAATACTACCCTAACTTCCTACTTAATGTATCCATTCACAGTCTTAAATCCTTGTAGCATATTCCACTATTCCGGATTATATCAAAATCACACATCTTAATCCTCAAAAGAACATTATTGCACCTCTTAATGCAATTAAAATCAAAAGAAGTTATCTTTCCTGCTCATATTCATCATAGGTAAAACTACTATAGGTACTTTTCCTTTAATATTCCAAATTCATACCATCCATACTAACTATGAGTATTTGATCATTACCTTAGATTCTCTTAGTAATACTATGCCTCGATCAACATTTGACGTATAGTAATTGTCTCAGTCACTGATATTGATCTTAAGGGTTCACATCCTACCAGTCACAACTATACCTCAACAAAACTCTCATCACTTTCTTGTCTATCATGCTACTTAGACAAACAAACAAAGTCTACCAGATATCAAATACATACCTTGTATAAAATCCCCAGATTAAGAGGATCCAGCTCCCCTCACAGTAAACACTCTCCCAGTGACCTGAGGTCTGGCCATCGGCAGTCCTGCTGCTGGAACTCCTTTTCCGCAGACAACTCTTTGAACACTGGCTCCTCTATCATCAGCTACCGACTGCTGCATACCAATGTTAGTTATCGTGTTCAGATTCACTACCCAACTTCTAAGCATAGTCCATATCCGATGTGGATTCAACTAGACATGGCCAGTAACAACATCCTAAACCTCACAGTCCTTGATTCTGATCGGACATAACCCACAATCCGTTTTAGAACCAAACTGCTCTGATACGAAAATGAGACACCCCGTTGTGCCCCAGTGTTTTATTAGATTAATTACCTTCTTAAATCAATTCTCAATTGCGCGCTTATCGTGAAAAATACGTAAAAATTAAAACTTATTTAATTATCATATAATTTCTGCAAATTTAAAACACACCAACTTTAACATATATAAATACACACCTAATTGTTCATTACAATACCAAAACACTTTTGAGGGTATCCTCTCAGTAGGATCCCTAACAGACATAAACTTAATAACAAACATACTTAGCGAAAATATAAAATACTCCTTAGACACACTGGCCAAAATGTCTACACTCTAATCGTCATGGATCACAGCTCGACCTTCAGCGTCTTGTTCGTAAGGAGTTCCATCCAAACTCCTTAGCAATCTCTATTTCATTCAGAGTTCTGTCCAGCTCCTCAGCAACATAACCAAAGTAACCCACAATAATACAAAAACATAGGGGATAAGAAGCAGTTCTATCATCAAAAAGCGGAAAAGAGTCATAATAAATTATAAAGTAATTATCACAGACAAACAACACACATAACTAACAGATCATCCTCAAGTTAATATATCATCTTCTACCCCCAATCTCATGCTACTCAAAGATACCATAGCTGCACACCTATTTCCTAAGCTGGAAGTGGTCTCGCGAGAACTCTTGATTTTATGTGTATTATATTACCAATACACAGAGGTGTTTTACGTGTATTATATTACCAATACACGGTGTATTATATTACCAATACACGGTGTATTATATTACCAATACACAAATGTCCTTGTGTATTATATTGCCAATACATTTTTGTCTTTGTGTATTATATTACCGATACACTTTTGTCCTTGTGTATTATATTACCAATACACGGTTGTGGACAACAATGCCTATACTTGAATCTCACCAACCTGTTTTAACAACATCCTAGTGTCTTAACCTCCCATTATAACTTGACACATATTCTATGTCATAACACCTCTTTAACATACATCATCTAGGTTAGACACTTCTAAATCATCATTATCCTCACACCCAAAACAATCATCTCTTAGACACATTATATATCTTTGCTTAAAATCCACTAAGCATAATAATAAAAACCAGACAGATCATGCATAACACAATACCAATCAAAATATTCCCATATTACCAACATAGCACAAAATCAATTCAATAAAGGAAATAAAATAAAATCAACCATCAACAATATAAAAATAAACCTAATGTCGATAAACCTACAATCCCCGAATCACCATTGGTTTTTCAGAAAAGGTTTCCAATGTGATTTTGGTCTTGTCGATTACTCGACCACTAGTAGGGTTTTGGTCACCCTACACAATTATTATATAATCTACTACTTATCCATTCGGACGATAGGTTGGTTCTTTCCCCCACCTGGGTTATCACCGAACTCCCGAACTCGAAGCTCCTCGTTGTCACACCACAAAGTACTAACTCCACCTTCAACCAATCAACATGATAACCTATAAATCAAACAAACTCATCTATGTTCTCTTTAGGCTAGGTTTGACCATTTAATTCAAATTAGAGTTAGAATTCTTTTCTCAACATAAGCCTTTGGATACTTATCACTTGGGTTCTAGGTAACTTAGATAAATTGCTATAACTTGAAAATATGGAATAAAAATCATCCAACCACTTAGGGTAGGTTTCAGTCTTATATTACAAAATAGCCTAGGGTTTTCAAAACAACACAATTCCTCAGATCAATGATCTTAGAGTAGTAAAAAGTATGAATCAATCATTAGATTTCACAAATCAATCAAAAACCTTTCACCCCTTTTATGTTAGGGTTTCGACCATCATAGGATAAATAGGCTAGAAATCTTTAAACTTTCCAATCTCTTAGAATTAGCATCCAAATGTATTAAGGAGCTCAAGTCCATGATCATATTGGAAAATGAAAACAAAATATCCTAGGTTCACAACCATCATAGGTTTGGCCATCATAGGATAAATAGGCTAGAAATCTTTAAACATTCAAATCTCATAGACTTAGCATCAAAATGTATTAAGAAGCTCAAGTCCATGATCATATTGGAAAATGAAAACAAAACATCATAGGTTCACAACCATCATAGGTTCGGTCATCATAGGAGAAATAGACTAGAAATCTTTAAACTTTCCAATCTCTTAGACTTAGCATCCAAATGTATTAAGGAGATCAAGTCCATGATCGTATTGGAATATCAAAAAAAAAAATCCTAGGTTCACAACCATCATAGGTTCGGCCATCATAGGATAAATAGGCTAGAAATCTTTAAAATTTCCAATCTCTTAGACTTAGCATCCAAATGTATTAAGAGCTCAAGCCCGTGATCATATTGAAAAATGAAAACAAAACATCCTAGGTTCACAACCATCATAGGTTCGGCCATTATAGGAGAAATAGGCTAGAAATCTTTAAACTTTCCAATCTCTTAGACTTAGCATCCAAATATGTTAAGGAGTTTAAGTCCATGATGATATTGGAAAATGAAAACCAAACATCCTAGGTTCACAACCATCATAGGTTCGACCATCATAGGATAAATAGGCTAGAAATCTTTAAACTTTCCAATCTCTTAAACTTTGCATCCAAATGTATTAAGGAGCTCAAGTCCATGATCATATTGGAAAATGAAAACAAAGCATCCTAGGTTTACAACCATCATAGGAGAAATAGGCTAAATCTTTAAACTTTCCAATACTTTAGATTTAAGATCAAGAGGTATCTAGAAGCTCAAATACATGATCATCTTTCAAAAAGTTGAAACAAAACTTCCTAGGCCACTAATACATAGTTTCGGCCATCCTTGGAAAAATAGGTTAGAGATGTTTGTTTGATACAATCTCTTAGAATATGAAATTAGAGATTAATGGAAGTCCATAGAAATTGGTTTCAACTCAAACGGAGTTTTCTACCATTTTCTCGAGATTTTAGAAGTTAAAATAGATTTAAGAACATTTTAAGAAGGCATAAATTAAACTCATGAAATAAGTGTAAAAATTGAAAAATAAGAGTATGAGAGGGTTACACTTGAAACTAGAAAGAAAAAGTATGAAGAACCTGAAGCTTGAAACTAAGTAAAAGTGGAAACTTTAAGTGTTAGAAACTTTAAAATGAGAAAGTGAAGAAGTAGGAAAGTGATGAAGAGAAAATGAAATTGGTATTTATAGAGGGAGAGGTGGGATGGGTGTGAAAGACAAGGAAGGTACAAGTCTTGATGGCCACGTTTTGGCTTATGCCTTGTTTGGTTGAAGAAGAGAGTGAAAAATGGGTTTTTAGAATATAATTTGATATAATTTGAAAAGTGTGATGATTACACTTTTGGAGTGTGTCATAACCCATGTCCATCACATCCCATCAAGTCACTTCACCTCTTTTGGGCTCCCTTTTCTGCTCCATTGCATATCCGGTTCAAGTTTCCGATCGTATTTCATCCGGAATAAATATTATATTTTATTTCCAAACTAAAATTTTCGAAAATTTCCAATATCATACAAAATATTAGAAAAGCACTAACCGTTTCGTTCACGTTTCAAAATTATGTTTTCTGTTCAGTAAACTTTTGCTGTCAGTGAAAACGCAGACCAGGTTTCGTTTGAATTTTCAACCCAAAATTTTACAGTAACCTTCTACCATAAAGTAAACTATGAATAAGATTTTATTTTATTCAAAAGCACTTTCTAACTCTCAGATTAAAATATAATTAATTATATTTTAACCGGTTGAACAGCATAATTAAAATCAGGCTGTTACAACCGCAACAGATAACAAACATCTCAGTGTTGTCATTTTTGCCACTGGTGCAAAGGTCTCGTTGAAATCTTCTCCTTCAACTTGTGTGTATCCTTTTGCCACGAGTGGTGCCTTATATTTCTCCACCTCGCCTGAGGCTTTATATTTGACCTTGTATACCCATTTGCAACCCACTGCCTTCTTTCCTTTGGGAAAAACTGCAGCTTCTCATGTTTTGTTTTCCTCCAATTCCATAAGCTCAATTGCCACAGCCTCTCGCTATTCTGCTTTGCGGACTGTTTGTTTATAGGATTGTGGTTCTTCATGACACTCTATAGCTGCAAGATACGCTTGATGTTTTGCAGAATACTTATCATAATTCACATACTTTGATAAAGGATAGACCATACCTGAGGAAGTTGATGAACTCGGTAATGTACATGGATGGGTTTGCTTAGCTGAATTGCAGTAGTAGTCCTTGAGATTGCTAGGTGGCTTCCTATTTCTCGGTCCCAAGTCCAATAATTCTGTGGCTGCATTATCCCCCTCACTTCTAATCTCCACATCATTATTAGAAATCTGCTCATCTCCTTCATTGTGTTGCCTCTCAATTCGGCTGCTATTTGGATCGTTCCCTTCATCACTACATGGTAAAAATTCTTCTTCTATTGAGTGAGGCTCACCTTCATTAAAAATATTTTTGGAATTGTCCTCACCATTGCTTCCTTTTGCCCTTGAGGATAACCCACAAACACACATTTTTATGATCCAGAATCAAACTTATCTTGCTGCTTGGATGAGTTTTTGACATAACATAAGCATCCAAAAATTCTGAAATGTTCATAAGATGGTGACTTACCAAATAGCATTTCATATGGAGTCACTCCGCCATCTGCTACCGTGGGCGTCCTATTGATGATATACGTGGCAACCAAGACACATTCTCCCCAAAAAGAGATTGGCAAATTGGATTGAAATCTCAGAGCCCGTGCAATGTTGAGTATATGCCTATGCTTCCTCTCTAGTCGTCCATTTTGTTGAGGTGTCGCTACGCAAGATGTTTCATGTAGGATTCCCTCTTGTTGAAGAACTCTTTGAAACTCATGATTGGTAAACTCGGTCCCATTATCACTGCGTAGTCTCCTAACCTTTGCATCAAATTGTGTTTTCACCATGTTAAGAAAATTTGTTAGAATTCCCACGGTTTCTGTTTTACTCTTCATCAAATACACCCTTGTTCCCCGCGAATAATCATCAACAATAGTAAAGAAATAATTACTGGCATTATGGGAACTAGTGTGGTATCTCCCCCAAAAATCACAATGTATAAGATCAAAAGATTTCTCATCTTTATTATTACTAAGATGAAAAGGAAGTCTACATTGTTTTGATTTATGACAAATATCACAACAATGGACATTATTCAAATTGAAACTAAAATTAACTAGCTGAGATAGTTGCTGTAAAACTTGAGCAGATGGATGTCCCATTCGTGCGTGCCAAAGAGCAGTCTTGACTTCATGATGAGCCACAAGAGCCAATCCTTGGACTGACTGGCTCAACACATAGACCCCATCATGTACATCACCTGATCCAATCTTCTTCCTCATAGTTGGGTCCTGTATCACACAATGATCAGAATAATAAGTTATATTGCAGCTTGTATCACGTGTCAATTTATGAATTGAAATTAAATTGCAGTCAAATTTTGGCACAAATAAAACATTTTGCCATGTAATGTTGTTATTGAGGTGAATGGTGCCCATTTTTTATACAATCACGGTATCCCCTGTGGGTACAGTGATGTAAAAAGTTTCTCAAGCCTGCACACTCCTTCCATTAAGGACAAGAGAGGGTTCATGTGATGAGAAGCACCACTATCCAAGACCCATTTCTGATCATCAGTTAATAGTTTATTATCAGCCATCTCCTCATAAAATTCTGCCGTTTTCTTCATGCAAGATCCATGAAGGGCATGTCCCTGCACTGATTTCTCCTCCTTCTCCTCCCTTTTATCCTCATCAACACGAACATGGTGAACATTGGATTGCCCTCCATTGTTTGAGTAGCGCTGTGTTCTCCTAGCTTCCCAGTTCTCAGGATAACCAATTATTTCAAAGCATTTTGACTTGATGTATCCAATCTTGCCACAATGATCACACCTTGGCTTGGGTCCATCCTTTCTCCTTTGTTTGTTCTGATTAGGCGTGTAGAAAGCAGTGCCATTTGCTTCATTCTTTGTCACGATCACCCTATCCTTTTCAGCCATAACGCGAGCTTCCTCCCTCAGAACATGGTTAAAGACACGTCGCAGAGAAGGTAGTGGCTCTGTGTTGAGCAGGATAGCCTTAGCATGTTCATATTGTTCATTGTTAAGACTCCCGAGAAACAAATGAACCTTCTGATATTCTTCTCTCTGCATGAGTTCTTTGGAGGCTCCGCAATTGCACTCTGGAAGTGGCTGTAGTTCACCAAGTTCATCAATGAGACTCTTGAACTTGGTGTAAAACTCAGTCACTGTTGTATCCGGTTCATGCTCGATCAAACTTAAGATATGCCATAGCTGATGGATTCGTGGCGTATTGGTTTGAGCAAAACGTTCTTCTAGGTCCAACCAAACATCCCTTACAGTAGCTGCATGAGAAATACTCCCATGCAAGGCTGGATCGATTGAATTGATGATCCAAGCCATGACCATTGAGTCCGCTTTCTCCCAGTGCTGAAAATCATGACTTCTTGTTGCTGGCTTCCTGACAGATCCATCAATGAATCCTAACTTGGTCTTCGCACGAAGCGCTGTGATGTCGAAGGAAACTTTCTCACCTTTGAAGGCATTCTTCTTCTTCTCCGGTACCTTCTCAACATCACTGCCAGAATTGTCCTTCTCTGATGCCATGTTAGAATAATTGGGCCTAACTCCACTCTAAAAGCTAGCTCATAGAGGGAGGGTTGCCCAAGTAATTATAAATGGTTCTTAGCTCATATACTCAACCAATGTAGGACTTAGACACTTAATACAAATGACAAAAAACCAAACAAATTAAATAAACTCAAGCGAGAACATAACTTACCAGCAAAAATATCAACTCTTCCTCAGTCTCATTAAAATATTCCATTGCCCTCTCCGTATAAGAGGATGACGTTCTCCGCAAAAGCTCAGCAAAATAATTGATGAAAGAAGAATGATTTGGTGTGAATAGAGAAATCAGATAAAGAGAAAAAGGCAAGTTAGGTTAGAGAGGAAAAGGAAAAGAGAGATAGAAATGAAAGAAAGAAAATATAAATTGAAAAAAAAAAATACTGCTCGAGCATCACAAACTTCCTTTTCGACCTTTGTTAATTTCCGTGAGAGAATTCTAGTTATAAATAAACAATTTAAATAAACAAGAAAATAAATTATCACACATATATAATTCATCATACATGTATTTGTATCTTATAAAATTTAAACCTTTAACTTTTTCCATCACTAATTAGATTCTTATATATGTTAGTTTCAAAAACATACCTAGTACTCAAGTGGGGTAAATTCCCCGGGATTTAACCCTTGCCATCAAAACTGTTAATGTTTGATGCAAACTAGAGAAGTCCACAAGCTTCAAAAGTTGGTAGCAACTATATTTCTAGGATATTCTAGCTAAACATGATATAATAACCTTAGGCATTAATGATATAATAACCTTAATAAGAGGTTTCAAATAATATTCGTCTCAGTCTCTTCCATGCATTACAAGTCTCATACCATCTTGAATCATGTTTTCCAACTATTGTCACTTTTATTTAACCATCTATGTTTCCAACAAGAAAAACATATAAAAAAAGGTGGATCATTGTTTTCCGATCTGATTGACTATGCTACGTCATACGAATATGATGTATTTTACACCAACTATATATAACTTTTGTTTTATTTGTTGATGTTATAGACTTTTGAATAAAATCAGGATTTTTTTTTTCCAAAAAAAAAAAAGGTGTAGCACAAAGGTTCAGTGGCAAACTGTATTTGTATCTCAATACATGAATAGAACGATACTTACAAATCAAATCTGTAAATTAAACAGCCCAAGCAATGATTGGTCATTTTAGTTTGGTAATTGGTATTGACATTGAA
This sequence comes from Sophora flavescens, assembly GCA_030762895.1. NCBI lineage: Eukaryota > Viridiplantae > Streptophyta > Magnoliopsida > Fabales > Fabaceae > Sophora > Sophora flavescens. The sequence goes on from CM061062.1 coordinate 5,419,215, forward strand.
CGACTCATAAGTTATTATCACTCATGGAGTAAAACAGATACATACACAACACAATAAGCAAGAAGAGGGTAAAAAAAATGAGAGAGTTAGAGAGAGAAAGTGAGAGAGAGAAAGTGAGAGAGGGTGAGTGGACTTTGGTGCGTTCTCGGAAGAAGAAAGGGACTAGATTGGATGGTAACTACATGGACAAGGACAAGGACAAGTATTCACTTTTGGAATACAGGAATATTAGAGGTTGTCGTTCGACGGCCGACAAGGAATATTGAAAGAGAGAGGCAAAGATGTCTGTTAACTTTTATATCACAAACTTCCCGAATGATTGGGATGAATATGCTCTTTGGAAGATGTTTGCGCGGTGGGGTAGAGTGGTGGATGTTTTCATACCGGCAAACAGGAATAAAGAAGGGAGGAGGTTCGGGTTTGTGCGCTTTGCAAACTCGGGTAATCCGTTAGAGTTGGAAAAAAGATTGAATCAGATATGCATTGGCACTTATAAGTTACGTGCCAATGTTTCTAGATTCATCGGGGTTAAGGAGGAGGAGAAGGTAATACAGGTTAAGTCTAAAAAAGAGGCGGTGTAGTTTCAACCTTCAAGGGTAATGGAGGGGGTGAAGTTTATGGATGTCGTCAAAGGAAATGAGAAGAAGGTCAAGCAGATTTGGAAGGCAAGACCAAATGCCAAAGTGTATCCAGGGTGGTGTCGTATTGAACATGAGGTACCGGATGAGAATATGGAATGGCTTAAGAAGTGTTATGTGGGGACAGGTGCACAACTCTGATGCAGTCTTTGATTTACAGGAAAAAATTTATGATAAAGGTTTGTCCACGATGAAAGTCACTCCAATGGGTGGGGACTTTGTTCTTCTCAGTGCAATGAAGGGTGAAGATCTCGTGGAAATGGTAAAGGATGTTGAATGTATGTTTCAAACATAGTTTAGTGATGTACATTATTGGTCACCCACGGACGTTACCAAGGAGAGATATGTCTGGATTAGGTGTCAAGGAGTGCCATTACATGCTTGGGATGGTGGGTTCTTTGAAAAAATTGCTTCTACTCTAGGGCGTTTCGTTTCAATGGACTCCAACACAAAAAAAAGAGTCGTTTTGATATGGCAAGAATTCTGATTCAAACCACGTCTACAGAAGTTTTAAACAGGCTCGTTAAAGTAAAGGTGAATGGTGAGTTGTTTACTATCAGAATGGTGGAGGTACCATTTTCAGATTTGTTTGTCACAAATTCTCAATACCAGTGGCAGAATAAATTGGCGGAAGACAGTTCAGATGACTCATCGGAATCTGATTTTGGGTGGGCGGTGAAGCCATCGGAGGCAGGTTCGGTTGGTCCACGTGATGGAGAAAATTTCGCTAATGAGATTGGGTGGGATATGGTTACTAAATATAATCAAGGTGTACCAGATTGGTTTTCTAATAGGGAGGATATTGAGGGATTTGGATTGTTGAATGATGGAGAGATAATGGACATAGATGAGGGAGCAGTTTTATCTAAATGTTTAAATCAAATTTCAAGTGAAGGATAAGCTGAGCATGTGTCTCCTTTAGCTGTGTACAACGATTTGGGCCATGATTTAGTGGGCCAAGGAGGGGCAAATAATAATAACAAAGAGAGGTGCACTTTTGGAGAAATGGGTTGTGATATAGGTCTACGACTCAACAGTAAGAAAGAAGTGGGTGGGGTTAGAAGGAATAGAGAAGGCCCAGTTATAGATGACTCAGCCCTGATGAGTAGGCTGAATGTTAAGGGAGAAAGTTCACAACAAATTATGTCAAGTGACAGGGGGAAGCACTCGACGATGCATCTAGTTGTGGGTGTTGTGGAGGGTCTCAAACGATGATGCTGCTGTGGAGGGGACGGTTCTCTTAGGTGGAGCTAGCGATGAGGATGCGTGGAATTTGAAGGAGCCAAACATGGGTGTGAGACAGGAAAAATCGAGTGGGGAGGAGCATATTAAATCTCCCAGATCTTGTGGGCGGATTAAAAAGACAGCAAGGGGCAAGATTTTGAGGAAGGAAAGGTCGAAGAGAAAGCCTGGTTCAGAGTCAGAAAAGATAGATGACGGGAAGAAGAAAGCGTCAAAGGGGAAGGTACGAGAATATAATCTAGATAACTCAATTTCGGATAGCAATTTTCAATGGCATAACTGGATGATCTGTAATAAAAATGATAATGAGGTAGCTAAGAGGGTGTGGGATTTTGGTAGAGACCTGGGGTTAGCAAGAAGAGGTGTTGAGGATAAAATTATCAGTCAGTCGAGGGAGATGGAAGCCAGAGATAGAAAGGCAATGGAGGCCCAGAAGTTGAAGGCTTCTGAAAGGGGAAGCAATTAGCTTCGGTACGGTAGGTAGCAGGTGTGGTGGATTTGTAAGTTATGATGTGTATTGGATCTTATAATATCCGGGGGATTGGGGGCAGAGCAAAGAAGAAGGAAGTTAATCATTTGATTGTTTCACAGAAACTGGATATGATCTGCTTGCAGGAGTCTAAAGCTGTGTTAGTAGACAGAAATATGTGTGCAGTAATGTGGGGGGATGATGATTTTGATTGATGCTTTCAACCATCTAATGGCAGAGCAGGCGGTTTAATAACTATGTGGAGACGAGATAAGTTCACTTTGGAAGAAGAATTTAAGAGTCCTGATTTTTTAAGTGTTAAGGGGGTGTAGGGGAAGGAGCGTGTGTCAGTTTCTTTGCTCAACGTGTATACACCTTGTGATCTTATGAGGAAGAGATAACTTTGGTAGGAAGTTTTGGAGGTTTTGAGATATAGGGGTGGGGATAAATGGTGCGTGGTTGGTGATTTCAACTCCATCTTAGCTGAAGAGGAAAGAAGGGGGGTAACAAGTTACGATTTATTAGAAGACATTGCTCTCTTCAAGAACTTCGTGGATGAAGCTTCGCTCAATAATTTACCTTTGATAGGGAGGAAATACACATGGTATCGGGTTGATGGATCGAAGATTGGATCATTTTTTGATTTAAGATGGGTGGATCAATGAATGGCAAAACCTATCTGTGTGGGGTGTGGAAAGAGGTCTTTCATATCATTGTCCTATTATTCTTAAGAAAAAGATTTGAATTGGGGGCCAAAGCCGTTTCGTATGTTCAATTGCTGGAGAGAGTTTCCGGGTTACTTTGAGTTTGTTAGGAAACAATGGAGTGAGCTGTCAGAGACAGGTTGGGCTGGTTTTGTGCTGGAGGAGAAGTTGAAGAAGCTCAAACAATGATTAAAGGTTTGGGCTAAGGAGAATGGAATGAATCTTGATTAGCGTGTCAGGGAGGCAAAAGAGGATCTATCGAGGTTGGACTTGAAGGGTGAATGGGATGTGCTTATGCAGGAAGAGGTGGCGGATCGTCGGGAATGTATTGCTAAAATCCAGAGCCTTTCAAGAATGAGGTGTATCATGCTTTGGCAAAAATCCAGAATGAAATGGCTTCGAGACGGAGAAGGGAATTCCAAGTATTTCCATGGTTTTATTAACAAGAGAAGAATGGGTAATGAATTGTTGTGTCTGAAAGTTGGCGGGTGCAGGGTGGAAGATGTTAGTGAGTTGAAGGCAGTGGTAAAAGATTATTTTAAGTCTCATTTCCAACAGCAAGGTAGTGGAAGGCCAATTTTAGAGGATTTGATGTTACGTCGGCACGCTGTTTCGGATAATGAATTGTTAATAGCTCATTTTCAGTAGAAGAAATTAGGATGGCTGTGTGGGATTGTGAGAGTTCTAAGAGTCCAGGGCCTTATGGAGTTAATTTCTTTTTCATAAAAGAGTTCTGGGATATGCTCAAGGAGGATGTAGAAAGGTTTGTAAAGGAATTTCATGATAATGGTAGATTGGTTAAAGGGTTGAATAGTTCTTTCATCGTTTTGATACCAAAGAAGGATAACCCTCAAAATATTGAAGATTACCGGTCAATTTATTTAATTGGTTGTTTATACAATGTGTTAGCTAAGTTATTAGCAAACCGTCTTAAGAAGGTTATGGAGGTGATCATTTTAGAGTCACAATCGGCCTTCATCAAAGGCGGGCAAATCCTATATGGAATCCTAATAGCAAATGAGATAGTGGAGGAGGCTAAGGAGCCCAGAAGAGAGGGTGTTTTATTCAAGGTAGATTTTGAAAAAGTGTATGACTCGGTGTGCTGGGAATACTTGAACTTTGTGATGGTGAAGATGGGGTTCTCTGAAAAATGGAGGCTTTGGATGTCAGAATGTTGGTCTTTAGGAGCCTAACCGAGGAATTCTGCATGGGTAGAGGGTTGCGTCAAGGAGACCCTTTATCGCCTTTTCTATACTTGATAGCGACAGAAGGCTTAAGTGTTATGATTAGTAAAGCTGTGGAGTTGGGGATGTTTAAGGGATTTTCTATTGGAGCTCAGGGGTTGGCGGTTTCGCACTTGCAATATGCAGATGACACTCTGATTATGGGAGAGGCTTGTCTTTCTAATGTTTGGGCAATCAAAGCTCTGTTACAATTGTTTGAAGCAACGTCGGGTCTTAAGGTAAACTTTTTTAAGAGTCAGTTGTTGGGGCTCAATACTGATGGGAGGTGGTTGGAAGAGGCAGTAGATGTTTTAAATTGTAGAATTGGGAGTGTCCCCTTCAAATACCTCGATTTGTCGATCAGGGCCGATCCTCGAAAGAAATCTACTTGGCTTCTAGTAGTGGAAAATGTGAGGAAAAGGTTGTCAGCTTGGAATAATAAGAACTTGTCTTTTGGTGGTAGAATTGTCCTTGTCAAGTCCGTGTTGTCTTCCATTCCGGTCTACTTTCTTTCCTTTTTCAAGGTGCCTAAAGGTATCATTTCCTCTCTTGAATCTTTAATGAAAAATTTTCTTTGGGGAGGGGTCGAGGGTGGGAGAAAAATTAATTGGCTAGCTTGGGAGGATGTTTGTAAGGAAAATGAGGCAAGGGGTGGGAATAGAAAATCTCAGAGTGTTCAATTTAGATTTGCTAGGAAAGTGGTGGTGGAGGTTAAAGGTTGATAAACATATGCTGTGGTATAGGGTTTTGGTGGCAATATATGGGGCTCATGAGGTGGATAGAGGGCAGGGTGAGGCAAAGAGGTCTAAGTGGTGGAGGGATATTAGAAATTTAGATTTGGAGAGGTTTGGAGATGGAGGAGAGTGGGTAAATCAAAATCTAGTGGTTAAGGTGGGGGATGGGTCTAGGACTTGGTTTTGGGATGATGCTTGGTGTGGAGGAGGCCCTTTGAGACAGCAATCCAGTCGTCTTTATAGCATTGTTGCTAATACAGAGGCCAAGGTTGCAGATATGGGGGTTTGGAGGAATGGAGTGTGGAGTTGGAAGTGATACGTCCACTTTTTATGTGGGAGGAAGAACTTCTTTCTGGTTTGCAGGAGGTTATTCAGTCAGCGACTTTGAAGGAAGGCGGGGAAGACAGGTGGGTGTAGAGGGCGGATCGGTCGGGAGGTTATACTGTAAAGTCGGCGTACAAAGCAATTATTGTTGACGAAAATGGGAGAGATCTTAGATTTTGTAATCAGCTTTGGCATAAATGTGTTCCATTGAAGGTTTCAGGTTTTGCTTGGAGACTTGTTTTGGATCGTGTCCCATCTAAGGTGAATCTAGCAAATAGAGGAATGACTCATTTGGCTAATGAAGTGTGTATAGGTTGTCAAGCTGCTGAACAAAGTGCTGCTCACCTATTTTTTGAATGTTCGTTCTTCTCAGAGGTGTGGAGACAGATGCTGCATTGGGTTGGAGTTACAAAAGCATTACATCGAGATTGCAGAGTTCATTTTGAACAGTTCAACTGTTCAAGGGATTGCAAAGTTGCTCTGCTTAGTCAAGGAACATATGGCAGGTTATTTGGTTTTCAATTGTTTGGTCAATCTGGTTAAGTCGCAATCAAATTATTTTCAAGGCTCAAGAGGTGTCTATTTATGATATTACTGAGGCAGCAAAGCTGAAGTCTTGGAGTTGGATTTCTGCAAAAAGAATAGATTTCAAGCATCATTTGTCTTTGTGGTTATTAAATCTAGCTTCTTGCTTGAAACTAAGATGTGGATCTGGAGATGGATAAATTGCTTCGCTGAAGTTTAATGCTGTTACAAGGATGGGTTGCGTTTAGTTTTGTTTGGGTGCTGTTATTTTTTATGTGTTGTTGTTGCAGGGTTCATCTTCATTAATTTGATGTGTATGTGGGTTTTACAGGAGCCTTTTTAGTTACTGTGATGTGGCCTTTTATTGTTGGCTGTGTTTTGAGCGCTCCTTTTTGTTTTGGCAGGGGTTTGTGGTGTTTTGTATCTTGGCTGGGTGTGCCTTTCTGTTTTAGTTTTACTTTTCTCGGGTTTTTATTTTGGTGGGCTTTGCCTAGCTTGGCTTGGTGCATCAATTGCTATCTCTTTGGTTGTGTATTTCTTATACTCAACCTGTGAATAAAATTCTCTTTGCTGTTCAAAAAAAAAAAGATACAGAGAGCTCTCACTTTTTTGAGATTTTGCTTCAAGTAGCTTGTAATTCGTAGAATCTCAAAGCCATTATGTACTCTAAGAGATCCACAACATACTTTGTGCTAAATATTCATTTTAGTTTCTTGTATGGGAGGCAGCTGGTTGTTGTTGCCATTGAAGAACCTCCTCCAAAAACTCTTAATAAGAAAAATTATAAGGATATGCACATGCTGCACCAGAGACAGCTGCTATTCTTCCTACCGTTTTATCTTCTAATTTTTATATTTAATATTTTTCAAGTCCGATTTGAATCGAACCAATTAATTTTGATTGGTTCGGCTTTGTTTTTCATACAAATTCGAATCAAAACGACCCGTGAACTCCCTTATGTGTACTCATCCTTGTAATTTTTTATTATTTGAAGTTTTTGGAAGAGATTCTTCAACATCAGCAACAAACAGTTGCTTCCCATACAAGGAACGAAATATTTATCAATTAGTGCCTCCGGATCTAGAGAAACTGGGAAACCCTTCTTATATATGCAGAACTACATTGATATGTTGATGTATAGGGTTGGAGTACTCCTAATTCTCTCAACCAATATATTTTTTGCTTATAAAAAAAACATTGATATGTTGGCAGCAAAAGTGAAGCTATAATAGGTATAGGAGCCAATACCTAGAAAGAAGATATGGAGATGAATGAGTTTCTAGTTATTGATTTATATTCCAACTGTGTCATGTTTCATTCATTTTGATATAAAGTAAAGACGTCATTAGTAGATATCTTATATAATAAACTAAATAAATTGGATGCAATATCATTTGGGTATGCTCACCAACAAAATTGGATGAGAAGGCTCAACTCCAACTGCAGCAGGTGACGTCAATAAAGCACCAGCTATATATGGAAGCGTCAATCTTTGAGTCAAGCAGTGCCTTACATAACGATAGCAATTAAAAATGAAATCAATTTATAGTTGGCCTTTCTTGCAACCTAACTATTCAATTTATACTTGGTTTGGTGGTAGAAGAGAAAGTGAGAGGAAAGAAAGGGTAAGGAAAAAAATGGTGGAAAATGAGAAGATTAATTAATTAGTTATTGGTAGAAGAGAAAATGAGAGAAAAGAAAACCAAAATTTTTCTTTCGTTTTGTTTGGTTGAGTAGAAAGTGAGAATAAAGAAATACTTAAATAAAAATAGATGGTAATAAAAAGAAGAATATAAAATATATTCTCACTAATGCCAAAAATATAAATAAAGATAAATAAAAAATTTTAATAGTTATATAAAAAATTATTAATATTTGTTAAAATAAAAATAAAGAAGCAACATAAAATTAAAAGGAAATAGATTATTTGCAAAAAGAACCAAATTATTGAAAAATTATTTCTGGGTTGATGAGAGGACTCATGCTTTGATCCTTTGATGCAATGAGACAAGTCACAAATTTGTTATCTATGAGTACTGATTCGAAGACTGCTTTATCTTTGGTGACTGAGATGGAGTTCAGCACATACAGCCCCAAGCTCCTTTGATTGACCGGATTCGATTGTTTAGAAACCATCCTTGAACTTCAAAGTTTCAGCATACATTCCATTAAGATAATAAGTGTGCCGATTGGTTTGCCTAGCATAGAGCCAGCTTTGATTATGGTGTGGGGTGAATTTTATGGTGCACCTTGCCACAGAGAGGTGCACCCATGCACCTTATGATCAAATGATCTGAACCATTCATTAGGATGATTGCATATTTTTACGGTGTACTAACATACATCTGAACAAAAGTTTTGTCTAAGTTGCACCGGCACTTTTGCTGGTGCAACCTTGCTCCATATTGATCGGCCAAAGGGGGTGTTCGTATTTGACACATCAACAAATTTGGTAAGCTTAGTATAATACTTGTATCATCCTGTATTTGAACAATTATTTGTGTATTTTAGATATTCTTTTTTATCCAAACAGATCTTCAACAAGATGACCTCCACAGTATCTCAATTTGTGGACCATGTTCAGAAATTTTGGCAAGTACACAAATGATTCCTCCAGAACACCATCACATTGTCCTTCATCATGAACAAGCACATTCCACCATGAACCACCTCATCCTTAATTACATTCAACTCAATAAACTTCAATTGTCAGTAAATCAAAAGAAGACAAAACAAAAAAATGAACAACAAAACCCAGACCACTCCATATCAGAAAATGTTCCCTGCTTCCCAACCACCATGGAGTCGCCGCCGTCCTCACATAGCCCCCACCTCGTACTTCCAACAGTTACCACCACGTCACAACAGCCTCTATTTGCAAGCATAGCACCCGCCGTTATTGCCGCATCACAAACCCCACACAATAGGACCTCGAAATTCACCGTCCACCACCATACGATACGCAACCGCCCTTGTGCCACTGTAGATCCAGGTCTGTCGTCGCGCATCATCCAGTCACCTAGTCCATCTCACTCTCCCAAACTCCCGTCGTGGAGCATGGATAGATTACAGAATTTTTTTTCCTTTTCTCCCATAGAGATGACAAGGAGATGGAGGGGATGAATGGTAGAGATGAGATGGAAAGATGAGAGGGGATTAGGGATTTGGAGAAGAGATTGAAGATTTGAATTTCAGGAAAATCAAATATTTTGTATTGTATAACTTCAGTATAAATACAACAACAAATACAGAGCATAATTTTACAAATACAAAGTTAAAGATATTGTTTGACTAGGTAAAAAAACATTGGATAAAGTAGAAGCCAGATGGCAAATCTATTGATTCGAAATAATTGGTCAAAATGGTGTAAGATTGCACCAGCATTTTTGCTGGTGCAAGGTAGAACGCACCCTGAACAAATACAAATGCTAAGACTCACGAAAAAAATTGGTACGGGACTTGGGGATCGGATAGTCACTTTCCCTTTATTATTAGTTCCTGACATCAAAAAACTATTAGCGTTCTTATTTATAGTCCTTCATATCATAAATGACGATACATGCAAAAAAGTTATTGTCTAAAGAGCTTTATCTGATATTTGAATTGAGACACCGTATAAATATGATCTCCAAAATTACTAACAAACATTTTATGTCTTTCCTTTTCAGATACCACAATATCGGACTGAGATTAACATATCGAGCTATTACTACTAGCTATTGCTAAATTTTTTTTTGTTGTTGAAAGAAGCTATTGCTAATTGTTGTTATCTCCAAAATCCCACAAATTTAATCTACTTTTATTTTTCCTTATTTCAGTATGTGTTTGGATTATTTACGAAAAATTAATTAGTTCAATAATTTATTATATGCATATTTGATTATTGTTATAATTAATTATAATACAATCAATTTTATATTTTTAATGTGTATATTGAAACGCAATTTTAAGATAATCTATTTCACTACATTATGTAAAAAACATTTTTATATGGTAAATTACAAAAGGTGTTGTTTGAATAACATAATAATATTTGTTCGGTAATTAGTTTTACCGGGGTGAAATGAGAAGAATATTATTAATTTTAAAATAATCTAACAACTTTTCAAATAAGTTTTAAAATTTTTAACATTTTTAGAAGTAACTCTTTTCTCACAAAAAACATTTATTTGATAATTTAATCAATTTATTCAAACATACAACTTTTACTAAAAAAAATAAATAATAATCTTTGCTGTGAAAACAAAATGCAATGGGTACAATTATGTCTTATAGGTATGAATTTTGAATTCAATATTGGTACTCATTAGAACACTAAGCAAAATGTAATACTGTACAACATTTAATTGGCAGTTATAAAGTTGGGCTTATATGTATATTGAGAATCTATAGTTATATACTAATGAAAAGAAACAAGGATCCGGGTGGAAGGTTAATATAATTGGGTGATAGTATTAACTATGAAATATGAATTGAAGGAGGTGGATGGAACAGAAAGTAGTAATTGGATAAAGATGGGGCAAGTACAAAATAAAACCAATTGAGAGAAAGTAGAAATTATGTATCAGAGTTAAAATAAGATGAGCATGGTGATCAATGACAGAGAAGTACTGCTACTATATATTATTCAGAAATAGACTAAGGGACCACACACCCTAAGGAAGGAAATAATTACAACTTGGAGAGAAAACGAGAAAAAGCCAGAGGGGAGAATACTGCAGTTGGGAGGGTTTTAAAGATTTTACATAAAATCCAATGTCTGAGAGTCGTTTACAAAAAATCGTTTAAAGGCACTAAGGCAGTACTGGCACTACTACAGAAAAGAGTTTTAGCAGCGCACTTTCAGTAGCACTTCAATGAAAAACGCTACTAAAAAATAGGCGGAAGGTTTTTAATAGCGATTCCTTAAGAGAGCGCTATCTATTCCTTATTCTAAGACAACGCTCCTTTAAGAAAACGCTATTAAATGTAGATTGATAGGAATAGATAGCGTTTTCTTGAGGAAGCGCTGCTATAAGTAAGAGAATAGATAGCGTTTCCTCAAAAAAACGCTACCATAGGTAAGTAACTAGGTAGCGCTTTTTCAATGAAGTGCTATCTATTCCCATTGTACTAAATCTTTCTCTCACGTGGCTCTTTTCCCTCGTTCTCAAACCCTCATTCTCAAACTTTGTTTTTGACTTCTGTTTTCCCCAAATCAGTGAGTGAGACTTTGTCCCCTACGCCGTCCGTCCCCCTTTGCTCTCTCTGCAGTTTCGTTCGTCCGTCCCCCTTTCCCGCTGCTGCTCGAACCAGATCGGACACTGCAACCTCACGACCTCACAAGAGCCACCGCAAAAACAGTAATCCCGCTAGCTCTGCCAAATGCCGAGCTCGGTCCTCTACCAAATGACGCCTTGATTTTGGGTATTTCTCTCCTCGATCCCTCTCTCTGTCCTTCTCTCTTGGTATTCATCATCAGAGGTAATTTTTTTATTCAACAGCAGAGAATAAACATATTGGTTGGTTGGTTCTCAATCTATGTGTGTGTGTATGTGTGATTTTATATCAATGAATGTGTGTTGAAAGCAAGAGGGAAACAAATTTTACTGTTTTACTCTCTCTAGGTTATGTGGAAACAAGTTTGAATGCGTCAAATTCTATTTGTTTTGTTTTTTTTTGAAAAGTTTTCAGTGAATGTAGAAACAAGTTTGAATACTCTATGCCAGCGCTAGGAATGCTCCTAATGCAAATGAAGTTCTTTCTGGGGATGTTGCTTTCAGTCACTTTGTGTTCAGATTTGACTTCAATGATTGGAAGGTATATCTACAAGGAATTTTATTTAGATTAACATTTTTTTCTTTGACTTGTGCTACATTCAATGTTTTTTTTCCTGGGTGCCATGAACATTAACTTTTCTAGTTCCTCTTTCTTTTATTGAATATTAATAGAAAGGTCATTTTAATGAATCTTTTAGTCAAGTGGCTTTCTGGAACTATAACTTAATTTGAGAGAATAAGAATAGTGCAGAACAGACATATTTTCTATGTGATCTGGAATCTGGACAATCAATTCGAATATGTCTATGCTTTATATCTTTAAAATTTTCACACTATCATCTTGATTGAAAATTGTCATGGAGCTATAAAAATAGCTGGCATTTTAAGATTTTATTGAGCTTCAGTATTCATTCATTCTTCCTTAATTTTCTTCAACGTGATTTCCCTCTTGGAAGCAAACCATTCAAGAGAAGGGAGCACGTTTGTCGGTTGATATTTGTTATATGTTACTTCTTCACTCAGTAAATTTTTTGCTAAATTAACATATGTGAAAGTAGAAGGTCTTTTTTATCATCTAATGCCTTTTTTTCTCTATTCCTTGCCTTCTATTCAATTCTCGGTTGATGATTCAGATCTGTTGGGGTTGGGGAGGAGGTGATGCCCCATAGGAATGAAGCATCTGCAGAGCGTGATTTGGTTCTACAGCAACAGGTAGTCAAGACTCGATAGACTATGTTATAGTTTAAGACTCTCAAGTGTGATCATAATGAACATAGAGCTTGTGTGCAGATTTAGGTTGAGTTTTTACTCTTTTGTGCAGGCATTCAGCATGTACTTACAAAACTTGTTTAGCTCTGTATATGCCTAGGATTATACAAGCTCATTGGGAGATTGGGATGAGGAAAATTTCTTGATACCAAACATGTATGTTCTGAAATTTCTATTGAAGATTTGCTGGCTTGTGCTTTCTTTTACTTTGTTTTTTCTTTCATTTATTGTGTTTGAAACATGTATGATCTAAATATTTTTTGTTTTTAAGTCTCTACTATAATTTCTATCTTATTGGCAGCTTAAACTAGAAAAAGTTAATGTAAAGATGGTTTGCTCTGTTTTGTTTTCATATATATACTTTGATTGATTGATTGATGGAGTTTTATTATTATGGTTCTAAAGATGCATTAGAATGTTATCAAAAAAAAAAAAGATGCATTAGAATTTACATGTAACAGATTTGTATAGGATGATAACCGGAGGCTCTAATTGTGTTTTTTGATGTCCTATTGGAGCCTCTGTAGTAGATTTAGTGTGAGCAACAACTTCTGTTTTGGCAGTTTATATGTTTGTATAATATATGCAGTGAGCATCTCATTGTATCATTTTTTCTCTTTAACATTTTTGTTATATCAATATCTCTCATTCTCTTGCTCTTGGGAGTAATAGTGTTGTATTTGTGAACAATAAAAATGATTTTCTACTGGATATGTGAAGCTGGCTAGATTCATCTATGAAGAGTTGTAAGTTGCGTTTTGTGGACATTTTCAATGTAAATGGTGACTACTTGTGATGTATACATAAAGAATAAAGGATAACAAAGAGGAAAGAACGAGGTTCCATTTTTCATTATCTTTGCTTTCTCTTGGTCTGCTAAAATATGAACTGTCCATATCCGAATTCATGCAAATAAAATCCAAATCACATATTCTAATATATAAAAAAAATAAAAAAGTCTTCCATAGAAAAGCTTGTTTAAACTGATCTTACCTTAAACTTTTGTTTTATGGTGCATAATCAATGAGCTTAGCGACAAGTCAGCAGGTTGAATTGAAGTATCCTCAAAAGCTATAATTAGAAAGTAAGGAACAGAAGTGGAAAAGCTTTAGACTTTTCTTATTTGACAGTAGGATCAGGCTCATTCAAGGATTTATTTGACAGTAGGATCAGGCTCATTCAAGGATTTATTATATTTTCTATAGTTGCTTGACAGTCGTTCTGCTTAGATGCTAAGACCCAAATTTTTTCCTCATCCTGACTGCATTATTTCTTTGGAATTGAAGGTTTGGGGCCGTGAAAAGGTGCATTTGCAAAGGTAAGCACAGCATGACCAGTGATAGGTGCTTATCAGAAGAGAGGAAAACATCCCCTCCTAGGAGATCCTATTATGCTGAGAGTGGTACATATTATGACTCTGCTAGCTTCCTCCACGTGTCATCTACAGAATTAAGGGTTGGCATTACTAGTTAAAACTTTGATCACAAAATCTGACATTTATGTGAAAAATATTTGTATGCTACCATCCATTGTGGACTAGTTTACCTTGCTATATGATGATATTTATATGTGAAACCTCATCTCCCAAGAGTTCCTTACTTAACCAAGATTCAATTTCCATTCCTGCATAAACTTGCAAGGTTTTGGTTTTGAATTCTGCCTGCTAGCTGATGAGTATAGTTCAAGCACATTATTACTTGCCAGAATACGAAGAGTAGGAAGATCTTATCGAAATGTACAAGTGTTCCTTAGCTACATCGAGTTCTTCTTATTCTTCCAATTCATGGACATGGAGGATAATATAACACACAGTTCTATCAGAGAAATTGTCAAGTCTCAACCAACCATTCCTTTAGATTCGAACCAAAGAAATGATGGCATCCAGAAGACTCCAGAATGCGACACCAAAGGTCTCTAACAACTGAGCAATCCCAAATTGCATAGTATATTTTCATGAATAAATAAGGCTCAGTGCAAGATGCCTTAGGAAACAATGTTCATTTGTCAGTAGTCCATTCTTGGCAACCAACCAAAGAAACGTATGGATCTTCTCAAGCCCCTACCACCTCATGCTGATCAGTCCCTCAGTACTATAAGGATAACATTAGACTTAGTAAATTAGTAATAGTCCTGTTTTGTAATTTGTGTTTCCTTATGTTGCCACTTGAGGGATATGGTTCTTTTATGTATGCAGCTCTAAGAGGGGCAGCAACCTTGAAAGCAAGAGCATTAAAGGAGGTCTGGAATATTAGTACAGTGACACCACTAGAGAGAGGCATAGGGATTGGACTACGTGGTAAAGTGAATTGCTCAAACGAACCCGTAAAGGTAATGTACTAATGTCAAAATCAAATGCAGTTACATATTAGCACTAACTATGAATCTTCTCTCTCAATTGCATCCATTTTGGTTAATGCTGTAGGTGATCTTCACTGGAAAATAGTTTGTCTATATACATCGATCATGCCAGGTAATTTTTTTTGCAAAGATTCATATTAATTAGATGGAAAAGGATACTTATGCACTCATCAAAATGCTTAAAAACATTTTCAGGTGATGCTGAAAATGAAAAGCAAACATGTTGCAGGAACCCTTACTAAAAAGAAAAATAGTAAGTTGGCATTAGCTTCATGACTTTATTTTGCTTGTGTAGAGGCTTCATGACCATAAAATTTTAAAACAACTCATAACTTATGCTTTTAAATTTGCAGACATTGTGTTGGAGGTGTGCACGAATTTACCAACATGGCTAGGAAGGCATCTGTTTGATGATGGTGAAAAAAGAGAGTATTTTGGATTGAAGACAGAATCAAGAGGGATTGTGGAGCTTGAATGTACAAGTCAAAGGGAATATGATATCTGGACTCGAGGGGTTTCAAGACTTCTTTCCATTGTTACACAAAGGCAAAACAGATGGGATTTGAGGAAGTGTCTCTAGCTACTGCTGACTGCTGAAATTAATTCAAACTATATATATTGAGCTTTGTATTCAAACTTGGTTTAGACTGGCATAGGGGATTGACTATTGCTGCAGAAACTGTTAGTGTTGTTGGGTTATTATTGTATACGGGTTGGGGTACCCCTTGTACCCTTTAATCAATATACTTTTAGCTTATCCAAAAAAAAATATTGTATTTAAGCTTTTGTATGTAAATGTATGGTTTGTTGAGTTTTGTTAAGTGCAATGGGATGGATAAACTGTTTAATGTCTTAGTTTTGCTGAGTGCATGTGAGAAATATTGAAAAAAATGTAAATAATTATAAAAAAAAGGGGGAATAGGTAGCGTTTTCTTGAAAAAACGCTGTCTAAAGTTATGCCTTATTACGAACTTTAGACAGCGCTTTCTCAAGGAAGCGCTACCTATTCCTACTTTCAGTAGCGCTTTCTTGAAAAAACGCTGCCTAAAGTGACAAATAGACAGCGCTTCCTTGAGAAAGCGCTACTGAAAGTATGTAATAGATTGTTTATTATCAACTTTAGACAGCGCTTTCTCAAGGAAGCGCTACCTATTCCTACTTTCAGTAGCGCTTTTTTAAGCGCTATTGAATCTCTCCCACATTCAGTAGCGGGTGAATAGATAGCGCTTCGAAGCGCTACTAAAGGCCAAAAAAAAGCGCTACTGAAGCCCTTTTCTGTAGTAGAGTGGTGTGGTACTATTTTGTAGCTTTGGTTAGTTTTAGGGGTGGATCATTAACTTTTGTAAAGGTAATACTATCATTTCTTTATGTCTATAAAAAAAATAGGGAAAATAGGTAGATTGGTTCTATACGTTTATTTTATTTTTCATTTTGGTCCTATAACTTTTTTATTTTTCAAATTGATGCTACATATTACGTTTCGTTTTCAAATTGGTTCGTTCCGTCAATTTTGACCTTACGGAGTCAGATCAAAAGCCACGTGTCGGACATAGGTGATAGCCACATCAGATCAAAACTGACGGCGTTAGTTCAAAATTGACGGAAATGACTAATGTGAAAACAGAACGGAACGTGTAGGATCAATTTGAAAAATAAAAAACTTATAGGACAAAAATGAAAAGTAAAATAAACGTATAGGACCAATTTACCTATTTTGCCAAAAAATACTATCCTTTTTTTAGGGTGGTCTTTTATTTACATTAGGTGATGTTTTGTTTCTTGTACATGGGTTAGATGACCCTAATTCTTCCTTTGATGAAAAATCTTTGTCTATCAAAATAAAATTAAAAATTACAACAAATAAAATAAAAAACCAACCTGTAAATTAGTACTGTGAGTAGGGCTCAGCTAATATAAACCTGAGTACATACTAGTATAAATTAGATAGACCTATTTTATCCATATAAAAAAATTATATATAATATACGATTTGAGAACAGGTTATGGTATAAGGTCTTGAAATATTGTTAGATACAATTTTGGATCTTGCTTGATAGCAATGATATTAGTCATTAGAAAAAAAAATTGGTAGGATATTATTCATTAGAAATTAAATAAAATATTTAAAAAGTTATTTGAAAAATGTAATGCCGATTATTGAAAACTTCTGTCCAAATATATGCCAAGCACACTACAACTTCTTTGTGTTTGTGTTTCTTGTTGAATGTAATGTTTGACAACTCTACTAAAGAACAACTATTAGTAGCTAATCCAGCTATATATTCAACACTCACCCCTCGACGGAGACACAAGTCACAATCCACAAATGGCCACTCCACCACCTCCCCCTCCCCTGGCCCCCGAAATCAGCATCGGCTCCCCTCCCCCTCCACCACCTTCCACTCCCCCTCCTCATCCACCTCCACCACCAACCACTCCACTACCTTCCACTCCCCCTCCCCCTCCACCTCCACCACCTTCCACTCCCCCTCCCCCTCCCCCTCCACCTCCACCACCTTCCACTCCACTACCTTCCACTCCCCCGGCCACTCCACCTCCTCCACCTTCCACTCCACTCCACTTCTTCCTCACAGCTCTAGGCATCATTTTTGTCCTCGGTAGTGTCGCCGAAGTCTTACTCTCATCCTTGATCCTCCTGTCCCCATCTTCAACCTCATCTCTCTCTCCCTCACAGACATCTCCTTCACAGACACCCCCACCAACCAATCCCTCACCGCACGTGCCACTTCACCTTCCACTCCTGTAACAGCCATAGGAAGGTAACAGGCACTTTTAAAGAAGTGAAGACCGAGATTCTGCAAGTAAATTCGCAGCAACAAAATTTGCAGGAAAATTCTGCAAGAAAAATCGCTAGAGAATATCTCGGTCTTCACTTCTTTAAAAGTGCCTCTTACCTTCCTATGGCTGTTACGGGAGTGGAAGGTGGAATTGCACGTGCGGTGAGGGATTGGTTGGTGGGGGTGTCTGTGAAGGAGATGTCTGTGAGGGAGAGAAAGGTGAGGTTGAAGATGGGGACGGGAGGATCAAGAACGAGATAGGCGACCGCAAGTAAGAATTCGGTGACACTGCCGAGGACAAAAATGATGCCTAGAGCTGTGAGGAAGAAGTGGACTGGAGTGGAAGGTGGAGGAGGTGGAGTGGCCAAGGGAGTGGAAGGTAGTGGAGTGGAAGGTGGTGGAGGTGGAGGTGGAGGTGGAGGGGAGCCTGTAACACCCCGATTTTCACTGTTTTAAATAACAGAAATAAGTATGATTATGTTTATATATTTATATGAGTGTTAGAAAATTATTTTAAATAAACGGAGTTCATCAGACAATTCTACTTGAACGTAGAAAGCTACGATTAAAATTTAGCTTGGAAAGTCAGGCGAATCCCGGCCCGCGAATTCCATTGACAGTATAATTATACTGCTCAACAGTCCTAATTTTAATTCGTGAACGAAAAACTTAAGATTTTTATTTTATTTCCTACGATAGTGTATTTTTAGAATTATTTCATAAAAAGTGAAATAATATACGTTTTACGGACGCTATACTCAATCGGGTGAACGACAGAGCTGATTACGAGAGTTTCGGGACCCGATATATGGATAAACCCTATATTCTCTTAGGGATAAGTCATCCATGTGAGAGGTTTAATGTGGCTTAGGGTTATGCTAGTAAGTTTTGATAATTGCATTTTGACCCATAAACTTTCTATTAATTATGTTTTGGTCCCTAAACTAATTTTCATGATACACTAAGTGAAATGGGTCAAATTCTTGTCATCCAAACCCATTATGGGCTGCGGCCTAGAGCCCAAATTTCATGGCCAAGAATTAATTTTCATGATGCCATTTGATTTACTTAAGTTTCCTATGTCATGATTTTATGCCTTAAGCTATTTTCATGTTGAAAAATCAAGTGGACTTGGGCTTTCTTGGCCCAAAAATGGCACAAGGCCCATGCTTGTCATGGCTTCCTACAAGCTTGAAGAGTCAAGCTCATTCATGATCATTCTCACACTTTCTCAAAAGCTCCACAAAGTTCTCCATTGTTCTAAGCTTTCTCTCACACAAGGAAGCCAAGTTTGTGAAGGAGGTTGAAGATTGCTTAATCATTTTTCAATTCCAAGAGGTGATTCTTCATCCTCATCATCTTTTACTCATTGTTTCTTCAAATCATTTCATGATTCAAAGCTTTATTTTTCATGTTCATCTTAGTTGTTCTTAACTTTGATAAATCATAGAAAAATCCTAAAAATGTGAAACCAATTTCTATGTTCCTATTATTATCACTTCTATCATAATCCAAGAGTATGTTGAAAACCAAAATTTCTTTCCCTAATTTCTTGCCAAGGCCGAACCTATAGGTGTGGGGGGGAGGAAAGTTTTTGTTCATTCCTTTGATAAATAATCATGTATATTATCTTGTTAGTATATATGTTTAGGGAATCCAAGTTGTTTTGTCAAACAAAAATCCCTAGCCCTATGAACATGTCATGACCGAAACTAGGTGTGTGTGAGTTAGGAAGTTTTGATTTCCAAACTTAGTTGTTTAGCCACTAATCCATGATCTTGGTTAATCAAGGATCATTAATCCATGACTTAATCATGATTAGGAATTTTTAGTCACAAAGACCCTTGAGGCCTAGGCCATGTAGGAAGGATTTTGATGGTTTTAATTGTTTGATTAGTAATGGTTTGATTGTATTGGTGAATGTTGAATTTATTCCGTTGTGTACGTGAGAACTGGGCATTCGACGAAGCAATTTATTTCGCTGAGAATTCTATGAGAGGTAAGAGGGGATTTCCTGAGGGATTTTTCCGATGGCTACATGCTATTTGTGTTGGTCTGTATGATTTATCTGTGGTTGTGGTGTTTGGTTTGTAGTTGTGTTATTTATTTGTGTATGGTTATTTGCATTTAATTATTTATTTGCAGTTATATATTATGATGTTGTGATGCATGATCTGCCTGGGAAAATTGCTATGATGTTGTTGATTGTTGTTTGAAAAGCCTGACAGTGGTCAGTGCCCAATCAATTAACCAGATAAAAGCTTTAAGAAGCTTCATAAATTATATTCAATGTTTTAACTGTAAAATATTGGTATATAATATTAATGGAAATTTTTAATTGCGAAAACTAAGGAATTTTGAAAAATATCATTATTTTAATGATTTATTACTGTAAGAGTGAATTATGAGTCACAATGGGAGCGAAACCGTGAAATTATTTTTGTACTGCTAATTTTTACGTCAAAAATTCCGTAATATTATAAAAAGTTATTTTATGACATTAATTGTTGAAAATAAGTTAATTATTATTTTAGAAAATTATTTAAGTGGAAAAAGCTAAGTTTTGGCTTAAAAGGCTTTAAAAGTGATAATCGACGGCAAATTTGGAAAAGTGTCGATGGCAAGTATTTTGAAACGGCAGTACGTATTTTAAGTAAGTTTAAAACCTCAAGTGACTCACCTTTGTGAAAACTAAATTTTATTATTTGAAAATTTTATTGAAGAATTTCCCATTTGAAAAGATTTTCCGAAAGCAAAATTAATTCAACCGTGTTGAAAGTAGTGTTGAACTTAGTAACTGAGACGTCGGGGTACTAAGGTTCTTTGTTGTTATGGACTTGGGGTCCATTGGACTTTGAGGTCCTGTAGACTTGGTGTCTACTGTATACGTGGTGTATACTGTGTTTAAACATTTAAGATGTTTTCTATTACCACGAACCTAAGACTGATTGCAAGATTTAGGGGTTTCGTGATTGAGCACTCGGATTTTGAGGTCATGTGTTATTAATGAAAGTGTTTACAGATGTGTAAAACTGTAATGGGTCGTAAGCTTTTGAGCTTTGACAAGGAAATATTAAACACAAAGAAAAATGTCAAAAACATAGTGTTTTTGCATGCATTTGGCAGACGTGCCCGTTATGTTCTGGCTGCGTGCTTGTATTCTGGCTGTGTGCCTGGTGTTCTGGCTGCGTGCTTGTTTCCTGGCTGCGTGCTTGTGTTCTGGTTGTGTGCCTGGAGCCTGATCAACTCGTCACTTGTTGGGATATCTCATGAGATTAAGTGTGAATGTTTAGATGGTGTATATGAAGTGTTCATGCATATTTTTCCAAAGGATGAAGTTTGGGGTGTGAAACCCATTATGAGATTATATGTTTTAGTATGAATGCTTGTATAGACATAACATATATATGTGTGTTTTGTGTTGTGTCGTGCATGTGGTCGTGGAGTTAAATCCATATATTGGTTTCTCACTCTTGCATGTTTTATTTGTGGTTTCTTTACTGTTTATGTATTGGGGAGTTCAGAGGAGCCACTCAAGGACTATGGTGTCAACAAGAAGAAGGCTACTTAGCTCGGAGTATACTGACGCTACTGCCTTGTGTTATGGTGTTTGTTAGTTATGACCAGCTTAGGTTTTATTTAATATAATGTTGTTGTTATTTAATAATGATCTATACTATTAAAGATCTAAGTGTGAAAACAATATGAGGCAGTACAATTGTATGACTTATACATACTTATATATTTAAGTTTGGTTATGCTTACTTGGTTGTTGTAATGTTGAAAAAGAAAAGAAAAAAAATTTATCACGATTTTGAGAATGAGAAATAATAATAAGAAAATATTATTTTTCCGAAAGTAACACCAAATATTCTTTTAATTTATTTTCCGCAAACCGGTAACCATGTAATGCCTATGGAGGGTGTTACTGAGCCGTTGATGATTTCGGGGGCTTGGGGTGGGGGAGGTGGTGGAGTGGCCAGTTGTGGATTGTGACTTGTGTTTCCGTCGAAGGGTGGGTGTTGAATATATAGCTGGATTAGCTGCTGATAGTTGTTCTTTAGCAGAGCTATCAAACATTACATGCAACAAGAAACACAAACACAAAGAAGTTGTAGTATGCTTGCCATATTTGGACAGAAGTTTTCAATAATTGGCATTACATTTTTCAAATAACTTTTTAAATATTTTATTTAATTTCTAATGAATAATATCTTACCAATTTTTTTCTAATGACTAAATCAGTGCTATCAAGCAAGATCCAAAATTGTATCTAACAATATTTCATGACCGTATACCATCACTTGTTCTCAAATTGTATATTATATATAATTTTTTTATATGGATAAAAGAGGTCTTTCTAATTTAAACTAGTATTTACTCAGGTTTATATTAGCTGAGCCCTACTCATGGTACTAATTTACAGTTTGGATTTTTATTTTATTTCTTGTAATTATTTTTTATTTTGATAGACAAAGATTTTCCATTAAAGGAAGAACTAGGAGTCCTCTAACCCATGTACAAGAAACCAAACATCACCTAATGTAAATAAAAGACTACCCTACAAAAAGGATAGTACTTTTTTGGTAAAATAGATAAATTGGTCCTATACGTTTATTTTATTTTTTATTTTGGTCCTATAAGTTATTTTATTTTATTTTTCACCCGGGTGGAAGGTTAATATAATTGGGTGATAGTATTAACTATGAAATATGAATTGAAGGAGGTGGATGGAACAGAAAGTAGTAATTGGATAAAGATGGGGCAAGTACAAGATAAAACCAAGAGAGAAAATAGAAATTACGTATTTTATATATATATATATAAGCCCATTATAACTGGCAATTAAATGTTATACAGTATTACATTTTGCTCAGTGTTCTAATGAGTACCATAGAATTCAAAATTCATACCTATAAGACATAATTGTACCCATTGCATTTTGTTTTTACAGTAAAGATTCTAATTTATTTATTTTTAGTAAAAGCTGTATGTTTGAATAAATTGATTAAATTATCAAATAAAAGTTTTTGTGAGAAAAAGTTATTTCTAAAAAAGTTAAAAATTTTAAAACTTATTTGAAAAGTTGTTA
Source organism: Sophora flavescens (assembly GCA_030762895.1). NCBI lineage: Eukaryota > Viridiplantae > Streptophyta > Magnoliopsida > Fabales > Fabaceae > Sophora > Sophora flavescens. The sequence goes on from CM061062.1 coordinate 5,441,849, forward strand.
GTGTATTTTACAATTAATAACACTCTTCTCATTTCACACATGTAAAATTAATTACCGAACAAATATTATTATGTTATTCAAACAACACATTTTGTAATTTATTATATAAAAATGTTTTTTTACACAATGTAGTGAAATAGATTATCTAAAAATTGTGTTTCATTATACATATTAAAAATATAAAATTGATTGTATTATAATTAATTATAACAATAATCAAATATGCATATAATAAATTATTGAACTAATTAATTTTTTGTAAATAATCCAAACGCATACTGAAATAAGGAAAAATAAAAGTAGATTAAATTTGTGGGATTTTGGAGATAACAACAATTAGCAATAGCTTCTTTCAAAAAAAAACCAATTAGCATTAGCTAGTAGTAATAGCTCGATATGTGAATCTCAGTCCAATATTGTGGTATCTAAAAAGGAAAGGCACAAAATGTTAGTAATTTTGGAGATCATATTTATATGGTGGCTCAATTCAAATATTAGATATAGCTCTTTAGACAATATTTTTTTTTGCATGTATCGTATTTTATGACATGAAGGACTATAAATAAGAACGCTAATAGTTTTTTGATGTCAGGAACTAATAATAAAGGGAAAGTGAATATCCGACCGATCCCCATGTCCCGTACCAATTTTTTATCTAAGTCTCAGCATTTGTATTTGTTCAGATGCATGTTACTGCACCGTAAAAATATGTAATCATCCTATATGAATGGTTCAAATCATTTGATCATAAGGTGCATGGGTGCACCTCTCTTTGACAAGGTGCACCATAAAAGTCACCATGGTGCGGTAGTTTGGGATTCTTGTCCTACTCAGTCGGATGTTGTTATGTTAGATGATGCTCTTAGTATTGTTAGACTAAGACATTAGTTTCCTTCTTGTTATCTTTTATTTCCTTCCGATGGAAAAAAATAACACATTCTTGCATTTTCCCAACTGTTAAAATCAGGGGACCTCCTTTAATTTTTTTTTGATCTATTTCGAGGGGTATCTCACCACCAAACTGAGATGGAGACTAACCTCCCGTGGGAGTTTGTTCGGCTCCTCGATGGATGACATCCCTTCCAACTGAGGTTTTTTCCATACCCAAGACTCGAACCCGAGACTTTGGTTAAGGGGCGAAAGGCCTTTAACCACTCACGTCAACCTCAGTTGGTACCTCCTTTAATTTTGGTTCAACTTTTATTAAATTTTTTAACATTTATTTATTTTATTTTATTTTTCATCCACTTTGAATCTTTTCATTATCTAAAACTATCATTACCAATCCTTTATTTAAAAATCTGATGATAAATATAAAATAATTTACAATTATAATTATATTTCCTCATCCAACAAAATTATAATTATGTTTTATCATCTTACTACTCAAAAATATTAAAAAACTGTAAAAGGAAACAATGTTAATTCTTTAATATTTATCATAAATATAAAAATAAAAATCGATATGCACCTATCAACACACTAGCAGACCTACAATGGTCTTTTATGTCTATGAGAAATATTGGACATCAAATCTTATTTCGATTTACTCATAATCTCAAATTTATTTTTATAGTTGTGCTAATTGAACACAGATTTTCGACAACAATACGACATCATGTTATTGTAGTGTTACTGTAGCACCAATTTTTTTTTAAAATTTTGACTTTTTTAAAAAAAAATTATTTCTAAAAAACACATTCACCAGATAATGAACTGAATTCACCAGATATTTATACATGATTCACCAGATATTTGCACATATTTAACCAAAAAATTTACTTATCAAAAAAACCCATTCACCGGATATTTACACGTACTTAACCAATAAATTTATTTATAAAAAAAAAACACATTCACCAAATAATGAACTGAATTCACCAGATATTTATACCCGATTCTCCATATATTTGCACATACTTAACCAAAAAATTTATTTCTCAAAAAAACATATTCACCAGATAATGAATTGAATTCACCAGATATTTATACCTGATTCACCAGATATTTGCACATACTTAACCAAAAAAATTATTTCTCAAAAAAACCCATTCACCAGATAATGAACTGAATTCACCAGATATTTGTACATGATTCACCAGATATTTGCACATACTTAACCAAAAAATTTATTTATCAAAAAAACCCATTCACCAGATATTTACACATACTTAACTAAGAAATTTATTTATAAAAAAACACATTCACCAAATAATGAACTGAATTCACCAGATATTTATACCTGATTCACCATATACTTGCACATACTTAACCAAAAAATTTATTTCTCAAAAAAACTATTCACCAGATAATGAACTGAATTCACCAGATATTTATACCTGATTCACCAGATATTTGCACTTACTTAACCAAAAAAATTATTTCTCAAAAAAACCCATTCACCAGATAATGAACTGAATTCACCAGATATTTGTACCTGATTCACCAGATATTTACACATACTTAATTAAAAAAATTATTTATAAAAAACAATTTTTTTTTTTTAAAAAAGGACCCGCTACAGTGTTGCACAGTGCTACTACAGTGTCGTACAGTGCACTGTTCATATGGTGTCGCCGTATGTGTGTCGAAAAGCTGTGTCAATTTAGCTTTTCTGTTATTTTTATGTGCCTTTGAAACTCCAAATGAGGAAAGTCCAACTAAGTTCACATGCTGTGGAATCTCATGGATGTATGATCAATTATGTTGATTCTTAAACCTACCAACAATGCTTTACTCATTATACATTGCAGCTATATTGTGAACGCTTAATTTTGTCCGGATATTTGTTTTTAATTAATATTTAAAAAAATATAATAAACAAAAAAAATATGATAAAAATAAGAAACTCTGCAAAAAAAAATGTGTTTTTTATTCTTGGCCCATTATAGAATTAGTGTAGCCCATTTTCATTTTATTGTTACAAATGGTTTGTTGGCCCATTATCCAAGCCCAATTAAAACATTTTGTTTTTTTATTAATCTGATTTGTCATTAGAATAAATTAAAAAAAATCATAATAAAAAGTAAAAAATTTGAAAAAAGAGCTAGCTTTCACTTTGCTCTTTCAAGTATGGATCAACTTTGTTTTATTTCCCTTTTCTTGTTTTCTTTTACTTTTTTACTAAAAAGGGAGGCACCATCCCTGTCCTTGCACCAGCCATACATAGTGGTGGGAGTAAAGGTTGATTTGCTCCTCACTACTTGTACCTACACCAGCTGGCCTAACAAGAAGATTTGCCATCTTCTTCTTCTTTTGCTATAAATTAGGCATTCAATAGTGGAAAATGGGGGGATTCGAATTAGCAGAAACAAAAAACAGGGAAATATTCTTAGAGCTCTTTCCTCTATTCTTCTCCTTCGCTGGTTTCACTTCATCTTCATCAAACTCCTTCTTTTCCTTATTCTGTTTCCTCTTCTTCCTTTTTTTTTCTTTTTAAAAACAAAAAACAAAGGAAACAACAGACCAAACAACAAAAGGTAACAAGAGAAGACAATATGTTTCTGAGGTAGAAGAACAGCCCAGGCTTGATTTCCTCCATAGCCACTGCTTAGAACCATTTCACCACCTCCGCCACGGATTCGCCCAAGCCGCATCCTCCGCCTCCTTGACCGTGACTCACACAAGCCGCCGCCGTAGATCAGACCACCGCGCACCACTCGGCCTCGCCGCCGCCGCGGAGCTCTTCAGTCGTTGCTTTGCAGCTTCTCAGCCAGGCCTGCGCAGTTCAGATCTGCGCATCCGCGACCCACGCTTGTCGCCGCCGATCTCGAGCCAGCAGAACAAGATCCTTGCTCTGCCCAGCTCGCCGTCCGCGCTGCCGTTCGAGTTGCCCGCCACCGTACCTGCCCCTTCGTTCAACCGTTCCTCTTTTCTCCTGTTGGTCTCGTTCTCTCATTATCCTTCACTTCTGATTTTGTTTTAGTCTTGATAGGTTTAGTAATATATTTATTTCAATCCTTCCCTTAGGCTGGTTGTTTCTTTTCTACTTGGGCTTGGAGTGAAGCAAATGGGCTTGCCATTTGCCCAACTCTAAGGTTTAATGAAAGGAATAAAAAAGGAACAACAATCTATGACATTGATGTATGAGTTTTCATCCTCAAGTATCTACGAATTATAAGGGTTTATCGTATAACATTGTTATCTTGGATCCTGTGTATGAGTGAATTTATTTTTTAACAAAATCCCTTTTTCAAAATTAAAAAGGAAAATCAATTCTTTTTTTGTTTAGTAAATTTTTTAAGAATAATTTCTTTTAAAATAAAGTCCTAAAAATAAAAAAGGATTTTTTTTTGAATTCACGCAACAATCTACAATATTGATGTATGATTTTTCATCCTCAAGCGTCGTACGGATTGTAAGGGTTTATCATATAGCGTTGTTATCTTGGACCCTGTGCAGGAGTGAATTTATTTTTTAACAAAATCCCTTTTTCAAAATTAAAAAGGAAAATCAATTCTTTTTTTGTTTAGTAAAATTTTTAAGAAGAATTTCTTTTAAAATAAAGTTCTAAAAATAAAAAAGGATTTTTTTTGAATTCACGCAACAATCTACGACATTGATGTATGATTTTTCATCCTCAAGCGTCGTACGAATTGTAAGGGTTTATCGTATAGCATTGTTATCTTGGACCCTGTGCATGAGTGAATTTATTTTTTAACAAAATCCCTTTTTCAAAATTAAAAAGGAAAATCAATTCTTTTTTTTCTTAGTAAAATTTTTAAGAAGAATTTATTTCTAAAAATAAAAAAAGGTTTTCTTGAATTCATGCAACAATCTGCGACGTTGATGTATGATTTTTCATCCTCAAGTGTTGTATGAATTGTAAGAGTTTATCGTATAACTTTGCTATCTTGGACCCTGTGCAAGAGTGAATTTATTTTGAAATTAAATCCTTTTTCTCAAAATTATTTTCAAAAATCAAATATTTACCAAAAATAAAATCAACCAACCAATCAACCTTTTTCAGCAAGAACTACATGGCTTTGAGTTTCCCATCGCACCCGGGAATACGTAGGAGCAGAATCAATCATTCTGTCAAGCCAAAATTTAATTTTCACTTTTATTGTGTTTATCTTTTAATTTAATTTAAAAAAGTGGGGTAAAATAAATATTTCAAAGGCTATTAAAATTATTTTGCGCAATTAACTTGAGGTACCGTTTTTAAACGGGCGATGTAGGGTGCTAACACCTTCCCTACTCGTAACCGACTCCCGTACTCAAATCTCTCCCTTTTTAAAAAAATGACCAGTTTTCCTTAAAATAAATGGTTTTTCCAATGTTTTTCCCAAATAAAATATTGGTGTCGACTCCTCTGTTTTTACCTTTATTTTCGCGGCGCTCGGACGGGACGGTCGCGACAATTGGCGACTACACTGGGGACTTATAGAGAGTCAGGCCTAACATAGTTGGTTGTGCATTTTTTTAATAGCTTTGAAAATATTAGTTTTACCCTTCTTTGTTTTATTTATTTCATAAATAGTTTTATCTGTTCTTATAAATGTCTTTGTATATTCTTGCAACCCTAGGGTAGAAAACTCTTTTAAATGCCGGATGTTCTTTTGCAGGTTTGGGGATAGTTTTTTAGGTTTTGTGCAAGTTTGCTTGCTCCCAGCACACACATCACCATCACATATTCACACACTTTTGGGCTCTATACCCGAGCCTTGGAATGCCATAAGATTAGAAGGGGTTTCAGTGATGTTATTGTGATGCTTTTGCGTCCCTGACAGTCACTGATTCTCCCGCTCGGATTGCTACCGGTACATGGACTACCATATTGTGACTTATTTGTCCCTGTGGTGAGGTTCATGGATTCGGATCCTTATCTTTTAGATGAGGGTAATCCGGGGACCATATGTTTAGGGGTCTAGATCTGTCCCGAAAGTCATGCACATAAAATGCAATTAGCAGCCTACCAAAATAGGGTCTTGACTTCAGAAGTCCCAACTTTAGGATATGACCTATGTAGGACAAAAAGGAGCGCATTCTATCTTTTTCTGCAACATGAATAATCACATTTATATCTCATGCATCATAACGATTTTCTGCACGCATCCCACATGCACCTTAACATGCCACTCATTCGTGCATCATGTTACACTCAGTATTATATTGTATGCTCGTGCATATAGTATTTTAGACCATGCATCGTCAATATGTCATTCATTCATGCATCTTGGTACATTCTCATGCATAAGTAATTTTGCTTTCCAAATGTTATTAATAAAATAAAATTTCCCTTGCACAGATAATTTGGTGAGAGATAACACCTTTGATAACAAGAGATGGAAAAAGTCAGACACACTAGCAATGCTCCCGCCACCAAGAGCTCCAGGGTGATTTTGAACTCATTAGAGAATCTGAAAGAGTTGAGCCAATCTTTGCCTCAAGAACATCGAAAAAGCTTCGTTAAGAAGTATGGAGGGATCTTGGACCTAATTTTCATACCGATTCAAGCTACTGCTTTGAGTTCTCTAAGTCGGTATTGGAGCCCATATCTAAGATGCTTCGAGTTGCCAAACATGGACATTACACCCACCATTGAAGAATATGCTTGCCTGTTAAGGTTGCCAATGCAGAAAAATCCTACCGTGTACTTTTGCATGGGGCAATACTTGACCACTGCAAGCATAGCAGGGTCACTAGGGCTTCCTGAAATTGAAGTGAACTTGACCGGGCACTCAAACTCGTGAGGGTTGACCTGAAAATTTCTTGAGAATCATTTGAGGAAACTAATGGATCGACAAGACTGGGAAACCTTTGAGAGGGTATTGGCACTAGCAATATATGGGTTGGTTCTATTTCCATCGGTGCTTGACATGATAGATCAAGCAGCAATGGACGTGTTCTTTACAGTTGAAAGAAAGAAAAACCTCGTGTCACAAAGATTGGCTGAAACACTTTTGACTCTAGAATTTTGCCAGCAGCATCCAAAGGGGAAGCTCAGATGTTGTGCACAATTGCTCTATGTATGGATCATGACTCACATGTATGCAAAAGGCTATATCAACCACCATTCAGATCCACTAAGAGGCTTCCATAACATCCCTACAAGACAACTTAATGAAGAGGAATGGAAGAGCGAGTTTGACAAAGTAGAAAGAGACTCTTTTAAGTGGGTATGCCCATGGTACAAAAGTCAACTGGGGCAAGATATCATTTATAGTTATAGTGACTATCCAAATGTTACTTTGATGGGCCCAAGAGGGTGCATATCCTACACACCCATCATAGCCTTATGACAACTTTGTTGGACGCAAACCGTGCCCCGAGAAGAACAACTCGGTGGATGCTGTTTTCGATATGAGGATGGTGAGAATACCAAGTTGTTGGCAAAAGAAGTTAGAAATGCATGGAAAAATGTGAGGATGGTGGGGAGATCACAAATGGGCCGACCAATCCTAATCATTGTCTCAGAGTATGAAGCATGGAGAGAATCAAGGAAAGGTCCCATCAACATTCCTGCAGAAAGCACGAAAGCTGAAGATTACTCCCCTTCGGTAACTCAAATGGCAGAACAACTGAAAGTCCTGGAAGCACAAATGAAGGAAATGGAACAACAAAAGCAAGATACTGAGTTGAAAATAGCCATTGGTCAGAAGCGTTGTGAGAAGTTAACAAAGGAAAATGAACATTTAAAATATTTGTGTGCAGATATCTTCGTAACCTCAAGAGTCCAGAAGAATACAGACAAGGTCCCGCCGAGCGTCATGACTAGGATCCAGAATCTTGAAAGCAAAGTATTGTCCTTGACAACAGAGAGGCATCAACGAAGAAAAGAAAAACATCAGTTGGAAGAAGAAGTCATTCAGCAAGGAGATGTGAGAAAGTCATTGGAAGTAGAAGTCAATCGACAAAGGGGAGTCAAAGGAAAATTTGTACACAAGACAGGATGACTGATGAATTGGTGCAAAAGGTCCAAGAGCTGAATATTCTATTAGTCGAAATCAAGAAGCAGTGCGATTTAGGGTGGACCTCAGCAAAACACTATCATGATCAAATGGTTCAAGTAATGAATACCGTGAAGTGGTGGAGAGAAGAGGCTCGAGAGTGAGGGATAGATATTGACATATGGAAAAAAGATATATCAGCATGAATTTGGAGCTAAGCCATTGTATTCTGAATTTTGTCCAACGCTTTGAAAAGGCAGAAAAACAAATTCGTGCGGACCCTATGCTTCGTCTCCCGGCTGAGTTGGATGATTTCCTGCAAATGTGTGGAGGGTTTGCTCGAGGGCTAAAAATAAAGAGACCTAAGTTATTAACTTTAGGATGAAAATGTTGTAACAATGTCGAGAATTATGATGTAATCCCAATCTATGTATTGTTTTGAGGAGATTTTAATGAAATATGTCCTTGCCTCCATAATTCTATGTATTGCTTTGAGGACTTTTTTTTTTAATGAAATTAGTTAATGCTTCTATGATTCCTTCTCACTCCAACTCTTGCACTTGACTTGCGACGACACCTATCGTGGAGCATGGTATTCCTTTAGTATGTGGTCCACTACATCTTTGCCTTATAGGATTCTTCCTTCTGCGCAAAGGGTAGGACGAGATGTCTCAATTCAGAGTTGCTAGTGTGTTTGAGACAACATCTATTGTGGAGAGTTGTTTCTCCCCTAGATTTGTTGTCAACTCCATTCCATCTTATGAGCACAATGCTCTCTGTGTGGGATGGAGGGACCATCTCTTTGTCTGTTATAAGGTGTTAACTCAAAAAATAATAATAAACTCCAAGGGTGATTTTCATAAAAGCTTTTTTTACATTTTTCCAACATTTTGTTCTCACTTTTGTTTTGATTAAAACAGTGTGTGGCTTTTCTGAACAATTGCTCCAAGACACCCTTATTGAGACACCCCCGTTGTGCCCGATTGTATTATTAACTTAGAACCTTATTATTTATTTACTTAATCGTGCGCTTATGATTGAAAATATGTAAAAATTAAAACTTAATTAATAATCATATAACTTCTACAAATATAAAACACACCAAACTATATTACATAAATACACACAAAAGTATCCTTCACTTTACACCACACTGTTTAGGGTATCCTCTCAGTAGGATCCCACACAGGTACTTATTTATACAACTTGCTTATAACTAACGGAAAATAAAACATCTTATGTGACTCACTGGCCCTAAACTTACTACGCTACATTATTAGGATCAGTAGGTTGTTCTTCAGCGTCAACTTCATACGGAACGTCATTCAACTCCTCAACAACCTCCGTCTCGTATGAGGTTCCATCCATCTCCTCAGTAACATAGTCGTCCATCTGGTCTTCTAATGTAACAGGGTAAACATACACCAAAATACAGGAATATGGAGACAAGAAACAGTTCTATCATCATAAGTGAAAAAGATTCATAGCATATAATACAATAATAGTCACAAACATGCATCAATCACAATCTATAATCATCCATATTTTATAACATCATCCTCTACCCTCCAACTTATGCAACTAAACCTTTATGCTGATGTGGCCACTACTAATCCTGTCACGCATCCCTCGTTAGGAATGTCAATCAGTCGTCCAAGTGACACGTTCCCAACACCGGTGCATATTCTCATCCATGGTGAGAATGCTCATGCAAAGCAATGACACTATAGCTGCACAGTACCATCGGTGCACACCCTTATTTTCTCTCGCAACTCAGTCAAGGGTGCTCATGCATAGCAATGACACTATAGTTGCACAACTTAAATTCTAATTTGGAACGTTCCACAAGAACTTCGGACCTCGTGTATCTCAAATACACGGTTATGAACAACAATGCAACCTATGATTCTCACTGACTTTTATCAATAGCAACCCCGTACCTCAAGCTTTTCCTCACAACCTCCACTTACATTCTATATCACATCACTTCTATAAAATAATAGCGAGGCACCTCTAATTCATATTCAAAACTCTCACCCAAACGAAATACCTCCGAGCAATATATATATATATATATCTTTCCTTAAAATCAACTAAGCAATTTATCAAACCAGGCAGATCATGCACAACACAATAATCAATAAAATATTCAAACACCAAAATAAACGTCACATGCAGTAGAATACCTCAACCAGCGGATCACAAACAGTCAAAAGTAAATAATTCAGACATCCTCAAATATGAATAATTAACCTAAGGCGATAAACCTACAATTCCCAAATCGTCATTGGTATTACGAAAAAGTTTCCAATACGATTTTGGTATTGTCGATTACTCGACCACTAGTAGGGTTTAGGTCACCCTACACCATTATTATAAATTATACACTACTTATCGGTTCCGACGATGAAATGGTTCTTTCTCCCACCTGAGCTAGCACCGAAATCTCGAACTCGACGTTCCTCGCTATCACACCACAGCTTAATAGTTTCACCTTGAACCAAACAACATAACTATAATTAATCAAATAACAACCATATATGACACTTTAGGGCTTGGTTCATACAAGACTTAGAAAATAGGTTTAGGGTTATCTTCTTAATGCCATCTTTTGGATCCTAGTTACTAGAGTCTTAACTAACATAGATTACTTATTACAAGACTAAAATTTGAAACAAAATCCTCTAACCTTTAGGGTTAGGGTTTCGGCCAAGGGCTGACTTTTAGGGTTCAAAATCCTTAAAATTTCTAATCATGATTAAGTCATAGATTAATGGTCCTTAATCAACCAAGATCATGGATTAGTGACTAAACAACTAAATTTTAAACTCAAAACTTCCTAACACTAATATACTTAGATTGGGCCTTGACATTTTCATGGGGCAAGGGTTTTTAGTTTGATAAACCAGCTTGGATTTATTAAGCATACATACTAATAGCTTGATTACCAAGATCATTAATGAAAACTCTGAACAAAACTCATCAAATCTCATCCACCTAGGGTTCGGCCAACATAGAGACTTTGAGTAAGGCTTTTAATTTTAATAAACTAACATGGATTAGAGTGTGTAGTGATAAGCCTCTGGCTTATCTAGTTTTATAACTAGATGGACTGTGGTTTCTGTGCTAATTATTCGAGTTCAATCTCGTTTTCGCCCAAATTTGGCCTTGTTTTGTTCCTAAGTAGACTTTGACTCGTTCTAGGCAATTTTTGTAGTTTTTAGTCCATTTTGAATAGAATTACGCTTTTTGTTTCTTTTTATTGTTTCAGGTTATAAGTGAAGCTCCGAGAGTCAAGGAAAGTCAAGAAACAGTGGAAATTTCCATTCTGGAGATATTCGCCTCGCGAAAGGCTGCTCGCCTGGCGAGCCTGAAGACCAGCCTAAAGAGCAACAATCACCTTTTCGGTCTCGCCTCGCTAATCACAGTTCGCCTCGCGAGCATTCAAACTTAGGATGGAGCCAAAACTGAAATTCGCCCCGCGAGAGTCTGCTAGTCTCGCGAGAGTCCAATTTGAATGTGCGCCAATTTTAATGCTCGCCTTGCGAGCCGGAGAGAACCAGAATCGCTATTTATAGGCTGTTTCAGATCAGGGGGGATCCGAATCCGAGTTTTTCCACTTGTTTAGATCAGTTTTAGGACGAGTTCTTGTTACTCTGGAGCTGCGTCTCCCTTTTTATTTTCTTATTTTACTATGGTGATTATGTCGGATTGTTTGTGTGTCGTCACGGGCATGAGGAACTAATCCCCTCATCTAGGGGATCAATGAAGCCACCCATGGTGGTGTAGGATTCGATGTGATGTATGTTTTTCTCCCTTCTCTCAATTAATGTTTTCCAATTCTGATTTGATTGTGTTGATCATATGCATGCGTGATTGACTTGTTAACGTTGATGAGGCTTAGTCGGCAATTCACGTTTAGAACTTGAATTGGGATCACTAATTGAATATTGCACGAGCGTGAGTAGGAGATTAGTGCAACCTTATAGGGAACAAGAATTAATAGAGTTTGATGATTAGGATTATGAGACCTAGTAAGTAATTAATCCAATCATCGAATACGTCCTATTGAGCACGACAGTGGATATATGAGAATTTGGGGGTCCCGGTTGACATTGTAATTGAACTTAGGGAGGAATTCATCATCACTTGGGTACTATACATGATTGGGTAGGTGGATTTGTGACCTTAGACATTTTAATTCCTGATTTTTTATTTTCCTTGATTGAATTGCGATCTTATTTTCTCTCTAAACCACTTTCCTTACTTGACCAACTTATCAGATTTCCCGCGAATTAGTTGAATTGGTAGCCCAATCCTTGTGTTCGACCTCAGTAAATTCTTACCGTGTTATTTTATTACTTGCGACGACCAGGTACACTTTCCGGTGACTCAACAAGTTTTTAGCGCCGTTGCCGGGGATTGGCACAACCAATTTTCCTAATTTTAGGGAATTTGATTATTTGGTTAAGTGATTTTTATTTTTATTTTTATTTTTATTTTTTTTTATTTACTATTATCTCTCTCTCTACTTATTTGATTCCACTTGGTCTTGCCTTGTTTTGTATGCGAGGTACCCTTTCACAAGAGGACCTGCTATTTGATTCGGAGATCACTAGGACCGAGAGGCGATTAAGGAAGGAAGCCAGAGAACGAAAGAGGGTTGAAGCGAGTAATCTTGAGAGGATGGCAGAAGAAAATCCTCCTCCCCCTCCTCCTCCTCGTTACAAGCCTCTCTTCGAGTACGGTCTACCCAACTTGGGTGATTGTGATTCTTCCATCGTGAGAGGCAACCTCAATACAGACTCCTTCAGAGGGGAAGGATGTGTCACAGCCTATATCCATGAGAATTAGTTTGATGGGAGTGGGAGACAAGACCCTCACAGGCACATCACCCACTTCCTTGAAGCTTGTGACTTGCAGAAGACAAGAGGTGTTTCTCAGGATGAGTTTCGCTTGCGGCTATTCCCCCTCTCTCTTAGGGATGTCGCTCGCGATTGGTTTGACAGCTTGGATAGGAACAGTATCAGAACTTGGGAGCAAATGGCACAAAAGTTCCTAACTAAGTATTTTCCTCCTCAGAAAGCGGCACAAGCAAGAGTAGCCGTTACATCTTTCGCATTTACAGAGAGGATGAAACTTTTAATGAAGCTTGGGAGAGGTACAATGTGCTCTTGAGAAGATGTCCTTCAGCTTTCTTTGACTCGGTCTCCAAAGTTCAACATTTCTTTAACGGGTTAAGGGGACGCTATCAGATGAATTGTGATGCCGCAGCTGGTGGTTCCTTTTCCTTTTTATCAGCTGAGGATGGATGGGCATTATTAGAGAAAATGTCATACAATGATTACAACCGTGGTAGGGAAACCTCAAGTGGAGTCAGTTCTGCAACAATGGAAGCCATTCTAGAGCAAGTTAAATCGTTGAAGATACAAGTTGCAGCTTTGTCAGAGAACAAGAAGGTTAATGCGATACACGAGGGAATGCCTCCGGGTTGTGATAATTGTAATGGAAATCATGACATTCAGAGCTGTCCGTTCAACTTCTCTCGAGAACATGTGTACTCATGCCACAATTTCTATGACAAAGATGCCCCGTAACAACTATCGAGGAACAATCGAAATCGAAATAGGGGATATATGAGGAGAGACCATCCGGGTTTCGCTTGGAGTAATGCTAGTGGTGGTCTAACCGGGCAACAACAACCTCAACAAGGTCTGAGGCCAAACATTGGAATCCAGCAGCACAATACTCAGCAGGCTCTTCCGGGGCCTAATCAGTTGCAAATAACAGATGGTGGAAGGCAACCTTGGGAGTTGGGTTTTGAGAAGATGAATGCGGCAATTGAGAAGTTGGCAATCAACACAGGCGCAACCATTGATAAGTTGGCAACTCACACGGGGTCAGCAATTCAGAATCTAGAGGTGCAGATAGCTCAGCTCGCAAAGCAACTAAATGAGCGTCCCCCAGGCACTTTCCCAGGTGATACCGAGAACAACCCTAAGAACCATTGCAATGCCATAACAATTAGGAGCGGTAAGGTGTTGGGATCTAACAGGGGTGCGACTAGTTCTCAGGAAGACAAGGGCCCGGAACAACCACATGTTGAGGAAGAGCAGCCTAAGAAAGAGGAGTTGACAAGTGACAAGGCACCGGAGCAAGGGGAAGGCTGAAACTTGTGGATGAAGAGTTCTGAAAGAAGAAGTGGGTTGAACCCCAAGACCTCCCGCCCTACATGGAGGTACCGTATCCTGAAAGATTGAAGAAGCCTCAACAGGATAAGCAGTTCAACAAATTCCTTGATGTCTTCCGCAAACTTCAAATTAACATTCCATTTGCGGAAGCCTTGGAACAAATGCCATCTTATGCCCGGTTTATGAAGGAGCTTCTCTCCAAGAAGAGGAGAATAGTGGATGAGGAAATGGTTGCTTTGACCGAGGAGTGTAGTGCCATTCTTCAAAGAAAACTACCTCCAAAGTTGAAGGATCCCGCTTCTTTTTCGATACCATGCACCATTGGGGGGATGACTCTAGGGAAGGCATTATGTGATCTAGGGGCAAGCATAAACTTGATGCCCCTCTCTATGATGAAGAGGTTGGGGATCAAAGAAGTCAAGGATACGCGGATGTCACTCCAACTGACCGATCGTTCTGTAAAATATCCTTATGGAGTGGTCGAAGACTTGTTAGTGAAGGTGGACAAGTTCATATTTTCGGCGGACTTTGTAGTGCTTGATATGGATGAAGACGCCGAGATCCCTCTCATATTGGGTAGGCCCTTCTTGGCCACTGGGGGTGCCTTGATAGATGTGCGACAAGGGAAACTCACTCTAAGGGTGCAAGATGATGAGGTAGTCTTCAATGTCTTTGAAGCAATGAAACACCCTGTTGAGAGGTCGGATGTGTATCGAGTGGATGTGGTGGAATCAATTGTTAAGGCAAAGGCAACTAGAGAAGCCCATGGTTCTTCACTAGCACAAGTGTTGGTAAAATCCCATGATGATGATAGAGAGGAAAAAGACCCTTTGGGGGATGAGGTCTATATTGAGTGGTTAAAAGACATGGAAGCCTTACCGAGTCTCCCAAGGGATGAATGTGCAAAGGAAGAGCTCAACAACAAAGGCATGGAAAAGGATGATAAAGCACCGGAGTTGAAAGGTGGCACAACCGTGGTGGTCAATGAAAACAATGAGTTGATCCCAAAAAGGACCATCACGGAGTGGAGAGTATGTGCCGATTATAGAGGGCTTTTGGATTTAAATGAGTTGTCCGGGATCCGCAAGCAAGCAATCTACAAAAAGCGGACTAAGGAAAGGCATGACAAGCACATCGTGCCTAGGAAGTTTGAGCCCGGACAAGCGGTACTTCTTGACAATTCAAGGTTGAAACTCTTTCCGGGAAAGCTAAGATCAAGGTGGTCGGGACCACTCAAGGTCCTCCAAGTTTGTCCACACGGAACAGTAGAGTTAGAAGGGGCCTCTGGTAACTTCAAGGTGAATGGGCAAGGGATAAAGCATTATCATGGGGAATCAATCCCAAATTACAAGCAGTTTCTTCCTCCGGATTAACCCTTAGGGGTGACTTGAGTCAGGCTCGGGACGTTAAACAAGCGCTACTTGGGAGGCAACCTAAGCTAGGTATCCTTTATTTTTAGTTTCTGTCATTTTCATTTATATATTGAAAAAAAAAAAGCTTGATTCGCCACGCGAATCCACAGAGGCCACGCGAGACAGAAGCCCTGAATCTCAGAGGCTTGCTCACGCTTCTGTCTCGCATCGCGAGGGATACTTTAGCCTCGCGATTCTGGGCATCATCATATGCTGGAATTCTAGATTCGCCTTGCGAAATACTACTCGCCTCGTGATTCTGGAAAGTGTGAATAACAATTTTCCAGATTCGCCTCGCGAGTTATCTCCAGCCTCTCGAATCTGCAATTAAGTTTTTGATTTGCAGGATTTCTTCCAGGAGAGGCCTTTGGCCGAGCAGAGGGGTTCCCGAGAGACCAATTGGTTGAGGATGCAACCGTAGAAGAACTTTCCGTGGAAGCGGCCACCTCCACTAGTATTTGATCAGGGAGCACCCTCTCCTTTCCTCACTCTTATTTTATATATCTGTATTCTTTCATTGAGGACAATGTATGCTTTAAGTGTGGGGGAGGGAACCAATTGTTGATTTTGTTTTTGTTTGTGTTTTTGTTTTTGTTTGTCGCTCTTGAATAATTTGAGAAGATCAAGAGTATGTGTATGTATGTGTGTCGGCAAGCTTGTTGGATTTTAATTAAATTTGGCATAGATTGATTGCATGAATTATTTTGACCATTGATGATTTCCCCCTAGGTTCTGAAATTAGAAAAGTTGATCCCCATGTGAAAAATTGAAAACTGAACTTTGAGAATTTTATTGTGATTACTTGATCTATGATAAGTTTGGGGTGAGGGGGTGCACACACTAGGAATTGTATCTCGGTCAAACAAATTGCAAAATGTCCAGGTGAGGATTTGAGCCTCCAACTTTGTTTTTGATTGTGTGAATCACTTTTAAAGTTGCACTTTCCCGGATTTGCTTGAATCTCTTCATGGTTTGCATGTTTATGTGTTGCATCAAATGATTTAGGCAATTTTCTTTGAAATAGCTACTTGGCCTAAAAAGAACCATCCCTAATGCATGTTCCCTAGTTAGAAACATTGAGCCTAATTAGCCTATTGTTTCTTGATGACCCTATATTACAAGCCAAAAATCTGAAAAACCATGTTAACCCAATCTTAGGATTAGGAGAGCATGGACACTTAGCAAGAGAAGGGTTGTGAGAAACTAAGTTTGGGGTGGCTACAAGGTGATATGTCATTTTGGGTTGAGAAAAAGAAAAATAAAGGTTGAAACCCAAGGCAAAAAGAAAAATAAAAAAAAAGAAAAAGAAAAAAAAATATTGCCAAAAGAAAAGGGGCAAAACAAAAAGATTAGCAAGGAAAAGGCTGTAGTCACCCGAGGCAAAAAGAAAAATGGAAAAAGGAATTTGAGTGGAATATGTGTCAAATGCTCATGCTCTCTTAGTTCCTAGGGACTTAAGCCTAGTATCCTTGAATATCCTACCCTTAGTCAGGCCCCATTTCAACCTTTAAAAGACCTTCTGATGTTGCATACATGTTTTCATGGGAACTATTTTTGAGATGAAAGTCAAATTCATGGGAAGTGCTCTTGAGATGTGAATTTGAGTGAAAAGTTGATAGCCTAGATACAATTGAGCGAATGAGTGAAATTTTACATACCCTTGTGAGGAAGGCAATTGTTTGAAATTGGTGATCTTCCTTTTGTGTGTGACTCTGATCCTCAACTTAGATTAATGATTGCATGAATGATGAAGTTCTCAATTGTTTAAAGTAAATGAATGTGGGGATTACATTGATGCAAGGGGGGAAATCATTGGAGAAAAACTGTTTTGTTAAGATTGCATGAAATTTGTGCGAAATCGATTGAATACCTTAAGCTTGCCAAGTCTTGAGTCCTTTTTGAGTTTTAGCTTGCTTGGGGACAAGCAAGGTTTAAGTTTGGGGTGTTTTGATAAGCCTCTGGCTTATCTAGTTTTATAACTAGATGGACTGTGGTTTCTGTGCTAATTATTCGAGTTCAATCTCGTTTTCGCCCAAATTTGGCCTTGTTTTGTTCCAAAGTAGACTTTGACTCGTTCTAGGCAATTTTTGTAGTTTTTAGTATATTTTGAATAGAATTACGCTTTTTGTTTCTTTTTATTGTTTCAGATTAGAAGTGAAACTCCAAGAGTCAAGGAAAGTCAAGAAACAGTGGAAATTTCCATTCTGGAGATATTCGCCTCGCGAAAGGCTGCTCACCTCGCGAGCTTGAAGACCAGCCTAAAGAGCAACAGTCACCTTTTCGGTCTCGCCTCGCTAATCACAGTTCGCCTCGCGAGCATTCAAACTCAGGATGGAGCCAAAACTAAAATTCGCCCCGCGAGAGTCTGCTAGCCTCGCGAGAGTCCAATTTGAATGCGCGCCAATTTTAATGCTCGCCTCGCGAGAACACACTCGCCTCGCGAGTCGGCGAGAACCAGAATCGCTATTTATAGGCTGTTTCAGATCAGGGGGGATCTGAATCCGAGTTTTTCCACTTGTTTAGATCAGTTTTAGGACGAGTTCTTGTTACTCTGGAGCCGCGTCTCCCTTTTTATTTTCTTATTTTACTATGGTGATTATGTCGGATTGTTTGTGTGTCGTCACGGGCATAAGGAACTAATCCCCTCGTCTAGGGGATCAATGAAGCCACCCATGGCGGTGTAGGATTCGATGTGATGTATGTTTTTCTCCCTTCTCTCAATTAATGTTTTCCAATTCTGATTTGATTGTGTTGATCATATGCATGCGTGATTGACTTGTTAACGTTGATGAGGCTTAGTCGGCAATTCGCGTTTAGAACTTGAATTGGTATCACTAATTGAATATTGCACGAGAGTGAGTAGGATATTAGTGCAACCTTATAGGGAACAAGAATTAATAGAGTTTGATGATTAGGATTATGAGACCTAGTAAGTAATTAATCCAATCATCGAATACGTCCTATTGAGCACGACAGTGGATATAGGAGAATTTGGGGGTCCCGGTTGACATTGTAATTGAACTTAGGGAGGAATTCATCATCACTTGGGTACTATACATGATTGGGTAGGTGGATTTGTGACCTTAGACATTTTAATTCCTGATTTTTTATTTTACTTGATTGAATTGCGATCTTATTTTCTCTCTCAACCACTTTCCTTACTTGACCAACTTATCGGATTTCCCACGAATTAGTTGAATTGGTAGCCCAATCCTTGTGTTCGACCTCGGTAAAATCTTACCGTGTTATTTTATTACTTGCGACGACCCGGTACACTTGCCGGTGACTCAACATGTAGACATACATGTCATATGAAATACATGATCATACATGACAACACATGAACAAAATCCTACCAAACCCATCCTCCTAGGTTCGGCCCAATCCAGAAATCAAGGAAGGAAATTTCTCATGATCATATGCTTCTAGATGATGAAAATAGATATGATTATAAGATCATAGCAATTGGTTTCATGTCAAAAGGATTTTTCTAGAATTAGTTATGAATTTTCAAAGTTCTAGATCTAGAAATTTAAAAGTGATGAACATAGATGAAATAGACTTTGAATCATTAAAATTATTGAAGAACATAGGCATGATTAAGGAAGAAGAATAGGATTCACCTCTTGAAGATCAAAAACAAGTGAAGATTCAAGGACTTGCTTCACAAAGTGATGCTAAAAGACTTATAACTTAAGAGTTTTTAAAACAAAAGGCAATAGGAACTAAATGAAATGTGAGGGAGGGTATTTATAGGAGGGTTGCTGCGCCACTTTGGAAGGATCTAGTAGGAATGAGTTGACTTGTTCAAAGGATTAAAGTACAAATAATTCCTAGGGACCATTTTGCAAAGATTCCAAAAGTATAAGGACTATTTTGAAAATTGCCAATAAATTGAAATGATGACCATGTGCCACATTAAATGTGGTCTCATCTTGACTTATCTTGGCTGATTTTTCATGAGATATTTTGAGAAGAACCTAGAATGTTGGAGAACATATTAGAAAAGTGTAGAACATGGTAGAATGGTGTGGAACTTTGGAGAAAAGTGGAGAACTTTGTAGAAAATTCTAGAATAAAACTTGGCTCATCCAAATCAAGGCAGTCCCCCCACTCCTTATTGGGCTTGTGCATGGCCTTGAAAACTTGGGCTTGAATCCATCTTTGTGGGGCCCACCAAAAAGGCTTAAAGCTTAAACATGACATAGGAAACTTATATGATTTCTAATGGGCTTTATGAAATTTAATTCATGGACAAGGAATTTGGGCTTCATTACCATGTCCAATAATGGTCTTGGAACAAAGATTTTGTCCCGATTCACTTAGAAAAACATAGAAACTAACTTAGGGACCAAAGTGTAATTAATAGAAAGTTCAGGGACTTAAGCGTAAAATTCATAAATTTTCACTTTAACCTTGTAGAAACTTCTAGACTTAAAAGTGTGATTCATCCCCATGAATCATCTCGAAATCCTAAGATAACCTCTTTATTTGCTCTTGGAAACTCCGAAATCCCTTCTGTCGTTTACCCGATTACGTATTCCGCCCGAAAAACGTAATTTTTTTTTTTCTGAAATAATTCTAAAAATACAGAATTGTGGGAAATAAAATAAAAACCTTAAGTCTTTCTTTCACGAATTAAAATTAGGCCTTTTGAGCAGTATAAATATACTGTCAGTGAAAATAGCGGGCCGGGATTCACTCGTTGTTTAAACCTAAATTTTAATCGTAGCTTCCTACATTCAAGTAGGATTGAGTGATGAACTCCGTTTATTTAAAATACTTTTCTAATACTCATATAAATATATACAAATAATCGTTCGCATTTCAATTATTTTGAAACAGTGAAAATCGGGGTGTTACATTACTACCCCACTTAAAAAAAATTTCTTCCTCGAAATTTACCTACTTCAGAAAAGACGTGGATATCGTTGTTGCATATCTGCTTCACGTTCCCAAGTAGCATCTCCAGTAGTTTCATCCCATATGACCTTAACCAAAGGAATTTGTCTACCACGAACTCCTAATAGACATGATGCGATTTGGGTTATCATTGATAGGTTGACGAAGTGTGCTCACTTCTTACCTATGGGTGAAAGCTATAGTTTGGAGAAGTTGACCCAAATCTACATCAAAGAAGTTGTTAGGTTGCATGGTGTGCCATCGAGCATTGTCTCAAACCGAGATCCTAGATTTACATTTAGATTTTGGAAACAGTTGCACCATGCTTTAGGGACCAAGTTGAGGATGAGTTCTGCTTATCATCCCCAAATGGATGGATAGTCAGAAAGGACGATTCAATCATTGGAGGACCTTTTAAGAGCTTGTGTTTTGGAACACACCGGCAGTTGGGATGAGATCTTGCAGGGAGGGTATTTATAGGAGGGTGGCTGCGCCACCTTGGAAGGATCTAGTAGGAATGAGTTGGCTTGTTCAAAGGATTAAAGTGCAAATAATTCCTAGGACCATTTTGCAAAGATTCCAAAAGTATAAGGACTATTTTTCAAATTGCCAATAAATTGAAATGATGACCATGTGCCACCTTAAATGTGGTCTCATCTTGACTTATCTTGGCTGATTTTTCATGAGATATTTTGAGAAGAACCTAGAATGTTGGAGAACATGTTAGAAAAGTGTAGAACATGGTGGAATGGTGTGGAACTTTGGAGAAAAGTGGAGAACTTTGTAGAAAATTCTAGAATAAAACTTGGCTCATACAAATCAAGGCAGACTCCCACTCCTTATTGGGCTTGCACATGACCTTGAAAACTTGGGCTTGAATTCATCTTTGTGGGGCCCACCAAAAAGGCTTAAAGCTTAAACATGACATAGGAAACTTATATGATTTCTAATGGGCTTTATGAAATTTAATTCATGGACAAGGAATTTGGGCTTCATGGCCACGTCCACTAATGGTCTTGGAACAAAGATTTTGGCCCGGTTCACTTAGAAAAACATTGAAACTAACTTAGGGACCAAAGTGTAATTAATAGAAAGTTCAGGGACTTAAGCGTAAAATTCATAAATTTTCACTTTAACCTTGTAGAACCTTCTAGACTTAAAAGTGTGATTCATCCCCATGAATCATCTCAAAATCCTAAGATAACCTCTTTATCTGCTCTTGGAAACTTCGAAATCCCTTCTGTCGTTTACCCGATTACGTATTCCGCCCGAAAAACGTAAATTATTTTTATTTTTTTTCTGAAATAATTCTAATAATACAGAATTGTATGAAATAAAATAAAAACCTTAAGTCTTTCGTTCACGAATTAAAATTAGGTCTTTTGAGCAGTATAAATATACTGTCAGTGAAAATAGCGGGTCGGGATTCACCCGTCGTTTCAACCTAAATTTTAATCGTAGCTTCCGACATTCAAGTAGGATTGAGTGATGAACTCCGTTTATTTAAAATAATTTTCTAATACTCATATAAATATATACAAATAATCGTTCGCATTTCAATTATTTTGAAACAGTGAAAATCGGGGTGTTACATTACTACCCCACTTAAATAAAATTTCGTCCTCGAAATTTACCTACTTCAGAAAAGACGTGGATATCGTTGTTGCATATCTGCTTCATGTTCCCAAGTAGCATCTCCAGTAGTTTCATCCCATATGACCTTAACCAAAGGAATTTGTCTACCACGAACTCCTAAGAGACATGATGCGATTTGGGTTATCATTGATAGGTTGACGAAGTGTGCTTACTTCTTACCTATGGGTGAAAGCTATAGTTTGGATAAGTTGACCCAAATCTACATCAAAGAAGTTGTTAGGTTGCATGGTGTGCCATCAAGCATTGTCTCAGACCGAGATCCTAGATTTACATTTAGATTTTGGAAACAGTTGCACCATGCTTTAGGGACCAAGTTGAGGATGAGTTCTGCTTATCATCCCCAAACGGATGGACAGTCAGAAAGGACGATTCAATCATTTGAGGACCTTTTAAGAGCTTGTGTTTTTGAACACACTGGCAGTTGGGATGAGTTCTTGCAGGGAGGGTATTTATAGGAGGGTGGCTACGCCACCTTGGAAGGATCTAGTAGGAATGAGTTGGCTTGTTCAAAGGATTAAAGTGCAAATAATTCCTAGGGACCATTTTGTAAAGATTCCAAAAGTATAAGGACTATTTTGCAAATTGCCAATAAATTGAAATGATGACCATGTGCCACATTAAATGTGGTCTCATCTTGACTTATCTTGGATGATTTTTCATGAGATATTTTGAGAAGAACCTAGAATGTTGGAGAACATGTTAGAAAAGTGTAGAACATGGTGGAATGGTGTGGAACTTTGGAGAAAAGTGGAGAACTTTGTAGAAAATTCTAGAATAAAACTTGGCTCATCCAAATCAAGGCAGCCCCCCACTCCTTATTGGGCTTGCGCATGGCCTTGAAAACTTGGGCTTGAATTCATCTTTGTGGGGCCCACCAAAAATGCTTAAAGCTTAAACATGACATAGGAAACTTATATGATTTCTAATGGGCTTTATGAAATTTAATTCATGGACAAGGAATTTGGGCTTCATGGCCACGTCCACTAATGGTCTTGGAACAAAGATTTTGGACCGGTTCACTTAGAAAAACATAGAAACTAACTTAGGGACCAAAGTGTAATTAATAGAAAGTTCAGGGACTTAAGCGTAAAATTCATAAATTTTCACTTTAACCTTGTAGAACCTTCTAGACTTAAAAGTGTGATTCATCCCCATGAATCATCTCAAAATCCTAAGATAACCTCTTTATCTGCTCTTGGAAACTCCGAAATTCCTTCTGTCGTTTACCGATTACGTATTCCGCCCGAAAAACGTAATTTTTTTTTCTGAAATAATTCTAAAAATACAGAATTGTAGGAAATAAAATAAAAACCTTAAGTCTTTCGTTCACGAATTAAAATTAGGTCTTTTGAGCAGTATAAATATACTGTTAGTGAAAATAGCGGGCCGGGATTCACCCGTTGTTTCAACCTAAATTTTAATCGTAGCTTCCTACATTCAAGTAGGATTGAGTGATGAACTCTGTTTAGTTAAAATAATTTTCTAATACTCATATAAATATATACAAATAATCGTTCGCATTTCAATTATTTTGAAACGGTGAAAATCGGGGTGTTACACTTATCGCACTCGGTCACAGACAAGAGCCATGGCGGATGAACTAGAAGAAGTCCAAGAGATCAGGGATGAAGTCAGTCAAATCAACGATCAGATGACTAAGATGATGGAGATCCTACAAGCAATACAGAAGGAAAAGAACACAGGAGAACCCTCCAGCCTCGAACGAAGGACATCCGGTCACAACTCTCATTCCGCCCGGTTTTGTTCAAATTCCTATTCAAGGCTTCAACCAACCAGGGGCCATGATGCCTCTCACTATTTATCCAAGCAACCGAACTCATCTTTCATTGGACCCGAACAATCCACCATACGATTTGCTTCGTGGATTTTTTGCACCAACGACCCCCAGCCCACACGAACGCATTCAAAACTCCGAACATATCACTCAGACACAAACCCTCACTAATGCTGTCGAAATGCCACAAACACAAACTGTCAACCCTACATATGGTAACACCCCGACGGTGACATTTTCTGCCAATCCAAAAACCCCACAATGCATCCTACATTATGGGCCCCAGGGGACTCAAATGATGCCAAACTTTGGATCCTCCTACATGCCATACTCCTTCCCTCAGAATATGTACGGTGAAACTCAAGTGAATCAGTCAGGAGGGAATTCCCAATCTAAAGAAAAGTTGGAAGTGCTAGAAGAAAGACTACGGGCCATTGAAGGAGTAAATAGTTATGGTCTGAGGGATGCTTTGGAACTTTGTCTGGTCTCAAATGTTATAATTCCACCAAAATTTAAGGTACCCGATTTCGAAAAATATCGGGGAACCACTTGTCCCAAAAACCATTTGACCATGTATGTAAGGAAGATGGCATCATATGCTCAAAATGATAAGATCTTGATTCACTTCTTCCAAGACAGTTTAACCAGGGCAGCTTCAAATTGGTACACGCATCTCGAACGGGCCCACGTCCGATCCTTCAAAGATCTAGCAGATGCATTCCTGAAGCAATACAAGTACAATATTGACATGGCTCCCGATAGGATGCAACTCCAAAATATGGCAAAGAGAGACACAAACTTTCAAGGAGTATGCACAACGATGGAGGGAACTGGCTGCTCAGGTAGAGCCTCCATTGGCCGAGAAAGAAATTATGGCAATGTTCATTGATACACTCCAGTCGCCCTTCTATGATAGGATGATTGGGATTGTGTCATCGAACTTTTCTGACATGGTCATCATCGGTGAGAGAATTGAAAGTGGAATGAGGAATGGCAAGATCACTGAGACTTCAGTAATGAACGGCCCGAAGAGAGCCCCATTTGTGAAAAAAAAGAAGGAGAAGCACACACAGTAACCTTTGAACAAAAGAAAACAAACCAATATAGACCAAACCAAACACCCGCCTTCCAAGCCAAATACGTCCCATATCACCAAGCCAACTAGCCACACATCGCTGCCACCTCACAATTTCAAAATCCTCAACAGATGGCTCCTTACCAGCCATCATACCCCTCTCAACCTCAAACACACCTTACCATGCCACCTCAAATTGTTCAACCCCTAAGTCCAAACCCAAACACCAGCCAAACAAGACCATCGTATAGACCCGATACCCATGACCTACACTGAGCTACTGCATCAGCTTATAAGCAAATCTGCGTTGACTCCTATCCCAATGAAACCATTGGGGCCTCCTTATCCGAAGTTGTTTGACCCAAATAGTAAATGTGAGTATCATGCGGGGGCAATAGGTCATTCCACTGAGAACTGCATGGCTTTCAAATTTAAGGTACAAGATCTTATTGATGCTAAATGGTTGAGCTTTCAGAAAGATGCTCCGAATGGGTCACAAGGTCCTTTGCCAAATCATGGGTGTTCGGGAGTCAATGCCATTGATAGCTTTATGGAACCTACTATCAAGAGCCAAGTGACTGATGTCAGAACTCCCATGAGAGTTATTTTAAGGGAGATGTAAAAACATGGATTGGTGCAAACCTCAATTGTTGAAGAGAAGACTCTTGATGAAGAGATAGGGTGTGACTTCGACGGGAATTTGGGGCATTCAATTGAAGACTGTGCAGAATTTCGACAGGTTGTACAACAGTTAATAGATATGAAGATTATCCAAATTGGTTGTGAATCGAATGAGTGTGGCATTAACATGGTCGCTGAATCTACAATTTCCCCAACTCTAGTTAAGATAACTCCTTTTACTGTTGTGATTAATCCTCAACCGGTTCCTGAGCAAGTCGCTCCGAAGCCATTGGTGATACACTATACTGAGAAGGAACCTATGCCGGTTTCGAGTGCGCCAACACCAGTTGTCATCCGAGTCCCAGGTATTTTCCCTTACAAGGGACCAAAGCGGTACCATGGAAATATGATAGGCAAGTTCAACAAAGTCCTCCCAACAGGACCACTGTGGTTACCAACATTTCGGGAATTGGTGGAATGACTAGGAGTGGTCGCATTTATACTCCAGAGGTACTGCGAAGGGAGGGAACAGAAAAGGAAGAAAAAGATCGCAAGGGGAAAGAGAAGGTGGAAGGAACGCCGGCTGAAAAGGATTCCAAAGGGGGTGATAATAAAAAGGAGGTATCTGATGAAGAAGTCGGCGAATTCTTGAAGTTCATCAAGCAAAGCGAATACAGGGTTGTGGATCAATTGAATCAAACTCCAGCTCGGATATCTCTTTTGTCTTCGCTGATGAATTCTGAGCCACATAGGAGAGTACTGATGAAGGTGTTGAATCAAGCTCATGTCTCTCATGACATCACAATTGATAAACTTGATAACATCGTGGGTAACATCGTTGCTGATAATTATATCACTTTCACTGATGATGAAATTCCAGCTGAAAGAATAGGGCACAACAAGGTGTTACACATCTCTGTGAAGTGTCGAGATCATGTCATGGCTAGGGTTCTCATTGATAATGGTTCTTATTTGAATGTAATGCCAAAGTCAACACTGGCAAAGTTGCCTTTCGATGGAACTCATATGAAGCCAAGCACAATGATTGTAAGAGCTTTCAATGGCACCCGAAGGGAAGTCATAGGAGAAATTGAATTGCCCATTCAGATTGGCCCTTGCACCTTTGAAATACTCTTCCAAGTAATGGACATCACACCAACTTACAGTTGTCTCCTAGGACGACCATGGATCCTTTCTTCTGGAGCTGTACCTTCCATATTGCACCAGAAAGTGAAGTTCATTGTCGATAGTAAGTTGATAATTGTTTCTGGAGGAGGAGGATATGTTAGTGAGTAAGCCATCAACAACCCCTTACATTGAAGCTGCCGAAGAAGCTCTCGAGACCGCTTTCCAGTCACTTGAAATTGCCAATACCACTTATGTTGGGGATGATGTTCCACTCTTGAAACCTCAGTCATTTAAAGCATCCATTATGATGGCTAAGGTTATGCTCGAAGGAGGATACCGACCTGGAAGCGGTTTGGGTAAGAATAGCCAAGGTGTCACTGACATCCTCATGCTCACCAAGAACAAGGACAGGTTTGGGTTGGGATATAAACCCACCAAGGCCGACAAGATGAGGGTTATAGAAGAGTAGAAAAGAAAGAGGTTGGCTCTGCTGGAAAATCGTGAATACGAGGCTGAAAAGGTTCCCATCTGTGACATTCGACAGAGCTTCCGAAGTGTAGGGTTCGCATTCCTGGACCAAGCAAAGAATCATTGAAGATGATTATCTCGCCGATCATGGTGTCAATTTGGTGTATCCATGCCCTCCGGATACAGAGCTCAACAATTGGGAGGTCATTGAGTTCCCCAGGACCATAGAGATTTTTTCAAAGTAATTCTGTAATGCTTATCCTTTAGCTCTGCCCAAGGCTTTAGGATTTTTGTTGTAATGGGCTTACTTGTTTCTGTTTCGGTATGACTTATCAATAAATAAATGCATTCAATATCTTTATGTTCTTATCCCTCTTATTTTTTATTTTTTATTTTTTTTACTTTCGCTTTTATTCATCGTTCCTCACCAATAAATGCAGTTTCCCATATTTAACCTTTATTCATTCATCTTTCCCTGTTGACTACAAAAATGCAGACCTAAAAGTGACTCTCTTGAAAATGACAGTGTTAATAACTCAACATACAATTTTGACTATCCTATTGATTATGCTGATGAGGTTGTTGATGATGACAAGGAAATTCCTCCTGAATTATTGAGGTTGGTAGAACAAGAAGCCATAGAAATTCGACCCCGTGAAGAGCCGAGTGAACTAATCAATTTGGGAACCGAAGATGATAAAAAAGAGGTCAAGATTGGCCTTTCCCTGAAAGAAAAGGAGCGAAGCAAGTTGATCAGGTTTTTGATGGATTATAAAGATATTTTCGCATGGTCGTACCAAGACATGCCAGGGTTAGACCCCAGTGTAGCAGAACACAAATTGCCATTAAAGCCAGAGTGTCCTCCAGTAAAGCAGAAGCTACGAAGGATGAAAGCAGAAATGTCATTAAAGATCAAGGAGGAGGTCAAGAAACAACTGGATGCAGGTTTCCTAGAAGGTGTAAAGTACCCTCAATGGGTTGCTAACATCGTTGCTGTTCCCAAGAAAGTTGGAAAGGTTCGAATGTGTGTTGACTATCGAGATCTGAGCAGAGCTAGCCCAAAAGATGACTTTCCTCTGCCTAACATTGATGTTCTTGTAGATAATACTGCTCAACATGCATTATTCTCTTTGATGGATGGATTCTCCGGATATAATCAGATCAAGATGGCACCTGAAGATATGGAGAAAACTACATTTGTCACTTTATGGGGAACCTTTTGCTACAAGGTTATGCCCTTTGGCTTGAAAAATGCTCGGGCAACATATCAGCGGGCTATGGTGTATCACCCGGGTGCCGACGAGGGCGGGGAGACTGCCGGTGCAAGAAGGCACGGACAAGGAGCGGCTCCTGGCAAGCTTCTAGGCGGAGGGGCACATGAATGAACCGATTACACACCTGAATGAGAGGGATCCTGAGACTGTGTAGGTATGGGACTATACAGTTGAGGAAGGCTTATATGAATTGATTGGTACTACCTATACCAACAAGATGCATCTTATTTTCGGCAGCCCATCACTTAAGAACTCTGTAGTTAAGCGAGCTTGACTTGGATCAATTCTGGGATGGGTGACCTCCTGGGAAGTTTTCCCGGGAAGCGTGTGAGTGAGGACAAAGCACGCTGAAAAGACCCGTGTTGGTTTGTGGGGACATTCGTCAATTCATAAAGCAGCCAGGGATGTTACAAATGGTATCAGAGCGGCACATCTCCCAGTACGGTGTGGTTCGGGGACGAACCAGAGCGGAAGCTGGTGGGCATGTAACACCCGGGTGCCAACGAGGGCGGGGAGTGGTCGCCGGTGCAAGAAGGCAGGGACAAGGAACGGCTCTTGGCAGGCTTCTAGGCGGAGGGGCACATGAATGAACCGATTACACACCTGAATGAGAGGGATCCTGAGACTGTGTAGGTATGGGACTATACAGTTGAGGAAGGCTTATATGAATTGATTGGTACTACCTATACCAACAAGATGCATCTTCTTTTCGGCAGCCCATCACTTAAGAACTCCGTAGTTAAGCGAGCTTGACTTGGAGCAATTCTGGGATGGGTGACCTCCTAGGAAGTTTTCCCGGGAAGCGTGTGAGTGAGGACAAAGCACGCTGAAAAGACCCGTGTTGGTTTGTGGGGACAGTCATCAATCCATAAAGCAGCCAGGGATGTTACAAATGGTATCAGAGCGGCACATCTCCCAGTACGGTGTGGTTAGGGGACGAACCAGAGCGGAAGCTGGTGGGCATGTAACACCCGGGTGCCGACGAGGGCGGGGAGTGGTCGCCGGTGCAAGAAGGCAGGGACAAGGAACGGCTCTTGGCAGGCTTCTAGGCGGAGGGGCACATGAATGAACCGATTACACACCTGAATGAGAGGGATCCTGAGACTGTGTAGGTATGGGACTATACAGTTGAGGAAGGCTTATATGAATTGATTGGTACTACCTATACCAACAAGATGCTACTTCTTTTCGGCAGCCCATTACTTAAGAATTCCGTAGTTAAGCGAGCTTGACTTGGAGCAATTCTGGGATGGGTGACCTCCTGGGAAGTTTTCCCAGGAAGCGTGTGAGTGAGGACAAAGCACGCTGAAAAGACCCGTGTTGGTTTGTGGGGACAGTCGTCAATCCATAAATCAGGTAGGGATGTTACATATGGTGGCTTTATTCCATGACATGATGCATAAGGAGATAGAAGTTTATGTAGATGACATGATCGCCAAGTCCAGATCCGAAGATGACCATGCTGATAATCTGCAGAAACTTTTTGGGCGGTTAAGAAAGTTTAAGCTCCAACTGAATCCAGCCAAATGCACTTTTGGAGTGAAATCAGGCAAGCTTTTGGGGTTCATTGTTAGTCAAAGAGGAATAGAGGTTGATCCTGAAAAGGTTTGAGCAATCATCGATATGCCAACACCTCGAACGGAGAAGGAAGTTCATGGATTTTTAGGAATATTGAACTACATTACCCGGTTCATCTCCCAACTAACCGCGACATGTGAACCAATCTTTAAATTGCTGTGCAAAAATCATGTTGTAACATGGAATGAAGATTGTCAAAAAGCCTTTGAGAAGATCAAAAAATACCTATAGGAGCCTCCAGTCTTGGTTCCCCCAGTGTCGGGAAGACCTCTCATCATGTATTTGACTGTGCTAGATGAATCTATGGGTTGCGTGCTGGGGCAACACGATGAGTCAGGAAGAAAAGAACATGCCATCTATTATCTAAGCAAGAAGTTCACCAGTTGTGAAGCCAACTACTCACTGCTAGAACGCACTTGATGTGCTTTGGCTTGGGCGGCCCACCGTTTGAGGCATTACATGTTGTGTTACATTACCTGGTTGGTGTCCAAAATGGATCCAATCAAGTATATCTTTGATAAGCCTGCTATGATCGGAAGAATTGCTCGCTGGCAAGTCCTGGTATCAGAATACGACATTGTCTATGTCACCCATAAAGCAGTAAAAGGTAGCGCTCTTGTAGAATATCTAGCCAATCAGCCAGTAGAATATTATGGATCGATGCAATGTGATTTCCCAGATGAAGATATAATGGCTTTATTTGATCACATACAATCACCATAAAAAGAAAAATGGATTTTTTTATTTGATGGAGCTTCTAATGCATTAGGGCATGGAATCCGGGCAATACTAATCTCACCGGAAAATGATTATTTCCCTGTCACTGCAAGGCTCTGCTTTGATTGTACAAACAACATAGCCGAATATGAAGCTTGTGCGCTTGGGATCCTAGCAGCGATATAATCAAAGGCAAGGATACTGGAGGTATACGGGGACTCTGCATTAGTCATCAACCAACTAAGAGGGGAATGGGAAACCCGAGATGCCAAGTTAATCCCGTACCATGATTACATCAAAGGTTTGATTGAGCAGTTTGATGGAGTCACATTCCACCATATTCCCCGAGAAGATAACCAATTAGCTGACGCGTTGTCTACCTTGTCCTCGATGTTCAAAGTAAGTGACGAGAGGAACTTACCACTCATCAAAATGGAAAGTCGTGATCATCTTGCATATTGTCAAGTGATAGAGGAAGAGTCTGATCAAAAACCGTGGTACCATGACATCAAATGCTTCGTCCAAAGAAGGGAATACCCTCTGGGCGCTTCAGAAAATGACAAAAGAACTCTAAGAAGACTTACAATGGGTTTCTATTTAGACAGAGGTATTCTTTACAAAAGAAATCATGACATGGTATTGTTGAGGTGCGTTGACGCAAACGAAGCTAAACGTATAATTGAGGAGGTACATGAAGGATCTTTTGGAACACATGTGAGCGGTCATGCAATGGCCAGGAAAATCTTGAGGGCTGGCCAATACTGGTTAACAATGGAAGCAGATTGCTTTAATTATGCGAAGAGGTGCCATAAGTGTCAAATATATGCTGATAAGGTTCATGCACCGCCAGCTCCCTTGAATGTCATGTCAGCACCCTGGTCATTCTCAATGTGGGGAATGGATGTGATCGGGCCAATCGAACCAAAAACCTCAAATGGGCATCGTTTCATTCTTGTTGCCATTGATTATTTCACAAAGTGGGTTGAGGAA
Organism: Sophora flavescens; assembly: GCA_030762895.1. Taxonomy (NCBI): domain Eukaryota; kingdom Viridiplantae; phylum Streptophyta; class Magnoliopsida; order Fabales; family Fabaceae; genus Sophora; species Sophora flavescens. The sequence continues at coordinate 5,473,548 of CM061062.1, forward strand.
GCACCATATGCCAACGTGACCAGGAATGTCGTGATCAAATTTGTAAAAAGAGAATTAATTTGTCATTATGGGTTGCCGAGTGAGATTATCACTGATAATGCTACCAACTTGAACAACAAGATGATGAAGGAGATGTGCGAAAATTTCAAGATAAAGCATCGCAATTCATCCCCGTACCGCCCAAATATGAACGGAGCAGTTGAGGCCGCTAATAAAAATATCAAGAAGATTGTCCAAAAGATGGTGGTGACGTATAAGGATTGGCACGAGATGTTACCTTTTGCTTTGCACGTCTACCGTACCTCTATTCGCACCTCGATAAGGGCAACTTCGTATTCTTTGGTGTATGGGATGGAGGCAGTGCTCCCGATTGAAGTAGAGATCCCCTCATTAAGGATACTGAGAGAAGCAGAACTGGAAGAAGCTGAGTGGGTTCAGGATCGACTCGACCAATTGAACCTCATTGAAGAGAAGAGATTAGCGGCATTGTGTCATGGTCAATTGTACCGGAGAAGGTTGATGAGAGCTTATGAGAAGAAGGTACGCCTGCGACAGTTTCGGGAGGGTGACCTGGTGCTTAAGAAGATTCTACCAATCCAAAAGGATCACCGAGGGAAGCGGACTCTGAACTACGAAGGACCTTACGTTGTGAAAATGGCCTTCTCGGGAGGAGCTTTAATCCTCACCAGGATGGATGGGGAAGATCTTCCACTCCCTGTAAACTCAGATGCAGTCAAAAAGTATTATGCTTGAACGCATTTCCCAAGAAGAAGAAGATAAAAAGAAAGTGAAAAATGAAAAGAAGAAAAGCTCGCTAGACTGAAAATCTGAAAAGGCAGTCTAGGCAAAAGTTAGAGCAACCCGCTAGGTTGAAAACCTGAAAAGGCGGTCTAGGCAAAAGTTAGGGTTCAAAAAATAAAATAAAAACATAACGATGGAAGTGTTGTCAAGCCGATGAACTGGGGCAATCAGTGGGCTAGATGATGAAGACTGGGGCGGATAGCATGCTCAGATGATGATTAATGAGCAGTTGAGATGGTATGAGAGATACTAACACTAGTCATGGGAAGAGATGTCACTTAAGGAGATGTGATTCCACTCCACAACCTTTTCTGCAATTCCATACTCCATTGTAATATATGCTTTGTATCCTTTTTCAGTCCAAATATAATGACATTGACTCCCAATTCTTTTTACCCTTATCCCTTTGCCTTAACTTTTGTCAATTGTGTGTGCATTCGTCATGATAAGTATATACTGAAATGTGAAACATGTATTGATGTCTTCAAGATGCATTTAGAATTCCCTTGAAAATCTCAAAAGTTCGTAAAGAACAAGATGATCTCCCGACAAAGGGCACCGTGGTCTACTGACCAGAAGCACGGGGACAATAATTGCAAAGGAAGCGTACCCTTTCAAAAGTGCTTAGCCTTTATTCTCCATGAAGACAAGACTTGTTTTAGTTCATCTCAGAGCTTGTCTGTGATCAACACTTTAAGGGGTCAAGGGTGATAATAAAAACCACCTAAGCGATGAAAAAATTAAAAATAGTAATGTGTTACGAGCTTTCGTTGTGTTGCATTGAAATCATTTGAGGTTTTTCATCAAGCATATAGGACATTTCTGGCATCATGCATTGAAATTGTTTATCTCTTGTGAGCACAAAACCCAGTAAATTGCACAGACATTGTAGGTTTTTACCTTTCCTTTAAAGCTTCGACGGATACCCGACTCCGCATGCTTTTCACCTTTTCTGTCAAGCTTCAGTGGATAACCGACTCCGCAAGCTTTTAATCCTTTTGCTTTCAAGCTTCAGCAGATAACCGACTGCGTAAGCTTTTAACATTTATTTTCAAGCTTCAGCGGATAACCGACTCCGCGTGCTTTTTATTTTCTGTCAAGCTTCAGTGGATAACCGACCCCGCAAGCTTTTAATCCTTTTACTTTCAAGCTTCAGCAGATAACCGACTCCGCAAGCTTTTAATCCTTTTGCTTTCAAGCTTCAGCGGACAACCGACTCCGTAAGCTTTTAACATTTCTTTTCAAGCTTCAGCGGATAACCGACTCCGCGTGCTTTTTATTTTCTGTCAAGCTTCGGTGGATAACCGACTCCGCAATCTTTTAATCCTTTTGCTTTCAAGCTTCAGCGGATAACCGACTCCGTAAGCTTTAACATTTCTTTTCAAGCTTCAGCAGATAACCGACTCCGCGTGCTTTTTATTTTCTGTCAAGCTTCAGTGGATAACCGACTCCACAAGCTTTTAATCCTTTTGCTTTCAAGCTTCAGCAGGCAACCGACTCCGTAAGCTTTTAACATTTCTTTTCAAGCTTCAGCGGATAATCGACTCCGCGTGCTTTTATTTCCTTTCAAGCTTCGGCGGATAACCGACTCCGCAAGCTGTTAACCTTTCTTTTCAAGCTTCCGCGGATAACCGACTCCGCAAGCTTTTTAGCCTTTTTGATTTCAAGCTTCAGTGGATAATCGACTCCGCAAACTTTCTATCTTTTCTTTCAGGCTTCAGCGGATACCCGACTCCGCATGCTTTTTACCTTTTCTATCAAGCTTCAGTGGATAACTGACTCCACAAGCTTTTTACCTTTTTGTCAAGCTTCAGTGGATAACTGACTCCACAAGCTTTTTTACCTTTCCTCTCAAGCTACACCGGATAACCAACTCTACAAGCTTTTAACCTTTTGTTCAACGGATAACCGACGCTGCAAAGCTTTTAATCCTTTTGCTTTCAAGCTTCAATGGACAATCGACTCCCTAAGCTTTTAACCTTTCTTTTCGAGGCTTCGGTGGATAACCGACTCCATAAGCTTTCTATATTTGGCAGGCTTCAAAGAGATACCCGACTCATAAGCTTTTCACCTTTCAAGCTTCAGCGGACAAACGACTCTGCAAGCTTTTTATCTTTCTGTTCGAGCTTCTATGGGCAATCCATCCCGTAAGGTCTTTTAATTATGCATCCTTTTACTTGTCAGCGAACCCCGGCCAAAATTGGACCTACTATCTAATAAGAAACAAGTAAAGAGGGGCAACTGTGAACGCCTAATTTTGTCCGGATGTTTGTTTTTAATTAATATTTTGAAAAAAATAATAAACAAAAAAAATGATGATAAAAATAAAAACTCTGCAAAAAAATGTGTTTTTTTTTCTTGGCCCGTTATAGAATTAGTGTAGCCCATTTTCATTTTATTGTTACAAATGGCTTGTTGGCCCATTATCCAAGCCCAACTAAAACATTTTGTTTTTTTTATTAATCTGATTTGTCATTAGAATAAATTAAAAATAATAATAATAAAAACTAAAAAATTTGAAAAAAGAGCTAGCTTTCACTTTGCTCCTTCAAGTATGGATCAACTTTGTTTTATTTCTCCTTTCTTGTTTTCTTTTACTTTTTTACTAAAAAGGGAGGCACCATCCCTGTCCTTGCACCAGCCATACAGAGTGGTGGAAGTAAAGACTGATTTGCTCCCCACTACTTGTACCTACACTAGCTGGCCTAACAAGAAGATTTGGCATCTTCTTCTTTTTTTGCTATAAATTAGGCATTCAACAGTGGAAAATGGGGGCATTCGAATCAGCAGAAACAAAAAACAGGGAAATATTCTTAGAGCTCTTTCCTCTATTCTTCTCATTCCCTGGTTTCACTTCATCTTCATTAAACTCCTTCTTTTCCTTATTCTGTTTCCTCTTCTTCCTTTTTTTTCTTCTTAAAAACAAAAAACAAAGGAAACAACAGACCAAACTACAAAAGGTAACAAGAGAAGACAATATGTTTGAGTTAGAAGAACAGCCCAGGCTTGATTTCCTCCATAGCCACTGCTCAGAACCATTTCACCACCTCCGCCACGGATTCGCCCAAGCCGCATCCTCTGACTCCTTGACCGTGACTCACACAAGCCGCCGCCGTAGCATCAGACCACCACGCACCACTCGGCCTCGCCGCCATCGCGGAGCTCTTCAGTCGTTGCTTTGCAGCTTCTTAGCCAGGCCCGCGCAGTTCAGATCCGCGCATCCGCGACCCACGCTTATCGTCGCCGATCTCGAGCCAGCAGAACAAGATCCTCGCTCTGCCCAGCACGCCGTTCGTACCGCCGTTCGAGTTGCCCGCCACCGTACCTGCCCCTTCGTTTAGCCGTTCCTCTTTTCTCCTGTTGGTCTCGTTCTCTCACTCTCCTTTGCTTCTGATTTTGTTTTAGTCTTTATAGGTTTAGTAATATATTTATTTCAATCCTTCCCTTAGGCTGGTGTTTTCTTTTCTACTTGGGCTTAGAGTGAAGCAAGTGGGCTTGCCATTTTCCCAACTCTAAGGTTTAATGAAATGAATAAAAAAGGAACAATAATATTTTCTGATCTTGGGTTATCCAGATTTGGGTCTAAATTTTTGTTGTCTTTAAAATGCTTTTTTTTAAGAATATAATTTCTTGCTAAAGTAAAAAAGATGTATTTTTAAAAATAAAAAAATCTTTTTAATTCACGCAACAATCTATGACATTGATGTATGAGTTTTCATCCTCAAGTGTCTACGAATTATAAGGGTTTATCGTATAGCATTGCTATCCTGGACCCTGTGCATGAGTGAATTTATTTTTTAACAAAATCCCTTTTTCAAAATTAAAAAGGAAAATCATTTTTTTTGTTTATTAAAATTTTTAAGAATAATTTCTTTTAAAATAAAGTTCTAAAAATAAAAAAAGGATTTTTTTGAATTCACGCACACTAGTGCAATAAGTGCTTTTTACGTCAGTTAAAATTGATTTTATACGTCAGAATATTGTCTGATGTAAATACAGCTGACGTTAATAGTTAATATTTTAAAGTCAGTTGTTTAAACAACTGACGTTAAATATAAAACTATTAACGTCAGTTCTTTAACACAGCCGACGTTAATGTTGTTCAAACTAACGTTAGTTATGTTAAAAAACTGACGTTACAGGTTTTATTTTTAACGTCATTTTCCTAATACAACTGACGTTAATAGTGTACTGTATATTTTATAAAATACTATTAACGTCAGTTGTTTGATACAACTGACGTTAATAGATTTTTTTTTAAATTCAGTTTTAAAATATCACGCCCCTCAGCTATCCCTGCATTCAGTAAATATCCCAAGAATACAGTAATATCACACACATTACAGAATTGCAAACACTACCCTTAAATTTCAATATTAACAAAAAGAAAAGAAATATACAAAGGAACAATGGGGGGACTTAAAACCAAAACCCGTGTATAGGAAAAACATAACTATCTACAAGTATGTATATATATATATATATATATATATATATATATATATATATATATATATATATATAAATTTAAATTTTAGTCTCTAATGTCTAAAAACAAAACTATCAATCTAAGTATATATATATAAATGTTATTAATTAGTTTCTAAAGTCTAACAAAAAAACTATTCATCTAAGTATTGCGGAGGTATCTTGTCAATTCCTTTTTCAGCCGCATACTTGAAGAAGAATTCTGCCAATTGCATCCTCAAGTCTCTAAACTCATCTTTTTGACGAGGCGATTGGTTGTTAAATGCCTACACACGTTCAAATAATAACAATAACATTAACGCAAGTCATCACCAAAACTATAATATATAATTTAACAAGTTGTTTAAATATTACCTTCTTCTATCCATCCGTAATAGATGCGGAGACTATGTTCAGCATATGAAGCATCACATAATAGCCGCACGACCACCCGTCAGGTTGAAATCGATACTACAAACAAAATTAATTTCAATGTCAGTTAAATATACATATAAATTAGTAATTATAATATTAATTATTTGATAAATAAACTACCAAACCTTGAGGATGATACATTCAGGATTTCATTTAGCCTTAGAAGTCCTACTTCTCCCGTTGACGCAACTTATGCTACTCACCTTCAGCGCGCTATCATAAACAAATAACCATGTCAATTAACAAATCCATATATCATGTGTGCAATAAACTAAAAACAACTGATATTAAAACTTAAATTAAATTGAATATTAGTTACTTACGTATCTACAGCTCCCACCACCTCCTGTGGCGGGTTTTGGTGGAGAGAGCAGAAGAATATGATAGTATGCCTAGACGAGTGAAGTACAAACAACTGCCAATGGTTATTCATACAATAGGGAGCCAGATATAATTCTTTCTGATTGTCTCCCATCAAGTTCCCTATGTATTTACTAAATGCATCGCCAGTAAAGAATTGAGGCATAAGGATTGACGGATCTAAGAAGTCGTAAACAAATGCAACGCCCTTATGAAAATGAAGACGATGGAGATACCTAAGATATGAAAAGGTGTGGATGTTAATTACATAATACATATATTGAAATTAAAATAAATTATTAAATGGAAAAATACCAAAAATAAATAAGTTATAAAATTAAAATTAACTTACGTGCACCAAAGACTCAAAACCGTGCTGGCCATCCACACGTTATCTCTGCAGGCGTGCCCGAGATCTTCACCATAGAAGGAAAATATCCTTTGTTGATTTGGGCGTGCCACCCATCCATCGTGCTCCAATGGACATTCAAAAATCTCAAAGGCATAATCCTCACCAAGTGAGAACAAACGAGTGACAGGTGACAACGACACCGACGTCGACTTGGCCTTCAATTTAGGAAAAATAAAATAGATAAGTTGTTGATAATTAAAAAAAACACAAATAATTATTTGACTAATTTGGACATTAATAATGAATACATACCTTTGTTACCATTTCGAGCTCACGACGTTTGAAGTCCAACTCAAGCTCACGCCTTTGCATTTCCAACTCAAGCTCACGGCGTTGGACGTCAAACTCTCGCTCCCTAGCTGCCAACTCATCGTCCTCCACATGTGCCCTACTATAACTCTCTTTTGTGCTCACATGTGAAGGGTTGGCATGTCCTGCGGTGTCCTGGAATGAACCGACGGAGGAAAGCTCTCTAGCAAGCGCCTGCTTGAATTCTGGGTTTGATAACAAGTTTTTCATCAGATGCGTTGTAATAGCAGGGTTGGAGATGAGCTGTTGAGTCATGGATTCCAAAATTGATGCCTCATCGACGACCCGCTTTCGTGAAGCAGACTTGCCATAATATTCTCTAATGGTCACGTTCCCAGGAACACCAATAACCCGACCAGGATGGTCTTTCTTGCCTAGAGCAGTCATCAAGATGTCCCGCCGTCCAGAAGGGACGAATGAGACCTGGGAGCATTGTGCTTTATGATCCATCTACAATGAAGAAATGAAAAAACATGCAAGTGAAAAGTGTTAAAAATATCTATACAAATATCAATTGAAATGAAGTTAATTATTTACTTACAATCTTATCTGCTACTTCGCGAGTGACATCAACTTTAAAAGATCCTGTCTTTGTCAGGCGGCCGGCTAACCAGACATCCTCACGGTCGATGTCCGACGGAGGACTTAATGGTGTGCCCTCAGGCACCTCTCCTCTTTTTATTCTAGCAGCGTGCTCTTCCTGCTTCACCCTCAGTCTATCCGCCATCATCTCCTCGATCCGAGTCTCGTACCCACCCTGAGACATGGTGTGGCGGTGGACGTTCTTCACCTGATTCTGCCTACCCTTCTCTGCCTTAACCTAATCAAACAAAAACACATAATTAAATACAGTTAAATGATCTATAAGAAGCATACAAAATTAACTTAATCAACCAACTTGAAATTCTTCATCCTGTTGACTCCTAGCAAACATATCCCAAGTATCCTTATCAATCCAGGGATAATCCGGAAACATCTTATCAAGCCGCTTCTTCCCAGATACATAGTACCTGGTAAGATCATGCTTGAACCCATTCCAATGCTTTGATGCCATTTTCATACATTTCTTACGATGATCCTCGTCATTTGGCACAGTCCAAGCTACCTACACATTAAATACATAACAACTGGATGAATTATAACTCGGATAATTATCTAATAATGTAAATCAAAAGAATGTAAAGGTAAAATACCGTGATAGCCTCCCAAATCTGATCCTTAACGTTCTGTGGAACGTCATTCCAATGGTTGTAGTTGATGCTAACGTGCTGCTTCGCTTGTTGAAACACCCACTTTTTAAATTCTTTAGCACGGGGTCCCTGGGGCTTTAGATTAGCATCAAAGCACACCTCAAGCTTCTGTCCGCTTTGCCTGGCCTTCTCTAATTTCTTCAAAGTCGTGGCTCCTCTACCCCATTTCCTCTGAGACTGTGTTGTTTGTATGGACAAAAAAAATGATAAAATAGAGGGTTGTAACATTATAAACTTACATTAAAAAGAAGGACTAAAGATAGTATATAACATGTAAACTTACACTAGAATCAGGCGTAGGCGTGATCGGGTCCTGCGTAGGCCTCACAGTATCCTCCCGTGCATGTGGGCCATCTGACTGATCCATATGTATGCCTGTTCAGAAACAATACATATTTATTAAAATAGGTTATAACTAAAAATAAATACAGAAGTATAAATAAAAATAAATGTATACTAAGTTTAAACTACCTATATCAATATCCCTTCGTGATGATCATCACGAGAGGCATGTACATCGTCCACCTGTGTCTCCTCGATTATAGTAGGAATGTTTGTTGAAAAAGAAGGAGTCTCGGGAATATCAAGATTTGAATCTTGATTTTCATCACTACCATTATACATGCTTTTTCCTTGGAGAACCACGGACAACCTTTTGTTAGAAGGATCAGTGATGTAGAACACTTGTTTTTCTTGGGAAGCCATTATGAAAGGCTCATTTATATGACCTAACTTGTTGAGGTCTACCAATGTGAACCCCAATTCATCAGTTTGTACACCAACGTTACTATCAACCCACTTACATTTAAAAACCGGCACCGTAAGCTTAGTGTAATCGAGCACCCAAATATCTTCAATATATCCAAAGTAAGGTGTCGGTGCTTTAACGGGTTTTGTGTCCTTTACACTAGAGAAGTGCATTGCTTCGGCAACGATCATAACCCTACTATTTTGCATGGTACTCTTGTTATCTTGTTCATTTATATAAAAGGAAAATTTATTGATGTCGTATCCGCTCCAACATATGACGTTGAAGCTAGGCCCATGTGCTAGCCATCTTACGTCATCAGAATCAGTAATACCATCCTTAAGCATTTCTTCCTTGAACCATGGTAAGAAAGTCTTGTTTTGCTTGTTCAACAACTACCTTTCACTCATTCGAGGGTTTTCTTGATTGAATTTTCTTTTATGTTCAAATAAGAAAGGTTGAACAGAATCGATGTTGTTCAATACATACAAATGTGCTTGAAGCACTTCCTCCCGACCCTTGCTATTAATTCTTAAGTCATGTGTACCCTTACCTTGACATCTTATCTCATCATGGCGAGGCTTAGGAACCCCTATAGGATCCGTGTTATGAAGGTAGTCCGAACAAAACTCAATAGCTTCTTCTGCAACATACCTTTGAACAATAGATGCTTCCGGACGATGAGGATTCTTCATGTACCCTTTCAAGATCTTCATGTAGCGCTCAACTAGGTACATCCATCTCAGAAAAACCGGCCCACATAATCTAATCTCCCTCACCAAATGAACAATTAAGTGAACCATTATGTCAAAAAAGGAATGAGGAAAATACACCTCCAATTGGCACAAGATTGTAGCAGCCTCAACTTCCAAGTCATCCAACATACGGGGGTCAACGACTTTGCTACATATAGAATTGAAGAATGAGCACAACCGAGTAATGGCATGTCTCATTTTTTGGAGCAATACCACGAATAGCAACAGGCAGAAGTTGTTGCATTAAGATGTGACAATCATGAGACTTTAAGCCAACCAATTTAAGATCACTAGAGACAAGCCTCTTCATATTTGAAGAGTAACCATGTGGAACTTTGATGCCCTGAAGAAACCCGCAGAAACTTTGTCTCTCTTTTTTTGACAAAGTATGACATGCTGGCGGCAAATAAGTCCGCTTACCATCCTCAACAACTAGAGCTAACTGCTCTCGAATACCCATAGCAACGAGGTCGAGACGAGCATTCACACCATCCTTTGTCTTGCCCTGAATGTTTAGAAGCGTCCCGATCACACTATCACACACATTTTTCTCCACATGCATCACATCAATGCAGTGTCTGACATCAAGCTTGCGCCAGTATGGAAGATCAAAGAATATCGACCTCTTCTTCCATATGTTTTTCTCAGTAGCTTTACCTTTCTTTTTGGACTTGCCGAATATAACATCGATGCCCTTTACCTTCTGATAAACCTGCTCTCCAATTAAGGCCGTCAGAGCTTCTTCTGTCTCTTGGCATCCATTAAAAGCTTTTTTCATCTTACGATATGGGTGATCACGTCTAAGAAATCTCCGATGCCCAAGGTAAACCGTATTCTTTCCATGATGCAACTGAGTGTAGCATGTGCCTTCTTCACATATAGGGCATACTTTATGCCCCTTGACACTGTACCCGAACAAGTTACCATATGTTGGAAAGTCGTTGATAGTGCAAAATAACATGGCACGAAGCTTGAAAGTCTCATGAGAATACCCATCAACTACATCAACACCTTCCACCCACAGTGTTTTCAAGTCTTCAATCAAGGGACTTAGATAAACATCCAAGTCATTTCCCGGTTGCTTTGGGACCGAAATCATCATAGGCAACATCATGTATTTGCGCTTCATGCACAACCAAGGGGGGAGGTTGTAAATTATCAACAGAGCATGCCATGAACTATGAATACTACTCATGTTACCATAAGGATTCATTCCATCCGTAGCAAGTCCAAGCCTTAGGTTTCTTGGCTCATCGATAAAATCCGGAAACATAGTATCAATATTCTTCCATTGCATAGAATCAGTAGGATGACGAACATTTCCATCACGTTTCCTCTCATCATTATGCCATCTAAGATTCTCTGCATCTTTCGCATTGGCAAACAATCGCTTGAACCTTGGAATTATTGGAAGATACCACAACACCTTCGCAGGAGGACCCTTTTTTCTCACATCATCAAGATCATCATCATCATCACCACCCTTCACTTTGTATCGTGATAACCCACATTTGGGGCAATCGTGATTGTCTTCATGAACACCGGGGTACAATATGCAATCATTGGGGCATGTGTGTATCTTCTTACACTCCATACCCATCGGACACAATACCTTCTTGGCCTCATAGTTACGGTCAGGCAATATGTTGTCCTCCGGAAGCAAGTATTTCAACACTTCAAGCAATTCCGTGAAGCTTTTATCGGTCCAACCATTTCTCGCCTTCACACAAACCAATTTTAGCACCGCCGACAACCGTGTATGAGTAGTACACCCTGGATATAAAGGCTTATCCGCATCACCGCACAACCTATCATAAACATGAGCTCGATGAAAAGATTCTTGTATAATATCACGGATCATGTCCTCTACTCGATCATCCTCCATATCTACGTCAACGTCCTCACTTTGGGAGACACTTGCCGTACTACTCAACAACACATCACCATGCCATATCCATCTTGTATAACTCAAGAAAATCCCTTCATAAATCAAATGAGTACGTATATCCTTCACCGTACATTTCCTCGTATTCAAACACTTGACACAAGGACAACAGAACATTCCATTACTATTAGGAACATTCCTTTGAGCAAATTCTATAAATTCTCCCACCCCCTTCAAATACTCAGCACTAGTGCGCTTACAAACCATCCAACTAAGATCCATAACTAGATAGGTTCTGTAGATATACAAAACATATATCCAATATAAGGACAATACGGGAGATTGAAAACTAGTTTTTGAAATCCTAATTGAAAACTAGTTTTTGAAATCCCGTCAACCATGTATATCTTATTTGACTAACTGCCTAAAATAAAATTTCCACGGTAATCTCACATCATTCTTCTCATCAAGCACGCAACAACACATATTAGCACTATTGCTATATCTAGTACTATAACCACTCAGCCATATGAATCGATCAAGAGAGCATGATATATACAAGTAAGGCGTTTAAAAATTATTTCAAATTTACACCATTTTCAGGTTTCTTAAGACAAAAGAAATAAGCAGATGAAGATAAATTAACAAAACAGAATTCCAATGAGCAATATATTGTTGATGTCACATGCCACAAGCAACTCTAAATTTCTTCCCATTTTGAAATAGGTCTTGATAGCAGAAGAAAAACAAGAGAAAACACAAAACCCACGACCAGAAATTGAGACATTCCAAACAACTCAAACTCACGGTTTCAAGTTTCAACTACAGAGACTACAGTTGCAACATACACTCAAAACCAAAAATAAAAAAATGTGCCCTAAAGACTCACCAGAAATAGGTGCTCGCGTGGTGGTGGGGAGGGGAGCTCGAGTGGTGGCCAACGTTCGATGTGGTTACTGAGAGCAGAGGGACAAGGAGAGTTAGTGCGCGGGAAGGGGAAAGAGAGATGTCAAGTTATTGCAAAGAATGATCGGGAAATACAGAGTTAGGGTTAAGAGTGTACCTCACGGTGGTGGCGAAGAAGCCCTCGCGGTGGTTGCGGTGGAGAGGAGCTCGCAATTAGGGCAGAGTGAGAGTGAGAGTGAGCGTGATGAAAAGAGAAGAACAGAGACGTACAGAGCGAAGTGAAAAAGACGAGAGGGTGTAAACGTTATAATCAAAAACCATCTTTAAAAAAACATTTTATGTCAGATGTATGTAAAAAATGACGTTAAAAGACATTTATTTAACGTTAGTTGTATTTAGAGGTGGGTAAACGGACCAGTCCGGTCCGTTTAAGTCCGGTCCTCATAAGTCCGCATTTAAACGGACCGGACTTTATAGTCCGCATGAAAAATGGACTCTGAAAAATAGAGTCCAAGTCCAGTCCGCGGACTAAATGGACAGTCCGCGGACTTTACACTTTTTTTTATAAGGCAAAAAAAGAAAATATTACAAGTGAAGGATAATAGCTGCAAGCATTGTTGTTGGGTCATGTCACTAAATGCTGAACACCCACTGATGTTTAGTTTTGTAAGATCACAACAACCATGAGCTATGGCATACACTGACCTATCAGTAAGCCTGAAACTTTTGCTAAGGTCAAGGATCTGCAGGTCATGACAGCAATTAGCAATAGTCTCAACAGCATTATCCTCTAGTTGAGGCTTGTCTTGACGTAGGATTAGAGTTTGTAATTTTGTGAACTTAAGAACAAGAGATAGGACCAAATTATTCATGTTCTTGTTACACCTGAAGAGAGGTATAACATGATCCTGTTATCACTGCATTTCATGAACTCCACAAAGGAATTTTAAGAATTAAATTTCAGTCGCCAACCAAAGGAGTTACAATATCAAATTCTTTGAACTATAAAGTTAAAACCGATAGACCATGATCTCCAAGAGACATTAAACTCTTGATAATAAGATCAAGATTTTCACTCTAAAATTGCAGATTTATTCCAGACATGTAATTATAAGGGAAACTAAGTTGAGAAATTCAAAAGGGCATAAGCAAAAGAAACCAGAGATACAATGGTTGACCATGCAATTTGTGAAGGGGAGATGTTCAGGTTCAATATGGTATCAATAGTAACCCCATAGTACAATACCTTCTCAATAGAATCACAACCCATACTTAACAGATTAAAAAAAGGTCAGCTTTACTGACATGGCTATCAAACTTGGGGATTCTCCAATCCCCTAAACAAAGGAAGCAATTCAAGTTGATCCCAGGCAGCAATAGACATGAAACAAATATTTCAAACCCAAATGACTAGCTACCTCCTCTCTACTCTTGTGAAACTGAGTAAAAAAACATGATGCCATCATTAGGAATTGCAGCATAGCAAAATCGATATAAACAAAAAAGCAAAAGAAACCAAGAAAACTTCACTTCAACAGAATCCAAAATTGGAGAGAAACAAAAAAGGATCAAAGACCAGCCATGTTAAATTATACACATACCTATACATTAACATATATAAAGGGAAGGGGGGAGAGAAAGCAAATATACCATGAGAGTGATAAACGGGCAAGACCAAAGTAAATTGCATCTCTCCAACCACGACAAACACCAGAAGCATTGATCATTGTCTGATCATCCACAAGAGACAAAATTTGCACCAGCAGCTCCACAGGAATATCCTTCCATTCAGTGATCACCCCAGCTTTCATTTCCCTCCTTTCTCACCGTTCCCGCTGCCGCCACCACCGCCACCACCAGCCACCATCATAAGCTTCTCAAAGCACAAGTTCAAGTCCTCGGTCTTCAGATTCTCCTTGCCAACCATTTCAGTTTCAGTTCAAGAAAAAAGGCATCAACTTTCACAGCTGTCAGAGAAAAGGAAAACGGATAAGGAAATAGTAAATTCCAAAACTTGGGGGTTTCAGAAAACAGCTTGCAGCAAAACCAAGCAACACGGTACTTTGAGGATCAAGCAGAACAAACATTGGACTATGCTAACCTAAGACAGAGACCAAGAAATGTAATCTCTCTAAAAATGAGGATGAGCAGCACAAAAGGAAGCAGATAGAAGGATAAATAACAAACCTCCAAATCTAGTAGGGCCTTCTGGGGCGGCGACCGGCGCAGAGGGAGAGAGGGAAAGGGAGAGGAAGGTTGAAGGAGAAGTGGTCTTGGAGAGGATGAACGGCGCGGGTTAGAGATGGGTGAGTGTCTGAGTGAGATGGGTTAGTTTTGGGTTAGATAGGTTAGTTTTTTTGTTAGCCCAACAGGCCTTTTTTTTTTTTTAAACAGACCCGGTCCGCGGACGGGTCCGTGAATCCGTGGACCGAGTCCGTTAAGCCTGGGGGCTAAACGGACCGGACCCAAAAAGCCCGCATTTTTTTGGACTCATATTTTAGGGTGTCCAAGTCCGTGCGGACGGCGGGTTTAACGGACTGTCCGCGGACCCGAGTCCAAATACCCACATCTAGCTGTATTAAACAACTGACGTTAAAAATAAATATTTTTTTATTTTAAAAACACTTTTAACGTCAGTTTTTGCCGACAACTGACGTTAAAAGTGTATAAGTTTCTGCAAAAACATTCATTCCTTTGACTACTGTGCTACTTACACATGCAACTTGTAACTTAATCCTCTTAATGAGCATTAAGATTATAGATCAGTTTTGAAGAAAATCAGGTAGTCTCTCTTCTCTATATAAAATACCATTCTTCTGTATCAGTCTGTAATACACCCTCTTCTTTTCCTCTATATTTCGTGCGTTTTCTATTCCTTCACAATATGACTCTATCATATTTGAGACTTTTGTTATTTCTTCCTATACCTAGACTTAAAGGTTTCTGCCTTAATGGTCAAAAAACTTCTAAGGTTGAGTAAATCACATTACATGGATGGTAAGGTTGAGTGAATCACATTATGCAATTCCCTCACTTTATTTCATCTCCGTCATCCCTTTCACTCCGCTTTGGCAGCAAGTGACTGTGGATTCAGATGGAGCATCAAGGAATTCAAGTGAGGGAGGGGGATGCATCCATTGGAGTTTCTGAGGACAGGACTGAGAAGAAAATGACGTTGAAACAGAAACTTTTTTATATTTTAGGGCTATGTTGCAGAAATTTTTTACCTTTTAATCATGTAATTGTAACTTATGAATCGCTTCAATGAGATACGATTTGATTACACATATAACTTGTTTTATGTTAAGTGTTTATTTATTTTAATTTGCACAAGAATTTGTTTACTAATTCAAGCTAATTAAGATTAAAAATAAACTTGTTTAAAAAAAAGATTAGAAATAAACTGCACTATGTATGGAGTGATCTGCGTTAAGAGTGACAACGGCTGGGAGATATCATCGAAAGAAAGATAGGGATGAGTTTCAGAGGAATATAGGATTATTTACGTCAGTTACTTATTTAACTGAAGTAAAAATAACACTTGTAACGTCAGTTGTATAAACAACTGACGTTAAAAGTGTTATTAATTCTTCTAACGTCAGTTCATTAAACAACTGACGCAAATAGTGATTAAATATTTACAAAACTGCCACCGCCTCATTTTTAACGTCAAACATATAGTCAACTGACGTAAAACGTTCCTGTAAAAAGCACTTATTGCACTAGTGGAAACAATCTACGACATTGATGTATGATTTTTCATCCTCAAGCGTCGTACGAATTGTAAAGGTTTATCGTATAGCATTGTTATCTTGGACCATGTGCAGGAGTGAATTTATTTTTTAACAAAATCCCTTTTTCAAAATTAAAAAGGAAAATAAATTGTTTAGTAAAATTTTTAAGAAGAATTTCTTTTAAAATAAAGTTCTAAAAATAAAAAAGGATTTTGTTTTGAATTCACGCAACAATCTACGACATTGATGTATGATTTTTCATCCTCAAGCGTCGTACGAATTGTAAGGGTTTATCGTATTACATTGTTATCTTGGATCCTGTGCAGGAGTGAATTTATTTTTTAACAAAATCCCTTTTTCAAAATTAAAAAGGAAAATCAATTCTTTTTTTGCTTAGTAAAATTTTTAAGAAGAATTTATATCTAAAAATAAAAAAGGGTTTTCTTGAATTCACGCAACAATCTGCGACATTGATGTATGATTTTTCATCCTCAAGTGTCGTATGAATTGTAAGAGTTTATCGTATAGCTTTGCTATCTTGGACCCTGTGCAAGAGTGAATTTATTTTGAAATTAAATCCTTTTTCTCAAAATTATTTTCAAAAATCAAATATTTACCAAAAATAAAATCAACCAACCAATCAACCTTTTTCAGCAAGAACTACGTGGCTTTGAGTTTCCCATCGCACCCGGGAATACGTAGGAGCAGAATTAATCATTCTGTCAAGCCAAAATTTAATTTTCTCTTTTATTGTGTTTATCTTTTAATTTAATTTAAAAAAGTGGGGTAAAATAAATATTTCAAAGGCTATTAAAATTATTTTGCGCAATTAACTTGAGGTACCATTTTTAAACGGGTGGTGTAGGGTGCTAACACCTTCCCTACTCGTGACCGACTCCCGGACTCAAATCTCTCCCTTTTTTAAAAAATGACCAAATTTCCTTAAAATAAATGATTTTTCCAATGTTTTTCCCAAATAAAATATTGATGGCGACTCCTCTGTTTTTACCTTTATTTTCGTGGCGCCCGGACGGACAGTGTCATAACATACATATATATATATATATATATATATATATATATATATATATATATATATATATATATATATTAAGAATCGACATAATTGATGATACAAACCATGAGATTACACAGCATGTGAACTTAATTGGACTTTCCTCATCCGTAGTTTTGAATACATACATACATATACATATACATATATATATATATATACATATATATATTTGAGATTATGAGTAAATAGAAATAAAATATGATGTCTAATATTTCTTATAGACATAAATAAATGACCATTATATTTCCAGTTGCTTCAGGTTGCATCTGGTTTCCTTTGGTTTGATGAATCAGTTTGGCTTTCCACCACCTGATTTCTGTCCCAAATTCTCAGGGAAAAGTAAATTACATATTGACTAATCCCCAAATGAAGCCAGCACCACTTCGAAACTACATGTAAAATGAAAATGGATTAATATGCATATAATTTATTTAATATAAATATAAAATAATAAATTAGATACACTTATGATGAGCCGTCCATCGGGGATAAGGAAACCATGGATAACCCATAGCAAGGAACCCAAAAAAGTTAATGGAAATGTCAAAGAGAAGGGCATTGCAATGTGACCTTGGACAAAACGGATCTGCGGAATATTTTGTAATATAAAATGTAAAGCTTTGTAAATGAAGGAAAAATGTGTTAATATAATATTGTCATATTAATAGATCAATGTATAATTTTGGAATGAAAGATCAAATAATTCATTATATTAGGAAAAAAAATACTCAAGTAGTATATTGAGTATATAGAAAATGGACAATATTTAAATAGAAGGAAAAGAGTGTCAAAACATTAAAAAAAATGTTGCATGACTTCCAAAAACAAAGGAATTATAACCTCTATTAATAAAAATATAGATGATTTTTTTTTTGATAAGCAATAAAATATAGATGATATGCAAATGGTATATATGCAAAATTTGATCAGATAAATATTATAATTGAAATCCATCTAAAACAAAACAAATATAATAGATGTTAATAAAATAAATAATCAAGAATTATAGTTGTCACCAGAGAAAGCACCGGGAGTATATAGGTGCAAAAAGTGATGGCAAAGCAGAGCCATCCAACAAATGCGTTTTTCAAAATTGCTGGTTAGTTTTGGCGGACTGATTTTTTGATTTTTTTTCTTTAGCTTTCTCTGTTAATTTTTGCAGAAATGGTTGGTTTTGACCGGGGGTCTGATGATGGCCACCTTGGGATTTTTGCTGTGAACCACCACTTTCGCTTTCGCAGTGCATGATAATTTTTTTCTAGTTCGGTGGGTCTTTTGATACACGCCCCGATGTTCAGAGTCTTTGATCCTGATTAATTCGGGATTTAGTCGGGAGATAAGTAAAATCTAATCAAGAGTTATTGCTGTCTATCGCGACCGTCCCGTCCGGGAGCCGAGAAAAAAAGGAGGTAAAAGACAGGGGAGTCGCCACTAAAATTTTTATTGGGAAAATCTTAGAAAACCCAATTATTTAAAGGTGAACTGGTCTAAAAAAGAGAGAGATGAGTCCAGGAGTCGGTTATGAGTAGGGAAGGTGTTAGCACCCCATATCGTCCGTTCAAAAAACGGTACCTCAAGTTAATTGTGCAAAACATTTTAATAGCCTTTTAAATATTTATTTTACCCCCAAAAAATTATTTACAAGAAATGATTATTTTTAAATTTTAATATTTTAAAT
Source organism: Sophora flavescens (assembly GCA_030762895.1). Taxonomy (NCBI): domain Eukaryota; kingdom Viridiplantae; phylum Streptophyta; class Magnoliopsida; order Fabales; family Fabaceae; genus Sophora; species Sophora flavescens. The sequence goes on from CM061062.1 coordinate 5,492,366, forward strand.
TTTTATTAATTTTTATATTTTTAAACTTATTGTTTATAAAATTAAATGAAGTTGAACACGACACATGAGTCCACAAGGGTAACCTCAAATCTAAGGGAGGATATGACACCGTGTCCATAGAGCATCCTAAAAATAGAAAAGTTAATTATTGTTGATTAATTATTTTAACATAAAAGGAGACACAAAAAAGGAAAAATTTAATTTTGGCTTGACAAGATGATTTATTTTGCTCCTACGTATTCCCGGGTGCGATGGGAAACTCAAAGCCACGTAGTTCTTTTGGAAAACATTTGATTGGTTGGTTGATTTTCAATTTTGATAAAGATTTGATTTTTGACTTCTAGTTTTTTTTAAAAGAAAAGAATTTTATTTTAAAAAGATTTTATTTCAGAATAAATTCACTTTTGCATAGAGTTCAAGATAGCAGTGCTATACGATAAACCCTTACAATTCATACAACACTTGAGGATGAAAAATCATACATCAACATCGTAGATTGTTGCGTGAATTAAAAAGAGATTTTTATTTTATTTTTTACAAAAAGGTTGGATAAAATTTGTTAAAAGAACACATTGAAAATATTTTATTATTCTTAATAAAAGGGAATTCATTTTTGCACAGGGTTCAAGATAACAATGTTATACGATAAACCCTTAGAATTCTTACAACACTTGAGGATGAAAAATCATACATCAACATTGTAGATTGTTGCATTAATTCAAAGAAATTTAATTTTTTTGTAAAGTTGGATAAAATTTTGTTAAAAAGAGTAAATCGAAAACATTTTAATTTTTACAGAAAGAAGGAATTCACTCTTGCACAGGGTTAAAGATAGCGAAGCTATACGATAAACCCCTACAATTCATACAACACTTGACGATGAAAGATCATACATCAATATTATAGATTGTTGCGTAAACTCAAAAGGTTCTTTTTATTTCAAAAATGTTAGTAGCATAATTTTATTTAAGGGGATTGTGGTTTCTGGGTCCTTTTTCTTTTTACATAGTTTTCTTCTCCCTGTTCTTGCTCTCTTTCTTTCAGTATTTTTTTTTGTTGACATTTTTGTTTTTTGAAAGCAGAAATAGAGAATGAAGAAGAAAATTTTTCGTTTTCCCCCCTCCCTTTGGTCACTGTTCAATGCAATATATAGCACAAAAAGAGAAGAAGATGACAAATCTTCTTGTTAGGCCAGCTGGTGTGGGTACAAGTAGTGGGGAACAAATCAACCTTTGCTCCGCCACCTTGCTTGGCTGGTGCAAGGGCAAGGATGGTCTGTACCATTATCCCTTTTTTTTTGAAAAAGAGGAAGATGACAGAGAGGGGTACAAGTGTGGGAGCAAGCATTTTTATAATTTTTTTACTTTTTATTAATTTTTTATTTTAACAAATCAGAATAAAAAACAATTTTTTGGTTGGGTTTGAGGATAATGGGCCCAAAAGATAACTTGGAACAAAAACGAAAATGGGCTCCATTTGATGATGTAATAGGCCAAGAATAAAAACATTTTTTTATCATCATTTTTTTTACTATTTTTCAAAACCTTAATTAAAAAATCCGGGCAAAATTAGGTGTTCACAGTTGCCCCTCTTTACTTGTTTCTTATTAGATAGTAGGTGTAACCGTAGTTAACCAACTATCATTATAAGAAACGAGTAAAGACATGAACTCCAATTTTGGCTGAAGTTCACTGACAAGTAAAAGGAAGCATAATTAAAGGAGCTTACGGGATGGATTTCCCATAGAAGCTCGAGCAGAAAGATAAAAAGCTTGCGAAGTCGTTTGTCCGCTGAAGCTTGAAAACAAAAGGATTAGAAGCTTGCGGAGTCGATTATCCACTGAAGCTTGAAAAGACAGGTAGAAAGCTTGCGAAGTTGGGTACCCTTCGAAGCTTGAAGTCAAAAGATCTTATGGGGGTATGATACTTGCCAAATATAGAAAGCTTGCGGAGTTGGTTATCCGCTGAAGCCTGAAGAGAAAGGTTAAAAGCTTGCGGAGACGGACATCTGCTGAAGCTTGAAATTAAAAGGTTAAAAGCTTGCGGAGTCGGTTATCTGCCGAAGCTTGAAAGGAAAGGTAAAAAGCTTGCGGAGTCGGTTATCCACTGAAGCTTGACAGAAAATAAAAAGCATGCAGAGTCGGTTATCCGCTGAAGCTTGAAAAGAAATGTTAAAAGCTTACGGAGTCGGTTGTCCGCTGAAGCTTGACAGAAAAGGTAAAAAAGCTTGTGGAGTCGGTTATCCGCTGAAGCTTGACATAAAATAAAAAGCATGCGGAGTCGGTTATCCGCTGAAGCTTGAAAAGAAATGTTAAAAGCTTATAGAGTCGGTTGTCCGCTGAAGCTTGAAAAGAAAGGTTAAAAGCTTGCGGAGTCGGGTATCCGCTGAAGCTTAATAGGAAAATAAGAAGCATGCGGAGTCGGTAATCTGCTGAAGCTTGAAAAGAAAGGTTAAAAGCTTGCGGAGTCGGGTATCCGCTGAAGCTTGACAGAAAAATAAAAATCATGCGGAGTCGGGTATCCGCTGAAGCTTGACAGAAAAATAAAAAGCATGTGGAGTCGGGTATCCGCTGAAGCCTGAAAGGAAATGCGAAAAGCTTGCGGAGTCGGTTATCCACTGAAGCTTGACTTGAAAGGTAAAAACCTACGATGTTTGTGCAATTTACTAGGTTTTGTGCTCACAAGAGATAAACAATTGCAATGCATGATGCCAGAAATGTCCTATATGCCTGATGAAAACCTCAAATGATTTCAATGCAACACAAGGAAAGCCTGTAATACATTAATGTTTTTATTTTTTCATCTTTTAGGTGGTTTTTATTATCATCCTTGACCCCTTGAAGTATTGATCACAGAAAAAACCCGAGATGAACTAAAAAGTCCTATCTTCGTGGAGAACAAAGGCCAAACACTTTTGAAAGGGTACGCTTCCTTTGCAATGATCGTCACCGTGCTTCTTGTCAGTAGACCGCGGTGTCCTTTGTCAGGAGATCATCTTGTTCTTTACGAACTTTTGAGACTTTCAAAGAAATTCTAAATGCTTTTTGAAGACACCAATACATGTTTCACATTCCAGTATATACTTATCATGATGAATGCACACACACAATTGACATAAGTTAAGAGAAAGAGATAAGAGATAAGGGTAAAAGAATTGGGAGTCAATGTCATTATATTTGGACTGAAAAGGTATACAGAGCAGATATTACAGTGGAGTATGGGATTGCAAAAAAAGGTTATGGAGTGGAAACACATCTCCCCAAGTGACATCTCTTTCCATGACTAGTGTTAGTATCCCTCATACTATCTCGACTGCTTACTAATCAACATCCGAGAAAGCTATCTGCCTTGGTCTTCATACATCTAGCCCACTGATTGCCCCAGTTCATCGGCTTGACGACACTTCCATTGTTTATTTTATTTTTTGAACTCTAACTTTTGCCTAGACCGCCTTTTCAGGTTTTCATCCTAGCGGATTGCTCTAACTTTTGCCTAGACTGTCTTTTCAGATTTTCAGTCTAGCGAGTTTTTCTTTTTTTCATTTTTTTTTCACTTTTTTTTATTCTTCTTGGGAAATGCATTCAAGCATAATACTTTTTGACTGCATCCGAGTTTACAGGGAGTGGAAGATCTTCCCCATCCATCCTGGTGAGGATTAAAGCTCCTCCCTAGAAGGCTTTTTTCACAACGTAAGGTCCTTCGTAGTTCGGGGTCCACTTCCCACGATGATCCTTTTGGATTGGTAGGATCTTTTTTAGCATCAGATCATCTTCCCGAAATTATCGCGGGCGTACTTTCTTCTCATAAGCTCTCATCAACCTTCTCTGGTACAATTGACCATGACACAATGCAGCTAATCTCTTCTCTTCAATAAGATTCAATTGGTCGAGTCGATCTTGGACCCACTTAGCTTTTTCCAACTCTGCCTCTCTCAATACCCTTAATGAGGGGATCTCTACTTCAATCGGGAGTACTGCTTCCATCCCATAAACTAAAGAGTACGGAGTTACCCCTGTCGAGGTGCGAATAGAGGTACGGTAGCCGTGCAAAGCAAAAGGTAACATCTCATGCCAATCCTTATATGTCACCACCATCTTTTGGACAATCTTCTTGATATTTTTATTAGCGGCCTCAACTGCTCCATTCATCTTTGGGCGATATGGGGAGGAATTGTGATGCTTTATCTTGAAGTTTTCGCACATCTCTTTCATCATCTTGTTGTTCAAGTTAGTCGCATTATCAGTGATAATCTCACTTGGCAACCCATAACGACAAATTAATTATCTTTTTAAAAATTTGATCACGACATTCCTAGTCATATTGGCATACGATGCAGCCTCAACCCACTTTGTGAAATAATCAATGGCAACAAGAATGAAGCGATGCCCATTTGAGGCTTTTGGTTCGATTGGCCCTATCACATCCATTCCCCACATTGAGAACGGCCAGGGTGCCATCATGACATTCAAGGGAGCTGGCGGCGCATGAACCTTATCAGCATATATTTGACACTTATGGCACCTCTTCGCATAATTAAAGCAATATGCTTCCATTGTCAACCAGTATTGGCCAGCCCTCAAGATTTTCCTAGTCATTGGATGACTGCTCGCTTGTGTTCCAAAAGATCCTTCATGTACTTCCTCAATGATCCATTTAGCTTCTTCTGCGTCAACGCACCTCAACAATACCATGTCATGATTTCTTTTGTAGAGGATACCTCCATCTAAATAGAAACCCATTGCAAGTCTTCTTAGAGTTATTTTGTCATTTTCTGAAGTGCCCGGAGGGTATTCCCTTCTTTGGATGAAGCATTTGATGTCATGGTACCACGGTTTTTGATCAGACTCTTCCTCTATCACTTGACAATATGCAGAATGATCATGACTTTCCATTTTGATGAGTGGTAAGTTCCTCTCGTCACTTACTTTGAACATCGAGGACAAGGTAGACAGCGCATCGGCTAATTGGTTATCTTCTCGGGGAATATGATGGAATGTGACCTCATCAAACTGCTCAATCAAACCTTTGATGTAATCATGGTACGGGTTTAACTTGGCATCTCGGGTTTCCCATTCCCCTCTTAACTGGTGGATGACTAATGCATAGTCCCCATACACCTCCAATATCCTTACCTTTGATTCTATTGATGCCAGGATCCCGAGCGCACAAGCTTCATATTCGGCTATATTGTTTGTACAATCAAAGCAAAGCCTTGCAGTGACAGGGAAATAATCATTTTCCGGTGAGATTAGTATTGCCCCAATTCCATGTCCCAATGCATTAGAAGCTTCGTCAAATAACAAGGTCCACTTTTCTTTTTCTGGTGATTACTTGCGATCAAACAAAGCCATTATACCTTCATCTGGGAAATCACATTGCATCGATCCATAATCTTTTACTGGCTGATTTGCTAGATATTCTGCAAGAGCACTCCCTTTTATTGCCTTTTGGGTGACATAGACAATGTCATATTCTGGTAGCAGGACTTGCCAGCGAGCAATTCTTCCGGTCAGAGCAGTCTTATCAAAGATATACTTGATCGGATCCATTTTGGATACCAACCAGGTAGTGTAACACAACATGTAATGCCTCAAATGGCGAGCCGCCCAAGCCAAAGCACAGCAACTGCGTTCTAGTAGTGAATAGTTGGCTTCGCAACTGGTGAATTTCTTACTCAGATAATAGATGGCATGTTCCTTCCTTCCTGACTTGTCGTGTTGCCCCAACACGCAACCCATCGATTCATCTAGCACAGTCAAATACATGATGAGAGGTCTTCCCGGCACTGGGGGAACCAAGACTGGAGGCTCCTGTAGGTATTGTTTGATCTTCTCGAAGGCTTTTTGACAATCTTCATTCCATGTTACTGCCTGATTTTTGAGTAGCAATTTAAAGATCGGTTCACATGTCGCGGTCAGTTGGGAGATGAACCGGGCAATGTAGTTCAATCTTCCTAAAAACCCGCGAACTTCTTTCTCCGTTCGAGGTGCTGGCATATCGATGATTGCTCGAACTTTTTCAGGATTAACCTCTATTCCTCTTTGACTAACAATGAACCCCAGAAGCTTGCCTGATTTCACTCCAAAAGTCATTTGGCTGGATTCAGTCGGAGCTTAAACTTTCTTAAGCGCTCAAAAAGTTTCTGTAGATTATTAACATGGTCATCTTCGGATCTGGACTCGGCGATCATGTCATCTACATAAACTTCTATCTCCTTATGCATGATGTCATGGAATAAAGCCACCATAGCCCGCTGATATGTTGCCCCAGCATTTTTCAAGCCAAAGGGCATAACCTTGTAGCAAAAGGTTCCCCATAAAGTGACAAATGTAGTTTTCTCCATATCTTCAGGTGCCATCTTGATTTAATTATATCCTGAGAATCCATCCATGAAAGAGAATAATGCGTGTTGGGCAGTATTATCTACAAGAACATCAATATGAGGCAGAGGAAAATCATCTTTGGGGCTAACCCTGTTCAGATCTCGATAGTCGACACACATTCGAACCTTTCCATCTTTCTTGGGGACAGGAACGATGTTAGCGACCAATTGAGGGTACTTTACCACTTCTAGGAAACCCGCATCCAGCTGCTTCTTGACCTCCTCCTTGATCTTTAAAGACATTTCTGCTTTCATCCTCCTTAGCTTCTGTTTTACTGGAGGACACCCCGGCTTTAATGGCAATTTGTGTTCTGCTACACTGGGGTCCAACCCTGGCATGTCTTGGTACGACCATGCGAAAACATCCTTATAATCCATCAACAACTTGATCAGCCTACTTCGCTACTTTTCTTTCAGGGAAAGGCCAATCTTGACCTCTTTTTTATCATCTTCGGTTCCCAAATTGATTAGTTCACTTGGCTCTTCATGGGGCCGAATTTCTCTGGCTTCTTGCTCTACCAACCTCAACAGTTCAGGAGGGACTTCCCCATCACCATCAACAACCTCATCAGCATGATCAATAGGATAGTCAAAATTGTATGCTGAGTTATTAACACTGTCATTTTCAAGAGAGTCACTTTTAGATCTGCATTTTGGTAGTTATCAGGGAAAGATGAATGAATAACGGTTAAAGATGGGAAACTGTATTTATTGGTGAGGAACGATGAATAAAAGCGAAAGTAAAAAAAACAAAAGGGATAAGAACATAAAGATATTGAATGCATGCATTTATTGATAAGTCATACTGAAACGGAAACAAGTAAGCCCATTACAACAAAAATCCTAATGCCTTGGGCAGAGCTAGAGGATAAGCATTATAGAATTACTTTGAAAAAAACTCTATGGTCCTGGGGAACTCAATGACCTCCCAATTGTTGAGCTCTGTATCCGGAGGGCATGGATACACCAAATTGACACCATAATCGGCGAGATAATCATCTTCAACAGCTGCTGCTTGGTCCAGGATTGCGAACCCTACACTTCGGAAGCTCTGTCGAATGTCACATATGGGAACCCTTTCAGTCTCGTATTCACGATTTTCCAGCCAAGCCAACCTCTTTCTCTTCCTCTCTTCCATAACCCTCATCTTGTCGGCCTTGGTGGGTTTGTATCCCAACCCAAACCTGTCCTCGTTCTCGGTGAGCATGAGGATGTCAGTGACACCTTGGATATTCTTCCCCAAACCGCTCCCGTGTCGGTATCCTCCTCCGAGCATAACCCTAGCCATCATAATGGACGCTTTAGATGACTGAGGTTTCAAGAGTGGAACACTATCCCCGACATAAGTGGCATTGGCAATTTCAAGCAATTGGAAAGTGGTCTCAAGAGCTTCTTCGGCAGCTTCAATGTAAGGGGTTGTTGATAGCTTACTCACTAACATATCCTCCTCTCCAGAAACAATTATCAACTTACTATCCATAATGAACTTCACTTTCTGGTGCAATGTGGAACGTACGGCTCCAGACAAATGGATGCATGGTCGTCCTAGGAGACAACTGTAAGTTGGTGTGATGTCCATTACTTGGAAGAGTATTTCAAAGGTGCAAGGGCCAATCTGAATGGGCAATTCAATTTTTCCCATAACTTCCCTTCGGGTGCCATCGAAAGCTCTTACAATCATTGTGCTTGGCTTCATACGAGTTCCATCGAAAGGCAACTTTTCCAGTGTTGACTTTGGCATTACATTCAAAGAAGAACCATTATCAATGAGAACCCTAGCCATGACATGATCTCGACACTTCACAGAGACGTGTAACGCCTTGTTGTGCCCCATTCCTTCAGCTGGAATTTGATCATCAGTGAAAGTGATATAATTATCAGCAACGATGTTACCCATAATGTTATCAAGCTTATCAATTGTGATGTCATGAGAGATATGAGCTTGATTCAACACCTTCATCAGTACTCTCCTATGTGGCTCAGAATTCATCAGCAAAGACAAAAGAGATATCCGAGTTGGAGTTTGATTCAATTGATCCACAACCCTTTATTCGCTTTGCTTGATGAACTTCAAGAATTCACTGACTTCTTCATCAGATACCTCCTTTTTATTATCACCCCTTTTGGTATCCTTTTCAGCCGGCGTTCCTTCCACCTTCTCTTTTCCCTTACGATCTTTTCCTTCCTTTTCCGCTCCCTCCCTTCACAATACCTCCGGAGTATAAATGCGACCACTCCTAGTCATTCCACCAATTCCCGAAATGTTGGTAACCACAGTGGTCCCATTGGGAGGACTTTGTTGAACCTGCTTATCATATCTCCATGGTATCGCTTTGGTGTCCTTGTAAGGGAAGGGACATGGGATGACAACTGGTGTTGGCCCACTCGAAACCGGCATAGGTTCCTTCTTAGTATAGTGTATCACCACTGGCTTTGGGGCGACTCACTCAGGAACCGGTTGAGGATTAATCACAACAGTAAAAGGAGTTATCTTAACTGGAGTTGGGCAAATTGTAGATTCAGCGACCATGTTAATGCCACACTTATTCGATCCACAACCAATTAGGATAATCTTCATATCTATTAACTGTAGGACAACCTGTCGAAATTCTGCACAGTCCTCAATTGAATGCCCTATATCCCCGTCGAAGTCACACCTTATTTCTTCATCAAGAGTCTTCTCCTCAACAATTGAGGTTTGTACCAATCCATGTTTTTGTATCTCCCTTAAAATAACTCTCATGGGAGTTCTTACATCAGCCACTTGACTCTTAACAGTAGGTTCCAGAAAGCTATCAGCGGCATTGACTCCCGAACCCCCATGATTTGGCATAGGACCTTGTGCCCTATTCGGAGCATCTTTCTGAAAGCTCAACCACTTAGCATCAATATGATCATGTACCTTAAATTTGAAAGCCCTGCAGTTCTCAATGGAATGACCTATTGCCCCCACATGATACTCACATTTAGCATTTGGGTTAAACCACTTCGGATAAGGAGGCCCCAATGGTTTCATTGGGATAGGAGTCAACATAGATTTGCTTATAAGCTGATGCAGTGGCTCAGTATAGGTCATAGGTATCGGGTCGAAATGTACTGGCTTTCTCTCCGAGTTATACGGTGGTCTTGTTTGGCTGGTGTTTGGGTTTGGACCTAGGGGTTGAACAATTTGAGGTGGCATGGTAGGGTGTGTTTGAGGTTGAGAAGGGTATGATGACCGGTAAGGAGCCGTCTGTTGAGGATTTGGAAATTGTGAGGTGGCAGCGATGTATGGCGGGTTGGCTTGGTGATATGGGGCGTATTGGGATTGAAAGGCGGGTGTTTGGTTTGGTCTATATTGGTTTGGTTTCTTATGTTCAAAGGTTACTGCGTGTGCTTCTCCCTCCTTTTTCACAAACGGGGCTTTCTTTGGGCCATTCGCTAATGAAGTCTCAATGATTTTGCCAGTCCTCATTCCACTTTCGATTCTTTCACCGATAATGACCATGTCAGAAAAGTTCGATGACACGCTTCCAATCATTCTATCATAGAAGGGCGGCTGGAGTGTATCAATGAACATTGCCACAATTTCTTTCTCGGTCAACGGAGGCTCCACCTGAGCAGCCAGTTCCCTCCATCGTTGTGCATACTCCTTGAAAGTCTATATGTCTCTCTTTGCCATATTTAGGAGTTGCATCCTATCGAGAGCCATGTCAATATTGTACTTGTTTTGCTTCAGGAATGCATTTGCTAGATCTTTGAAGGATCGGACGTGGGCCCGTTCGAGATGCGTGTACCAATTTGAAGCTGCCCCAGTTAAACTGTTTTGGAAGAAGTGAATCAAGATCTTATCGTCTTGAGCGTATGATGCCATCTTCCTTACATACATGGTCAAGTGGTTTTTGGGACAAGTGGTTCCCCGATATTTGTCAAAATCGGGAACTTTAAATTTTGGTGGAATTACAACGTTTGGAACTAGACAAAGCTCTGAGGCATCCCGAAGACCAAAACTATTTGCCCCTTCAATGGCCCGCAGTCTCTCCTCTAACACTTCCAACTTTTCTTTAGGTTGGGAATTCCCTCCCGACTGATTCACTGGAGTTTCACAGTACATATTCTGGGGAAAAGGGTATGGCCTGTAGGAGGATCCGAAGTTTGGCATCATTTGAGTCCCCTGGGGTCCATAATGTAGGGTGTATTGTGGAGTCTTTGGATTAGCAGAAAGTGTCACTGTCGGGGTGTTACCATCTGTAGGGTTGACAGTTTGTGTTTGTGGCATCTCGACAGCATCGGTGGGGGTTTGTGTTTGAGTGATATGCTCAGAGTTTTGAATGCCATCCTGTGGGCTGGGGGTCGTTGGTGGCACAAATCCGTGAGGCAAACCGTATGGGGGATTGTTCGGTGATAAGCCTCTGGCTCATCTAGTTTTATAGCTAGTATGACCAGGGTTTTGTGCAAATTATATCGTATTTTCACCCAAATTAGATTAGATTGTCCTCAAGCAAGGTTTTGAGTCTCTAGAGTAGTTTTAAGTTAATTTAGCTAGTTTGGAGTTAAATAATACACTTATAGTTATTTCTTTGTTTTCAGGTTAAGTGAAAGTCAAGAGAATAAGGAAACAGGGGATTCGCCCCGCGAAAGCCATGCTCGCCACGCGAACCCCAAGCTTTGACTGTTCCAAGAAATTGCTAAGTCTCCGGTTCGCCTCGCGAAGAAGGTCTCGCCCCGCGAGTCTTGCAAACCTGAAAAAGTCAGAGACGATCACGGCTTGGCCGTGTTGGAGGTCATGGCCGTGGCAGTTTTGAAGTTGAAGAGTCTCGCCTCGCGAGCATCCCTTCGCCCCGCGAATCTGGAAGTCAGAGAGCATCACGGTTGGGGCCTGATGGCCATAACGGGCGTAAGGAGAAAACTCTTCATATCCTCGCCTCGCGAGCAGAATCTCGCCTCGCGAGAATGCCAAAGGTTGCTGACAGTTCATGAAATTCGCCTCGCGAATGTGTGCTCGCCTCGCGAGATAGTTAATTTCAGAATTTGTATAAAAGGCTGTTCTGAACATTTTGTAGGGACTCTTGCTTCTCCATTGTTTAGTTTTACGTTTTTCTGTGTAATTTCGTTTGTTATGGAGAACTAAGTTCTAGGATTAGTCTACTGTATGGGAATTCTCTATACTTGAGGTTTTGTAAAGCCCTATTGTAATTGCTTTTCCCTTTTCAATACCATATTAAACATTTCTGTTTGTTATTTCAGGAGTGTGTAGTATTGTATTGATTTGTTTCAGTGATGTTAATTTCCTATACATAATCGCGTTTGTTATTTCGCGTGTGTTCATTCATGTTCGTTCGTTCATGAGCGCTTAACCCCGTTTGTTATTTCGGGAATAGGAACTTGCATCCATAGTAGCAATTACGTTGTTAGTTATTCTTTAATCGAAAGGGGATTAGAATCGCTTAGGGCTTGGGTTTACATTAACCAAGGATAGTTGAGAATTCTTGACATGGATTAATCGTATTTGATATTTGATAATCTCTCTTGAACTGCTTGTTTTCAAATGCTCTGTATTTAACATTTTTATCTAATTCGCATTCCAATCCAAACCCCCCAAACTGATTTTTGTGAAAGATAATATTCTCGTAGTCCTTGAGAGACGACATCCGAGTTGTCGCATTATACTACGGTTTTAACCCGCTCGTCCTTTTTGGCGCGTGCGCTTGTAGCGACGACCAAAAATTGGCGCCGTTGCTTTGGGACTACGAGTTGTTATTTTTCGCAATTTGTTTTTATTTTCTTTTCTTTTCTTTCTTTTATTTTCTGTTTTGTTTTGAATTGGTCTGGCTACTAGGTCTAATTGCGCTGAATCGTGTGATTTTGACCCGGAAATTGAAAGAACATTGCACACACTCCGTAGGGAATTTCGGGCTAGCACTAGTAGTGATACCAATTTTAAAACTGCTTTTGAAAACATGGGAGACCAAAGGACTTTGAGGCAGCTTGCTGCCCCCGATGTGAATTACAATGGTTTGTGCATTGCTTATCCTGGTGTCGACACACCTTTTGAGTTAAAATCAGGCTAATCCATTTGTTGCCTAGATTTAATGGTCTTGCAGTGAAGATCCACGCAAGCACTTGAAGGAGTTCCAAGTTGTCCGCTCCACAACTTTGAGGCCGGAAGGAGTAACGAGGATCATATCAAGTTGAAGGCTTTTCCATTCTCACTCCCGGGAGCTGCGAAAGATTGGCTTTTATACCTTGCGCCGAATTCCATTACCACATGGAACGACTTGAAGAAGCTCTTCCTGGAGAAATATTTTCCCGCCTCCGAGCCGCTGCAATTAGGAAAGAAATCTGTGGAATAAGGCAAGGAAATGAGTCGCTAGCCGAGTATTGGGAGAGGTTCAAGCAGCTTGACATCTAGTTGCCCCCAAAGACCAAATTTCTGAACAGCTCCTCATCCAATATTTTTATGAAGGATTGCAGCCTATGGATAGGAATATTTTGGATGCTTTGCTAGTGGGGAGCATTGGTTGACAAGACTCCATCTGCTGCTAAGCAACTTATTGAGAACATGTCATTAAATTCCCAGCAATTCACTACAAGAAGAAATTCCATTGAGACTAGAGGTGTACATGAGATCCGCACTTCTTCTTCCATCCATGACCGTGATGATAGAATTGACAGGCTCACTTCCTTGGTAGAGAAATTGGCAATGGATAGGGTGCAGCCTGCGGTATTGTGTGGCATGTGCGGTTCTCCCGAGCACCCATATGAAGCTTGTCCTATTTTGCAAGGAGGATCAAATACTCGAATCACCTCAAGCCTTTGCAGTCCATCATTATAATCGGGGCAATAACCAGAGCAGATGACAGATTCCTAGGATCTTTCAACAAATAGGTACCATCCCAAGCTGGAGTAATCATCCTAATCTGCGGTATGGGAACTCATCCCAACAACCGATGGCACCTCGAGAACCCTCCAGTGACCACTTCGCACCGTCCCGGACCGTCGGTTGATGATATGTGCAAGCAAATAACTTCACAATTGAATGCACAAATGACTACACTTTTCCAAGCAAGCAAATGGGACAGTTCGAGCACGCTTCCAGCCCTCACAGGCACAATTTCAGCAGAGAACGGATGCGAGTATTCAGGCATTGCATACACAGATTGGACAGATGGCTACAGACATAAATAATATAAAGCAAGGTCAAAGAACAACCCTACCTGCCAAAGACCGCTAGTGATCAATCCTAATGCCTCCAACCCCAATGTGAGTTCTATATCTCTCGAGGTCCGGAAAGGTTGTTGAGGCCACTTACGGAAAGAATGAAGAAACTATGAAGGCTACTCCCGAGCCTACTATTGAAGTTACTCCCGAGCCTGTGGTTGAAGTTGAAACCGAGAGAGTGTATAGACCACCCATTCCATTCCCACACGTAATCCAGAAAAAATTTGAAGAGTGGTGGTGAAGATAAAGAGAAGGCAATTCTTGATGTGTTAAGAAAGGTGGGTGTTAATATCCCTCTCGTTGGATGTGATCAAGCAAGTGCCCGGATATGCCAAATTTCTCAAGGACCTATGCACCAACAAGAGGATGATGAAGACTAATGAGAGGGTTGACTTGGGAAGAAATGTCTCGGCGCTTATCCGGTCCCGAGCGAGAAAGAGTTGTTGCTTTCACCCGTGCACCGCCACCGAAGTGCAAGGATCCGGCACCTTCACTATCCCATGCACTATTGGGGACAAGAAGTTTGAAAACTGCATGTTGGACTTGGGAGCATCTATCAATGTCATGCCTACCTCCATCTTTAACAAACTGGATCTTGGTCCTTTGAAGTACACAGTATCACCATTCAGTTGGCCAACAGGACTGTGCCCGCCCCATGGGAATGGTGGAAGATGTACTAGTGCAAGTTGATGATCCGATCTTCCCACCTGATTTCTACATCTTGGACATGGCAAAGTAGACACATTCCAAGAAATCACCAATCATCCTGGGCCTAGGCCATTCATGAAGACAGCCAAGACTAACATTGATGTGGGTGATGGGACCATGTCTATGAAGTTTGGGGATATAGTTGCAAAGTTCAACATATTTGATGCCATGAAACATCCAAATGGAAGAGCACTCTGTATTCCACATTGAGTGGTATCCGAGACTATTGAGGATAACCATGAGAACTTGTTTTCTAATTTTCCACTTAATTCTGGCTGTGATGATATTCTTTCTTTTCTTGATTGTACTAACGCTAACCATTTTGTGGTTTGTCTTGAGATTGCTTGCATGTTTAGCGGTGATAAGATTGTCGGTGCAAGTGGATGAGAACCATGAAAAGGATGAAGCAAAGACTGAGGCCCTCTCTACCTCTTTGGACTTAGACTCGCAAGGAATGGGATCCAGTGACAGCTCCCGCTTACACCGCACTTGATCGGGAGTACTCTTTTCCTTTCCCTCACTATGATCTTATAATTATGTTGTTCATTGGGGACAATGCATGTTTTAAGTGTGGGGGAGGGAATTAGTTGTAGTTTTTCTTTTCTTTGAATAAAGTTTTCTTTTCTTTGAATAAAGCTCCTGAATAATCTGAGAAGCTCAGGAGCATTTGTGTGTTAAGTTTTAGTTGGCAAGTTTGTTAGATTTTGATTGATGTTGCACAGATTGCTTGCATGATTGATATGTAATGATTCCCCCTAGGCTGAATTTTTTTTTTGTTTTTGTTTTTTTGAAATGTGATTCCCATGTGAAATTGAAAACTGAACTTTGGGATTTTGTTATGATGGCATGATGAATGATAAGTTTGGGGTGATAGGGAGCACACACTAGGGATAGTATCTCTGTTCAAATAATTTGCAAATAATGTCCAGGTGAGGTTTTGAGCCTCCAACATGTTTTTAAACTGTGTGAAAATCACTTTCAAGTTGCACTTCCCTGAATTTGCTTGAATCTCTTTTTGGTTTGCATGATTATGTGTTTGCTTCATATGATTTAGGCATTTTCTTTGTAAATAGCTACTTGGCCTGAATAAACCAATTCCTAATGCATGTTCCCTAGTTAGCCCTTTTGAGCCTATTAGCCTGTTAATTCTTGATAACCTAATGTTATAAGCCCTAAAATCTGGAAAACCATGTTAACCCGATCTTAGGATTAGGAGAGCATGTAATCTTAGAATGGGTGCAAGAAACTAAAGTTTGGGGTGGCTGCAAGGTGCAATGTGTTGTTTGGGATTAGGAAAAAGAAAAAGAAAAAAATAGAAAAAAAAAAGAGAAAAGCAGAAATTAAAAAAAAAAAAATGTGGAAAAATGCCAAAAAAGGCTGTTTGAATAAAAAGGGTTGTAGCCACCCAGAAGTGTAAAGAAAAATATAAAGAAAGGAACTTGAGTGAATTTCAAGGTGTAAATATAGTTCATGCTCTCTTAGTTCCTAGGGTCTTCAGCTTAGTTCCTTTTGTATATCCTACCCTTAGCCAGGCCCCCTTACAACCCATAAAAGACCTTTTGATGTTGCTTGCATGTTTTCTGTGGGAACCATTTTGAGATGAAAAGCAAATTTTTGGGAAGTGTACTTGAAAAGTGAACCTGAGTGCAAGTTGTTAGCCTGACATAAACTGAGTGACTGAGTGAACAAATAATGCCATTCTGAGGAAGGCAGTTGTTTGGATTTGGTGATCTCCCTCTTGTGTGTGACTTAGATACCCTGCTTAGATTTCTGATTGTTTTCATGATGAAACTCTCAAATGTTTGGAATAAATGAATATGGGGATTGCTCTGTTTGAAAAGGGGGAAACAATGAAGAAAAACTGTTTTGATGTTTTGCTTGAATGTGTGCAATGTTGATTGAATCTTTTGAGCTTGCTAGGTCTTGATTCTTTTTGTTTTTCTTGAGTCTTAGTTTGCTTGGGGACAAGCAAAGTTTAAGTTTGGGGTATTTTGATAAGCCTCTGGCTCATCTAGTTTTATAGCTAGTATGACCAGGGTTTTGTGCAAATTATATCGTATTTTCACCCAAATTAGATTAGATTGTCCTCAAGCAAGGTTTTGAGTCTCTAGAGTAGTTTTAAGTTAATTTAGCTAGTTTGGAGTTAAATAATACACTTATAGTTATTTCTTTGTTTTCAGGTTAAGTGAAAGTCAAGAGAATAAGGAAACAGGGGATTCGCCCCGCGAAAGCCATGCTCGCCACGCGACCCAGAAGCCTGACTGTTCCAAGAAATTGCTAAGTCTCTGGTTCGCCTCGCGAAGAAGGTCTCGCCCCGCGAGTCTTGCAAACCTGAAAAAGTCAGAGACGATCACGGCTTGGCCGTGTTGGAGGTCATGGCCGTGGCAGTTTTGAAGTTGAAGAGTCTCGCCTCGCTAGCATCCCTTCGCCCCGCGAAGCTGGAAGTCAGAGAGCATCACGGTTGGGGCCTGATGGCCATAACGGGCGTAAGGAGAAAACTCTTCATATCCTCGCCTCGCGAGCAGAATCTCGCCTCGCGAGAATGCCAAAGGTTGCTGACAGTTCATGAAATTCGCCTCGCGAATGTGTGCTCGCCTCGCGAGATAGTTAATTTCAGAATTTGTATAAAAGGCTGTTCTGAACATTTTGTAGGGACTCTTGCTTCTCCATTGTTTAGTTTTACGTTTTTCTGTGTAATTTCGTTTGTTATGGAGAACTAAGTTCTAGGATTAGTCTACTGTATGGGAATTCTCTATACTTGAGGTTTTGTAAAGCCCTATTGTAATTGCTTTTCCCTTTTCAATACCATATTACACATTTCTGTTTGTTATTTCAGGAGTGTGTAGTATTGTATTGATTTGTTTCAGTGATGTTATTTTCCTATACATAATCGCGTTTGTTATTTCGCGTGTGTTCATTCATGTTCGTTCGTTCATGAGCGCTTAACCCCGTTTGTTATTTCGGGAATAGGAACTTGCATCCATAGTAGCAATTACGTTGTTAGTTGTTACTGTAACTGAAAGGGGATTAGAATCTGCTTAGGGCTTGGGTTTACATTAACCAAGGATAGTTGAGAATTCTTGACAGTAGATTAATCGTATTTGATATTTGATAATCTCTCTTGAACTGCTTGTTTTCAATTGCTCTGTTTTTAACATTTTTTTTCTCATTCGCATTCCAATCCAAACCCCCCCCAAACTGATTTTTGTGAAAGATAATATTCTCAGAGTCCTTGAGAGACGACATCCGAGTTGTCGCATTATACTACAGTTTTAACCCGCTCGTCCTTTTTGGCGCGTGCGCGACAGCGCGACCATTCGGGTCAAATGAAAAAGGAATTTGGTTGCTTAGATAAATAGGGAGAGGCATCATGGCCCCTGGTTGGTTGAAGCCTTGAATAGGAATCTGAGCAAAACCCGGGGGAATGAAAGGTGTGGCCGGATGTCCTTCGTTCGAGGCTGGAGGGTTCTCCTCTGTGTTCTTTTCCTTCTGCATTGCTTGTAGGATTTCCATCATGTGTGATTTTTAGGGATGGTTGTGCCTTTAAAACTTCCTTGTTGCTGAGTGAAAGTTTATGTCAATCCCTCTGGCTTGCTTGTTCTCTAACTGTTGCATATCATATCATGATTGATATAATTTGCATCAGGGTTTGTTGATGAAGTTAGTATATGCTTTTGGCTTCTTTAACCCAATTATGCTCTACATGAATATTGAAAATACAGAATGGTGATATGTTTTTTCTTTAAAGCACAAGATGGATCTGCTTTTAACCAGCAAGCTTTATGGATGCATCCCCTTTTGACACATTCTGTAGTGTTGTTTTCTGCTACTATTTGTTCTGAAGTTTAATTTTTTTAGGACTGAACCATGTCAGTCATTCTGGTTTTGTTGAACCATCTGCAGGTGTCAAAGGTGAAAGCAAAGGTGATTCGCACTGTTGGTTATTCTGTGCATTTGGCTAATGTCATTCGAGCTTCTACATCAAAGACTCAACGGATTATGGCTTAAGGTTTATTGCCATTCCTATCTTGCTTAGTCCTTTTGAAAGTGCATTTTTAATCTGTGACCTTTAAATTTGTTGGGAATGTGCGTAGCTTGATATGGTCCTTTTTTTTCCCTCTCTGTTCTTAGTCTCAGAATATTTACCACGATAAGCTTCAGTGTTATTTGCCTTACAGTGCAGTGCTTCCTATGTTGTAGATTAAATGTTTGACAAAAGTCCCAAGTTAAATTTCATTTTCTTAGTTCTTTTTGCCATTGTAGTTAGGAGCTATCTACAACCACAACAAAGCCTTAATACCTTATTCTCATTACGTGGGGGTTGTATGTGCTATCTATGCCGGGAAAATTGTTACACTAGCTTTGCTGTCTTGTATTTTGCCTATTGAAGTTCCAATGACTATTTACAGAATTCTCTCAATTCTAGAATGATTAACTCAAGGAAGAGTTTTTAGTTGGCAGGTGTACAAGTGTCTTTGACTCCGTTGCATAGTGCTACTGCCTCTGCTTTGTTCACTTCTCTGCTGTCTTTGCACAATAACAACTCGGGTTGTCTCTAAGAAGGTACGTTTTGGCTGAAAAGCTTTCATTGGAGTTTTAATGTATTTGCTTGAAAATTTATTTGATATGAGAATATACCCACAATAATTAGTAAAGCCTTAGTTTCCCGTTTGAGATGCAATACTAATGAGCACATGTGTACGTGTTTAATGTACCGCTCATTGTGTTGGATCTTGAATTGTCCAAAGTTGGACAGTTTGGGAAAAAACTTTTTCTTAATTCAGTTAAAATAGTTATTCATTGATTCTAATGTTATATACTTGAGGAAAGTTCGGATTGATACATTTCCTTTCGTTCTCCGGGTGCATACTTTATCGTGGTGGATGTCATCGCGTTCAAGTCGTGGTACGCGTCGGAGACCGAAGGGAAATGCTGCCGAAATTTTGTCGTGTATGAGCATAAGAGTTAAGGACTAACTGTTAACCGAATGTTGAAAAAGTTTCTTCTCGAATGGGATAGGGCCATACCCAGTCATAATAAATGGTTGATGAATATGTTGGACTAAGTACGAAGTTATTGGTTTAGTCATGGATCCCGGTTGGATGAATGCTAGACGGACAAGTGATGAGTATGAGAATGGAGTGGAAGATTTTCTACAGTTTGCAAAAACAAATGCTCCTGATAGTGGTAACGGAAGGTTTTATTGTCCTTCTGTTAACTGTTTGAATGATAGACGACTAGAAGCTGATGAGATACGTGATCATCTTATTTGTGAGGGGATTTGCAAGAGTTATACAACATGGATATGTCATGGTGAATCGTTAGACAGGTTGAGGGTGTCGGATAGAGAGGAAGTTGATGACGTGGAAATGGACGATGGACTAGAGGACATGATCCGTGATGTTGGGCAAGAGTCTTTTCGGCGCGTACATGTGTATGATACATTGTGCAGTGATGCGGAAGTGGCTTTGTATCCGGGGTGCACTAATTTCACACGGTTGTCAGCGGTGTTAAGATTGTTCAATGTGAAGGCGAGAAATGGGTGGAGCGATAAAATCTTTACCGAATTGCTTGAGTTGTTGAAAGACTTGCTTCCAGAAGGCAACACATTGCCATCTCGAAACTATGAGGCGAAGAAGATATTTTGTCCGATGGGTATGGAGAATAAGAAAATACACGCTTGGCCCAATGATTGCATATTGTACAGGAAAGAGTTTGAAGAGATGCACGAGTGCCCCAGGTGTGGGGTATCACGCTACAAAGTGAAGGATGGTGATTCTAGTTGTGATGTGGTCACCAAAGGTCCTCCTGCGAAGGTGTTATGGTATCTTCCCGTGATTCCGCGGTTCAAGCGATTGTTTGCTAATGTAAATGACGCAAAGAACATTAGATGGCATGCAGATGAGAGGAAGTGTGATGGACAGCTTCGGCATCCGGCCGATTCTTTGCAATGGAAGAGAATTGATAGTTTGTTTCCTGATTTCGACAATGAGCCCAGAAACCTCAGGCTTGGACTTGCTATCGATAGAATGAATCCATATGGAAACTTAAGTAGTATTCATAGTTCATGGCCTGCTCTCCTGGTAATTTACAACCTGTCTCCTTGGTTGTGCATGAAGCGCAAATACATTATGTTAAGTATGATGATTTCGAGTCCTAAACAGCCAGGAAATGATATTGATGTTTATCTGAGTCCCTTGATTGAAGACTTGAGAATGTTGTGGGATGAAGGCGTTGATGTGATCGACATGTATTTCCGTGAGTCATTCAGATTGCGTGCCATGTTATTTTGCACCATCAATGACTTTCCAGCATACAGGAACCTGTGTGGGTATAATGTTAAGGGGCATAAAGCATGTCCAATATGTGAAGAAGGCACATGTTACCATCAACTGCAACATGGAAGGAAGACGGTTTACCTTGGGCATCAGAGATTTCTCCGACGTAATCATCCTTATCGTAGATTGAGAAAAGCTTTCAATGGACTTCCGGAGAATGAAATTGCTCCGGTGGCCTTGACTGGAGAGTAAGTTTATGAAAGGGTGAACAACACTAATGTTATCTATGGGAAGACCCAGAAGAAGGCTACCAAGAAGAAAATATGGAAGAAGAGGTCGATCTTCTTTGATCTTCCATACTGGTGCAAGCTTGATGTAAGACATTGTATTGATGTGATGCATGTGGAGAAAAATGTGTGTGACAGTTTAATCGGAACGCTTCTCAACATTCAAGGCAAGACAAAGGATGGTGTGAATGCTCGTCTGGATCTAGTTACGATGGGTATACGAGAGCAGTTAGCTCCACTTAAAGTGGGGGATAAGAAGACTTATTTGCCCCCAGCATGTCATACTTTATTAAAAAAAGAGAAAAGAAGTTTCTGTGAATGTCTACGGGGAATCAAAGTGCCACAGGGTTACTCTTCAAATATCAAAAGACTTGTCTCAATGAAAGATCTCAAGTCTACTCCAACTTTCTTGTGCAAATAATTTCTGGAAGTGGGATTTGATTACATCCTTAACAGCGGACGGTTCCTCAATCCATTCACCACCAATTGTCAGGCCATGCAATGCATCTTCTCTGGCTCTCTTGTTGATGCAAGCATAGAAGTAGTCAGAATTAGAGTCTCCAAACTGTAGCCATCTCAATCTAGATCGCTAGTATACAACAGTGTCCCTCATTCTAGATAAGTTCCATAATTTTTCAAATAGGTCTCTTCTCAACAAGACATCCTCTTCTGTAAATGCACCTTCCTTCTTCTTTGTCATCTAACACTTTAATGTCTGAAATTGCATCCTAAATGTTGTAAAAAATGTTACCAAATAAGATCTTGTTCCAATCCTTCAACACATTCTTCAGGCTTTTCAATTTTTCTTTTAATACAAAAGTGTTATGCGCCTCGAAATATTGTGGTATACATACAAGCTGTCTTTAATTAGCCGTCTTCGATTATTCGTCGTAGTACAACCAATTCAATGCATTGAAATAGGTCATTGGCTAACATAGCCATGAAAAGTTTCCGGTGGATTTGCTTTTAAATATTTTATAAAAATTTCGCTTGCAATTTAGGAAAAGAAAGAATTCGTTTTTCTATCTTTAATAATACTTTAATTAAATTATTATAAAAGAATAAATTCTTCCTTTTCTAAATTGCAGGTGAACTTTTTATAAAATAATTAAAAACAAATCTACTGGAGACTTTCTGTGGCTATGTTACTTGATGGTCTATTTCAGTGCATTAATTGAATGCACTACAGGATAACAATCGAAGAAGGCTTATTAGTAGTCACAATAAATTTGGCTAGAAGTATCGAAGAGTTAATCTATATAATGATATAGATATGTTACGCGTCTCGAAATGTTGTGGTATGTATACAATACTTAATACTTAATTCTTGACAATTCTTTCTTTGGGTACTAGACTTAGGGGGTGAGAGTAGACATAGACCTAATACCAGTGTTTCAAAAATCGGATCGGATCGCTGGTTCAACCGATTGAACAGAAACCTATTTGTGTCAACGCTCGATTTGATCATAAAAATCGTTGGTCTTGAAAAATCAAAGGAAATTTTGGAAAATCGCTTGAATCAAGGTTAGAACCGTGAACCGGATCGATAATGGAAAACCGACGATTCTGATGTCGGGTCCCTTGCACCACACGAACCACTGCCCCATATCCTTATAGTAGCGCGAACCACTGCCTCTTGCTGACTTGCTGTGTTACCTCCTGTCACTGTGTCCGGTGAACCGTTGTCGCACTGGTGCATCGCGTTTCAGCCATATATGAGCTTTTGTAGTCCATCGTGCATGGTTCGTCGAGCTGCTGCCAAGGGTTTGGACGGGATGTTTCCAAAGAGATGATTCGATAGAGACGAAAATAAAAATCTGAACGGTGAAAGAAATGGACACAAGTGTTATTAGTGTAGGTGTGGATGGAGTTGTGTTTTCTCTCATCTCTAATAAACGGTGGTGATGTCATTAAGAAAAATGACCGGTTGATATGTAATATGAGACATAAGACACGGATGAAAGTTCAAAGGTAAAGGGTTAAAGTAATACTTTGGTCCCTATACATCACATGAATTCTCGATTTGGTCTCTATACATAAAAAATTATTAAAATGGTCCCTATATATATAAAAAGTCCTCATTTAGTCTCTATACATTACCCGTTTGGTCCCTATACGAGCAAAAAATTATCAAATCAATCCCTAAAATTTTGTACGGCAGGGACCAAATGGGGACTTTTTATACGTATAAAGACCATTTTAATAATTTTTTATGTATAAAGACTAAATCGAAAATTCGTATCACGTATCGGGACCAAAGTATTCCTTTAACAAAAGATAAACCAAAGATAAAGTGTTATTATATGAACATGCAGTGGAAGATAAAGCGTCACTGGATGAAAATCTCAAAGCGGTTACAAAGTGTATGTGAAATCACAATAATCCCAGCCTGACCGCCACACAAACAAAAGAATTGCGTACATACTTTATGAAGTCGTCTCGGATCAATGCGCCATAGTAGATCCATGAGAGACACGTGAGAAAATTTATAACGTAAGATCTCACTAGAAAGTCTCTAGTTGATCTATCCCTATATATTACACAAAATGTTCGCCTGCAATTTTGGAAATTTATAATAATTAAATTTCTTAAAGATTCTACTTTAAAATTTTTTTAAAATGCAAGTAAGTTACAGTGGAAACAGATACACTACTGCTTCAAAAATGTTACCTAGAAAACAAATAAAATGATTTTAACCATAGTTACTTAAATAAAATGAATTGTAAAAAAATGAATTGTAGGAAGAAAAAAAAAAGAACATAGCTATGAGGCCTAAAATAACAGAAAACTTATTGTGATCGTATTGTAAATCACCGATAATGATCATTGTTTTTGTTGTTCCCTTGGAGTCAGAGGGGGAGGGATTGCGTGTCTTCGTGATAAGTATTAAAGAGCCAATAAACTAATTAAGTAGTATCGTTAAAAAGGACCCCACCCACCATCACTACACCCCTCAGTGAGTGTAACGAGAGTGGGAGGGATTTTTTTAACGAGGGACTTAATCAATCTACCGACTATCTAAAACTTATCACGAAAACCACACACAATCCCTCATCTCTTTCTCTCTCCCTCCCTCTAACTAGAAGAGAAGAACAAAAACAATGGCCATTATCAGTAACTTACATCACAATAAACTTTCTGTTATTTTAGGCCTTATAAATATGCTAAAACACACATACGCCACATTCAACCAAAAATCAATTGCATTATGCATTAAAAAAAGTTGGCATATAAGCAATGAGAAGTTATAATTTTGTTTCTTTTTACAAACAAAAGAAAAGAATTGCGTACATACACTTTTATGATGAGGCGCAAAGAATGAATAAGTGATAGTAACACTTTTATGCAATTGATTTTTGGTTGAATGTGGCGTATGTGTGTTTTAGCATATTCTGCGGCCTCTCATTCTCACTCTTACATGTAAAAAACTAGTGAGACTGTGGTTAAATGGATATCCACCAAACTACCATCCTGTCTGTGGGTACCTTTGGAATACCCAGATACAATGTGGTGAGTAAATTTTTTATTTTAGGTTGAAGTAATCTTTTGGTCCCTATACGTGATACCGATTTTCAATTTGGTCCCTATACGTAAAAAGTTATCAATTTGGTCCCTATACGTGATATTGATTTTCAATTTAGTCCTCACAGCTAATTGGTCCCTTTATAAGATGACCAAATTGCAAATTATTGTCACATGTAGGGACCAATTCAACAAATTAAATTTTTTTTGAAATCGGTTCCTACATGTAACAATTATTTTCAATTTGCTCCCTATATGTGATAATAATTTGCAATTTGGTCCCTCTTATATAGGGACCAATTAGCTGTGAGGACCAAATTGAAAATCAGTGTCACGTATAGGGACCAAATTGATAACTTTTTACGTATAGGGACCAAATTGAAAATCAATGTCACGTATAGGAACTAAAAGATTACTTTAACCTTTATTTTAAGATTGTGTATGTTTCAAGGTATCTTGATTTTTTTTTTTCAATAATCACTATATATGTATATAAAATCATCCATGTACAGTATCCCCACAATCCTGATTCGGTTAGGCCTATATCAGTTACTCCTATAACAGTTAAACAAGTATGGCAGGGATCAAAAGTAAAGTTATCTGGAACTTGGATTTATCCCCAAAAAACTGAGACTAAAGCTGCCCTGCAACATCAACTTTCATTGCATTGTCACATCTGCATTGTAACATCATATTTCATTGCAAATTAACCAACACCAGCTTTGTGTAGTTGAGAGCATTCTAGAGGGCTTAGGCACCAATCAGAGAACAAATAGATTCCTTCAGAACAGTTGTTGAGCCAGCTCCAAGACCTGCAATTTATCATATCAATCATCCTCATAAAATCTGGTTTTAAATTGTTGAAAACCACTTCATTTCTTTCAATCCAGACTGTCCAAACTACCGCATGCCAAATGACCATTCCCCTCCTTTTTCTTTCCTTTGAATAATCCTCTATGTTGTAGGAAATGTTCTGAAGTATTTGAATGTTGTGCCACCGAGATATCCAACCAGCTATACACCTTTGGCCACAGTGAATGTACTAGGTTACATAAGAGAAATGTAACACCCCAATGTTTCTAAACTTCCATTCACAAGTTTAACTCTTAACTTGTGCGCAAACCCTTTGTTAGAATATAAATGGTTAACAACGTTATATAAAGAGTTTAGAAATCCTTTGACCCTTTGTATCACTAATCACTATAACTAATCAATTACTCTAATGTTATTCTTCTGTTTTCCACCCAAATAATCGATTATAGGGACCCTTATAATAGATTAGAAGCTCCTTGGGTTGAGTTCCTGAAGTAGAATATGTATAATCAATTATATACCAGTACATAATCGGTTAAAAATTGTCTGGAACTGAAAGAACCGAGGACGAACCAAATAATCGATTATGTGGATAGACATAATCGATTATCTGCCATGAAATAATCGATTATTTTCTGAAAAAAATACATAAAGCCATATTTAATCGAGTTTGTTTTAAATGTGGCGCACCAGGACATTATTCCAACCAATGTCCATAGTTGAAAGATAAGGCTGCAATTCCTCAAAGACCACAAGCCAAGGGGAGTGTCTTTACTCTCTCTAGTGCCAAAGTGCAAGAGTCTTCTGATTTGATACGAGGTATGGGTAGGATAAATGATGTTTTGGCTAATATTCTTTTTGATTCAGGAGGAACTCATTCCTTTCATCCTTTGTTTCATATCAATGTGTGGAAAAGCTTAAACTTCCCATCTCACAATTGTCTGATGACTTGAGAGTCTCCACCCCCGCACAAAATGATCTTTACACTTCTGATGTATGTTTAGATTGTCCCATTCACTACCAAGATACACTTTTCTACATTAATCTTATCTGTTGCCTTTGATAGATTAGGATCTTATTCTAGGTATGGATTGGTTGTCAACACACCACGTGTCTTCAAATTCTTCTATGTTTGTGACGGGGGCTCAAGTAAACCGGTGTTTGTTGGTGGTGATGTTTGTTTTCTTTTACATATTCTTCTGCCTCATGTTTTCACTTTTACGTGTAAAAACTTGCAAGGATGTGGTCAGACTTTGCTTTTTAACTCTGAAATGTTGTGGTATGTATACAAGCCGTCTTTGATTATTCGTCGTAGTACAACCAATTCAATGCACTGAAATAGATTATCAGGTAACATAGACACGGAAAGTTTCCAGTGGATTTAATTTGCTTTTAAATATTTTTTAAAAAGGGAAAAGAAAGAATTCATTTTTCTATCTTTTATAATAATATTATAAAGGATAAAGAATAAATTCTTTCTTTTCCTAAATTGCAGCCATGCGAACCACCGCCTCTTGCCATGTTACCTCCTGTCGCTGCATCCGGCTAATCGCTGCCGCACTAGTCCATCGCGTTTCAACCATATGTGAGCTTTGTCCAATGCGCATGGTCCGTCGAGCTGCTGCCATGTGAGCTTTAGTTTGTCATCGCACACCAATTGTTGCTGTTGTTTGTGCAGCCCATATGAAGAACGAAAGATGCGCACATTGTATTCCCACTAAGGTTTATATATTTTTAGTATCTATAACTAATAAGAATTGGATTTGGGCATAAGACATTTCAGCCCAACAATAAAGGAAAATACTATTTGGTAAATCAAATTTCGTTAAACGACATATGAATTTTGATTTTAATTAATATATTATTGCGTTTTATTAATATCCGTATCTAAATGCATCATTTGATTTTATATCCCTTTGATTGGTCTAATGCAATTCGTGGGTTAAAATTTAACACTGTACAACGATGCTCAATAATAAATCATTGAAGGAAGAAAATCTCAACCCAATAATTTAGAACAATTTTTTTTTGATAAAAGAATAATTTATAACAATTTTATATGATTTAGGCTCAATTATATGATTTATATTGATTAAATTGAATTATAAGATTTTTTATAGTGTTAATTAAATTGAGTTATAAGTCTTAAAACATTGCCTAATACACTTTATGTGCTTAGCCATCCGCAGAATATGCTCCTCGGATTCAATCACATTAGGACCCACTAACAGGAAGAACAGTTATGCTAAATTGACACAATTTAGTGGACAATACACGGTACACCGTATGAACAATGACGTAAGATCAGTGGATCAGAATTTGTCTTGTCTTGATCTTGTAGCACTTTTTTTTTTTTTTTTAAAATTTAATTTTTTTTTGTAAATAAATTTTTTGATTAAGTATGTGTCAATATCTGGTGAACGGGGTACAAATATCTGGTGAATTCACCACATATTTGAAGGCATTCACCAGTTAATTGAACTACGTTCACCAGATAATCTAAGGCATCCATAACCCAATTTTAGTATAGGCATTCACCACATATTCGAAGGCATTCACCAGATAAGTGAACTACGTTCACCAGATAATCTAAGGCATCCAAAACTTGGTTTTAGTATGGGCATTCACCAGATATTCGAAGGCACTCACCAGATAATTGAACTACGTTCACCAGATAATCTAAGGCATCCAAAACTTGGTTTTAGTATGGGCATTTACCATATATTTGAAGGCATTCACCAGATAATTGAACTACGTTCACCAGATAATCTAAGGCATCCAAAACTTGGTTTTAGTATGGGTATTCACCACATATTTGAAGGCATTCACCAGATATTTGTACCCCGTTCACCAGATATTGACAGGTACTTAATCAAAAAAAATTTTTACAAAAAAAATTTAAATTAAAAAAAAAAAAAAAGTGCTACAGGTCAAGACAAGATAATGTTCTGATGCCGCATGTCGGCAGATCGCTCATTCATACGGTGTCATCGATGTTGTCCACCAAATTGTGTCAATTTAGCATTATTGCAGGAAGAATGGGTCTGCAGCATGGTGAGATTAATAGAAAGTTAAAAATATAAATATATTTTAAAGTAAATATTAAAAAAAATGGATTAAATTTGTTTTTTATCTCTATAAATATAAGGAATTTTGTTTTTAGTATCTATAAAATTTTTTGGGTATTTTTAGTCCCTACAAAAATGTTATGTTATATTTTTGGTCCCTATTGTTAACTTGGTTTGTTAAATGATGACATGACAGTGTAAAATTAACCCAAAATGGATGACAGTTTTGATAGGGGTTTGTGTGGTGTGTGATGGACGCCGACCGACGGAAATTGGGTATTGGGAGTCTGGGGATTAGTGGTTTCATAAAATTAATTTTTTAAAATATAATAATTTAATAATAATTATTATTATAAAATAGAAATTAACAAAAAAAAATTGACTCAGCTGCCATGTCATAAAAAAATTGTACATATGGCAGGGGTTTAAAAATAATTTTACACTGTCATGTCATCACTTAACAAACACGAAGTTAATAACAGGAAAAAAAAACATAACAGAACATTATTTTTGTAGGGACTAAAAATGGCCAAATTTTTTTTATAGAGATTAAAAATAAAATATCCTATATTTATAGGAAAAAAAAACATATTTACCAAAAAAAAAAAAAACTTTTTTTCCATGACCTACAAAAATTCTTAGTCTAGAAACGCATGATCTGAATGAAATAACGAACCTTGAGCTGGCCATACAGTGTTGGCGAAGGATCCATTTAAGAGGAAACAAAGAAAACTGCAGAGGGGAAAGTGCCGAGAAATTTGAAGACAATGTTGAGTGAATCAGCAAGAAGAAGAACATGTAAAAGTTTCAGACATTTTAAAGAGAGAGTGAGATCTGTTTAGGAAGAGAATGGATTAACCACGGTGATATAAAAAATATTAAGGAACCAGTTCCTCATAAATTGAAATTTCCACCCCAAAGTGACATAAAAAAAAAGTACCGATTTGACAGTTGCTTCAAAATACTATATTGATAATAAGCAATTAATGAAATTGAGAGGAGAGTAAGAGTTTAATTACCACCAAATCGAAAACGTGGAAGGTGTTGAGGGCGGAGTTGTAGAGGTCACAAACAACATTTGGCCAAAAAGAATGAAGGTGAAGATGAAGAAAAAGAAAATTAGTAGCAAAAGGAAAAGTAAGGAGATTTGTTGTGACGACTTAGTGCGTGGGAAAAGATTTACACCAGAAAGAAGAAGATGAAAAGATTTACAATTAAAAAAAGCCGTTTTTAGTTATATAGAGTCTCATGGTTTGGGTGATATGATTATGCATTGCATATCTCATCAAAGTGTGTATTCTGGTGCTCGTATTTTGTTTGAAAGGGATGGGAATCATAAGATAAGTGGACACATGAAGAGCTTGAAGGGATGATAACCTTATTAATTTCCTGCCACTAAAAAAGGAATATGCAGGCCAAGACATGTTTTTAATGAAATCATTCACAGTAGCCTTTAGCAATTAGCATAGGCAAGGCAGCAGCAGCAGCAGCAGCAGGCAGAGAAAAAGTATCAGAGATAGGCCTATCTAACCAACAGTTTGTCCCAGAAGCCAACAATTGCAGTCAATGGAAGTATTTATGAACTGTCTAAACCCAGGCCAAATAGATGATTTTGCATAATGACCAAGGGGTTTATTGTTTCTCATGAATCTTTGCCCTCAGCAGAGCAGCCCAATGATTGCTACAAGACAACATATCCCAGCCAAGCAGCTTCATTTATGGATCTCAAGGACCTCAAACCAAGGCCAGCAGAGGTGATGGGAAGGCAAAGCTTAATTATGCCAAGCTACCAAAACCAGCTTTCTTTTGCAAATGAAATTTCTAATACATGTATCCACGGATTTCAATAAACAAATTGGCCACATGTAAACATGAAAGCTAGAGATCATCATGCCATGTATTATATATAGACTTGACTAGTTGGAGTCTCCCCATGACTCACAGCAAAGAACCTTTCCATTTGGATAACTTGGATTTAATTCTATCAGATATTGCTTGCAAATGAACTCTTCTAGGCTTCCCAAGAAAGATAGGGACACCTAAATATGTGAAAGGAAGTCAGCCACACCTAAAACCTAAAAGATTTTTGATGGAAGAGATCCTTGCAGCAGACAAACAGCCATTTGCTTATCCAGGACTAGATCACCATCACTGTAGCATACCTAATTTTAGCTAACTTGTGAAAGTAGGCTGTGTTTCTATCCCCTTGTGTGAACCATATAATTCTGGCTTTGTCTCTCCAGAATTCCTCCTCAAAAGCCAAAGCTCTCTGGAAATGACGATGAGCTTGCCTTTCCTTACTGATCAGTGCATCAGTGTAACCAAGAGAATCAATTTCATTTTGGATAGAGTCCAAATCAGCTTGAGCTGACTTGACTAATTGATGAACATCACCAAAGTCCTCTCTATTCCAAACCTTAATAGCTACTTTAACAGCTTTTAACTTCTATGATAAGATGAACCATAGAAGTCCCTACTCCAAACCTCAGCAACAATATTTCTACAATCCTCATGCTGCAGCCACATAGACTGAAATTTGAAAGATTTTGGGAAAGTAGGAGTGTCAGACCTCATACACATAAGTAAAGGATGATGGTTGGATTTAATCCTAGTAAGGGTTGTGCAGATGGAAGAATTCCAAAAACTTAGCCAAGCATCATTACACAGTTACCTATCTAGCTTTCTCTCTGTCAAAGAAGAACCAGACCTATTGTTTGTCCAAGTAAACTCTGACCCCAAGGTTGGTAAATGAGACAAGGAACAGCTATCAGACCGGCTTCTGAACTTAGAACAGGCAATTGAAGAAACAGAACCCTCACCTCTTTGCTCCTGACTCCCCAGGATGGAATTGAAGTCACGAATACATAACCAAGGACCCTGATTATTCTGGATAAGAACCTGCAATTCATTCCAAAGATCCCTTCTGATTGTATAATCAGTGGCAGCATATATAGCAGCAATGAAAATTCTATGTTGATTAAGAGTCAAGGAAAAAGAGAGATGCTGCCTAGACTGAGATAACACATCCACATTAAGATGATCAGCACAAAGGCCCCTTAAATTAGGAATTTGGGAACCTCTATCATTGAAAATGAAAGGCTTCAACTTTAAACTTTTCCAAAAAGAAATAGGTACCTGATCAAAATTGATCCAAGGCTCAGTTAGGAAGAGGAAGTCAGGTTTATGACTATTACAGAAATTTCTACAAGCCTGTCTAGAAGGAGAGTTGGCAAGGCCTCTGATATTCCAGTAAATTAACTTCATAGCAAAATAAGATTGATTTTGACCCTGCCATGGACCGGGTGTTGTACCGATCAGCCTGCTGCACAGCTTTCTGCTTTTGTCTATTTTTCTTCTTCTGAGATTTAGTTTACACAGGTTGGAAATTATCCCCACCTGAGTCCATCTTTTCAGTGGAGGCATCCTCCTTAACAACATCATCACACTAGAATTTTTTAATCAACTGAAGGTCTTTAGCCACAACCACAGGAACTGGACCATCCAAGGGAGGAGTTTGAGGATCCCCAACAGAACCCGAGGCCTGAGAAGCAGATACTTGAACATCACTATTAGAAGTTGAATTAGGGACCACCTCTCTGTTTAGAGTCTGAGATACATGAGTTAAAGGACTAGAGTTATGAGATACAGTCTTATCAGTGTCATGAACTGAGGAGTAACCATCCTGAGAATGACCAGGAACCACCTCCAAATCCGTATTAGGCTCATTATTCTCACCAACAAATCCTATAATTGGATTAACACTACAAGGACATGTTGTTTTGGCTTCAACGACTCAAAAGGGGGGCTGAATTGAGTTTTCAAAGAAAATATTTCCCTCTTACAACTTGTTCACAAAGCTTTATAAATCAGAGTTGCGGATTAGTATTCTCAGGATCTTTTATAAAATCGATGAAAGGTTTTTACAAAATCTTGAATAGAACGTGATGAGGATAAGAAAGATTAATAATGAATAGGTTCAGGTTCAATAACTCAGTAATAACAATATGCACTTTATACAGATCAAGAACATAAATTATATTTGAACTTTAAACATCAAAGTTGCAGGTTCTTGAATCATAAACAGAAATTAAAGAGTCTGAGTTTAGAGATACTACATGATGAGTGTGATTTCACCTCATATTTCTTAATCATATTGCATGCATTTTCATATAGTTTATGCATTTTTAATTTGATTTTTGTTAGTTTTTACCTTGGAACGGGTAAGGCGGTTTTGTGGTGTTGTTGTGCAGGAATTGAGGATTAAAATGTTCAAGATCAACCATGATGGAGCTTGCATGAAGACGGAGCTTGAAAAGCAAGAAAACTGAGCCAAACAGAGTCCATCACGGCCTAGCCGTGACAGCCATCACGGCCATGATCGAGCAAGGCTGAGAAGAAAAGTACGAAAAAGTCAGAACCTGACATGGCCAGGCTGTGATGGCCATCATGGCTATGACAGACCATCAGTGCCAAGTTTTCCAAGACAGAATCTGTCACGGCCTGGCTGTGACAGCCATCACGACCTGGCCGTGACAGCCATCACGGCCGTGACGCACAATATCTGGAATTTTAAAAGCTGATTTGATCTGATTTTGTAATTGCTTGGGATTCAAGTTAACCTACTCTATAAATAGGGCAATTAGGCTCGAAAATAGGATCAACCAGGGACTGCTACCTTAGGCAAAAAATTAGGATTTCTCTTCTTCTCCAATTTCTTCTCTTCTCTTATGTTTTCTTTTTATGTTTTTGTTAATCAAGCTTCCTATGAACATGGCAATGCTTGAGTAGTTGTTTTTATTTCTAGGAATTGGAGCTATTCCCAAGATTTGTTTTATGTTATGAATTGACGTTTTACTTCTTGTTAATTTCAATTCGCATTCAATTTAATTCCTATTGCATGAATTACTTGTGAATTTGGTGCGCACTTATTTGCATGTCATAGATACTCTAAGGAGGAACCTAGCGGTGAACTTAGGTATCAGATCTATAGGAATCAAACTTAGGACTTAAATCACGAGAGTTAGAAGCGGTCCTTCGAGGGTTCACTGAATCGTCATAAAGCTTAGAGGGTTCGATTTAAATTCAATTACCACGAGAGTAGGGGTTAGTTTAATCGGGAACGGTTCTTGTATCCCGAGAGGGACCATTAACTTATTTAGGATAAATTCACCTTCAAAGCAAATTTTGATTATTAACAAGAAGGGTAGTCAATTTAGTAACATGAACAGTCTTGTTGGTAACCCAATTCCTGGGAATCTCTTTTGATATTTTGAAATCTCAGATTTGATCTACTTTCCTATTTTGTTCTTGATTTCGTTTTAATTGCAACTTTAAATTTGATTTGCTACTTGATTCAAAAATCAAATCTTTTCGAAATCTTTATCTTTTTATAGTCCAGTTTAATTGATTTAATAATTAATTGTTATTTGAGACCACGGTCCCTGTGGGATCGATCTTTTTATTACTTGACGACGAAGCCGTACACTTGCGGATTCGAGCACCATCAAGTTTTTGGCACCGTTGCCGGGGACTGTGCTTTCTTGAATCTCAACTTAATTTTTAAATTGATTTTTCTGGACCTTTTTTTATATTAAATTTCTCTCTTTTTTTTATTTATCTCTTTTTCTTTTTTTTTCTAGAGTATCTATCTCTCTTTGCAGGTATTTTTCTCTTTTATGCGAAGATCCCAAAGTATTGGAAATCTTGATGAAGTGGACCCCAAGATCGAAAGGACCTTTCATAAACGTGGGAGACTACAAACACTACCAAAAAAAGGTTATTTAGCGACCGGAAATAGTGACCGAATTTGTTGGTTGCTGTTTGCGACCGAAATGGCGACCGATTGTAGGATCTAAATCAAACACTGATTAGAGTTGATATTGCGACCGAAATAGAGCGTAGCAGAGTTATCGGTCTCTATTTCGGTCGCAAAATAAAGGAAAGTAAAAGTAAAAAATTTATGACTTTTTAGCGACCGAAATGGCGACCGAGTTAAATACAACGGTTAAATTTCTTTTATCTTGGCGACCGATATTAAATCGGTCGCTAAACGGCGCGCAAAAAATTAAAATAGAGCGTGTTAGCGACCGAATTTTAAATCGGTCGCTAAATTTATGAATTCAAATTTCAAATTAACCCGTTTAGAGACCGATTTAGCGATCGAATAATTCGATCGCTAAAACCGAAATCCCTAAATCGCGACGTTCCTTCCTCTCTTCCCCCATTTCTCTCTTTTTCTCTCTTCTCTCTCACACGCAAGCGCAGCTCCTCTCCGGCCATCATTCTCTCTTCCTCGCGAGCTCCGACCACCAGCCTCCAGCCACCGCCGTCAGGTTAGCTCTCTCCCTCTCCCTCTCCCTCTCCGTTTCTCTCTCCATCTCTGTCTCTGTCTCTCTCTCTCCGTCTCTAACCATTTCTCTCTCTCTTAGGTCTGTCTTCTTCCGCACGTCCAGAGCAGCGCCACCACCGGCACCACCAGAGCAGCGCCACCGTTACCACCGCAGCATAGTAAGTCTTCTTCCCTTTGGCAAAATCAAGTAATGTGCGTCGCGTCACGGCCGTGACGGATTCTGCCTTGGAAATTCTTCACTGGTTGGTCTGTCACGGTCGTGATGGCCATCACGGCATGGCCCTGACAGCTTATGACTTTTTCATTCTTCTTTCTTTTTCAGCCCTACTCGATCATGGCCGTGATGCCTATCACGGCTAGGCCGTGATGGGCTCTGTTTGGTTCATTTTTCTTCACTTTTCAAGCCCCATCTTCATGCAAGCTCCATCATGGTCAATCTTGAGCATTTTGATCCTTAATTCCTGCATAACAACACCACAAAACCGTCTTAAGGCCAAAACCACAAAATCTGCCTTAAGGCCAAGGTCTTAGATAATGAAGGATTAAGTATAGGGTTAAATAAAATGAAAGGTGGGGCACAATTTGCCAGGCACATGACGTGCCGTCGTCATTCAAACATTATTCACATTAGAAAGCAGCTCTGTACACAATATTATGAAAGCAACTCTGGTTTTCTACTCATTTGTTTCACTAGGCAATGGAGCTTTCTAGAAATAGTTGTTGATAACCATCCTTACTAGGTTATCTAGGCATTTCCAGTAGGAAAAGTCCTCTCTATGACCATCCTTCAAAACGACGTAAAAGCATCTGCTTTCCTGAAAACTACTATGTTTGCTAATCTGTAAAGTTGCATGTGAAGTTGCATTTCTTTGTTTTATTTTAACATGCTAGTATGCTACATGGATCTTTCCATCTTTTCTTGTTATCACTTGATGAAATTTAGACATATGACTTGTTTTCCTTATCGCTTTATCGAGAAAATGGATCCGACTAAATATTTTGAGACAGCCATCCATATAGACTAGGTACAGTATCTCATCAACTTAAGAATAACGATCGGATTCACGTAATGATGGTTAAGGCATAAACTAATCATTACTAAATTGTTCTTGTGTATTTGCAGGATTTGATTTCAATCCCGCGATCATTCTACCGTCGTTGGGGAAGAGGAATACCGCGTGTTGTGACTATTGAAGACAAATGTGGAAATCTGTTCAATGGGAATATAGTAATCCATGAGGATCGCCCATATTTTGCAACAGACACAAATGGTATCAGGGAGTTGTATTTGTTGTCCACTGGTGTATTGGCAAAGTTTAAGTACCTTGGTGGTTCTCACTTCTACATGTTCATACTTTTTGAAGATTGATGAGTTTTGATATTTTGATTAGTACTTATTAATTGTGGTGTGTTTTTATGTTTTGACCGTTAATTAGTACATTATTAAACTTTTTTTTATAAACAATTATTAAACTTGCGTTAATTAATGTATGTGTTTTCTTGATCATATTGACTGTGGTGTTTTGAATCGTTAGTACATCATATTTACGTTTTCTATTTATTCAAAAAAAAAATATTGGTGTATTTTGTTTATATCAGAAATTAAAAATCAATGGGGTAATAGTTGAAAAACAAAATTTGGTAGGTAGGATTAAGTCACAGGAAAATTTTTATAAAAAAAAATTCAAAATTTGCGACCGAAATAGCGACCGAATATCAGTCACCAAATTTGGTATCTGAGCATGCGACCAACTATACGGCGACCGAAATATATAATTTTGTGACTGAAATATCGGTCGCAAATTTGCGACCGACATACAAATTCGGTCGCTAAACATTTAGCCACTAGGGTTTCTGCTACCCCCTTTAATCGGTCGCTACACAATATAGCAACCGAATTATCATATTTAGCGACCGAAATCTTCAGTCGCTAAATAGGTTTTTTTTTGTAGTGAAAGACAAAGAGAGAGAGAGAGGTTGATTCCCATTCCACTCATGGAGAATCTACCGGATACCAAACCACTGAAGGACTATGCAGCCCCAAATGCTTGGGGTTTTTGAACTGGGATTGCTATGCCAGAAATTGAGGCGGAGAATATTGAGTCACCGGCAAGTGTACCGGGTCGTCGTAAGTAATAAAACACGGTAAGTAATTACCGAGGTCGGACACAGGGATTGGGCTACCAATTCTACCAATTTGCAAGGAGTTCGATATGTTGACCAAGCAAGGCAAGTGGTTGAGGAGAGAGAGAAAATAGGATCGCAATTCAAATCGACAAATCAATTAGATATAAAGTATTAAAATCTGGAATTAAAACATCTAAGGTCACAAATCCACCTACCCAATCATGCATAGTACCCAAGTGATGATGATTTCCTCCCTAAGTTCAATTACAATGTCAACCAGGACCCTCAAATTCTCCTAATGACACTGTCGTGCTCAATAGGACGTATTCAACGATTGAGTTAATTACTTACTAGGTCTTATAACCCAATCATCAAACTCTATTAAATCTGGTTCCTATAAGGTTGCATCGATCTCCTATTCACTCTCGTGCAATATTTGATCAATGATCCCAATTCAATTTCTAAACGCGAATTGCCTATTAAGCCTCATCACGTTAACTAGTCAATCATGCATGCATATGATCAACGCAATAAATTCAGAATTGAAAAACATGAATTGAGATAAAGGAGAGAACCATACATCACATTGAACGCTACACCGTCATGGGTGGTTTCATTGATCCCTTAGACAAGGGGATTAGCTCCTCATGCATGTAACAACGCTTAAACAATCGGAGTTCATCGTAATCATAAAAGAGAAAAAGAAAAGAGGGAGACGCAGCTCCAGAGAATAAGGATTCGTTCAAAAATGATCTACAACAAGTGGTTGACAAAAAGTTTTTTTTCTGCCCTAAAACAGCAATTTTTAGATTTCATATTCTGCGCGCGCTCGCGAGGCGAGTAGCCTCTCGCGACGCGAACATTAAAAGTGGCGCCAGTTCAAAATTGGATTCTCGCGAGGCGAGATGAAGATTCGCGAGGCGAGACTTCAAACTCTAGTCTGTCATGGCCGTGATTCATATCACGGCCAGGCCGTGATCAATTCTGACTATGGGCGCTGATCTGTCACGGCCGTGACCTTCATCACGGCTAGGCCGTGATGGTCTCTATCCTTCAGGGTCTTCTCACCACATGCTGGTCTTCAGGCTTCGCGAGGCGAGCAGCCTCTCGCGGGGCGAATATCTCCAAAATTGTTTTTCTTATTAACCTGAAAACATGAAATAGCAGTGAATGCTTTATTTGACTCAAAATTAACTAAAATATCCTAAAACTACCTAAGAGACTCAAAATGTTGCTTGAGGACAATTAAATCCAAATTTGGGCGAAAAATGAGATTAAACTCGAATAATTTGGACAAGAACCACAGTCTTACTAGTTATAAAACTAGATAACCAGAAGGTTATCAAAATACCCCAAACTTAAACTTTGCTTGTCCCCAAGCAAACTAAAACTCAAAAAAGACTCAAACTTGGCAAGCTTAAAGGATTCAATCAATTTCGCACAAATTTCATGCAATCTTAACAAAACAGTTTTTCTTCAATGATTTCACTCCTTGCATCAATGTAATCCCCACATTCATTTACTTTAAACAATTGAGAACTTCATCATTTATGCAATCATTAATCTAAGTTGAGGATCCAAGTTACACACAAAAGGGATATCACCAATTTCAAACAATTGCCTTCCTCACAAGGGCATGTAATATTTCACTCATTCGCTCAATTTGTCTAGGATATCAACTTTTCACTCAATTTCACATTTCAAGAGCACTTCCCATGAACTTTATTTTCATCTCAAACAAAGTTCCCACGAAAACATGCATGCAACATCAAAAGGTCCTTTAAAGGTTGTAATGGGGCCTGGCTAAGGGTAGGATTATTCAAAGGTACTAGGCTTAAGTCCCTAGGAACTAAGAGAGCATGAACATTTTAACACATTGAATTTCCACTCAAATTCCTTTTTTCCATTTTTTCTTTTTGCCTTTGGTGACTACAGCCTTTTTCTTGCTAAGCTTTTTGCTTTGCCCCCTTCCTTTTGGCAATTTTTTTTCTTCTTTTCTTCTTTTCTTCTTTTTCTTTTTGCCTTTGGCTCCAACCTCTATTTTTTTTCTTTCTCAACCCAGAGTGACGTATCAACCTTGTAGCCACCCTAAACTTACTTTCTTACAACCCTTCTCTTGCTAAGCTTCCATGCTCTCCTAATCCTAAGATTGGGTTAACATGGTTTTTCCAGACTTTTGGCTTATAACATCGGGTCATCAAGAAGCAATAGGCTAATTAGGCTCTATGTGGCTAACTAGGGAACATGCATTAGGGATGGTTCTTTTTAGGCCAAGTAGTTATTTCAAAGAAAATTGCCTAAATCATTTGATGCAACCACATAAACATGCAAACCATGAAGAGATTCAAGCAAATTCGGGAAAGTGCAACTTAAAAGTGATTCACACAATTAAAGTTGGAGGCTCAATTCTCACCTGGACATTTTTTTGCAAATTGTTTGACCGAGATACAATTCCTAGTGTGTGCACCCCTTCACCCCAAACTTGTCAAAAATCAAGCAATCACAATAAAATTTCTCAAAGTTCAATTTTCAATTTTCAATTTTTCACATGGGGATCAAATTTTAGAATTTCAGAACCTAGGGGGAAATCATCAATGGGAAACATAATTCATGCAATCAATCTATGCTAAATTTAATTAAAATCCACCAAGCTTGCCGACACAACACTCATACACATACTCTTGATCTTCTCAAATTATTCAAGAGCGAAATTCAAAAACAAATGAAGAAAAAGAAAGAAAACAAAAACAAAAACAAAGCAATTGGTTCCCTCCCCCACACTTAAAGCATACATTGTCCTCAATGAAAGAACACAGATATAAAATAAGAGTGAGGAAAGGAGAGGGTGCTCCCTGATCAAGTTGTAGTGTAGGTGGGCGCTTCCACGGGAAGCTCTTCTACGGTTGCATCCTCATCCAATTGGTCCCTCGGGTACCCCCCTGTGGCATAGCATCCTGGTCCCCAGGGTAGTCCTGCCACCCAAGCCGAGGGGACAGCTCCTCCTGAAAACCCAAATTGCAGATTCGCGAGGTGATACATCACTCGCGAGGCGAATCTGGAAAAATTGTTCTTCACACTTTCCAGAATCGCGAGGCGAGTAATAGTGCGCGAGGCTAATCTGGAATTCCAACAGATGATGATGCCCTGATTCGCGAGGCAAAAGTAGATCTCGCGACGCGAGACAGAAGCGTGAGCAAGCCTCTGAGATTCAGGGCTTCTGTCTCGCGAGGCCATTGTGGATTCGCGGGGCTAATCTGGCCCCTTTTTTTTTGATAAGAGAAAATGACAGAAACTAAAAAAGAATAAAGGATATCTAGCTTGGGTTGCCTCCCAAGTAGCGCTTGTTTAACGTCCCGAGCCTGACTCAAGTCACCCCTAAGGGTTAATCTGGAAGAAGAACTTGCTTGTCATTTGGGATTGATTCCCCATTGTAATGCCTTAGTCCTTGCCCATTGATGAGTGTGATTTCACCTCATTTTCCATGTACATTTCTGCATGCATTTGCATATAGTTAGGCCATTTTAGTGTTTATTTTGTTTAGTTTTTCCTTTGGAACGGATAAGGTGGTATTGTGTGTTGTTTTGCAGATATTCATGATTAAATGCCCAAGAATTAGCAAGTATGAAGCTTGGATGACTTAGAGCTTTGAAAGATAAGAAATTGAGCCAAGCAGAGAGTATCACGGCCTAGTTGCGTGATGGCCCTCACTACCGTGAGGAGAGCAGAAGTGAAGAAAGAATTGAGCCGAGAAGTCGAAGCTCGTCACGGCCTGGCCGTGATGGCTATCACGGCTGCGTGACGTGTCGCCTGTGCCGGATCTCCAAAAGTCGAGACGATCACGGCCTAGCCGTGATGGATATTACTACCGTGATAAATCGGTTGGAAAAGTCGAGACTATCACGGCCTAGCCGTGATGTCTATCACTACCGTGACTTGCTTGTTGGAAAAGTCGAAAGGATCACGGCCAAGCCGTGATGAGTATCACGGCCGTGATGAATCAGTAAATGAAGCGGTGCCAAGTCAGAAACCATCACGGCCTGGCCGTGATGGCTATCACGGCCGTGACCGGCCACGAGTACTAGAAAAACTGAGCAGAACAGAAGAATTTTTATCATTCAGAAAACCCTAAAGAAACATCCTCTGCTGCTGTGGCTGTGTGCATCATTCCATGGAGCTCTCCCCTTTGTTCATCTCTGTAATTATTCCTTTTGTTTTACTTTCAATTATGTGTAGCTAAACTCCCCTTTGTTGGGGTTAGACTATTGTTATCTGAACTTGGTTGTAATATGACTTGAGATTAATACAGTTTCCTTCTTCCTCATGAGTATATAATTCTATGCTTAATGCTTTCCTAGGCTTGATCATCTTAGGAATGATTAGTTGCTTTAATAGACAATTGAAAGATTGATGTTAAAGTATGCTCATGAATTATATGCCAAGTAGTCCAAGAATCTAGACATAGGTGTTGGCTACTTGCAATCTTATGAATCTTGTCTTAATGCAATTTCTCTTATTAATCCACCTAAGACATTAGGGTTTAATTTGAGATTTTAGGCTCAATGCACCTAAGACATTAGGCTTGAGTATATTAGAAAAGATTCGATTGTCATAAGGGGAGTAGGAACTGTGTTAGTTATCATTTCATAACAATCAAGGGAGGATTAGCTTAGTTTAACCCCAGCAATTATATCTCATTGTTATTCATCTCTTTGTTTTCACGTTAATCTGTTTGAGAAAAATCCAAAAAGAACAAAAATATTTTCTTCTTGTTTGTTTGCTAGATGTTAGAACAACCTTCAATCCAAAATCCGATCGCCTAGATAGTAGTCAAATTTGCGAAGTGGTAATTGTCCACGATCCTCGAGAACGATATCCGGTCTCACCGTTTTTATTACTTGCAACGAACCGGTACACTTGCCGAGTCCGTGTCAAGTTTTTGGCGCCGTTGTTAGGGATCGGTGTGCCAATATCACGAGTACCAAAGGGGACTCCTAATTTAGGCATTTTATTTTTTTTTACTGTTTTTCCTCTTGTGTTGTTTTCGTTCTTATTGTCTATATCTCTCGCTGTGAATTTCTGCAAGTGCTGTTTTTTCTGTTTGTTCGTGCTACTCCGTTTGTTCGGTGTATGCGAGGTACAATCGACCCAGGTGAACTCCAATTCGAACCTGAGATCGAGAGACTCTGCGAAGGAATAGAAAGAGAACCAAGGCAAGACAGAACAGAGAAAGAGCATCTTCTAGTAGACAAGAGCAGCAAGTTGAGTTACCCAGTGTGCAAGGACCACAAATTGAAATAGCAGCTGTCACCATGGCAGAAGAGAATGCACCAAGGAGAACAATGGGGGACTACACTTCCCCTAGAGTTGATAGATGTGGAACTCCGATTGTGAGACCTGCGGTGGCCTGCAATAATTTCGAAATCAAGGCCTCACTTCTCCACCTTGTGCAAAGAAAACCAATTTGGAGGGTTGGAGAGTGAAGATCCTCATGCTCATATTGGTACCTTCATTGAGCTGTGTGACACCATCAAGTTAAACGAAGCTTCCGATGAGGCCATTCGGTTAAGGCTTTTCCCTTTCTCTTTGAGGGATAGAGCCAAGGCATGGCTTCAATCTCATCCTCATGGAAGCATCATCACCTGGAACGACTTAGTCAAAAAGTTTTTATCTCGATTCTTCCCTCCGTCAAGAATGATTAAGGCGAGGTCGAGATCAATGCCTTTGCACAGAGGGATGGTGAGTCACTATATGAAGCCTGGGGAGAGATTCAAGTCTTTACTCACAGCTTGTCCAAATCATGAACTGGAGACATGGCGGCAGGTCGCAACTTTTGTTAATGGGCTCAACAGGGGAACTCAAGAAGTATGATTGAAGCGGTGCAGGAGGTACATTGAGTCGAAAAACACCGGAAGAAGCAAAGGACTTGATTGAGAACATGGCTAACAATGACTATCAAATGCCTAGTTCTCGGTCAATGGTCGATAGAGGTGTTCTAGAGCTGGATGAAATTGGTGCCCTCAAAGCACAAATGGCTATTCTTACCAAACAAGCTGGGCTCGGTTCAACTGCGAGAACTCTCAAGTACAAGCTATTCAAGCTCAAGGTGCCTCGGTGTGTGATTTCCTCGTGGAGGCAACCATGCAAATGGGAACTGTGAGATCAATGTGGTTGGAAGCTCGGGACAAGAAGAGGTAAACTATATGGGCAACCAAGGGCCTAGAAATGATCCCTACTCCAACACCTACAATCGGGGTGGCGCAATCATCCCAACTTTAGTTGGAGACAAGGACAAAGTTCAAATACTCAAGCAAAGCCTCCTCAAGAGAGTTCAAGCAAATTGGAGAACCTTCTAGGCCAGTTCATGCAAGTTACTCAAGAGACTATAAAGAATCGAAATGCTTCAATCAAGGACTTGGAGCATCAAATGGGCCAACTAGCAAGGCGGATGGCGGAGAGAGACCTCCGGGACAATTGCACGGGGATACCGAGAAGAACCCAAGGGAAGATTGTAAGGCCATTGTTACAAGAAGTGGGAGAATGTTAAGTCCACAAGAAAAAGAGAAGGAAGAGAAGACAAGTGATCTTTGGAATTGACAAGGGGCAATCTAAAGAGGTAAACAATGAAGAACCCGGAACTTCCCAAGGTACTACCTCTAATCCTATTGATGTAGAAGCTGAAGAACCACAGAGGGAGAAATTGGTTGATGAAGAATTTGCGAAGAAGAAGACTAGATGACAGATTCTGGAAGAGGTTGATAATCCCAAGGAGCTGCCCCCATATTTCAGAATTCCATACCCCCAACGGTTGAAGAAAGAAGCAAAAGATCGGCAGCTTTTCTAAGTTCCTGGATGTATTCAAAAAGCTACAAATAAACATCCCGTTTGCTTTGAAGCTCTACAAAGAAATGCCTTCCTCGCAAAATTCATGAAGGAGATCCTTACAAACAAAAGAAGGTGGAAGGAGGAGACAGTTATGCTTCAAGAAGTGTGCAGCTATACTTCAAAGGAAGCCGCATTAAAAATGAAGGACCCGGGCAGTTTCACTATCCCATGCACGATTGGTCATCTCGAACATAGGGAGAGCATTGTGCGATTTAGGGGCAAGTATTAATCTGATGCCGCTCTCCATTTTCAAGAAGTCAGGGGATTGGTGAAGTAAAACCAACAGAATTTCTCTTCAATTTGGCGGACCGTTCAATTACATACCCCTATGGTGTTGTGGAGGATTTGTTGGTGAAGGTAGATAAATTTATTTTTCCAGCAGATTTTGTGGTGTTAGATATGGCTGAAGATGGTGATACCCCCCTGATTCTTGGGAGACCATTCCTAGCAACAGTAGAGCCTTGATCGATGTCAATCAAGGGGGAATTGGTACTTCGGGTACAAGACGAAAAGGTCACTTTTAATGTGTTTGAAGCGATGAAACACCCAAGCGACAAGGACACATGCATGATAGTGGACCTCATTGATTCATTAGCTGACAAGAGTTTGCACCAGAAGTTTGAAGATTCGTTAGAAGCCGCTCTAATGGTAGAGGATGTAGAAGAAGAAGTATGTGCGAGAAAGTTGATCTCATGATTAAATCTCTCGGAGTCTTGTCCGGTTATGAGTCTTGATGAAGACAAAGTGGTGGAAGATGTGAGAATTGAAGATAAGGGTGACCCACCGGTGCTAGAGTTGAAGGAATTGCCATCCCATCTCCGTTATGCCTTCCTAGGGGATGAACTCTTCATTCCCAGTTATCATCGAGAGTGGGTTGAATTCCTTGGAAGAAGAGAAGCTGTTGAGGGTGCTTAGGGAGCACAAATCTGCAATTGGATGGTCTATGTCCGATTTGAAAGGGATAAGCC
Source organism: Sophora flavescens (assembly GCA_030762895.1). Classification (NCBI taxonomy): domain Eukaryota; kingdom Viridiplantae; phylum Streptophyta; class Magnoliopsida; order Fabales; family Fabaceae; genus Sophora; species Sophora flavescens. The sequence goes on from CM061062.1 coordinate 5,536,949, forward strand.
CCTCCTTCGCATTCACAAAATCCGTGTGGAGGAAAAATTCAAGCCGGTTAGGCAACCGCAAAGAAGACTCAACCCGAATATGAAGGAAGTTGTGAGGAAGGAGATTGTGAAGTTGTTGGATGCTTGGCATTATCTATCCCATCTCCGATAGTCCATGGGTGAGTCCGGTCCAAGTTGTGCTGAAGAAAGGGGGGATGACAATGGTAGCGAATGAAAGGAATGAACTTATTCCCTCCAGGACCGTGTCTGGATGGAGGGTATGCATTGACTACAGAAAGACTGAATGAGGCCACTAGAAAAGACCACTTTCCATTACCCTTCATTGATCGGATGCTAGAGAGGTTGGCGGGTCATGCCTTCTCTTGTTTCCTTGATGGATACTCCGGGTATAACCAGATTGTGGTTGACCGGAGGACCAAGAGAAGACCGCTTTCACCTGCCCTTATGGAGTCTATGCATACGGGAGAATGCCTTTCGGGTTGTGCAATGCACCCGCCACTTTTCAAAGGTGCATGCTCTCCATATTTTCTGATATGAATGAGAAGTTTATTGAGGTATTTATGGACGATTTTTCTGTATTTGGTGATTCATTTGATAAGCTGTTTGAATAATCTTGCCTGTGTCCTAAAAAGGTGCCAAGAAACTAACCTCGTTTTAAATTGGGAAAAATGCCATTTCATGGTTAGGGAGGGTATAGTTCTTGGGCACAAAATTTCATCGAGGGGGATGGAGGTTGATAGAGCCAAAATTGAAGTGATTGAAAAACTTCCTCCTCCCTTAAATGTGAAAGGTGTTAGAAGCTTCCTAGGGCATGCGGGTTTTTATAGAAGGTTCATAAAAGATTTTTCAAAAATAGTGAAACCCTTATGCAAGCTTTTGGTAGCTGATACTCCTTTTATATTTGATGATGATTGCATGCATGCCTTCAAAATTTTGAAAGAAAAACTCACCACCGCACCAGTCATTGCTCCTCCAGTTGGAGTTTACCTTTTGAGCTAATGTGTGATGCAAGTGACTATGCGGTGGGAGCCATTTTGGGCCAAAGAAAAACAAAGTGCTGCATGTCATTTACTATGCCAGTCGTGTGCTTAATGATGCCCAATTGAATTACACTACGACTGAAAAAGAGTTGCTTGCTGTGGTATTTGCTTTTGATAAATTTAGATCCTACTTGATTGGTTGTAAAACTACAGTCTACACTGATCATTCTGCTTTGAGATATCTGATGACTAAACAGGATGCTAAGCCAAGGCTTATTAGGTGGATACTGCTACTCCAAGAGTTTGATTTGGAAATAAAGGACAAGAAAGGAGTGGAGAATGTGGTAGCAGACCATTTGTCCAGGCTCCCACAAGCAGATGTCCAGGCAGAAGCAAAGTTGCCAATTCAAGAGGAATTTCCAGATGAACGGTTGTTTGTGGTGCAAGTGGCACCTTGGTTCGCGGATATTGCAAATTACAAGGCGGCCAATAAGATTCCTAAGGACTTCAATGCGCAACAGAGGAAGAAGCTCATTCATGATGCCAAGTTCTACATTTGGGATGAGCCGTATCTTTTCAAAAGAGGTTCAGATGGAATTCTGAGGAGGTGCATACCGGAAGAAGAAATTAATGGGGTGTTGACCCACTGCCACAACTCACCCTATGGAGGACATTTTGGTGGTGAGAGGACCGCCATGAAGATTCTGCAAAGCGGGCTGTTTTGGCCCACTATTTTCAAGGACTCCCGAGCTTGGGTGATGAATTGTGATAAATGCCAGAGGACCGGCAGTATTTCCAAGAGAAATGAGATGCCTTTAAAGGGTATATTGGAGGTAGAGCTCTTTGACGTATGGGGGATTGACTTCATGGGTCCTTTCCCGTCGTCTTACAACAACAAGTACATCCTGGTGGCGGTTGATTATGTGAGCAAGTGGGTGGAAGCCATGCCAACTTTGAAGGATGATGCAAGAACTGTGATCAGTTTTGTGAGGAAGAATATTTTTACCCGGTTTAGGACCCCTAGGGCTATCATAAGTGATGGGGGTACCCACTTTTGAAATAATGAGTTCAATGCAGTGCTTGCCAAGTTTGGGGTGAACCACAAAGTTACCACACCTTACCATCCCCAAACCAGTGGGCAAGTGGAATTGTCCAACCGGGAGTTGAAGAGAATTTTGGAAAAAACTGTGAACAATGCAAGGAAGGATTGGGCGAAGAAGTTGGATGATGCACTTTGGGCCTATCGGACTGCCTATAAGACGCCTATTGGTATGTCACCTTACCAATTGGTGTTCGGGAAATCATGTCATCTTCCGGTAGAGCTACAACACCGTGCTTTTTGGGCAGTGAAGGCCCTGAACTTTGATGCAAGGCTGGCCATGGACAAGAGGATGCTTCAATTGAATGAGTTGGATGAGTTCCGACTCTTGGCTTATGAGAGTGCTAGGATATACAAGGAAAGGACAAAGTTCTGGCATGACAAGTACATTCTTCCCAAGAAGTTTGAAGAAGGCGATCGATTCTGCTGTTTAACTCAAGACTCAAGCTCTTTCCAGGCAAATTGAGATCAAGATGGTCAGGCCCATTCTATGTCAAGTCTGTCTCTCCATTTGGTTCTGTTAAATTGGAAGATCCATCATCCGGTGATACCTTCACGGTAAATGGACAAAGACTAAAGCACTACCTTGGGGGCAACTTTGATCGTCAGGCGATTTCCGTCACTCTTCAGGCGCCATCTTCTTTATGAGTTAAAAAAAAAAAAAAGTAAAAAAAAAAAAAAAAATCATCCGTCAAGCTAGTGACGTTAAAGAAGCGCTTATTGGGAGGCAACCCAATCTTTATTTTTTTTTTTAATTTTCATCTTCTCTTTTGTTTTTGATTTCCCCTCTTGAATAATTTGAGAAGCTCAAGAGGTTTGTTAATAGTTTGTTGAGTGATTCCAGATGTTGAAGGAAGGAGGAGAAGAAGGGCAAGAGGAAACAAAACCAGAAAGCATGTGATTCAGCACCACTACCACCTTGTGAGTTGTTCCAGTTTTCTCCCCTCTCTAAGCTTAATTATTTACATTGAGGACAATGTAAGTCTTTAAGCTTGGGGTAGGGGTACTCTTCTTTTCTTGCATTGTAAATATTGCATCCATATATGCATTGTGAATATTGCATTCATATAGGCTAAGTTGCATGATCGCATGATTCGGTTACCCCTGCTTAGATTGAGCATATGATAGTGAGAGCTAAGTGCCAATTTTTCTGTGATAGTGAATTTTGGACCCTGATTTTCTATTCTTGTAATTTGGCTTCATTAAATATGCTTGAGATGTTCTTGGATAGTTGATGATTAGCATGTGTTTCTATGGATTTGTGTTCTCACTGGTTCTTGAACTGATGAATGTGAGCTTTTGAGCCATTAGGGGGCACTCACTAAATCTGCCCCCGTTCTTTGTGTAGAGTGTTTTCCTCTTGGACTGTTTTTCTCTAGAACTTGACTTGAAACCATTTCGAAACTAGAAAATTTTTGGAAACATTTTTGAAAATGATTGAGGCAATAGGTATTTTTCCTGGGCCTTCGAACTTTGAATGTGTAAATGCTACCCTTAGTTGCCCATTTTGAGCCGGAATGAATAGCATGCTTTTCTTGGTGCCCTGAAATGTTTTGTTAAATATGCTTATGAGGGACCTTCTAAAGTACTGTGCAAAAATGGGTTGGAAAATGTAGTTGAAAGTTTGGGATGATGAAAAGAAAAAGATGAATCTAAAAAAAAAAAAAAAAAAATTTTACTTCTCTTGAATTGAAAAATCTCCCCTTCTCCAAACAAAAGAAAAAAAAAAGAAAAAAAAAAAAGAAGAAGAGAAAAAGAAATAAAAATGGGGAAGGGGATGACAAAAAAGGAATGAGAAGTAGAAAAAAAATGAAAGAATGGTGGAAGAGTAAACTGAAACCCAAGGAAAGGTATTTTAGAAGGTCGTGCTTTGCAATGCTTGGTTGTTTGTATTGCCTTTTTAAATTTCCTGTTCTTGAAATCCCCACCTGAAAATTGATCCCATGGCCCCATTACACCAAAGAATAAGACCTCTTGATTCTTAGATGTTTTTCATTAATAAAGTGAAGATGTGGTTGATAGTCAAGCTTATGGTAGGAATCATTCTTTGAGGAAAATGGAGTGAAATGTCATACTCCCTTAACACTTGAGTGAGTGAGGCAAGAAAGAGAGCCAAGCAAATGAACAAGCTTGGGGTGAGCTTCAAGTGAGATAGAGTGCCCGAATCAGTGAGATTGTGAGTCTAGGAAACTAAGCCCCTAATTGGACTTGAATTGATTGTCTCTTGCTGAAATAATTGACTGCCTGTTGCTTGGATCATTTTATTCGGGTTCTTAGTTCACTATCATTGTCCTGATTGTTTTCATCTTATGGCCTTGGTTTTTGCTTGAGGACAAGCAAAGTCTTAAGCTTGGGGTGATTTGATGAGTGTGATTTCACCTCATTTTCCATGTACATTTCTGCATGCATTTGCATATAGTTAGGCCATTTTAGTGTTTATTTTGTTTAGTTTTTCCTTTGGAACGGATAAGATGGTATTGTGTGTTGTTTTGCAGATATTCATGATTAAATGCCCAAGAATTAGCAAGTATGAAGCTTGGATGACTTAGAGCTTTGAAAGATAAGAAATTGAGCCAAGCAGAGTATCACGGCCTAGCGTGATGGCCCTCACTACCGTGAGGGAGCAGAAGGCTGAAGAAAGAATTGAGCCGAGGAAGTCGGAAGGCATCACGGCCTAGCCGTGATGGCTATCACGGCCGTGACGTGTCAGTGTGCCAGATCTCCAAAAGTCGAGAGACGATCACGGCCTAGCCGTGATGGATATTACTGGCCGTGATAAATCAGGTTGGAAAAGTCGAGAACTATCACGGCCTAGCCGTGATGTCTATCACGGCCGTGACCTGTTTGTTGGAAAAGTCGAGAAAGGATCACGGCCTGGCGTGATGAGTATCACGGCCGTGATGAATCAGTAAATGAAGCGGTGCCAAGTCAGAAACCATCACGGCCTGGCCGTGATGGCTATCACGCAACGTGACCGCCACGAGTACTAGAAAAACGAGCGAAACGAGAAGAATTTTTATCATTCGAGAAAACCCTAAAGAAACATCCTCTGCTTCTTTGTGGTGGTGTGCATCATTCCATGGAGCTCTCCCCTTTGTTCATCTCTGTAATTATTCCTTTTGTTTTACTTTCAATTATGTGTAGCTAAACTCCCCTTTGTTGGGGTTAGACTATTGTTATCTGAACTTGGTTGTAATATGACTTGAGATTAATACAGTTTCCTTCTTCCTTATGAGTATATAATTCTATGCTTAATGCTTTCCTAGGCTTGATCATCTTAGGAATGATTAGTTGCTTTAATAGACAATTGAAAGATTGATGTTAAAGTATGCTCATGAATTATATGCCAAGTAGTCCAAGAATCTAGACATAGGTGTTGGCTACTTGCAATCTTATGAATCTTGTCTTAATGCAATTTCTCTTATTAATCCACCTAAGACATTAGGGTTTAATTTGGGATTTTAGGCTCAATGCACCTAAGACATTAGGCTTGAGTATATTAGAAAAGATTCGATTGTCATAAGGGGAGTAGGAACTGTGTTAGTTATCATTTCATAACAATCAAGGGAGGATTAGCTTAGTTTAACCCCAGCAATTATATCTCATTGTTATTCATCTCTTTGTTTTCACGTTAACTGTTTGAGAAAAATCCAAAAAGAACAAAAATATTTTCTTCTTGTTTGTTTGCTAGATGTTAGAACAACCTTCAATCCAAAATCCGATCGCCTAGATAGTAGTCAAATTTGCGAAGTGGTAATTGTCCACGATCCCTGAGAACGATATCCGGTCTCACCGTTTTTATTACTTGCAACGAACCGGTACACTTGCCGAGTCCGTGTCACCCATTTACCTTGAAGTTACTAGAGGCCCCTTCTAATTCTACTGCTCCGTATGGACAAACTTGGAGTACCTTGAATGGTCCCGACCACCTTGATTTTAGCTTTCCATGAAAGAGTCTCAACCTCGAACTGTTAAGAAGTACCATTTGTCCGAGCTCAAACTTCCTAGGCAAGATGTGCTTGTCATGCCCTGCCTTAGTCCGCTCCTTGTAGATTATTGCATTTTCACATGCTTGCATGCGGATCCCGGACAACTCATTTAAGTCCAAAAGCCTCCTATAATCGGCAAATACTCTCCACCCCGTGATGGTCCTTGTTGGGATCAATTCATTGCTTTCATTGACCACCACGGTTGTGCCACTTTTCAACTCCGGTGCTTTGTTATCTTCTTCCATACCTTTGTTGTTGAGCTTTTCCTTTGCACATTCATCCTTTGGGAGACTCGGTAAGGCTTCCATGTTTTTTAAGCACTCAAGATAGTCCTCATCCCCCAAAGGGTCTTCTTCCTCACTATCATCATCATGGGATTTTACCAACACTTGTGCAAGTGAATAACCATGGGCTTATCTAATTTCCTTTGCCTTGACAATTGAGTCCACCATATCCACTCGATGCACATCCGACTTCTCAGCGGGGTGCTTCATTGCTTCAAAGACATTGAAGACTACATTCTCATCTTGCACCCGTAGGGTAAGCTTCCCTTGTTGCACATCTATCAAAGCACGCCCAGTGACCAAGAAGGGCCTACCCAATATGAGAGGGATCTCGGCGTCTTCATCCATATCAAGCACCACAAAATCCGCCGGAAATATGAACTTGTCCACCTTCACTAACAAATCTTCGACCACCCCATTAGGATATTTTATAGAACGATCGGCTAGTTGGAGTGACATCTGCGTATCTTTGACTTCTTTGATCCCCAACTTCTTCATCAGAGAGAGGGGCATCAAGTTGATGCTTGCCCCTAGATCACACAATGCCTTTCCTAGAGTTATCTTCCCAATGGTGCATGGTATAGAAAAAGAACCGGGATCCTTCAACTTTGGAGGTAGTTTTCTTTGAAGAATGACACTACACTCCTTGGTCAAAGCAACCGTTTCATCATCCACTAATTTTCGCTTCTTGGAGAAAAGCTCCTTCATAAACCGAGCATAAGATGGCATTTGTTCCAAGGCATCCGCAAATGGATGTTAATTTGAAGTTTACGGAAGACATCAAGGAATTTACTGAACTGTTTATCTTGCAGAGGCTTCTTCAATCTTTCAGGATATGGTACCTTCATGTAGGGCGGGAGGTCTTTGGGTTCAACCCACTTCTTTCTTCGGAATTCTTCATCTACAAGTTTCAACTTTCCCCCTTGCTCCGGTGCCTTGTGTCACTTGCCAACTCCTCTTTCTCAGGTTGCTCTTCCTCAACATGTGGTTGTTCTTCCTCAACATGTGGTTGTTCCGAGGCCTCGGCTTCCTGAGAACTAGTTGCACCCCTGTTAGATCCCAACACCCTACCGCTTCTAGTTGTTATGGCATTGCATTGGTTCTTAGGGTTGTTCTCGGTATCACCTGGGAAAGTGCCTGGGAGACGCTCATTTAGTTGCTCTGCGAGCTGAGCAATCTGCATCTCTAAATTCTGAATTGTCGCCCCTGTATGAGTTGCCAACTTGTCAATGGTTGTGCTTGTATTGATTGACAACTTCTCAATTGCCGCATTCGTCTTTTCTATAGCCAACTCCCAAGGTTGCCTTCCACTATCTGTTATTTGCAATTGATTAGGCCCTGGAAAAGTCTGTTGAGTATTGCGTTGAAGGATTCCATAGTTTGACCTCTGATTCTGTTGAGGTTGTTGTTGCCTGGCTAGACCACCACTAGCATTACTCCAAGCGAAACCCGGATGGCCTCTCCTCATATAACCCCTATTCTGATTCTGACTGTAATCATTCTATCTGTTCCTCTGATAGTTGTTCTGGGGCACGCTGTCATAGAAATTATGGCAGGAGTCCACATGTTCTTGAGAGAAGTTGAACGGACAGTTCTGAATGTCATGATCTCCATTACAATTTTCACAACCCGGAGGCATTCCCTCGTGTATCACATTAACCTTCTTGTTCCCAGACAAAGCCGCATTTTGCATCTTCAACAGTTGATTTTGCTCTAGAATGGCTTCTATTGTTGCAGAGCTGACTCCACTTGAGGTTTCTCTACCACGGCTGTAATCATTGTACGACATCTTCTCCAATAACCCCCATCCATCCTCAGCTGATAAATAAGAAAAGGAACCGCCAGCTGCGGCATCACAATTCATCTGGTAGCGCCCCCTTAACCCGTTAAAGAAATGTTGAACTTTGGAGACCGGGTCAAAGAAAGCCGAAGGACATCTTCTCAAGAGCACATTGTACCTCTCCCAAGCCTCATTATAAGATTCATCTTCTGTCTGCCTGAAAGATGTGACGGCTACTCTTGCTTGTGCCGCTTTCTGAGGAGGAAAATACTTAGTGAGGAACTTTTGGGCCATTTGCTCCCATGTTCTGATACTGTTCCGATCCAAGCTGTCAAACCAATCGCGAGCGACATCCCTCAGAGAGAGAGGGAATAGCCGCAAGCGAAACTCATCTTGAGTAACTCCTCTTGTCTTCTACATGTCACAAGCTTCAAGGAAGCGAGTGATGTGTCTATGAGGGTCTTGTTTGCCACTCCCATCAAATTTTTTTTCACGGATTTGGGCTGTGACACATCCTTCCACTCTGAAGGAATCTGTATTGAGGTTGCCTCTCACGATAGAAGAAGCACAATCATCCAAATTGGGTAGATCGTACTCGAAGAGAGGCTTGTAACGAGGTGGAGGAGGAGGGTTTTCTTCGGCCATCCTCTCAAGATTAATTGCTTCAAGCCTCTTTCGTTCTCTGGCTTCTTTCCTTAATCGCTTCTCGGTCTTGGTGATCTCTGAATCAAATAGCAAGTCCTCTTGTGAAAGGGTACCTTGCATACAAAAACTAGGCAAGACCAAGTGGAATGAAAGAAGTAGAGAGAAATAATAGTGAATAAATATCAGAAAATAAAAAATAAAAATAGCTTAACCAAATAATCAAACTTCCCAAAAATTAGGAAAATTGGTTGTGCCAATCCCCGGCAACGGCGCCAAAAACTTGTTGAGTCACCGGCAAGTGTACCGGGTCGTCGTAAGTAATAAAACACGGTAAGTAATTACCGAGGTCGGACACAGAGATTGGGCTACCAATTCTATGAATTTTCAAGGAGTTCGATATGTTGACCAAGCAAGGCAAGTGGTTGAGGAGAGAGAGAAAATAGGATCGCAATTCAAATCGACAAATCAATTAGATATAAAGTATTAAAATCTGGAATTAAAACATCTAAGGTCACAAATCCACCTACCCAATCATGCATAGTACCCAAGTGATGATGATTTCCTCCATAAGTTCAATTACAATGTCAACCAGGACCCCCAAATTCTCCTAATGACACTGTTGTGCTCAATAGGACGTACTCAACGATTGAGTTAATTACTTACTAGGTCTCATAACCCAATCATCAAACTCTATTAAATCTGGTTCCTATAAGGTTGCACGGATCTCCTATTCACTCTCGTGCAAAATTCGATCAATGATCCCAATTCAAGTTCTAAACGCGAATTGCCTATTAAGCCTCATCACGTTAACTAGTCAATCATGCATGCATATGATCAATGCAATAAATTCAGAATTGGAAAACATGAATTGAGATAAAGGAGAGAACCATACATCACATTGAACGCTACACCGTCATGGGTGGTTTCATTGATCCCTTAGACAAGGGGATTAGCTCCTCATGCTTGTAACAACGCTCAAACAATCGGAGTTCATCGTAATCATAAAAGAGAAAAAGAAAAGAGGGAGACGCAACTCTAGAGAATAAGGATTCGTTCAAAATTGATCTACAACAAGTGGTTGACAAAAAGTTTTTTTTTCCTGCCCTAAAACAACAATTTATAGATTTCAGATTCCGCGTGCTCGCGAGGCGAGTAGCCTCTCGCGACGCGAACATTAAAAGTGGCGCCAGTTCAAAATTGGATTCTCGCGAGGCGAGATGAAGATTCGCGAGGTGAGACTTCAAACTCTAGTCTGTCATGGCCGTGATCAATTATGACTATGGGTGCTGATCTTTCACGGCCGTGACCTTCATCACGGATAGGCCGTGATGGTCTCTGTCCTTCAGGGTCTTCTCACCACATGCTGGTCTTCAGGCTTCACGAGAATATCTCCAAAATTGCTTTTCTTATTAACCTGAAAACATGAAACAACAGTGAATGCTTTATTTGACTCAAAATTAACTAAAATATCCTAAAACTACCTAAGAGACTCAAAATGTTGCTTGAGGACAATTAAATCCAAATTTGGGCGAAAAACGAGATTAAACTCGAATAATTTGCACAAGAACCACAGTCTTACTAGTTCTAAACTAGATAACCAGAAGGTTACCAGAGAACTACACTATACCGCCTCTGTTAATTGGCATGATTAGGCAACATCAATTTGGAGGATTACCCTCGGAGGACCCGACTGATCATGTGGAGACATTCTTGGAGTTCATCGATGCAATAAGAATTCAAGGTGCCCCGATTGATGCTATTCGCTTGAGGTTATTCCCCTCCTCTCTTACTGGAAAGGTAAAAGCTTGGTTGAAGCAAGTGCCCTCTAATACCTTGTCAACTTGGGACCAACTGGAGCAGGCATTTTTGGAGAAATTCTTCCCTCCATCCAAGAATGCTTACCTACGAACTCAGATCACCAGCTTCTTCCAAAAGGACGGAGAATGCTTATCCGAAGCTTGGGATCGTTACAAAGGATTGCTTGAGTCTTGCCCACATAATGGGCTCGAGAGGTGGTTGTTAGTGCATACCTTCTACAACGGATTGGATTACTCTTCGAAGGTGTCACTTGACTCCGCAGCTGGTGGAGCCTTTATGAATAGACCATTGACTGAAGAGTTCAATATCTTTGAAAACGTAGCCACCAACTATCACCAATGGGGTTCGGAAAGAGGTAGTAACCCGAAAAAGCTTTCGGAGGGTAAGTTTGAAATGAATAGCACTGATCTAATTATGTCTAAATCTGACTCATTGAATAAATGCTTTGATAAGCTTGAAAAGGCTAATGTGAGTTCAATAGGTGCTACTAATGTTGTTTGTGAGATTTGTCGAATGTAGGGACATGACATAATGGAGTGCCCATATGGTATTGCTCCTGGATCCGGTGCTTCGGGGGAACAAATGAACTCTTGTCACAACTTCTATGACACGAACCCAAATTTGCCAAATTATGCTCCCCCAAATCCTTTCAACCAAGTGAGGAAGAATAATCCTTATCTCTCCTACGGGAATGATAACAACACGTTGAACCACGAATTCCAAGAAGGCCAAGATAATAGGAAACCCGCATCAGGGTATCCTCAGGTACAAAAGTCTAAACTTGAGTCTCTTTTGGAAAATTTTGTTGAAACTCAAACAAAGCAAAATGAAGAGTTTAGGCAACAAGGTAGGGCAGTCAATGAGGCAATAAAATAGTTAGCATCTAAGGTAGATAACTTAGCCATCCATAATAAGATGTTAGAAACTCAGATTGCCCAACACGCTAGTACATATTCTAGAACTAAGGGTACGTTTCCAGGACAACCCGAAGTTAATCCCAATGAGCACTATAATGCTATATACTTGAGGGATGATAAGCTTGGGGTAGTTGAAAATGATGTGGAATGTGAGGAGGACATGAGTGAGCAAGAAGAGATAGAGCCAAAGTATGTCCCTCCACCACCTTACCAACCCCCAATACCTTTCCCACAAAGGTTGGTCAAGAAAAAGCAAGTAGAAAAAGAAACTAAGAGCTTAATTGAGCAGCATGATGCCTTGATAAAAACTAATATGCCTCCTAAACTAAAAGATCCAGGAAGTTTCTCTATTGCTTGCTCAATTGGAGAAGTGAAAATAGACCAAGCCTTATGTGACTTAGGGGCTAGTGTGAGTTTGATGCCACATACCATCTTTGAGAAGTTAGGAACTAAGGAATTGAGTCCATCCAAGTTCTCTTTACAATTTACGGATGGCTCAACTAAAACTACTTTAGGCATACTAGAGAATGTTCCCATAAAGGTAGGGAAATGTTTCATTCCTACCGATTTCATGGTGTTGGATATGAACGGGAATTCTAAATTCCATATCATTCTTGGAAGGCCATTCTTGGCCACGGCTGGAGCAATAATAGACGTAAAAAATGGCAAGCTCTCTTTGAATGTAGAGGAAGGTAGGGTGGATTTTGATTTAACTAACTCATATAACAACCCTCCTTTTGAGAGTCATGTGTGCAGGATTGAGATCATGCCTCCAAAGGTGAAGGAAGAGCTTAACATGGAAGCAGCTCCGAAACTTTGCATGGCAAATGATGTACCAAATAATGATGAAATCGGAGCTGCTTAACATGTAGAGTTAAAACTTCCGCCGGGAGAAAGTAAGGCCATGAAACTCAGAGTGAAAAGAGCAAAGCGAAAGCGCAATTGGCCATATGAACAAAATAGGCTCTTTGAAGGACTTCCATGGAAGAAAGGTGTTCTTGCACTTCCAATCCCGGTTGATCCAAAGGAGTATGGTCAAGCTTAAGACCGTAAATAAGCACTTCTTGGGAGGCAACTCAAGTTTTCTTTCCCTTTTTAATTTGTATTTGAATTTTGTTTTTCAATAATTTGAGAAGATTAAGAGAAGAAAGATCACTAATTGATGGTTTTGCCAAGTATTTTCAGGTTATGAAGGCAGGAAGAGCAAAAAGGCATGGAAGAACAAAGTCGGAGGAGATCACGGCCTAGCCGTGACAAGGATCACGACCACGATGTGCCAGAAGCTGAAAACCAGAAGCGATCACGCCCAGCCCGTGATAGCCTTCACGGGCGTGATGTGAAAAAGGAGGAAGTCAGTATTTATCACGGCCCAGCCGTGATAGCCATCACGGGCGTGACGCGAAGGAGCCCAACAGAACAGAATTTATCACGGCCTAGCCGTGATGAACGTCACGGCCGTGACAAGTCTTCCAGCAGCTCTTTGACTGGCATGTGAGCGAGCACCCTCCACCACCTCGGCGAGTTGTTTTTCTCCTCCCTCCGACTAGATTATTTACATTGGGGACAATGTAAGTTTTTAAGCTTGGAGTAGGGGTATTTTTGCTTCTTTTTTTATTTTTTTTCATTTTTTCATTTTTCAGGTTGCATTCATATAGGCATGGTTTTGCATAATCACTTGATTAGATTGCCCCTTGCTTAGAGTATGCATCCAATTGTGAGAACTTTATGCCGAATGAATTGAGACAGTGATTTTTTGAACCCAATTTTTGTATTCTTGTGATAGGCTAAACATAAAAATGCTTGAGATGATCTTATGATAGTTGATAATTAGCATGTGGTTCCTTAGATTTGTGTTTCTCATTGATTTTAAACTACTAAATGTGAGATTTTAGAGCCTAAAAGGAGTACTCACTAAATCTACCCAATTCTTTGTGATTGAGTGTTTTATTCCTCTTGGATTGTATTCTCTAGAACTTGACTTGAAACCGTTTTGAAACTTAAAATTTTTTGAAAACATATTTGAAAATGATTGAGGCACTAGGTATTTTTCTGGCCTTCTGAGCTTCGACTGATTAAATGCTACCCCTTAGTTGCCTAGTTTTGAGCCTAAAAGAATAAAATACTTTTCTTGGTACCTTGATTTATTTTGATGAATGATGCTTGGGATGACACCTTTTAAAGTATTGCAAAAAGGGCAAAAAGGTAGTTTGAAAAATAAAATTTTGGGATGAAAAAGTTAGAAAAATATTTCTCTTAAGATGGAAATCTCCCCTTCTACAAATTGAAAAAAATAAAATAAACAAAAAAAATGGAGAAGGGGATGAGAAAAAGAAAGTGAGAAATAAAAAAATAAAAATAAAAAAGAACAAAGAAAGAAAGGTGGAAAAGTGAACTAAAGCCCAAAAAATTATTTTAGAAGGTTGTCATGCTTTGCATTGTTTGATATTTTGTGTAGCCTTCTTGAATTTTCCTTTTTCTTGATTTCCCCACCTAACGATTAATCCCATGGCCCCATTACAACCAAAATAAAAGACCTCTTGATTCTTATGTGTTTTCATTAATAAAGTAGAGATTTGGTTAATAGTCAAGCTTATGATAGGGTACCTTCCTTGAGGAAATTGAGTGAATTGCCAAATATCCTTAAACACTTGAGTGAGGTGAGAAGAGTGCCCGAATTAGTGAGAGGTATGAATTTAGGGAACCTAAGCTTCTAATTGGACCTGAAATTGATTGTCTCTTGGGTACTTATTTGGATGTTCCTATTACTTGGATTTATTACTCGAGTTCTTGTTCACTGTCCATGCTCTTATTGTTTATGTTTTCTGGCCTTAGTGATTGCTTGAGGACAAGCAAAATCTTAGGCTTGGGGTAGTTTGATGAGTGTGATTCCACCTCATATTTCTTTATCATATTGCATGCATTTTCATGAGTTTAGGCATTTTTAATTTGATTTTTGTTAGTTTTTACCTTGGAACGAGTAAGGCGGTTTTGTGGTGTTGTTGTGCAGGAATTGAGGATTAAAATGTTCAAGATCAACCATGATGGAGCTTGCATGAAGACGGAGCTTCAAAAGCAAGAAAATTGAGCCAAACAGAGCCCATCACGGCCTAGCCGTGGCAGCCATCACGGCCTAGCCGTAACAGCCATCACGGCCATGATCGAGCAACACTGAGAAGAAAAGTACGAAAAAGTCAGAACCTGTAACGGCCAGGCCGTGATGACAGTCCATCAGTGCCAAGTTTTCCAAGACAGAATCTGTCACGGCCTGGCCGTGACAGCCATCACGACCGTGACGCGTAATATCTGGAATTTTAAAAGCTGATTTGATATGATTTTGTAATTACTTGGGATTCAAGTTAACCTACTCTATAAATAGGGCAATTAGGCTCGAAAATAGGATCAACCAGGGGCTGCTACCTTAGGCAAAAAATTAGGATTTGTCTTCTTCTCCAATCTCTTCTCTTCTCTTAGGTTTTCTTTTTATGCTTTTGTTAATCAAGCTTGCTATGAACATGGCAATGCTTGAGTAGTTGTTTTTATTTCTAAGAATTGGGGCTATGCCCAATATTTGTTTTATGTTATGAATTGACGCTTTACTTCTTGTTAATTTCAATTTCCTTTCGATTTAATTCCTATTGCATGAATTACTTGTGAATCTGGTGCGTACTTATTTGCATGTCGTAGATACTCTAAGGAGGAACCTAGCGGTGAACTTAGGTATCAGATCTATAGGAATCAAACTTAGGACTTAAATCACGAGAGTTAGAAGCGGTCCTTCCATGGTTCACTTTGAATCGTCACAAATCTTAGAGGGTTCAATTTAAATTCAATTACCACGAGAGTAGGGGTTAGTTTAATCGGGCACGGTTCTTGTATCCCGAGAGAGAACATTAACTTATTTAGGATAAATTCACCTTCAAAGCAAATTTTGATTATTAACAAGAAGGGTAGTCAATTTAGTAACATAAACAGTCTTGTTGGTAACACAATTCCTGCGGATCCCTTTTGATATTTTGAAATCTCATATTTGATCTACTTTCCTATTTTGTTCTTGATTTCGTTTTAATTGCAACTTTAAATTTGATTTGCTACTTGATTCAAAAATCAAATATTTTCCAAATCTTTATCTTTTTATAGTCCAGTTTAATTGATTTAATAATTAATTATTATTTGAGATCACGGTCCCTGCGGGATCGATCTTTTTATTACTTGACGACGAAGTCGTACACTTGCGGATTCGAGCACCATCCCTACACAACCAGATTTATCCTGGTTCAATCACCACCACTATGACCTACATCCATTCCCCACTCCACCTGTGTGATTTCACACACTAACACACAAGCTTTGCCAGGTAGCTGGAAAAACCTTCACACCAAGAGCACTCCTTCACCTCGAGATACCACACTCTTGTGAAGAGCCTCAATGTTCTTCCTTAGGGATACCTCACCCTAATCACTCAGAGACTCCCTCTCTCTTTACAATCGAAATGTAAAACAAAAGTTGATTCCTAACTCTCAATAGTCAGATAAATAAATTGAAGCACTTATGAGTATTGAAAAACTCTTTTCACAGTAAGCTCAATGAAGATTATGAATGATATGTGTATCGCATTTGATATGTTATTCGTTCTTTGTAATGATATGATACCGAAAGTGTTCCTTTGATCCCTCTTTATATAGAAAACAAGTTATAGTCGTTGGGATCAATAAAAACAGATTTGGATCTAATTTAACAGAATCTGTTTTCTTGATTCTCGTTCTTGAGATAAGATTCTGATAGTTCTTATAGAATTTGCGTCCATAAAATAACGAGTCCATTTGCAAAAATAGCCGCATCCATCTTAAAAAAATAACAGCGTCCATCTTTAAAAAAAAATAGTCGCGTCCATTTGCCACGTCAGCAGACGGGAGTACTAACACAAAGTAATTGGACGTGCTCCAACTAGTAGACGAGCGCTTGTATTACTTTAGTAGACGAATACATCACATAATCATATAGGCAGTTAAATCAAGCATATACATAACATAACAGTGTTATATCAAAGGGTCTCAAAACCGCACAGTCAACATTTTAAAATATGCATGGCACTTCAATATCAGGCTCGAACTTAATCTCATGAGATATCAACACTGTTTTCCACTGGAGAAGAATTGGAGTTGGTCAATCTCTAGTCCAGCGCGCAGTTGCCTCCATACCCTCATGCATTTAAGGTCTCAGGACGAGCAACGTCACATGTGCCTCTGAACCGGTCACATGGACTGACTCCCAGATACCACCTCTATCTGATATGTAAAAAAGCACATCTGCCTGGGGAAATTCACATGAGAAAATATTTTATTTAAAAGGTTTTCTCTGTGTTCATTATGTTTCGCTATCGCAGCTCAAAGCTAACGACTTAATCATCATTTCCCCATCACTTGAAATCTTAGAAGCATAGGACACACAGTCCGAAAGCTCAATCACAACGCCCGAGACCGATGCCGCAGTCAAGGGTTGTGGTCGTAGAAAACAACATTCACATTTAACAACGTTCATCACAACGTGGTTAGGACACACAGTCCACAACAACACGATTAGGACACACAGTCCACAACAACGTGATTAGGACACACGGTCCACAACAACGAAATCAGAATGCACTGTCCTCGATTTCGAGAATTGGACTCTCAGTCCAGAACATCATGAATAGGACTCATGGCCCCGAATTAACACTGATCCAAGATAACGTGCGTATAACTGAATACTAGAGGCGACGTCTCGCGTACTAGATTCTCTTTCTTAAGTACTTATTTTTCGTTCAGTGAAAATCAAATTCAAAACCGAATCCTCGATAACCAATCTAGGCTATCGGAAAGTTTCTAAATCATTTAGGAGAAAACCTTTTCTTTGAAAATCTTTTATAAAGCATCTTTGAAATACTTTTATCTTTGAAAATCTCCAATAGGATATTGCCAAATAATCTTGAAAGTTTTCACTTGAAGACACATAGTTCGAAAAGGATTTTTCTCTTGTATAACAATAGTTCACCAAAACCATTTCAATATTTAAAACAAGTACTTTAAGTTAATGAGATTTTGGAAAAAAACACCAATCCTTTCATCTTCAAAGCTTATTAAGGTTTTTAATCCTTATAACAGTTGAGCAAAGACACAAGTCTGGCATAGCAAACTTTAAATCAACAGTAGTATATATTCTCAGTTCGATGCTAATATCACAGTTGAAAGCAGTTCATCACAGATATGCATTATAACATTTAGAACAAGCACAGCTCAACATCAGATAATAGCATAACAATTCAAGTACAATAGATAACCAAGTAAGCTCAATCAACATATAAATATCAAGTTAGACACATACACACATGCATACAGTTATTGAATATCTTTAGGAAATCCCCTCTTACCTCACGTCGGAGTTAAGAGTTTTGGATTTGAAAAGAAGGTTCACGAACGTCCTCGCTTCTCCTGCGATGGAAGTCTAAGGTTACCAACAAAAAATCATGAGTTAAAAAAAGAAATCAACTCGAGAACACTAACCACAAGGTATAGGTTTGATTCATACAATAAACTAGGATTAGGGGTTTCCGAAATTTATGCGACTCTTGGGTTTATGATCCGTAAGTGCTAGAAGTTCATAAACAACAATCTTTTTAACAAAGTTGAATTAAAAATCCCACTAAGTACTTGACTTAGGGTTTCGGCGAGCATAGGTAAAAAGGCTAGGAATTTCTAAACTTTCCAATCTCTTTAGGTTAGCATCCATACATAGTATGGAGCTTGATACCATGATCATTTCAGAAAATGGAAAGGTCAAAGGTCTTAGACCATGAACTCTTAGGTTCGGCCTTAACAAGTTTGTGAGGTATGAGATCTTTAAATCATCCAATCTTTTGGACATAGCATCGATCCTTTAACATGAAGGAGCTTTAATCCATAATCATCTTGGAAAACAAAATAAAATAACACATCCTAGGTCAAATGTTACATTCGGCCATCATAGGAAAATAAAGCAAGAAAATATTTTAAACTTTCCAATCACTTAGACATAGCATCCTTTAACATAAGGAGCTTTTTAGTCCATGATCACTTTGGAAAACAAAACTCAACATCTTTGCCATAACCATTTAAGGTCTCGGCCTTTTCAAGAAATAGGGGTTAGAAATCTTCAAACTTTCCAATCTCCTGGACTTAGCATCCTCCTATATCAAGGAGTCTTAATCCATGATCATTTTGGAAAACAAAACTTAAACACCATTGCCTTAAAACTCATCGGTTTTGGTCTTTACTAAAAAATAGGGTAAAAATATTTCAACTTTCCAATCACTTATACATAGCATCCTTTAACATAAAGGAGCCTTGGTCCATGATCATCTAGGAAATCAAACTCAAATACAAACTCATATATGTAAAAGTTGAAACAAGATTCATCTAAACCATATACATGGTTTCGGCCTCCTTAGGAAGAAGAGGTTAGGAAACTTTTTTTTGCACAACCTTTTAGTATGTGATAGTATGAGTAAATACAAGGATATAGAAAGTGGTTTCAACTCAAAAAGAATTTTCTACCATTTTTGAGAGGTTTTAGAAGTTAAAAGCACATAAAGAACATATGAAGAAAACTTTGAAACAAAAGATGAAACTTTGAAAAAAGAACTACATAGAAGTATTACCCTTAACAAGATGAACAACTTTGATGAAGAACTCTAAGAGAAAAGCTTGATAAAAATGTAAACTTTGTAAGAGAGAAGAAATGAAGAGTATTTATAGAGCGTGAGAGAGAAGAGATCACGGTTTTGAGAAGAAGAAGAAGAAGAAGAGAAGAAAGAAGGTGGGTTACTTGTAGAGAGTATAAGGAGTTAAGGTGATGTGATGTGATTGGAGAGAGAAAGATGAAAAGTGAGATTTTTTTTAAAAAAGTCAAGATTCACTTTGTGAAGTGTGTCATAGCCATCAAATCTAGTCACTTCATGTCACTTCATCCTCTTGATGCTCTGCTCCATTGCGTATCATATGAATTCCCCGATCGTATTTCCTGACGATTTCGCCTGGGAAATCCCTAAGATTTGGCCTAGAACAAGATTTTTTGAAACACTCCAAACCCACACAAAACATCGTAAAAACGCTAACCGTCTCGTTCACGAATTAAAATTTAGTCTCTAGCTCAGTAAACTTGTACTGGGAGTGAGAACCCAGACCGGTTTTCGTCTGAATTTCGACCTAAAATTTTACTGTGACTTCATACGGAAAAACAACACAAAAAAATGATTTTATATTAAATAAAATCATCCTCTGGATTTTATCAAAATAAACACATTAAAACATGTATTTACTGATAAAGAAGCATACAAAAAACAAGGTGTTACTCTATGTGACCAAAATATCTCTTTTGTTTTCATTTGAAAAATAGCTTGAATCTGGAAGGTGATAGAGACACCTTATTTGTTTGGAACTTGAGATAGGTTAGCAGTCAATCAGTCATATATGTTTGGATAACCGATTAGGGCTCCAACGAAGGTGCTTTCCTAATCTTGGTGTGATGTTTGGCTGCACCTCAACTCAGCATAAATATGATCAAAACATAGGTTGGAGGAAAACCATCCTGATAGTTTTTTTTAGTTCATACCAGATTCGTTTAAATTCATGTAACATTATTTATATTTTTGTTTTCAAATGGATTATAGAGACAAAATTATTTTAGGTCTTGCTGCAGTGCATTATTTATTTATGGGTCCTATGGGACCAAAATATCTCTTTTGTTTTCATTTCAAAAAATAACTTGAATCTGGAAGGTGACAGAGACCCCTTATTTGTTTGGAACTTGAGATAGCTTAGCAGTCAATCAGTCATATCTGTTTGGATAACCGTTTGGGGCTCCAGTGAAGATGCTTTTGTAATCTTGGTGTGTTGTATGGTAGCTCCTCAACTGAGAATAATAATGATCAAAACATAGGTTGGAGGCAAAGCATTATGATAGTTGCCTTTTTTTTTTAGTTTTTACCAGATTCATTTAAATTCATATATGATTATTTACATTTTTATTTTCAAATGGATTTTAGAGACAGAAATATTTATGTCTTGCTGCAGTGCATTATTTATTTATGGGTCCAATGTGACCAAAATATATCTTTTGTTTTCAATTTAAAAAATAACTTGAATCTGGAAGGTGATAGAGACCCGTAGTCAATCAGTCATATCTGTTTGGATAACCGTTTGGGGCTCCAGCGAAGGAGTTTTTCTAATCTTGGTGTGATGTTTGGCAGCTCCTCAACTGAGAATAATAATGATCAAAACATAGGTTGGAGGCAAAGCATCCTGATACTTGCTCTCTCTTTTTTCGTTCATACCAGATTCGTTTAAATTCATATAAGATGATTTAAATTTTTGTTTTCAAATGGATTTTAGAGACAAAAATATTTACGTCTTGCTGCAATGCATTATTTATTTATGGGTCCTGTGTGACCAAAATATCTCTTTTGTTTTCATTTCAAAAAATAACTTGAATCTGGAAGGTGATAGAGACCCCTTATTTGTTTGGAACTTGAGATAGGTTAGTAGTCAATCAGTAATATTTGTTTGGATAACTGTTTGGGGCTCCGGCAAAGGTGCTTTTCTAATATTGGTGTGATGTTTGGTAGCTCCTCAACTGAGAATAATAATGATCATAACATAGGTTGGAGGCAAAGCATCCTGATAGTTGCTTTTTTTATTTTAATTCATAATAGATTCGTTTAAATTCATATAATATGATTTACATTTTTGTTTTCAAATGGATTTTAGAGACAAAATTTTTTATGTGACCAAATTATCTCTTTTGTTTTCATTTCAAAAAATAACTTGAATCTGAAAGGTTATATAGACCCCTTATTTGTTTGGAACTTGTGATAGGTTAGCAGCAATCAGTCATATATGTTTGGATAACTGTTTAGGGCTCCAGCGAAGGTGCATTCCAAATCTTGGTGTGATGTTTGGCAGCTCCTCAACTCAGCCTAATTCTGATCAAAACATAGGTTGGAGGCAAATCATCTTGATAGTTTTTTTTTTATATAGTTCATACGAGATTCATTTAAATCCATATAACATTATTTATATTTTTGTTTTCAAATGGATTTAGAGACAAAAATATTTTATGTCTTGTGGCAATGCATTATTTATTTGTGGGTCCTATGTGACCAAAATATCTATTCGTTTTCATTTCAAAAAACAACTTGAATCTGGAAGGTGATAGAGACCCCTTATTTGTTTGGAACTTGAGATAGGTTAGCAGTCAATCAATAATATCTGTTCGGGTAACTGTTTGGGGCTCAAGCGAAGGTGTTTTTCTAATCTTGGTGTGATGTTTGGTTGCTCCTCAATTGAGAATAATAATGATCAAAACATATGTTGGAGGCAAAGCATCCTGATACTTGTTTCTTCTTTTTTAGTTTATACCAGATTCGTTTAAATTCATATAAGATGATTGACATTTTTGTTTTCAAATGGATTTTAGAGACAAAAATATTTACGTCTTTCTTCAAAGCATTATTTATTTATGGGTCCTGTGTGACAAAAATATCTCTTTTGTTTTCTTTTCAAAAAATAACTTGAATTTGGAAGGTGGTAGAGACCCCTTATTTGTTTGGAACTTGAGATAGGGTAGTAATCAATCAATAATATCTGTTTGGATAACTGTTGGGGGCTCTAGCGAAGGTGTTTTTCTTATCTTGGCGTGATGTTTGATTGCTCCTCAACTGAGAATAATAATGATCAAAACATAGGTTGGAGGCAAAGCATCCTGATACCTGCTTTTTTTTTTTAGTTCATACCAGATTCGTTTAAATTCAAATAAGATGATTTACATTTTTGTTTTCAAATGGATTTTAGAGACAAAAATATTTACGTCTTGCTGCAATGCATTATTTATTTGTGGGTCCTATGTGACCAAAATATCTCTTTTGTTTTCATTTCAAAAATAACTTGAATCTTAAAGGTGATAGAGACCCCTTATTTGTTTGGAACTTGAGATAGGTTAGCAGTCAATCAGTCATATCTCTTTGGATGACCGTTTGGTGCTCCAGCGAGGGTGCTTTCTGTGACACCCTAAAACTCGGCATCACATGATTACCCGTTGCGGAATAGAAAACTTTTTAAAACGCTGGTCGCTTTCTGAAAAATAACCTTTTATATAGGGTTACTAAAAAGGGTACTGGATTTTTTTTGTTAAAAGAAGTTAAGAAAATGTGATGAACACTCGGAACATGAAAATAAACATCATTCATATAAATATAACTGTCCCACTTGAGATCTTAGGTTTGATTACAAGATAGGCCTTTTCGAACCGGCCAACATACACTAAAACAGCTACTGAAGAAACACGTAAAAAAAGAAACATCAAACCGGGGATAGGGAACGGGGTACAAGACACAAAAGATGGCTCTAAAGGCCAAGGGACAACTCCAAAAGCCGACGACCAATCTACCAATGCCTCCTGCATACAGTGTGACCACAGACGCTACCCCCAGACGAGATATCAGATGCCGGATCGATGACATCACCCCCATCATCGATAGGGATGTCGTCATCTCCGGGATCCTGCTGATGGTACTCTGGCTCCTCCTCCTCCTCGTCCTCGACCTCTATCTGCTCAAGAGGCTCTTCCTCGAGATCCTCCTCCACTGGATCCTCAGCAAGCGGTTCAACTGGATCAAAATGCTCATGAAGGAGACCGGTGACTTGTAGCGTATGAAGGTAGTAACATGGAGATGGAAGTGCCACAGTCCTCGTCTCGAAGGTATGAACCCTTCGTACGGGCACTTCGTTAGCATTCGTCTCGATAGTCGTGACTGGTCCTCGATACGTCGCGGTCGTCGCACCCTCATGTATAGTCCAGTTCCATGCCGTCCCAGCATGATCAAACACTTCGCTCCTCGAGCTCGACTGTGCCAAGGGAACGTTCGGATCCATCTAAAAGCACGCGCATACCCGGTACAAGAAGAAAAGAAAAGAACATACAGATGTGCAAGAGTGAGATACCGTCATAAGATATATCCCACAACAACCATATACATGATACATACATCACATAATCATATAAGCAGTGAAATCATGCATATACATAACATAACAGTGTTATATCAAAGGCTCTCAAACCTGCACAGTCAACCTTTGAAAATATGCATGGCACTTCAATATCAGGCTCTAACTTAATCTCATGAGATATCAACACCGTTTTCCACTGGAGAAGAATTAGAGTTGGTCAATCTCTAGCCCACCGGGTAGTTGCCTCCATACCCTCATGCATTTAAGGTCTCGGGACGAGCAACGTCACATGTGCCTCTGAACCCGTCACAAGGACTGTCTCCCAGATACCACCTTGTATATGATATGTAAGAAAGCACGTCTGCCTGGGAAAATGCTTATGAGAAAATATTTTATTCAAAAGGTTTTCTTTGTGTTTATTCTTTTTCGCTGTCGCAGCTCAAAGCTAACGACTTAATCATCATTTCCCCATCACTTGAAAACTCAAAAACATAGGACACACAGTCCAAATGCTCGATCACAAAGCCCGAGACCGATGCCGCAATCAAGGGTTGTGGTCATATAAATCACTTATGCTTTTATTCATGTTTTGAACTTATCATGATAAGGACAATAGCCCACAACAACAAAATCAGAATGCATTGTCCTCGATTTCGAGAATTAGACTCTTAGTCCAGAACATCATGAATAGGACTCATGGCCCCGAATTAACACTGATCTAAGATCACGTGCGTATAACTGAATACTAGAAGCAACGTCTCACGTACTAGATTCTCTTTCTTAAGTACTTATTTTTGGTTCAATGAAAATCAAATTCAAAACCGAATCCTCGATAACCTATCCAGGATATCGGAAAGTTTCTAAAACATTTAGGAGAAAACCTTTTCTTTGAAAATCTTTTATAAAGCCTGAATGTCATGTTGAGGCTCAATCCCTATGCTAAAACTGCTAAGAGGATGGCTCTTTTGGTTGAGAAGCAGCGTGTCATTGCGAAGAAGGAGAAGCTTGATAAGAAGCGCAACACTGTCTCTAAGGATGAGGCTTCTACGATTAGGGCTGCGGGAAAAGCATGGTATCAAACTATGGTATTTGACTCGGATTATGCTGAATTTGACAACTTCTCTAAGTGGCTCGGTGTTTCACAGTAAAACTAAAACTGAGTATCATTTAGATTTTGGTTTGTGACTTTACTTTGTTTTGGATTGTGTTATTTTACACTTTTTGATAGATGGATTATGTTGTATCAGCGAATGTTTGGTTTGAGAACGTATATCTTTTGTTTCTGATATTTGCCATTATTTAATGTGAGTTTACTTTTTTTTGTTTTGGTTAAAAAAAAATCTTTTATAAAGCATCTTTGAAATACTTTTATCTTTGAAAATCCCCAATAGGATATTGCCAAATAATGTTGAAAGTTTTCACTTGAAGACACATAGTTCGAAATGGATTTTTCTCTTGTATAACAATAGTTCACCAAAACCATTTCAACATTAAAAACAAGTACTTTAAGTTAATGAGCTTTTGGAAAAGAACACCAATCCTTTCATCTTCAAAGCTTATTAAGGTTTTTAATCCTTTTAACAGTTGAGCACAGAAACAAGTCTGGCTTAGCAAACTTTCAATCAACAGCAGTATATATTCTCAGTTCAATGCTAATATCACAGTTGAAAGCAGTTCATCACAGATATGCATTATAACATTTAGAACAAGCACAACTCAACATCAGATAATAGCATAACAATTCAAGTACATTAGATAACCAATTAAGCTGAATCAACATATAAATATCAAGTTAAACACATACACACATGCATACAGTTATTGAATATCTTTAGGAAATCCCCTCTTACCTCACGTCGGAGTTAAGAGTTTTGGATTTGAAAAGAAGGTTCACGAACGTCCTCGCTTCTCCGGTGATGGAAGTCTAAGGTTACCAACATAAAATCATGAGTTAAAAAAATCAACTCGAGAACACTAACCACACGGTATAGGTTCGGTTCATACAATAAACTAGGATTAGGGGTTTCTGAAATTTATGCGACTCTTAGATTTATGATCCTTAAGTGCTAGAAGTTCATAAACAACAATCTTTTAACAAAGTTGAATTAAAAATCCCACTAAATACTTGACTTAGGGTTTTGGTCAAGCATAGGTAAATAGGCTAGGAATTTCTAAAATTTTCAATCTCTTTAGGTTAGCATCCATACATAGTAAGGAGATTGAAAACATGATCATTTCGGAAAATGGAAAAATCAAATGTCTTAGACCATGAACTCTTAGGTTCGGCCTTAACAAGTTTGTGAGGTTAGAGATCTTTAAATCATCCAATCTTTTGGACATAGCATCCCTTAACTTGAAGGAGTTTTAATCCATAATCATCTTGGAAAACAAAATAGAATAACACATCCTAGGTCAAATGTTACATTTGGCCATCATAGGAAAATAAAACAAGAAAATATTTTAAACTTTCCAATCACTTAGACATAGCATCCTTTAACATAAGGAGCTTTTTTGTCCATGATCACTTTGGAAAACAAAACTCAATATCTTTGCTATAACCATTTAAGGTTTCGGCCTTTTCAAGAAATAAGGGTTATAAATCTTCAAACTTTCCAATCTCTTGGACTTAGCATCCTTCTATATCAAGGAGTCTTAATCCATGATCATTTTGGAAAACAAAACTTAAACACCATCGCCTTAAAACTCATCGGTTTTGGTCTTTACATAAAAATAGGGTAAAAATATTTAAACTTTCCAATCACTTAGAAATAGCATCCTTTAACATAAGGGAGCCTTGGTCCATGATCATCTCGGAAATGAAACTCAAATACAAACTCATACATGTAAAAGTTGAAACAAGATTCACCTAAACCATATACATGGTTTCGGCCTCCTTAGGAAGTAGAGGTTAGGAAACTTTGTTTATAGTATGAGTAAATACAAGAATATAGAAAGTGGTTTCAACTCAAAAGGAGTTTTCTACTATTTTTAAGAGGTTTTAGAAGTTAAAAGCACGTAAAGGACATATGAAGAAAACTTTGAAACAGAAGTTGAAACTTTGAAAATGAACTACATAGAAGTGTTACCCTTAACAAGATGAACTACTTTGATGAAGAACTCTAAGATAAAAGCTTGATAAAAATGTAAACTTTGTAAGAGAGAAGAAGAAGAAGAAGAAATGTAGTAAAGTGTAAATGTGAGAAATAGAGGAAAGTGATGAAGTGTAGAAATGAAGAGTGTTTATAAAGAGTGAGAGGAGAGGGTCACGGTTTTGGGAGAGGAAGAAAGATGAGAAGAAAGAAGGTGGGTTGCTTGTAAAGAGGATAAGGAGTTAAGGTGATGTGATGTGATTGGAGAGAGAAAGATGAAAAAGTGAGATTTTTGAAAAGAAGTCAAGATTCACAATTTTGAGGTGTGTCATAACCTTCACATCAAGTCACTTCATGTCACTTCATCCTCTTGATGCTCTACACCATTGCGTATCAGATGACTTCCACGATCGTATTTCTCGACGATTTCACCCGGGAAATCCCTAAGATTTGGCCCTGAACAAAATTTTTCGAAAAACTCCAAACCCACACAAAACAACGTAAAAACACTAACCGTCTCGTTCACGAATTAAAATTTGGTCTCTAGCTCAGTAAACTTGTACTAGCAGTGAGAACCCATACCGGTTTTCGTCTGAATTTTCGACCGAAAATTTTACTGTGACTTCATACGGTAAAATAACACAAGAAAATGATTTTATTTTAAATAAAGTCATCCTATGGATTTTATCAAAAATAAATACATTAAATCATGTATTTACTGATAAAAAAGCATACGAAAAACAGGGTGTTACACTTTCCTAATCTTGGTGTGAAGTTTGGAAAGTCCTCAACATAGCGTAATTATGATCAAAACATAGGTTGGAGGCAAAGCATCCTGATAGTTTTTTTTTTATTTCATACCAGATTTTTTTAAATTCATATAACATTATTTATATTTTTGTTTTCTAATGGATTTTAGAAACAAAAATATTTATGTCTTGCTGCAGTGCATTATTTATTTATGGGTCCTATGTGACCAAAATATCTCTTTTGTTTTCATTTCAAAAAAAAACTTGAATCTAGAAGGTGATAGAGACCCCTTATTTGTGTGGAACTTGAGATATGTTAGCAGTCAATCAGCCATATCTGTTTGGATAACTGTTTAAGGTTCCAGCGAAGGTGCTTTCCTAATCTTGGTGTGATGTTCAGCAGCTCCTCAACTCAGCGTAATTATGATCAAAACATTGGTTGGAGGCAAAGCATCCTGATTGTTTTTTTTTAGTTCATACCAGATTCGTTTAAGTTCATATAACATTATTTATATTTTTGTTTTCAAATGTATTTTAGAGACAAAAATATTTTTGTCTTGCTGCCGTGCATTATTTGTTTAAGGGTCCTATGTGACCAAAATATATCTTTTATTTTCATTTCAAAAAATAGCTTGAATCTGGAACGTGATAGAGATCCCTTATTTGTTTGGAACTTGAGATATGTTAGTAGTCAATCAGTAATATCTCTTTGGATAACGGTTTGGGGCTCCAGCGAATGTGCTTTTCTAATCTTGGGGTGATGTTTGGTAGCTCCTCAACTGAGAAGAATAATGATCAAAACATAGGTTGGAGGAAAAGCATCCTAATAGTTGCTCTCTTTTTTTTTTTTTAGTTCATACCAGATTTGTTTAAATTCATATAAGATGATTTACATTTTTGTTACAAAATGGATTTTAGAGACAAAAATATTTATGTCTTGATGCAGTGCATTATTTATTTATGGGTCCTATGTGACCAAAATATCTATTTTGTTTTCATTTCAAAAAATAACTTCAATATGGAAGGTGATAAGACCCCTTGTATGTTTGGAACTTGAAATAGGTTAGCAGTCAATCAGTCATACTGTTTGGATAACTGTTTGGGGCTCCAAAGAATGTGCTTTCCTAATCTTGGTGTTATATTTGGCAGCTCCTCAACTCAGCATAATTATGATCAAAACATAGGTTGGAGGCAAAGCATCCTGATAATTGTTTTTTAATTCATACCAGATTCGTTTAAATTCATATAACATTATTTATATTTTTGTTTTCAAATGGATTTTAGAGACAAAAATATTTTATGTCTTGTCGCAGTGCATTATTTATTTATGGGTCCTATGTGACCAAATTATCTTTTTTGTTTTCAGTTCAGAAATAACTTGAATCTGGAAGGTGATAGAGACCCCTTAATTGTTTGGAACTTGAGATATGTTAGCAGTCAATCAGTCATATATGTTTGGATAACCGTTTAGGGTTCCAGCAAAGGTGCATTCCAAATCTTGCTGTGATGTTTGGCAGCTTCTCAACTCAGCGTAATTATTATCAAAACATAGGCTGGAAGCAAAGAATCCTGATAGTTTTTTTTTATAGTTCATACCAGATACCTTTAAATTCATATTACATTATTTATATTTTTGTTTTCAAATGGATTTTAGAGACAAAAATATTCTATGTCTTGCTGCAATGCATTATTTATTTACGGGTCCTATGTGACCAAAATATCTATTTTGTTTTCATTTCAAAAAACAACTTGAATCTAGAAGGTGATAGAGACCCCTTATTTGTTTGGAACATGAGATAGGTTAGCAGTCAATCAGTCATATCTGTTTGGATAACCGTTTGGGGCTCCAGCGAAGATGCTTTTCTAATCATGGTGTGTTGTTTGGCAACTCCTCAACACAGAATAATAATGATCAAAACATAGGTTGGAAGCAAAGCATCATGATATTTGCTTCTTCTTTTTTTAGTTCATACCAGATTCATCTAAATTCGTATAAGATGATTTACATTTTTGTTTTCAAATGGATTTTAGAGAGAAAATTTTTTATGTCTTGTTGCAGTGCATTATTTATTTATGGGTCCTATGCGACCAAAATATCTCTTTTGTTTTCATTTCAGAAAATAACTCGTATCTGGAAGGTGATAGAGACCCCTTATTTGTTTGGAACTTGAGATAGGTTAGCTGCCAATCAGTCATATCTGTTTGGATAACCATTTGGGGCTCCGTAGAAGGTGCTTTCCAGATCTTGGTGTTATGTTTGGCAGCTCCTCAACTCAACATAATAATGATCAAAACATAGGTTGGAGGCAAAGCATCCAGATAGTTGTTTTTTTTGTTTTAAGTTCTTACCAGATTCGTTTAAATTCATATAACATTATTTATATTTTTGTTTTCAAATGGATTTTAGAGACAAAAATATTTATGTCTTGCTGCAGTGCATTATTTATTTATGGGTCCTATGTGACCAAAATATCTCTTTTGTTTTCATTTCAAAAAATAACTTGAATCTGGAAGGTGATAGAGACCCCTTATTTGTTTGGAACTTGAGATAGGTTAGCAGCCAAGCAGTGATATCTGTTTGGATAACCGTTTAGGGATCCAGAGAAGGTGCTTTCCTAATCTTGGTGTTATGTTTGGCAGCTCCTCAACTCAACATAATAATGATCAAAACATAGGTTGGAGGCAAAGCATCCTGATAGTTGCTTTTTTTTTTTAGTTCATTCCAGATTCGTTTAAATTTATATAAGATGATTTACTTTTTTGTTTTCAAATGGATTTTAGAGACAAAAATATTTATGTCTTGCTGCAATGCATTATTTATTTATCGGTCCTATGTGACCAAAATATCTCTTTTGTTTTCATTTCAAAAAATAACTTGAATATGGAAGGTGATAAAGACCCCTTATTTGTTTGGAACTTGAGATAGGTTAGCAGTCAATCAGTCATATATGTTTGGATAACCGTTTGGGGCTCTAGA